>CM053575.1:9556817-9704591 GCA_028646485.1 Cryptoprocta ferox | reverse complement strand
CTTTTAAATGGTTCAGAAAAAAAATTCTGTTTGGGAAAGGGGTTAGGGAGGGAGGGGGTAATTAAGCAGTAAAATATTAACATTAGGGGATATTCAGCAATGAGCAGTATCCAGGAATTATATATATATATATATTTTAATGTTTATTTATTTATCTTTGAGAAAGAGCATATGCACGTGCACACAAGTAGGGGAAGGGCAGAGAGAGAGAGAGAGAGAGAGAGAGAGAATCCCAAGCAGACTCCGTGCTGCCAGCACAGAGCCTTACAAACCCACAAACCGTGAGATCGTGACCTGAGCCAAACTCAAGAGTCGGACACTTAACCGACTGAGCCACCCAGGTGCCCCTCTTTAAATTATTCTTGCAATTTTTCTCTAAGTCTGAAATTGTTTTAAAATGTAAAACACATTTAAAGGAAGCACTATGTTGCTGTTTCAAGCTGGGGGAACCTGTATCATTTGCTACAAAGTGAAGGTCATTTTTTAAGAGCAATGCCACTAGTCTTGCTAGATACATTAGTCAGCTGAGTCTGAGCTAAGACCTGCCCGTTCTTGGTTATATGCGGGGATGGGCAAGGGACGGGAGGTGGAAGGACGTCCTCCCGCTGGCCTGTGACGTTCTTGATGTCAGAGAAAAGCTGGCACAGAGCTGCCCAGGGCGTTGCTTTCTCACTGTCCTATGGCTCTGAGCTCAAGGACACTCATTTCGTGACAGTTTAATGGGCACTCTCAGTGCCCTGGTCCTGAAGGAAGACAGGGTCCCTGCCCTCAGGAAGCTCACCACGGGGCAGAGACAGTTATGGGCGATACTAGAACGGAAGGGTGTCCGGGTAGGGCTCGCTTCCCTGAATCCAGCGTCCCCAAAGTTTCCAGAATCCAGAGGCGGTGACCCCGGGGCTAGCAGGTGCCCGGGGAGCAGGCACACAGCAGCGGCTACTGGGAGCTGGGGAAGAAAAGAGGACATCATCCGTGTGACAAATGAGGTGGCAGGACGCAGCCGCACAGTCCATCCTGCCCAGGAAGAAGGAGCAGCCTGAGCTGACTTAGTCTTTAGTGACTTGTTTTGATTCCCCCTGTTACCCCTCACCCACCCTGCTCCCTGCTCGGACGGCAGGTGAAGCTTTCCCCCCATTTTTCTTATGGCATATCTCATTTTTAAAAGGTAACTTTTTATTTTAGGGGCGCCTGGGTGGCTGAGTCGGTTGAACATCTGACTTCGGCTCAGGTCATGATCTCACCATGCGTGGGTTCGAGCCCCTCGTTGGGCTCTGTGCTGACAGCTCAGAGCCTGGAGCCTACTTCGGATACTGTGTCTCCCTCTCTCTCTGCCCCTCCCCTGCTCGCTCTTTGTCTCTCTCTCTCTCTCTCTCTATTGCCCCTCCCCCCCTCACGCGCTGTCTTTCTCTCTCTCTCTCTCAAAAATAAAATAGAGACAGAGAGACAGAGCGTGAGGGGGGAGGGACAGAGAGAGAGGGAGACACAGACTCGGAGGCAGGCTCCACGCTCTGAGCTGTCAGCACAGAGCCCAACACGGGGCTCGAACTCACGCACGGTGAGATCATGACCTGAGCCGAAGTCGGACGCTGAACCGACTGAGCCACCAGGTGCCCCTAACGAATACATTTGTGAGTGCCTACTATGAGCCATTTTCTCTGCTCATCTCTGGGGATACAAAGATGAGTAGGATGTGGGGCTGACTCTCATGGCTCCCACTTCCAGTAAGTACTCACTGAGCATTCAGTGACAGCTCTGGGCCCCTGCCTGGCCCGCCAACCTCCACATCACACGAGGAGCACCCCAGAAAAGGAGACACAGACGGCAGCGTCAGCCCCAGGCAGGTAGGGATTTTTGCCCACTTTGTTTACTGGGGGACCCGCAGGACCCAGAGCAGAGTCTGGCCGGACTCACGCCCCATGTCAGGAGTTCTCCGTGCGGCTGGAAAAGGATGGAAAGAGGAGGCGCGGCCTGGATTGCGAGTCAGGCACAACAGGGACGCTGGCCCTTTGAGAAATTGATTCGACAGCTTTTACAGGGCGTCGGTAGGTCTTTGGTGAATTGTCTCTCCATTTGAAAAGTAGGCTTGCTGGTTCCTTGGACGTGTTTCTAAAAATAGATTATGCTGCCACCTGAACATCTGGGTCCCCAAAAGGGTGTTTTGTTTTTTTTAAGTTGTAAGTGGTTTGTCACTGTCATCCCTCATTTCTGCCTCGAGGGCACTTGTTGGGATGAGCACTGGGTGTCATATGGAAACCAACTTGACAATAAACTATAAAGAAACAAAACAAAAACAACAACAACAGCAACAAAATAAAACAATGAAGGGGCTCAGCCTGGCTTGTCTCTGGCACCCTCTGCCCCCCGCCCCCCACTGCGGACCCTCCCAACATCCCGCCCTCTGGGGGACACACCAGTTTCCTGAAAGTCCCAGACCACCCCAGGGTTGTTCTTCACTGTCACTGAGCCCCATACTGTGGGAGCCCAGGCCCCACCTGAGGGAGCTAGAAGCCCCCCTCCGGCAGGTGCCGAGCCCTGCGAGAGCAATGCCTCTGAACACCAAAGTCTCCTGGGTACCGTACTTCTTTTTTTTTTCTAATGTTTATTTATTTATTTGTTTATTTATTTAAAAGTTTTTTTTTTAATGCTTATTTATTTTTCAGAGAGAGACAGAGGAAAGCAGGGGAGGGGCAGAGAGAGACAGAAACACAGAATCCGAAGCAGGTTCCAGGCTCTGAGCTGTCCGCACAGAGCCTGATGCGGGTGTCGAACCCACCAACTGTGAGATTGTGACCTGAGCTAAAGTCGGACGTTTAACCGACTAAGTCACTCAGGTGCCCCAATGTTTATTTATTTTGGGGGGAGAGAGAGAGAGAGAGAGGGGGGGGGAGGGGCAGAGAGAGAAGGAGACGCAGAATCTGAAGCAGGCTCCGGGCTCTGAGCTGTCAGCACAGAGCCCGACGCGGGGCTCGAACCCACGAACTGTGAGATCATGACCTGAGCCGAAGTCGGATGCTTACCTGACTGAGCCCCCGCTATAGTACTTCTTAATTAAGCAAGACAAACAGATGCAACAGAATTAGAGAACAAGCCTTTGGGGCATGGGGATGGGGATCTAACACTGACTCCCTGACCTGGCCACACCGGGCGCTGCACCCCGTGAGGACGGCCCCGTGCCGGTCACCATCACGGTCACGGCACCTGCAGCAGGGAAGACATGGTGGACCCATCTCTATTCTTCCTCTAAGGGGAAGACGCCCACACGAAAACCGGAAAACAGTCACCTGCGCCGCAGAAATATCACCAGAGCCATCTCAGCAGCCGCCCCCTCCCCAGGGTGGCGATCAGTGGGATCTCAGCGTCTCCCGTCTGAAAGGCTTCCTCGGGTGGGTGGAGGTGCGGCAAGGCAGTGCCTGAAAGGGCAAGAGGAGGCAGTTGCCCAGGTAATTCCCACCTGCCCTTCCAGAAGCATCCAGAAATGGAGCGGTGGGCAGCACTGCAAACCCACCAGATGACCGGCCCCAACTTCATTTCCCTTGTCATCAGGAGACACGGCCAGCTTCCGAGTCAGGAAAGGAGGGACACTCCTGAGGCTGCCTGTGAGGACAACATCCCACCTTGGACACGAGGAAATCGGTGCTCTGGGGGCCCCGGTGACCACCCTGGCCGTGCCAGAGCTGAGGCATACCTGGGCTCCTGGGTCCAGAGTCCAGGCTTTGCCCCCTCAAAGGCCTTGATCTTGCAGCCTGGAGCCCAGATTTGACCTCTAGATGTGCATTCTTGAGGCCGGCTCGGTGTTTTTCATATTTTTTAAACGAACTGCCAACATTTGGAAATCAGGAGATTTCACACTGAATTCCAGACTTCCGGGTTCTTTTGAAAATTTGGAAATGTTGACAAGCCCAGACCTGGAATTTCAACAGTTGGCTACAATCAGCTGAGACTAGAGCCAGAGAGGGGCCCCTTTGAGATGGGACAGGGCTGCCTGTCACCCAGGCTAGGACCCTGTTGGCACTGGGTTTGTCACCCCCTCACCCCCACCCCACTGGCCTTCCACAAAAGCCAGCGGGCCCACATTTGAGCACTGGGGAAGCAAAACATGCTGGTACCCCGGCTGGGGAAGCTGGGGGAAGTCAGGGGGAGACCCTGAATGCCCAGCCCTCCCTTGCTTCTGTTTCTGGTGCCTCCTCCCGCGGGAGACCCCAGTGCACAGCCCACTGGAGTGGGCAGGGCCTTGCACAGCGCAGCCTGCCTCACTCAGTGTGGCCTGCCCTTGGTCTGCCTGTGACCTCGGCCCTCCCTGCAAGCCCAGCACGAAAGAAGAGCTCTCCGTAGACAGAGACGAGAGAGCGTGAGAAGCACCCACTCTGTCCTGCATGAGCTCTATTTCAGGTCTGTTCTGTGCCCGGCCTTCCTGAGGCCTCTACAGGAAGTCTGTGGGCTGGGGACAAACCAGGAGTGGCCTCTCGGGGAGGTTGGAGGATGCTCGTCTCTGGACAGATTGACTTGTTCAAACCGTTGTCTGTTCACCACAAACACTGCAATTGAGTGACGCTGGGAAGACCCCCTTCGCCAAAATGGCGGCCACCAACCCATGGCCGGTGCCTGAAAGCCTGCCATTAGCACCCCACTCCTTTGGGTTAGGAAGCTGCCTCCCAAGGTGAGTACTCTTGGGAGGTATTGGCCATTAATACCTGAGTATGCATTGCTTTCCCGGGCTTGCCCAATTTTTAAGAGGGCAGAGAACTCAAATGCCACTTTGTCCCAGGGGCACATTTGTTTCAGATGAGAGGCCTGCGTCTCGGAGCCCTGGAACGGTTTGTCCACGGTTGGGAGCAGAGGCGGAACCACTAGGCGGTTTTCCTTAGTCTGTGGTAGGCAAACGCCTTCTGCAAATGGCCACAGAGTGAATCTTCCAGGCTTTGCCGGCCATATGGTCTGTGTCACACTACTCAACTCTTCCCTCGAACTGGGACAGCAGCCAGAGACGAGACGTAAATGAATGAGATTAGCTGCGTTCCAGTCAGAGTCTATTTATGGGCCCTGAAATTTGAATTTCATACAATTTTTATGTGTCACAAGATATTCTCCTTTTTTACTTATTTTCAATCACATCAAAATGTAAGAGCCTTTCTTAATTTGCAGGCCGTGCAAAACCAAGCCCCGGGCCCGACAGCCCAAGGGCGAGAGTTTGTTTGCTTCCCCCGGTCTCGTGAATGGTTTCAAGTGAGCTGCATCAGACATCCTGGGGCCTTTTTTGCTTGTTTTCTAAAATGTTGCATCAAGAATCTGATGAGGCAGGATGTGATTCATATTTCATATTCGATGCCACATTTTAAAAACTGACAAGTTAAAAAAAACACTGTTACCATTATCTTTTTTAATGAACCCAGTGGAATAGAATGTTGATAGTCATCATCCTCCTTTCTCTTTCCAAATATTTTTATTGTGGTTAAATACACACAACGCAAGGTTTGCCATCATCGCCGTGTTTAAGTGCACAGTTCAGTGTATTAAATACATTCGTAACATGGTACAGTCGTCCCCACCAGCTCTCCCCAGAGCCTGTTTCATCTTGTAAAACTGAAACTTTGTCCCCGTTAAACACTGATTCCCCTCGCCCTCCCCAGCCCCAGGCAGCCCCCATTCTACTCTCTGTCTTTATGATTGTGACCACTCTGGGTACCTCACAGGAGCGGACGATGCAGTAGTATTTGCTTTTTTGCGACTGGCTCATTTCACGTAGCATCATGTCCTCAAGGTTCATCCGGGTCGTAGCAGGTGTCAGAAATTCCTTCCTTTGTGCTCAGCCTTTTGGGCCGAATAATATTGTAAGTATAAGCCACATTTTGCTTATCCATTCACATCTGTCAAAGGGTTGCTTCTACATTTTAGCTGTTGTGAACAGTGCTACCAAGAACATGGGTGTTGAAATGCGGCAGAACATGCCACCCCAAAATACACCACTTTGGCATAAGGATTATTTTGAGTTAAAGCCACTTGGAAAACAGCGAATACAAGAAAAACACTCTGGCCTTCTTTCCTTTTCTTGAAGGCAGGAGACGAAATACCCATGTGAAAGATGTCTTCCTTACAAGACCAGAAGGAAAGTAACGTTCTTATCATCAAGGACCAGAAGTTGAGACCGAGAAAATTCTGTATGAACAGAATTTGTTAAAATAAAATTCTTATCTCCCTTCAGCCTGGCGTATGGTTTAGTTTCTTTCCCACAATTGCCGCTCTTTGTTCAACCTGTTATAAAAGCATGCAGGCTTTACTGTGCCTTGGGTTTTCATTCATCACAAGGCCTCTCATCATGTAACATGTTGTAAAAGTGCTTTTCTCCTGCCAATTAATCCATTTTAAGTCAGTGTACCAAGCCCAGCCAGAAACCGAACAGAGTAGAGGTAAAACTTTGCCTCCCCGGGGGTGCCTGGCTGGCTTAGTCCACGGAATGAGTGACTTTTGGCCTTGGGGTTGTAAGTTCGAGCCCCACGTTGGGTGCACAGATCACTAAAAGATAAAATCTTAAAAACAAATTCGCCTCCCCCACAGAGTACAGCCATCATCTATTTAAAAAATACAGTTGACTCTTGAACAACGCGGGGGTTGGGGGCACCAATGCCCCTCCCCACATAGTTAAAAATCCACATATAACTTTGGGCTCCCCCCAAATTTAACTACTAATAGCCTACTGTTGACCAGAAGCTTTACCAGTAATGGAAACAGCCAATCAACACATATTTTGTATGGGATATGTATTACGTACTGTATTCTTATAGTAAGGTAAGCTTTAGAAACAGAAATTATTATTAAGAAAATCATAAGGAAGGGAAAATACATTGACAGTCCTATACATATATCGATAGAAAAAAATCCGCATGTAAATGGACCCACCCAGTTCAAACCCATGTTGTGCAAGCATCAATTGTACATGAGTAAGCCCTTCTTTAACGGTTAGCACTTTCACATCCTTCTTTTTTCTCCCTGGGCACTTATTCTAGTCCTTTCATATAATATTATCCTCCTATACTTTCATGCTTTTAAGGCTCATAATAATCCTCTTATGTTTTGAAACAATATACATAGATCACAATATTAAAACTTTACCATTTTCTGTGGTCGTGAGGCTCTGGTCAAATCTTCTCTCCCTCGACCGTGTGGTCGTTACAATTATTCTTAGCACACAAATCACAGTAACGTGGGTATCACAATTTTGATGAACATTGATTAGTCACAAAAGGCTAAACTTTATTGGAAAGGCATCTCTCTCTTAATGACGTGTTTAGATCTTTTCCCCCCTCATTGAGTCAATGCGTCCATGACTGGATATTGTTTATTGAACAAGACAGTCACCAGCGTCCTGTTTTTCATTTTTATAGCTGTGCCCGCTGGCTAGATGACACTGGAGGGTTTTTTTTTTTTTCTAGTGAGGCCACGCAATTTTTTCAAATGTGTCCAGCTTAGATGCCAAACATCACAAAGTAATTCGGCATCAAATTCGTTTTTAATTTTTCGGATTCTGTTGAGGATAAAAAATGAAGACCCATCCGACTTGCAAAATGATTTGTTCTCTTGGGGTCACTTAAGTCCTTGTCGCCAGTGCCGACACCTCAAATCGTCCCTTTGTGAGTGTCCCAGCAGTTTGTTATGGGGAAGGGGGTGGGTTAGGTCTACGCGGTGTTAGTAAAGGGGAAGAGGAAAAATTATGAAAGGGAACGGAAGGACATGGTCAGGGAGGGGTACAGGGCTTGCTGAGGACTTGGAAATGGAGTCCCCAAAGACTCATGGGGCCCCTTCCCATCTGAAGACCACCAGCCTAGTGCAAAGATGAAGAAAGGCAGATCCTCTGTGCTGAGAACCACAAAAATGCTCAGCATGAACTGTTGGGTCCAAACCCCTGTGTTAGGGGGCTGGCCAAGCTAGCGTGGCTCCTGGCAACCTACGGCCCCATCCCTGGGATGACCCAGCCCCCTCGAGCTCCTGTCTGGAAAAGCTCAAGGTGACCAAAGAAATTTACTGTGTGCGCCAACCAACACCCGAGGATGCCTCCCTTTCCATGGAGCATTTATTGGGGAAAAAAAAAAAAAGCTTAGAATCTTAAACCTTTCCTCTGTCCCTCCGAGATGTCCCCACATCTCCCAACACCCAGGGCTGTCTCTCTCAAGGACCCGAGGGCCATTCCTTTGAATGTAATTGTCAGGAAGGACGGGGCCTCGGCCTCCCTGCCTCAAAGTAGAATCCTAGCTTTGACAAATGCCAGTTAGCAGACACCGGCGGATAATCAGTTGACATTCGCCCACTCTCATATCTGCTCTTTGTAGTTTTTCACTCCCTCGACTCCGCTCCAGCGCCGCCCCCCCCCCAGCACTACACCCTCACCTGCTCTCCAGACTCCCCAGTCTCACTGTGTGACTGGCACTTGAGCTCAGTTGACACTGGACTGTTCCCCCTAATGCAGGAGTTGACATCTCCCCTCCCCCCAGTGAAACCACTGATGCTCTTTGCCGAGGGATGTGAGGCCAGATGGGGCCTAAGAGCCCTTCCCAGGAGTGCTCAGCGCCCTCATGGACACCGGACACCCCTCTGCCCATCCAGCCAAGATAAAACAACAGCCTTCGTGGGTCAGCGGCCCTTGCTCCAAGGAAGTCTCGCCTCCCCCTCCCCTCCCTGTCTTCTCTCAGAGGAGTTATTTGCTGGTGCTCCGGGGAGCCCAGGCCAGACTCCCTGTAGAACACACCGTTGTCCTTCTAAGCTAAGGAAAGTGCCTCCTGTCTGGACAGGACAGACAGGATCCTGATATTTGGGCCCAGGAAGAAACCCTCACGATGCTTTAAGATCGCCTAGTGCAGGGATCGCATTGTCTGGCAAAAGTGGGAGCTGAGGGGACCGGGTGACTTCCCAGAGGCCACAGAGCTAGTCACAGGCCCTCACTCTCTTCCATTTCAAACAATCCTGACGGTTGTACACGGTGCTGCATGGCCTGGCACGGGACATGTGCCAAGTGGATGTTTGCCTACTGACAGAGGGCGGCTCCGAGTCCCTCGGGCTGTGAACACATCAGTCACCCTCTGAAGCCAGCGGCGGGAGGCTTCCGAGGCTGTGCTGGGCGTGGAAAGCCAGCATCAAGCTGTATATGGTAAAACCGTAAGTTGACACTTCCCTTCTTTTGAAATGGGGCAGTGTCTCTCCCCTGTGAGGATATCAAGCTGTCCTCTCGTGGTAGGTTCTGGAAATCCTGAGGCTCAGTACACTTCCCAGGGCACGGCGGGGCTAAGGGAAACGGAGGGAACGTTTAAGGATGATCCCTCTGGCAGGGGCCTGGACTGCTTGGCCCCGAGGAACCCGGGTTGTACAATTTCTAGCCTTGCAGGCCTCCTTCGGGGCCTCTGGAGAGACGGGCATAATTTGGGTGTGAGGAGGGGTCAGGTGCCAGGGTTCCCTGGGGGGGGGGGGACAGTGGCAGAAGCCTGCAAGCTGAAGAAAGTTGATTCGAGAGAACCCACCCTCTCTATTTAAAGCTCAAGAAAAAAAAAGAAAGCGGGAAGGGAAATATGAAAGGCAAACAACCTCTAGGCACATCAGAGATAATGCCTTGGCGGGGAGGGGCCCAGGCTTCTGGGAAAGGGCCTAGAAATTTCTGTGCACAGAGCCCCATAGAGTGGGGGTGGGTGCCGGTTCTGGTGAAAACAGAAAACATCCTAAACACTATCAAAAGGAGATGGCTTACTCAGTTACAGCACACCCACCGTGGAATATTCTCTGGAGAACGATGTACAGCTGCGTTTACTGGTTTAGAGAGAAGACCTCAGCATATTTTTGATAGAAAAAATAAATTTAAAAACAGCGTTCGCAGTGAGATCCCATGTATGTTAAGTAGTGTCACACACGCACACACACACGAGTATCTGAAAGTTTCTGAAAAGTCAAGAAACACAACCAGGGTCAGCCTCACGTGCAGGACCTGCAGGGTCCCACACCCCAAGGGGCGCCGCTGCCCCTGCCTAATGATGTAGCTGCCTCTGCATAGAATAAACTGACTTTTTAAAAATCCCGCTTCGTGGAGGTATAATTCACATACAACGGAATGCATGCACTTGAAGCAGACAGGTGAACAAACGTTCATGAATGTATCTATCCACGTAACGACCACCCCAGTCAAGACAGAGAACATCTCCAGCACCCCAGAAAGTTCTCTCCTGGGGCACTTGTTCTGGTGAGCACTGGGTGTTGTATGTTACTAATGAATCACTGGATTCTGGTCCTGAAACCAAGACTACACTGTATGTTAACTAACTTGAGAATAACTAAAATAAATAAGAAAGAAAGAGAGAGAGGGAGAGAGAAAGAGAGAGAGAAGAAAGCAAAGAGAGAAAGGGAGAGAGAGAGAGGAAGAAAAAAAAGAAAGAGAAAGAAGAGAAAAAAGAAAGAAAGAAGCAGAGAAAGAAAGAAAGGGAGAGAACGAGAGAGAAAAAGAAAGAAAGAAAGAAAGAAAGAAAGAAAGAAAGAAAGAAAAGAAAGAGGGAAAGAGGGAAAGAGAGAAAGAAAGAAAAAAAGAAAAAGAAAAAGAGAGAGGGAAAGAGAGAGGAAGAAAAAAAGAGAAAGAAAAGAAAAGAAAGGAAGGAAGGAAGGAAGGAAGGAAGGAAGGAAGGAAGGAAGGAAGGAAGATCCCCCCTGCCCCGCCCAGCCACGGCCCCCATCCCAGCCCCAGGCAACCAACCACCCAGGGGCTTTCTGTCCCTATGGCTGACTTTGTCATTTCCAGACTTGTATAAAAATATAATTGTACAATACGCATTCCTGCATCCGCTTTTCTCCCTCAATGCCATGTTCTGAGGTCCATCCCGCGGTAGTGTTCTCGCCGTCTGTCCTTTTTTAATGTTACAATGACATGTGGATACATACCAATTTGTCCCTCTACCTGTCGATGGGAACGTGGGCAGTTTCCAGCTGGGAGCTGTGCTGAGCGACGCTGCTGGGAACAGTCACGCGCAAGCTATGTCTGGACACAGCTTTCACTTCTCTCGGGTAAACACCTAGAAGCGGAATTATCGTGCTGTCTGGCACATGCATGTTTAACTGTACATGACACTGTCCAACCGTTTTCCAAAGTGTGTATTTCCATGTTTATATTTCCGCCAGCGAAAGTCGTTTCTAAACAGCACGTTAAATTTGCAAATACGGTGCTCGATGTTTTTCGTCCTCCTCCGGTGCTACGGAGTGTCCAGGAAGTCTAGGAAAGCGATGATTTATTGCACTTTTTTTCAGACTAACGATTGGACACATTGCTTCAAGGTTACAGGTCTTCAGGAGGAAAAGCCTCTAGAGGCTGAAGATTGGAAATGTCCCTAACAATGGTTTAAAGGAAGTGTATACTGTTTCCTGAGATTGTGGACACCCCAAGTGTGCAAAAATCACTGGGGGGGGGTCACCTGGACCTTGTAGGCATTCTGTAATAACGGCTGTGGTTTACTTCCTGGCCGTGAAAGCTACACTTATTTTGTAGAAAATTCAGGAAATATAAAAAAGAACAAAAATATAGCTCAAAATCCTCATCATCAACATGCTAGGATTCCTTCCTGTGTGTTTTGCTAGACGGCTGTGTGGGCGTTTGATGATGCTTATTGTACTTTGTTAACTTCCCCAAACAGCTCCTTATTTACAAAAGCATTACCAGGAAACCTGGGTGGCTCAGTCGGTGAAGCGTCCAGCTTCGGCTCAGATCAAGAGTTCAGGGTTCGTGAGTTCGAGCCCCGCGTCGGGCTCTGTGCTGACAGCTGAGCCTTGGAGACTCCTTCGGATTCTGTGTCTCCCTCTCTCTCTGCCCCTCCCCCACTCATGCTCAGTCTCTCTCTCTCTCTCTCAAAAATAAATAAACATTAAAAAAAAAAAAGCATTACCTCCTCTTAGCGAAAATTCAAAATAAAGTATCGGTTGTAAAAGTGAAGGAAGAGGTCTTCCCCAAAGCCAACAATCTATGCATACGCCCAAATGTATCACTTCTGTTCAGCCCTTTGCGTATGTCCATGTATGGGAGCACTGTGTCTTTTAAAGACATATAATTTAAAAATTCATAGGATTTTAGACCCTGATGTGTTCTTCATCTAGTAGTATGTCATTAAAGTTCCTTAGAAAACAAAGTTTTTAATGTCAACAAAGTTCACGTATAAATGCACCTTAATGTATTCAATTATTGTTCAAACATTGAGCACTTTGGATGAGACCTTTTCTGTGTGTGTGTGTGTGTGTGTGTGTGTGTGTGAAAAGGCCATCACAATCACCCTTGTCAGTAAATCTTGGCTTCATTACCGGTTCACTCACTCATCTTGCTTAAGATAAATTCCCAGAGCTAGAATTTCTAGAATTTCACATCGTTTTTAATAATTAAAAAAAAAAAACTATTATCTCTAAAAATGTTTTCACCAATCTCCTCTTCCACAAGATCAAAACTCAGTGGAATCGTTGGAAAACATTTAAACTGAGAGCGCAAAGTTATGCCTCATTGTTGACTTCACTTGCAGGTTCAGGATTCTTAGGCTGCGGTTTTAAAATCTGCCGATTGTCCATTATCTGTCTTTTCATTTGCAACTTGCTTTGATGTTCACCTGTTTTTCCATTCAAGTCCCATCTTTTTCTTATGGAACCATGAAAGGATTTCATATATTTGTGAATCCCCAGCATTTATAACAATGCCTCAACCATCAGAAATGTAAATGCTAAGCGAATGAATAAATCCCGGGGACGCTAGTCTTTTTTTTTTTTTTCCTACATGTTGCAAATAGGTGCTCTCAGTTATCAGCTTAAAGTTTTGCTCATGATGCTTTTTGGTTGTGCTTTTTGTTTATATTATCTCTCTTATTTTGAAATAGATCGTCTCATTAGCTCTTGCCCGAGTAGAGTTCCTGTGGGATCTTCATAGAGCTCTTCCCATTCATAGCCTCTTAGATAACCAGGATACGTCGTCAACAGCAGGAAAATATTGGTGCAATCTTATTAACCTCAATACAGTGTATGACTACTTTTTATTATCATTGCACACCATCTGACACATCATTAGCTCCCCGTCGACATTTTAAAATATTGATTGGATGAGATTATGGAGAAATCCTATTTTAATCTAAATGTCTTCGTCTCTGAAAGTACAAGACTGTTGTACAAAATGCCCCCACTGTTATTTTTCTTTTTTTGATTCCCGTCACCCATTTCACCCACCCCCACCCTCTCCCCACCCCACCTCCTCCTCTGCCAGTGTGTTCTCTGTGTTTATGATCTTGGGGGTTTTTTTCTTTTTTTTAGATTCCCCCTATAAGTGAGATCAGACGGTATTTGTCTTTTGCCTGGCTCATGTTGCTTAGCATAATGCCCTCAAGGTCCATCCATGTAGTCACAAATGGCCAGATTACATTCTTTCTTATGGCTGAATAATATTCCAGTGTGTGTGTGTGTGTGTGTGTGTGTGTGTGTACCATCATTTCTTTATGTTTTCACCCATTGATGACACTTAGATTGTTTCCACGTCTTGGCTATTATAAATAACCCTGCAATGAACACAGAGGTGCAGGTGTCTTACAACATTCAGTGTTTTCATTTTCTTCAGATGTATACCCAAAAGTGGGATCTCTGGATCATAGGGTATTTCTTTATTAATTTTTTGAGGAACCTCCAGAGCGCCAGTTTGCATTCCGGTTATATGTTGCAAATATGTGCTTCGTTATCAGATAGCTTACGTTTTTGTTCATGATGCGTATTTATTTACAGAACTTTAAAATCTACTTCTATTTTCCCTTTGTGTGTGTGTGTTTTTTTTTCATTACTGGGTGTTTAGTAAGCCTTTCCTTTGTCCTCAAATCAGATAAACATTGGCCTGTCTTATCTTCTCCTTCTCTTTTTATAGAATACTAAAACTTTAATAATTAGAAAGGCAAGCTTTCTTTCACCACTTCCATGCTTCAAAAATGTCCCAGTAATTCTCATCAGTTTATCCTTTACGTGAACTTGAAAACGACTTAAGTCCACCCTCCCTCGCATCACACACACATCACTGCTGTTTGGGTTTGGGGAGAATTGCCTTGAACCTGTGAGTTAGGATACTCAGGCTTTCCGGCCAATACTTCAGGAAGGCTCTGTGACAACCCTCGCTTCATGTCCTTCGGATGTCTGTTAGATCGAATCGGAAGGGATACAAGGGGTCGTGAAGCCAACTGTAGGTGACGCCGTGATGCCCACAGCACGGGGGAGCTGTGCCCCGGCCTCCCGATTTTCCGCCTGACATACCTCAGACAGCTCCGAGATGACTAATTTAGCAAATATTTCTAAGAGAGCGTTACCAAGTTGGAATGTAAATTGATAGACGGCTTTTTAAAGCAATCGGAAAATACGTGCCGAGAGTGGAAATGCCTGTGCGTCCGCTCAGGAGACCCTTGTGTAGGAACTAAGAACACAGTGTGGATGAACGAATACGCATAAGCATGTCCTCTAGCATCTGCATCACAAAGAAAACCTAGAACCAGGGGCCCACCATCCAGTCAGTTCTGATAGGCAGATCAGATAGAGTTCGAGGTCACTTTCGGAAGGGATTCTTTTTATAAATTCCAGAAAACAATGGATAGCAAACAAGGCTTACCCATGATACTCTGGGTGGTAGGGCTGGCTAGGATTCTTTTTTCATTCTATTAAAGAAAAAAACAGTTTTCCAGGACACCTGCGTGGTTCAGTCAGTTAAGCATCTACATTGATTTCAGCTCAGGTCACGATCTCACAGATCATGGGTTCAAGCCCCACGTCGGGCTTTGCGCGGACAGTGCGGAGCCTGCTTGGGATTCTCTGTCTCCCTTTCTCTCTGCCCCTCCCCCGACTTGTACTCTTCCCTCACTCTCTCAAAATAAATAAATAAACAAAAAAAAAAGTTCTCCCTGATGTATTTCTTTGATGATTTTTAAAGCCTTTTTTTTTTTTTTTACATTTTTTTGAAGTTTATTCATTTTTGAGAGAGAGGGAGAGACAGAGTGTGAGCAGGGGAGGGGCAGAGAGAGAGGGAGACACAGCATCCGAAGCAGGCTCCAGGCTCCAAGCCGTCAGCACAGAGCCCGATGAGGGGCTTGAACTCATGAACCGCGAGATCATGACCTGAGCCGAAGCTGGACACGTCACCACCTGAGCCACCCAGGGGTCCCTTAAACCCATTTTAAATGAGCCATTAATGGTTTTCAAATTTAATACACGTTTATTATAACAAATCTATACTCATTGAAAGGAAAAAGACTAAAGGCTGCACAAAACTTACAGAAGAAAATGAAAATAATCTAGAATCCTACCATGGGAGAGACTCATCTCTAACATTTTGTTCTACAATAACAGAGACATACAGACAGACAGATGGACAGACAAATAGATGGAAGATAGATAGATGATAGGTATTACACACACACACACACACACACACACACACAAGTACTGTTTTGCAAACGACTTCTTTCATTCATCAATATGTCATGGACATCCTTCCACATCAATAAAAGTCGATCTACATCATTCTTTTTTAATGGTCTGCATTAAAATATTCCCACCCGTGCATCTTGTTGGTGGGAGCACCGTGATTTATTTAACGAATCCCCCTATTGATGTACATGCAGGTTGTTGGCAATATTTCCCTCAGTAATTAGCAGATCAGTCAGTGAGCCGGCCCGGGAGCCATCCGCCAAGCCAGTTTGTCATGTCCACTGTGAATTCGCCATCCCCGGCAGGTCCTCAGTCACCTCCTTGGCAACGCGAGCGCGTGGAGGACATCGGATGAATTCCGAGACGCCTCCAGCTGCGATCTCTGATTCCTTGAGGTGGGAGCTGATTTTTCAAAAACATGAAGGGCTCAGTGTAATGTAGAGTAAATGGCACAACTAAAAATAGCGTTCCTCTCTCAGATGAGACTGTGAAGGGCCCCAGATCCCTGCCAGGCTTACTTCCTGATCCAGAGAGTCACTTCCAAAGCCATCATGAGCCACAAACCCTTGGGAATGCAGCTCTGTTTCCGGGCCAGCATCAGCGGAAGCTGGGCGGTGGTGATACCGTCCCCGGCTGCCCGCCCCGCCCCGTCACCTGCAGACCCCTCTCGGTCCTGCTCTTCTTCCCTGCATCTTTTCTTGAACCTCAAAAATGCACGCAGTAGGATGCCTTGGGCTCTGTGTTTGCTCTGCAGAAAATCTCCCTATAATCCCCCTGCCAGTAACACCAGACCCGCCGCGGATGCTCTGGAAATGGGCCTCTCGTTTGCAAAGAGCTTCGGAGATTGCGTAGCAAGCACAAGAGGGACCTTTGACCGGGCACAACAGCGCTGACCTGACGGCAACAGCAGAACCGCCTAACTGAGCACCTACTACGCGCCTGACATTCTCCTAAGCACATCTCATGCATCACTTTATTTCTGAGGCCTGGGCTGTTCCTGAGACCCTTAGGGAAAACCCTCGTCAAGAATCCCAGCTTTACACAGGGTCTCTGACCCTCGAAACCGGGCTTAGAAAGGCCCAGTCCTCTGGCTAATACGTAAATCTTTGCTGCACAATAATTAAGGCCCCTTTCACGGGCATTTGTTTGCTTTGGCCCCAAATTGCTTTCACTGAGTTGTGCTTTGGGGCAGACCTGTCGGGGCGTTGAGGGAGTTCACAAGAAAGAGCCCCGTGAAACTTCCTGTTGGTTGCTCATATTGACGATGAGAACTGTCTTTAAAGGCAGGAGATCTGTCTTTAAAGGCAGGAGAGAAGGCCCTCAGGCCGCTGGCTTTACCTCTTTGCTTTGGCCTCCAGGAAGCTCAGAAGCAAACAAATGCTTTCCCACCTATCAGACGGACAGATCTTTTAGCATTGCTGCGTCGTGGGGACAACCTTCCCACCAAATGCATCCTATATTCTAGGCTCTTTTTCCTATCACGCAGGGTTTTCTAATTTTTCATCCTGTTCCCTTTTATCCACTGCTGCCTCGTGTTGTTGGTGGAATGAAAGGGCAGTCACTGAATGTCAGAAGTCAGGGGCAGGACGGAGGACTGTCACCCAATGACTGACTCAATGGTTGGGTCACCCGAGGAGGAGGTGTCCTCTCAGTCACACACTGATCTGAGTCACCTCCAGTCCCTAACTTCAGAACAAAGGGCGTCACCGGCCCTTCCTACGTTTTCTTCAACCATCAAAACAGACCTGTTTTCCTCACCCACCAGGTAGAGCGACAGAGTCAGGCAATCAAATCGCCCTTGACAGGCCACCTGTGGATGCAGGACTCTAAATGAGTGGCCTACCCGGTTCTTAGGTGACTGAGAAAAAGTCTCGATTAAAAACCCAAAACAGGGCCACCCGGGTGGCTCAGTCGGTTGAGCGTCCAACTTCGGCTCAGGTCATGATCTCATGGTTCGTGGGTTCGAGCCCCGCGTCGGGCTCTGTGCCGACAGCTCGGAGCCTGGAGCCTGCTTCGCGTTCTGTGTCTCCATCTCTCTCTGCCCCTCCCCTACTCCTGTCTCTCTCTCTCTCAAAAATAAATAAACATTAAAAAATTTAAAGATACACAAAAAATAAAAACACAAAACAAAAGCAACCCACCCTTTCCCCCCTAAAGCCCCTGAGCTGTTGCAGAAGAGCAAGCAAGATACCTCAGGCGCCCCTCTCCCCGGGCCCCTCAGGACAGCCCCCTCCTGGCACGCATTGAGCTGCCCTGCTGGCTGTCTCTCGAACCCCCGCATGCCCCCCGTCAGGCCCAGCCACCAGGTGAGGCCCCAGAGTGCGCCCCTCCTCCCCCAGGAAGCCTTCCCAAGCCCTCCAGGCCCCGGGGCCCCCTCTTCATTCCTCCACTGCCTTTCCACCGCTGCAGACTCAGCACCGCTGGGCAGGTAATTGCTTCCAACTCCCAACCTCCAGCTCCAGGCAGCCCGGGGGCCTGGTGGGGGACAGCCCGGGGGTGGTGGGGGGGGGGAGGTGGGGAGGCCTTTTTTTTCTGGAACCCAGCAGCGGCCTGCTCTTAAAATGCCAGCATGGTTTGAAGTGACATCACAGACAGCTACCTGCTTGGCTGGTTGCCACCTTTTCTTTGTAACGAAATCTCAAAGCGGTCTGGTGAGCCCTCCACGCTGTCAGGGGTTCACACGCGGACAGCCCCCCACACCCAGCCAAGCATCACAGAACAGCACCTCTAAAGAAACGCCCCGAGACACCACGGGGCCCCAGCAACACGCTCATGCACTCATTCCACGGACGTTGACAGCTCGCGCACCTCTGACCTCGAGCTGTGACTTTGCCTGCTTGGGCTTCTGACTTCTTCCCCGGTGAGACGTGGGTAATCATGGCGCCCACCTCACATGACTAACTGGCTGTTTACTTCCCTTCTCGGTCTCTGCTTCCTCAGGTCCCGGGTGGTTGTGATTCTGAATGAGCTGGGGCGTGAGGGGCCCTCAGGACTGCATGTGCACACAGCAGTGACCGTGACCATGGCCATCTGGGACGGTGTGGCAGCTCAGTGCCCGGCAGATAGTAAGTGCTCACTAAATCCTAGCTGCTGGGACTCTGTGGTTATTACTACAGCTAAGTTTTCAAAGCCCTTGACATGTATTTCTCACACACTCTCAAAGCCCGTTCAGCTGAATTCTGTTTTCTTTGAATAACCAACCACCGCAGTTTCACCCTGGGGGAAGAGGATGCTTTTCTTTTCTATCTGGTAATGAAACAAGGCTCTGTGATGGAAAATCATTCATTTAATTTGATTTTCTTTGTTGTCCTTTTTTAAAAAATGAGTTGACTGAGGCTCGTCTGAGTTTTCCAGCCGCCGTGAGGCACCGAAGCCCTGCTCTGTGTCCCCCACAAGCCACTTTGCCCGGAGCCTGGCCCTTCTGGGGCTGCTCTGTGGGACTCTCTTTCCCCACATGGCCTCACCAGATTCCACCTCATGTCGCCTCCTGTCACATCCCGGGACCTTCCCTGGCTGCCCTACCACCACCCAGCCCGTCTTGTTTTTTTAATATTTATTTTTGAGAGAGAGAGAGCGAGAGAGAGAGACAGCGTGAGCAGAGGAGGGGCAGAGAGAGAGGGAGACACAGAATCCGAAGACAGGCTCCAGGCTCCGAGCTGTCATCACAGAGCCTGATGCGGGGCTCGATCCCACGAACCATGAGATCATGACCCGAGCCAAAGTCTGGCGCTTAACCGACTGAGCCACCCAGAACCCCAGCCCATCGTTTTTAATGGCTGCTTAACCTGAGCGACTTTTCGGGCCTTCCGTTAGTCACATGTTAGGTGGCACATCAGTTCTGCCTACCGAGTAGGCAAGTCCGCTGTGGACATTTAAACACACAGATCTTTCTCCTTTGGATTGTGTCCTTCAAGTTAGCACATTTAAAACAAGAAATGTAACCACATGTATCCTGATTTAAAGGTAATATAGGGGTGCCTGGGTGGCTCCGTCGGTTACGCATCCCCCTTCGGCTCAGGTCATGATCTCACGGTTCATGAGTTCGAGCCCCGCATCGGGCTCTGTGCTGACAGCTCAGACCCTGGAGCCTGCTTCGGATTCTGTGTCTCCCTCTCTCTCTGCCCCTCCCCTGCTTGTACCTTACCGCTCTCTCAAAATTAAATAAACATTTTAAAAAAATTTTAAATAAAGGTAACATATAGTAAAGGGAGATCGGAGCATGCCACCCCAAAGTAACCCACTTTGGCGTAAGGATTGTTTTGAGCTAAAAGCAATTCTCTCTCCACCCTCCACTCTTCTGTCTGAAAGTAGGGCATACGTTTCCTGTTGTAAAGGTAACATAAATACCCACCTGTAAAGGTGTCTCCCTCTCCCATACAAGGAAGAGGACGGTGACTATCAATCACCAGAGATGACTCTTATCAACGACAAAGGCACCAACTTGACCCTGGATTACAAACCTTACTAAGTAACCCGTATCTTCCATTAGTTTCCCTCATATACTCACCTTCCCACAGCTGACTCCCTAGGAACGCTTCCTTTTGTCTAGTTACTTCTCCACAGTTTATCACCTTTTGTCAAAATGATGTATAAACTCCTGAGTCTAACTTCTTTGGGTTTTCACCTCTTTCCTGTGAAGCCCTCAAATCCATGCAACATAAACCTTTTCTCCTATTAATCTTTCTTTTATCAGTTTAATTTACATGCCTCTGGCACTGAACCTAAGAGGTTAAAGGAAAAAAAATTTTTTACCTCCCCTACATAGTTCTATGTTGACATTTAGAAAAGTGCACAAACATCTAAAAAAACCAAAATTCATTGCCCATAAGGAACCTCTCCACCACTGAGACAATCCGTGCTCCCACTCAGGCATCGCTTTTTCTAGCCCTCCCACCCGTTTCTGCATCAACACATATGAAGTGTGTGTCTATAGAACAACGTCAAGATCAGGGGAATTGGGGTCACAGAGACCCGGGCGCCACTGCTCTCGTGACGTCACCTCCTAGCCATGCGACCTTGGGCATATCATGTCACCTTCTTACAGCTCATGTTCTCATCTGTGAAATGGGGAGAGGGATTCTATAAGATAAGACACGGCTTAAAGGGCTGATTAGCAGTGCCTGGCACACGGTGAGTGCCCCCTAGGTGGGAGCTATTTAAGAGGCAACATGCATTTTAGTAAATAATCAGCGGCCAATATTTTAAAACTTAAAATTATAGGTATATATTATACACTTAATAGGTGATCAGTTTAAATTTACCACTTACAGTATATGACGTTGCCGGGATTATCCCGTAAATCTGTTTGTCCAGCTTGAGAGTGTCGCTCCACATCATGTTGATAGTGAGT
Source organism: Cryptoprocta ferox (assembly GCA_028646485.1). NCBI lineage: Eukaryota > Metazoa > Chordata > Mammalia > Carnivora > Eupleridae > Cryptoprocta > Cryptoprocta ferox. The sequence continues at coordinate 9,683,809 of CM053575.1, read as the reverse complement.
TTCCCATCATTTCGGGCAGTCACAAGGCTTTCGGTGGCTTCGTAAGCCTCACTCTCTTACTTTTAACAGAACTAATTGCTCATCTCGAGGTGATAAAGGCACCGCGGTTGGCAGGAGGATCACTGAGATCCCCTTGTTCTAGCCCCTAAAAAGGTCGTTTCCCACCCAGGCTCCCTTCAGCCTCATTAAAATCTTTATGAAAGTGGTTTTCTGCACATTTGGGCCCTTGATTTATAATCACCAACTAAAATGAACAAATCATCCCCTAGAGGAAATAACGAAAATTTCAACTCCAACTGCTTACACAGAACTGTCCTCCTCCTCCTCCTCCTCCTCCTCCAGGCCCTGCTGGCACCCACAGTTACCATTTCCTGGGGCCTGGGATGGAGCCCCAGAACACGAGAGGCCCAAGCAGGCCACACTGCAATCAGGAAATGTCTCAGGCTCGAGCTGCTGGGTGCTCGAAACACCCTCAGGCATTGGTTCCCATTCTACGGGTGCGGACACTGAGGTTCCGAAAGGTGAGCTACTTGGACAAGGGTCTCAATGACAGCGACAGAGCCAGGATTCCACCAGGTCTGGCCAGGCACCCTGCCCAGTGCCCGCCCCTACCCCACAAAGAGATGAACGTCCTCCCAAGAGAACAGCTTTGAGATAGGAGTTCAGTGCAGTCAGTGCCTGGTCAGGGCTTGAGAACCTTCATCACATCCACACTTCCAATCCTGACCAGGGCCCTCCCTCCCAAGACTGGAAAACCCAACACTCAAACACCAATTCGAACCCCATGTTGGACCACATATCCTCATGGGGTGGCTCCAGGCAGGCCCTTGTTCCCACCCAGTCCTGCCTCCCTGGAACCGATCTTCCAAACCTGGGGGGATGAGGGGAGTCTAGGCTTTGCCCCCCATGACTACAGGGATCTGGGCTGAGTGGTGGACCCACAGATGGGGACCCCTGCCTGGCCCCATCTTCCCAGCCATGGCCTGATCCCTGGGCCCTGGAAGGGTCCTGCGCTGGGGACCAGAGACCTGGGCAGGTAGATGTCCCGGGCGCAGTTCGCATGAGCAGGCAGTCCCCGGCATGGCCAGCGCTACCTCCCCAACACCATGGAAGGGGAAACAGAGACCTGAAAATGCCGTCTGTATGCCTGAGAGCGGCTCGCTTCTGGGTTTAGTTTCTCAGCACCTGAGAGCTTTGCAGATGAACAGCAAAGAGCCGCAGTGTCTGGTGCACTTCTCGCTCTCCTACCTGGGGGAGCTGGGTCAAGCCCCAGCCACACATCCCCCTTCCCGCTGCAGGAAATGAGCTCTGTCTCTCTGAAGGGAGGGAGCCACCATTCAATTGAAATTGATTTCCAGGCCTCAGCAACCTCAGGAAATGGCTGGCCTGGCCATGGCCGCCCCTGGTGGCAAGGTTAGAGGTGGAGGAAGAGGAGGAGGAGGAGGAAGAGGAGGAGGAGAGAGAGGAGGTAGGGGAGGAGGAGGGGGAGGAGGTAGGGGAGGAGGGGAAGGAGGAGGGCTTGGTGGGGAGGAGGGGGAGGAGGAGGGGGAGGTGGGAAGGGAGGGGGAGGAGGAGGGGACGAGGAGGAAAGAGGGGAAGGAGGAGAGGGAGGGGGAGGAGGGGGAGGAGGAGATGGAGGAGATGGAGGAGGAGGGAGAGGTGGGAGAGGAGGAGGGGGAGGAGAAGGAAGGACTTTGAAAATCAAATGGGAACACAGCTCCCCAGGCTTGCGTCTGCAGTGAGGGGTCTAAGGGAGCCATAGAATGGGCTCAGCGCTGGGCTGACAGACTTCGAGTCCAGCTCTGATACTTCCTAGCAGGTTAACCGCCAAGATTTCAGCTGTAACACTGGGACAGTGGCAACTCTTGGCATTCAGCTTCTTCTGCTGTAAAATGTCATGCTAACAGCCAGGGAACCGGTGGCAAGATCGGATCGGTGGTGGCCTGGAGCAGGTGGACACAAGGGGATCTTCCGGGGACGACGGGACCATCATAAAATTGGTGACGGCTGCACAGCTTTGTAAATTTACTGAAGGTTATTAAATTGCGCAGTTAATGCAAGGGAACCTTGTATCCTACGAATAAGACTTCAATAAAGCTGTTTTTCAAAAGCACCCAGCGAGGAATGTCAGAAGGTAAGGATTCAGCTCAGAGACCGTGTTCAGAGGTGCCTTGAAACCGTACTGTGCTCTGGGGACGCCGGTCCTGCTGTTAATAAGCCCACAGCAGAGCGTGTGTAACCACACAGCAGGCCAGGAACCCGCACGAGGCCTCTGCTCCTTCATCTCTCGAGTGAGGACAGCAACAGTCTCAGGGGCCGATGTGCAGCTTAAATGAGCTGAAGATGAAAGTTGCCGAGTACGGGGCTTGCAAATGGCCATGTGCTCGGGAACTGGGACCTCATCACCACCTCATCCTCGCTTTTACTGTCCCAGCAGCTCAGAGGGGCCCCCAAGACCAGGGCTGGAGACAGGTCCCCTTCCTCACAGTGTCCCTTCTGCAGCTCACGGCCGTTTGCCGCGTCCCTTGGGCTCTGGATTAGACTTGGTCATTCATCCTGTACTTCCTCACAGCCACACATCAGCCTCGTGCCAGGCTCTGCCCACCAGAGTACTGTTCCCCAAGTGCTGGCCATGTGGGGTCAGGGGAGGAGGGGGCAGAGGCTGGCTCCGAGACCAGGGAGAGGCCTCAGGCAGAGTGGCCCGGAGCCCAGGTAGGCACACAGAAGTGAAAGTGCCTACCGCACTTGAAAGGTCACCCTGCTTTACAGTCAAGAAAACCGAGGTTCAGAGGGACAGGACCCCCGCGAGAGAGCGGTAAGCTACAGGGCACAGGTCAAACCTGCTCTATTTACACCAAAGCTCTATTTACACCGATGCCCAAAAGAGACGGCTAAGTGAGGGGGTTGGGAAAAATATGAAAGGAAGGAAAGGAGGGAATGGGGGCTCCGCTCACCTCCCTCCTATACCCTGAGCTATAGAAATCATTCAGAGAACACTTGTGAAAATGCAGGTTCCTGGGCCTCACCCCCACCCCCAACTACCTGAAACAGGGAACCTGCATTTTAAAAAGTGTCCCCGGGTAATTCTGATGAAGTTTGGGAACCACCAGCCGCAAATGATACAGGGAAACAGACATGCAAATAGAAATGCAAATAGAGAAAGATCCAGAAGTCAGCAGATCGTTAGTTCTCTGTGTCAACGGTAATAAAAATCGAGAAGCCCCAAGCGAAGGCTTGAGAGGCGCGCAGCTCAGATGCTGCAAAGTGCATTGCCGAGCAGAAGCCTTGCACCGGCCCCTGACGGCAACCCCCCGCTGGAGGGCACGCAGATCCCCAAGCGCAAAGGAGGAAACTGAGGCTTGGACTGGGGAAGCCACGTGGCTGGTGGCTGACAGACCTGAGCTGTGGACCACATGAAGCCAGTCACCACATCACTGGGCTGCAAGTTCGAGCCAGTGCAAACCCCAAACCCCAGACCGGCATCATGAAGACCCCAAAAGTGCTTTTCCTCATCTCATGAATGTTCCATTACCCCCGTGTGCGGCCAGACGCAGGGGAGCAGATACACGATGAGTAAATACGGTGGCAGGGCGCCCGGTGACACTCATTTGTCAGCAGAGTCCTGCCCTGAGTTCCTGCCAGCTGCATTGACGGACCCGCCTTATGCCTGCACGGCCCCTGGTGGTGTCCACAGTGGCTTTTCCAGCACTATCCGCTTTGGCTCACAATGAAGAATTCGCAGTCCCGGTGACAAGCGGGGTTTGACCCTCATTTGCAGAAGGGGGCTGAGCTCATAGCACCCTGAACCCTGATGTCTGGTGCTCACCCAGGAATGCTGACTTAGCTGGTCGAGGGTGCAGAGTGGCCAGAGGGATTTTTAAGCTCCCCAAGGGATTCTCAAGGAAGCCAGGCTGGATTTCCCGCTCCTTTGCCGCTTGGCCGACTTCCGGGTGCTTTTCCCTGGACTGCTTGGACAACACCCTCAAACCCACATGCCCTATGGGCTCTGAGGCCCTGGCAAGGCCCCCCCGCCCAGCCCCGGCTGTTCCCAGCCTTCCATGCCCCCTGTCCTGTCTGTGCTCTGACAGCCACAGCGGTCCTTGGGAAAACACGTCGTAAATGGATCCCAAAGTGCCCCCAGCCAACTCTCCACTTCCCGCTGCAACAGTGAAAGTCCAAACCCCCTCCTTAGGGAGACAGAGTCACAAAGATCTGCAGGGGCCTCTCCCCTCCCCCACCGCCCCCAGCGCCCAAGGATGTGGGGCAGCGCAGGGCCCCGGCCCCCGAAAGCAGGTCAGGCCGTCCCTCATCACCACTGGTCGCTGACGGATTTGGCCGTGAACTGCCCGGGACACTCGCCGACCGCCCCCGTAGTAATTACTGATGTCCACGTGAGCCCTGTGCTGAGCGGTTTCTATGCATTCTGTCAGTTAATCCCCAACCCCAGGCTATGAAGTAGCTGTTATGATTAGCCCCCTTTTACAGATGTGGAAACTGAGGCTTGTGCAGGCAAGTGGCATAATCTGGATTCGAACCCAGGTCAGACAGGGCTGCTCTGCCCCCCCTCTCCCTGGGGTTCATATCAGCACCCACATCACCATCCTTCTCCTGAGGAGATGGCGGAAAAGAGAGCTCCAGACAGGAATCAGAACTGCTTGGCCAGGTGCTGGCTGTGTCTCAGAAGGTCAAGTCCAGAGCCCACCGGGACCTTATAGCTAGTGCGTGACGAATCCCCTGTGTCAGGGCACTTTGCAGAGTAAAAGGGGCTGTTAATAATGGCAGTGGGACAGTAACGATGGTCAGGACTGTCCGGGACAAGCAGGACTTAACGGTCACCCAACACAGAACTGAAGTTGGCTACTCTGTACCTCAATCTCCTCATATTTAAAGTGCGGATATTATGGGGGCATCTGGGTGGCTCAGTCAGTTAAGCGTCCGACTTCGGCTCAGGTCACAATCTCACAGCTCGTGAGTTCGAGCCCCGCGTCGGGCTCTGTGCTGACAGCTCGGAGCCTGGGGCCTGCTTCGGATTCTGTGTCTCCCTCTCTCTCTGCCCCTCCCCCACTCGCACTCTGTGTGTGTCTCTCTCTCCAAAATAAATAAACATTTAAAAATTTAAAAAAATAAAGTGAGGATATTATGAGGACCCACTAAAATCATCTGTGTGGCCACTCAGTAAACTCTAAAACCTTATATGCAGCAAAGGTGTTTTGTTTTGTTTTAATTTACAATGATAATGCTCGTACTCATGAATTTTTTTTTATTTTTTTTTTGTCTTTATTTTACTTGGAGAGACAGAGACAGAGAGTGAGCAGGGGAGGGGCAGAGAGAGAGGGAGACACAGAATCTGAAGACAGGCTCCATGCTCTGAGCTGTCAGCACAGAGTCTGACACAGGGCTCGAACCCATAGACTGTGAGATCATGACCTGCGCTGAAGTCGGCCGCTTAACGGACAGAGCCACCCAGGCGCCCCCATACTCGTGACTTTATTCGTGGTCTTGCCGGACTTTGGGGAGTCACTGCCAATAAGGACCTCCCTTCCCCTTCTGGTGCAGTGAAGAGCCCTGGCCACATTCGAGTTGTGGACTGATGGCATATGGGCTCCATTTGCTCAGCGTGACAAGTTTTGTTTGGTCAGCACAGAGTATTGATGTTTTTGAATTTGAACCCCACTGCCCTGCCCGTCCCTGTTGGCTTCTTCCCAGCCCGATTCCCATGGCATGGCCACCTGCCCAGCCCCTGTGGGCATCTGAGTTTGCGAGCCTTGGACCGGACACATCCAGAAGTCCCTTCCGTGGTCCTTCCTCCCCTGGGTCTCTAGCACTGATATAAACTCGGTAGGTAGGCTGGTTGCGGCGGATGTCCACCATTACCCTATCGGACAGGTAACGTGCAGCATTGATCAAAATATAAGAAGACCACCCCTCACACCATACCAAATATTTAAGCCTACTGTCAACTGGGAAAAAAAGAGTCACAAAACCAAAGGGTCATCACGTCTCAAGTGGGCAGTTTGGTTTTCCACCACTTGAACCACGGCCGACCTCTTGGAGAGAGGGGGAGGGGAGGGGAGCACCCCTAAGTTCAGTCTCCTGGTCCCCCCTGGAGAGTAATGTGCTCCCAGGTGGGCCGAGAGGACTTGGTGACTCCACGGGGCTCAGGGTGCGGCACACGAGCCCCCCACCGTAGGTAGAGTTCAAGTGGGGCCCCCCTCTAGAAAGAGCAAACACTGGTCAGCAAATCCACCTGCTCTTTCCTAGGTGAGGCCTTCTTGCAGAAGCAACAGGGCAGCAGTTGAAAGCCCTGCATTTGGAGTTGCAATAATGAATTTGAATCCCGCTGTGCTTCTCAGCGGCAGTGTGACCTTGAAAGAGCTCCTTGACCCCTTTCGGTCTGTTTGTGCACGTGCAAAAAGGGGATAATGACCCCCGTCCTGCCCACCTCACAGCCCCTGGAAACTCTACCTGTGAGATCTTGCACTGGGCCACGTGTGGGTTAATAGTCACTGTCCGCAGACAAAGTCTTCACGGAGAACCGAGCCTTACACTCCCTACCCGCTCTTCCACTGAGCTAAAGGAGTATCATGCCCAACCGCCCATTTTCCAGCCAGTACTAATCCATAGCACTTATCGACACAGGTTGACTGGTCCCCAGGGGTTTGATTCTCCTTCGGGGTATTAAGTAAATACCTTTCATAACAACAACAAACAAGATGGACAAATAGGTCAGTAACTGGATCCTTATCTACAGATGAGGCCAAGATTCTAACACGGAAGTCAACAGATCCCGTTCTTCATTATTCATGTTATGCAATCGGGGACGGACCCAGGTTTCCTTGGACCTGAAGTTGACACGATTTGGGAGGGCCCTCTTTGAAAAGGAGCCAACTGGGGTGCCTGGGTGGCTCAGTCTGTTAAGCATCCGACTTCGGCTCAGGTCACAATCTCATAGTTCGTGGGTTCGAGCCCCGCGTTGGGCTGTGTGCTGACAGCTCGGAGCCTGGAGCCTGCTTCTGATTCTGTGTCTCCCTCTCTCTCTGCCCCTCCCCTGCTCACACTCTGTCTCTCAAAAATAAATAAATATTAAAAAAAAGAAAGAAAGAAAAGGAGCCAACAGCACACAAATAAAATTAGATAAAGGGCCGTGGAAGAATTGGGAGTGAGCCCCAAGGCTGGCCTTCTCCAGCTTCTACGGGCTGAGCTGCCTGAGAGAGAGGCGTAAGGGCATCGATGGTGGCGACCACACTTTACCCTCTCTGTCCCAGAAGCCGTCCGCACATCGGCTCTCTAATCGGCTCTCTAACCTTTCCCACTGGTCCTGTCGTACACATGCATTATGAAAGATACGGGCTCGAGCTCTGAGAGGCCGAGGAACGTGTCCCACCGAGCGGTCCAGGAAGAACCAGACTCCACATCCCAAGTTCTTTCGGCCACACCACAGATCTCTTGAGCACATATTTCCCACAAGGTGTGGGCAATTGGCCATGATGAACGGAACACAAATCTGGGGCAAGTTTCAGGTTCAGCCCATCCGTACCTCACCCGACTCCTACCAGAACTCCTGCATCTCACAAACACGCAGCCGGGACCCCCCACAGAAAAAGTCCCGGGTGATAACCGTATCAGAGTCATGGAAAATGAGAAAATGGAAAAACCTCCATCATTCCCAGCAAAGGCTTGACAGCGGCCCTCACAGAGCTCCACCTCGTTCCCACTGAGGCAACTTCCGGCAAGTGCCTGTTTGTACGAGCAGCGAGAAACAGAACTCGGGCTGATCTGAAGTCTTACCCCCACTCACTTGGCTCTCCTGAGATGACAGGCAGCTCGGCTGAGTTTCACAGCATCCCCGAAACGTGCCAGAGTGGGCTGGGCGAGACTCTCAGGGCTCAGAGTCTGTCATCACATCTTGGTTGCGACCACAGAGGGTTTTTTGGTTTTTTTTATTTTATGTTTTTTTAAACATCAGCTCAAGGGCAGAAGACTTAGTCAGGGCTCAGAAGTTCTGGAATGCTACTGTATGGGACCATTCCATCACTGTAAGGCCCCACAGCTGGGAGCCAAGAAAACTCCCAGGTACTTTACCAGACGCAGATAGCAACGTCCTGTTTGGGACACAGTCATTTGGCGCTGCAAGGTCTTAACCCATGGTAATAGTGCTTCACGCTTTTGAAACTGAAAGATGCATCCAAAAAAATCTCGATGACACACCATGACTCCCCACGCCCCCCCTGGGGGGGGGGGGCTCAGTCCCTTTCATTCACATCTGAAGTGAAACCAAGCTGGTCAGTGTCTGTCAATTTCACTTCCTGTTTCCTGGCTTCCACCAGGAGTGAGGGGAGGGAGCCACTGGAGGGGTGTGGATGTCACATGACCGAGGGGCCGGACAAGCCCACCTGTTGTGCCCCCCAGAAGAAGCACATCCCTGGCCTGGATTGAAATATCAGGCAGTGTCAGGCCTCCGGCCCACCGCTCAAGGACGACCTTCCCACAGGGAAGACAGAGAGGCCAACAGACGATCAGCGCAGTGAGACGGGATAGGACTGGGGCCGTGGGCACCGCAGGATCCAGGCCGGTGGGGATGTCTGCCCTTGGGGAGTCTACGAAGATATCTCCGACAAGACAGCTAAGAGAAGGATGAGCGTTGATGACAATGACAATGTCCGCGGACACTGGCTTAGCACCTACAACACGCCAAGCACTTCTTAACACATCGCGTTCATCAGCTCACGGGGTCTTCCCAGTGACCCCTGGAGACAGCGCCCGTGATATTTTTACCTAATGGAGGAGGGAAACAGAGGCACCAAGATGTTAAGTAACTGGGCCGAAGTCACACCTCTGGCATGCGGAAAAGTTGGCCGGCCAGACAGAGCAGGGATCAGGACGTGGGGAGTCGCAGAGATGAAAGAACACGGCCTTTAGGGAGAGCCATCGACATCTTGTGAACATATAGCAATCGGGCAAAGATCACGAGGCGTGGGTATCCGGCCCACAGAAATGCTTTGTGAGTGGCCCATGTGGCACTTTTTTAAAAAGTATAAACCGACCTTTGAAAATTGGGAGATTTCACATAAAAAACCAGATTTCCCAGGTTGTGTTGAGAAATCAGGACCTGGGAACGTGGAGCCCATATTCTTCTATGAGAAGAATTTAAGAGTTGGGATGGTTCTCCTTAGGTGGGGTGCAGCCACCCTCCTCCATCCAGTTCACTGCAGCCCCCCGCCACCCCTTCTTGTCTCCCCTTCCTGGCATCACCTGTGTGCTGGTGGAGGGGCTAACGATCTGGGAATAAAGGGTTTTAAGGTGGGGGGGAGGGCGGGACGCCTGGGTGGCTCAGTCGGTTGAGCATCCGACTTCGGCTCAGGTCATGATCTCACGGCTTGTGGGTTCAAGCCCCGCGTCGGGCTTCTGTGTCTCCCTCTCTCTCTCTGCCCCTCCCCTGCTTATGCTTTGTCGCTCTCTCTCTCTCTCTCAAAAATAAATAAACGTTAAAACATTAAAAAAAAAATTTCAGTCGGGGGAGGGCAGATTTCTGTTGTCCAGAGAGCATGCAAGAGGCCGTGGGGAAGAGGGATTGGACGAGCCCATGAGGGGAGGTAGGCAGCGGATTCGGAGCCCAGTACGGCCCATGCAGGATCCAGATCGGGAGACGTGTTAAGACAGGCCCTGCCCCTTCCACTGAACTTCTCTGGGGAGAATCTTTGCAGAGAATCTTTTCTCTAGCTTCTCCCTGAAGGCTCAGGATGTAAGCCTCATTTAGAAAGCAATACGCTCCCATCTGGAAGCCTGAGGTCCACAGAGCACCTACCAAAATAACTCAGCGTCAAATGGGAAAATAAGGAAGGCGCTCTGGGGCTAAGTCCAAGGGCACTGCGGCATTTAATAAGGTGACTGTACTCAGGGCCATAAAGCAAACCAATGGCAGAAGCCGGGTCAACCGCGTGCTTCACAAACTTAACTTCACTCCCGAGCCCGAAAACCTCTCCTGCCTGCTATGTTTTTGACTTGAAGCAGCATGTAACCAGGGAGCAGTGTCAGGAGGGCCGGGGGTAAACGGAGGACAGGACGCCAAGTGACCTCCCACGGGGAGATGGGATCCGGCCGAGCCCCACAGAGCTGCCAGTGAGAAAGACAGACTCTGTCCCCATTTGACATACGCCGTGACTGAGCTCTGCTCCAGGACACAGTCTGCAGACAGGCAGCCGGCAGACACGGCGAAGCCAGGGTCAGGTAAGAGGTAGAAAAGGAATTCGAGAACTGGGGGATCCATGAGGACCTTGCACTTGGCAGCAAGAAGGTAACGGGCATTGGGGTCCCACGGGGCAATCTGGGCCATTCTTAGCTGGGTGGCACTGCGTGCAGCAATGAACGTCTCTGTGTCTGTTTCCTCACCTTTAAAATGACGACAACGAGGGGTGGCTGGGGGGCTCAGTCGGTTAGGTGTCCAACTCCGGCTTAGGGCATGATCTCATGGTTTGCCCGTGTTGGGCTCTCTGCCGTCACCGCAGAGCCTGCTTTGGAGCCTCTGTTCCCCTCTCTCTCTCTCTGCTCCTCCCTGCTCGTGCTCTCTCTCTCTCTCTCTCTCTCAAAAATAAACAAAATAAAATAAAATGAGGACAGTGATGCTTTTCAGGGTGGACGGAGTTAACGTCTGGGAGCACACGTTGTGAACTGGTAAAGTGACCTACAGACTCTGCTGAGAGGCACGTTGCTGCTGAGATGTCACGGTTGGTACCTGTCAGTTCGTGAATCCCCGGCTCCTGCTCGAAACAATGCCGACAGTCAGGCCTTCCATCTTTCTTCCTCTCCCTTCCCGAAGTCCCCACCTCTGATGTCCCAAGACCCTAGATCCCCCCTTTCTGGAGTGGTCCTACGTGTGTTGCACATTTGCTGCCAGTGTAGACGGAATATGTAGCCTCTTCATCCGGACTCACCCAGATTTAGGCTGCGTGGAGCTGGCCTCGACGCGTGAAGGCAGGAGGTGCGGGGCCTGCTGGAGGGCCCTCCTCCACACAGAGGGCCCGGGGGCGACATCCCACCGCACAGTCACGCCATCGACCATCTCACTCTGTTTTCTATTGAAAGCGCCCTGTCATCTTTTACGTTTCCACTCAGGAAACAGCGACCACGGAGCAGAAAAAAACCGAGATCCCATTTACCTTGACGGATTCATTTCGATACAACTTCACTCAAGAGCTAGCCGCTTCCTGATTTCACATTTCACCATCAAAGACGAGGCCAGGGCCGGGCTGGGGGGCGGGGGGACGGTCTTATCGGCAGCACGCCCTCGCTGAGCAACAGCTTCCCGCCCGGAGGATTCTGGGACAGCGGCTTTGGACCCCAGCTGCCAACAGAGCTGAAACTTCCCCGCTTGTCCCACACTGCAGGCTGCCACAGCCAAGCGTGGCAACAGTGGACAGGGGCCCCGAGAGAACCCAGAATGAGACACAGACGACCTGTACGGATGAGGGAAGCGAGGCCCAGAGAGGGTACTGGTGTGGCCGCGGTCACACAGCAAGGCCCTAGCAGCCAGTCTCCTTACCCTGGCCTGGGCCTGTCACCCCTGCGGCATGAACTGCTTCGGGCTACTTGATGTAGGCATGTCCCCACCCTTTTCCCCAAGGTGGGGACCAAGGGGTCACATCAGGGGCTCATACGACCCCAGAAGCAGGATCCTAATAAGGCCGTGGTCTGCTACGGGCTTGATGGAGGAGAAGACATGCCCTCCACAGAGTAGAGGGGGAGGGACAAGGAATGTGGACTCTGGGTCCTCCCCAGAGGTTTTCCTGAGCAACTACTTGGTCCCCGATAGGTAACCCAGCGCGGCTGAGAGACAGTCCACGAATAAGGCGACCACGCACTGCGCGTGGCTCGAGTCCAGACCCGTCTAATGTCCACCGAAGAGAATGATGGCCCATTCGCTTACTGGACTAACCCCGTGCCAGGCCGTGTGGCCACGACCCCGAGACACACACACGGCATCTAGGTCTTCACGTGGCTTAGAGCAAAATCATCAACACGACACAGAACTGGTGTTCACGCAGCGGAACACCACGCAGCACTGCGAAGGCACAAACCGCTGTTGCACTCGGGCACGTGGACGAACTTCACTGGCAGAACGACGAGCCGAAGAGGCCAGATGGGAGGCGACACACTCGCTTCCGTGTGCGTGAAGCCCCTGAAGACACAAGGCTGATTGCTGGTGATGAAAGTCAGAGCAGCCTGCGTTCTTGCTGGGAGGCAGCTGCTGTGGGCAAGAGGCCCCCCGACCGCCTTCCAGAGGGAATGGAAATGTTCCATATCCTGAGCTGGGCGGCGGCGACACGGGTGCGTGTGCACACGCGCGCGTGCGCGGGTGTGTGTCACATCTTGCCTTAAGTTTTTCTTCAGATGTCTGTTTACCCATCTGTTTCCGAGCGAACCTGCCATATGCTGTGTGCTTGATCAAAAGATGAAAGGCTCAGCCAAAGACAGTCTTGCCTGAGGCTGGATCCTTCCTGTGACATAAGAGCCCAGGGACTCTGTGATGTATGTCCTGGCGGCCGGGCTGTGCAGCCCTCCTGCTCCTTCGGGGGAGCAAGTGTGGTCGCGGAAATGCAGCGGACACGAGGGCCCTTCCCACGGCCGAACCCCCTTTCCGAGCTCCAGCGAGGCGACTGTGTGTGGCCCAGGCGGCGCTTGCTGGGAGCTGGGCCACTCGAGTCTCGATCGATGACAGACGTGGCTGGAGCCCAGGGCGTGGAGGCCCCTGGCTCCACGGTGACCTAGTTTGGGAGCAAGCTGGGGCTGGCATCGATGTCCTCGGAAGCTCTTTCCTCTGAGCCGTGGGGGAGGAGGGAGCCTAAAATAGCGACCCCCCTCCACCACCCACGCAGAGTCAGCAGGTGCCTGAATAAAGAAGCCGTGGGTGAGGCGGGGCTGGCGGGCACGGCGGGGGGGGGGGGGAGGGGGGGCTCCAGGTGGGACTTCGGGCTCCCTCCTCTGAGGCACTGAGCAGGGACCGAGGAAGGCCGGGCGATGGCTTCGCAGGACCGCTGGCCTCCCCGTCACATGTGCAGCAATGACACCCAGTGTGTCCCCAGCCTGGACCTCTCTTAGGCCCCAGATTCAGATGTCCCCCTTCCCGCTGCCCACTCAGCACCCCCACGTGGGTGTTCGATGGTATCTGCAGTGTAATAAGACCCAAAGCAAACCGCTAGGAGTCCCCATCTCGGAACGGGACCCCTCCAGCCTTCCGGGAGCCCCGGCCAGAGCCCCACGGTGTCCCTCCTGGCTCCTTTTTCTCTCATGTGCCACATGCAAGCCGCCCAGAAATCCTGCCACGTCCACCTTCAACAAGTAGCCAGACGCCGACCGCTTCCGTTATCCCCGCGGCGACCAGCCTGGCCCACACCCCCATCATGTCTCACCTCCGACCCCGCTCCCTGCCTTTACTACATTCTCCTCTCTGCACCCCGATGGATCCTGTAACGAGGCCCCAGTACCTCTCCAGCCCACGTCCTGCTGCTCTGTGCCACTTGCACTGTTTCCACCCCACTGGCCTTCCTGCCATCACACCCTAGGCAGCTCGTGTCTCAGGGCCTTTGCACTGCCTGCTCCCTCTGCCTGGAGAGCTCTTCCCCCAGAGGGCCACAAGGCTCCCTCTCTCATCTTAGGTGTGGCCACCCCAGCAACCCTACTGAAAATTACCCCCTCCCCCTTCTCCACGACGTGAATTGCCATCTGACACACAATGTTTTTACTTATTTTGCTTGTTGTTTGTCTTCCCAAATTAGAATGTTAGCAGCACCAGGGCAGGGGTGGATTTGATCTGTTTTCCTTTTCACTGCTGTATCCCCAACACCAAGAGCAGTAGCTAGGGCATGGGAGGCACTCGATAAGTTGTTGACTAAATGACTGGGTCCAGGCTCAGCGACCTCTCTCTGGGGCCACAGCCTTGGTAGCAAAGCTTTCCCTTCTTCCTGGCCCCTTACTACCCACACTCAGGGCAGGGTGTCTCTAGCAGGTTCCCATGTCCCCTCAGAGGAGGGGACAGGCCTCTGTGTCCCCCTCGCATCTGTCCTGCCTTTTGCAATTTACAAAGAGCTTTGTCACCATGGTGGTGGTCGGACGGACCCACACATTGACCCCCAGCAAGGTTCCGGAAACCCTGTGGCACAGCCCGGGGGGCTCAGGCGAAGGAGACCCAACAACACACGCTGGAGAAGGTAGGAGGACCCCCCCCTTCAGCCTGGCCCCAAGCTTGGCCCTCACCAGGTTGCCCTGTCTCTGCCCCCTGCTTCCTTCCAAAGTAGCAAAGGCAAGCACCCGGTGATGGCGGGGTGGCCGCGTTGGGCAGAGGACGGGCAAGCCAGCGAGGCTCGTGGTTCGGGGAGAAATGAATCAACCAGAAAGCAGGAGACAGGCACTTGCAGGGCGGGGATACAGAAGGGATTAGGGGCCGGAAGACTATCAGGGAACTGGGTCCCCCCCACCCCCCAGCCTGAAACAGATGCTGATTTAGATATAGGCCCTTTTTTAAAGTTTGTTTGTTTGTTTTATTTTGAGAGAGAGAGAGAGAGAGAGAGAGAGAGAGCTCGCGCGCACATGAGCAAGCAGGGGAGGGGCAGAGAGAGAGGCAGAGAGAGAGAGGGAGACAGAATCCCAAGCAGGCTCCACACTGTCAGTGCAGAGCCCAATGTGGAGCTCAATCTCACAAACCCTGAGACCATGACCTGAGCCGAAGTCAAGAGTCGGAGGCTTAACCCACTGAGCCACCCTGGCGTCCCCAAACCCTGGCCTTTTAAGTGTACATCCCTGGGGCCCCGTAATCCCACACCTGGAGATTTAGCTCGAGGACATCACACTGTGACAGCACAGGGGCATCCCTTGGAGCAGTCCTGGAAGGACAGAACAACGGGAACCAGCTGAGTGTCCACAGCAGGGGGTGGGAGCAATAAATCATGACTTCCTGAAAACAGGGGGAGTGTGATCCTCATTTCCTAACTGGGAGAGACAAGCATGCCATGAAGCATGAAACCATGTGTTGTAAGAGCCCATTCTTCTGTTCTAAAACGGACACATCTGCACGGAAAAGCATCTAGAATGTATCTAGAAAAGTATCTGTGAACGTTTGCACAGAAAAGTATCCAGAAAGACGTTTATCAGAAGCAACAACAGCGATGGTCTCTAGTTAGTGAGCCCAGGGGTAACCTACTCTTTTTTAAAATTCTTTTCTGTATTCTAGGAATAATTTACAATTAGCATATGTCAATATCGTTAGCAGATAAGACAGAAAAAGTGCATCCATTTTAGGGAGAAAGAAACCACTAAAATCCAAAGGCTTCCCCCAAGTGCCCAGCACACGGGCATCACCTCTGTCGCAGGACCTGGGCACCCACAGGCGCAGCGCCATCTAAGCAGGACCCTAGCCCGCTGGCCCCGCCTCTCCCCCCATGGCGCCAAGCCCCCTGTGTGTGACCGAAGACGGGGAAGCAGAGAGAAAAGACCACTTCCTGCAGAGCTGGTGGCGGGGGCAGCTCTGGGGGTGGGGTGTGGGGGAGTTGTCCACCTTAGGTGAAAACCAGAAGCTCACTTAGGAAATGCGGAACATGACTCTGGGGGCCCCCCTGATTCATGAGGGCAGTGCGGCCCTCACCGTGGCCAGGGGCGACCACAGGCCGAGCAGGTCACACGTAAGATGTGGCCGGCAGCACTGTGGGTCCCGTGGAGACCCTGACCCCGGCCATGGGTTGTAGGGATTATGGTCTGAAGCAAGTGCGAGCCCAAGGCCACGGGCAATGGAAGGCCCCACCGGTCTCCAGAACCCCTCTGATGTCAGAGCCTCTGGGTGGGATGCTGTCCGACTCCGAGGAGCACAGGGGCTTGTCCCCAGCAGCCTGGGGGGAAGCTGCCCAACCCCCCTACTGCCACCAACAAGGGAAAAGCATTCGCCGAGGTCGGATCAGAGTTGGTGAATTTGACTGTGTTCCATCCACCTTTGTAGGCAGGGTGCCCACCCCAGGATATTTATTCAATGAAGGTGTGAATGAATGAATGAATGAATGAACCATCCACAGAGATGTCACTCCTTTGAAAATAAACATCTCAGTTCATGGGCTTCTCAGGGTTGGAAGTGCACCTATGTCGTGAAGAAAAAGGCTGTCTTCAAAGAGAGAGAAGAGGAGCGTCCACGTGGCTCGGTTGGTTAAGCGTCCGACTTCGGCTCAGGTCGTGATCTCACGGCTGGTGGGTTCGAGACCCGTGTCGGGCTCTGTGCTGACAGCTCAGAGCCTGGAGCCGGATTCTGTAACTCCCTCTGTCTCTCTGCCCCTTCCCCGCTCGCACTCTGTCTCTCCATCTCTTAAAAATAAATCTACGTTAAAAAAAAATTTCTTTAAAGAGAGAGAGAAGAGTCAGGACCCAGACCTGGAGTCACGGGGCCCAGTTACAGGAACGGGGCCAGACGACTTCACCTACCTCGCCGTGGAGGGGGAGGGGGAGTCGGCTTCTGGGAAAAAAATGGGGCCTCACCTGGGGCAGTCCCAGAGGAGGGAGGTGATGATGACAGAGCAGGGCCTCAGCTTCTTGCCGTTAGCGGGTGAGGGACAGTCCACGGGGTTCAGGATAATTCAGCCCAAGCCTCATTCTCTGTAGACATCCACCCACCATCCAACCCACCAGACGCTGGGCTCCTCAGCCTAGACTTGGGGGTGGGGGCTTTCAAGCTTTCTGCAGGCAGAAGGGGACAGGGATTGAACTCAGGTGGTCTTTCCCTGCGTTGGGAATCCGAGAGGCAGATTCCAGAGAGCTTGGTGCCCTCAAGAGATGGGCCACTTGGTGCATCGAGATGCCCTCTCAGTGAGTGTGAGTATGAGGCCGTCACAACCCTCCCACCCCCAACCGTTCATCAGCACACGGGCACCTACTTTGGTCATGCCCACCATCATCCCCCACCACACACAGCCTGACCGTGGTCACACTCAGGCCAGCAGGATGGATACACAGAGCCGCGGCCCCAACCTATGGTGGAGATGCCGAAGAACACAGGAAAGCCAGCCGCCGGCCCCTGAGGGAAACCCACAGAGCCTTCCCGAATTCTCCAGGCTCCAATTAACTGTGTGACTCTGGGTGAGTCCCTTCCCCTCTCTGGGACTTTTCCCGGTCAACACGATAAAGATTTTGGTCTCTGAGTTTCCATCTGGTCCTGAGAGGCGGTGAGTCTGCGAGCCTGGACACACTCTGACTATGTCCGAGAAAAACAACCACTCACAAACTGGCTGGTTACTAAAAGCAGAAAGGTACCCAAACAGAGAGGCACGGGCACCACTGTTCATTTTTTTTTTGCCTGAAATTTCACTAAAAATAGTGAACTTCTGTGCCCCAGGCAAAATATTCCCAAGGATGTGATAGACCAGTTGCCCACTACAGCTCCCTCCATCTGTTTATTTATTTTTTTCCTTTCATTGACTTTGGTCCATGACTCTAGAATATATTAATTTCACCTCCTGGCCATAATCTCTTGCACGGGCTGAACTTCCCCTACGATGAAAAGCCCCCGCAGGATCAGGATTTTGTCCCCTCCGTCTCCGCGGGCCCTGGTGCCCGGCGTGGCACTTTAAGCTCTAAACTGCTATAACTACTGTTGCGGCTTCCTGATAGAACATGATGGAAACTTCACATCTAAGCCAATCTTCTCTCTACAAATGGGGAGCCTGAGGACCAGCGCATAAATTTTACTTAGTCTAACACCAGAGCCTCGACTGGGAAGGTGCCACATTGTACTCATGCTAATTCTATTTCAATCGATGCATACATTCACTGAAATGTAAGCCTAGTGAGATTTTTCAGGGATGGGAGGTTTGACACATGTATTTGAAACTGAGGAAGGATGAGAAATGTTTGAGAAGAAGAACGTCCTTCCACATATTGAGAGACTGTGTATCTACAGATTTGCAGGAATTAAAACTGTGTGTGTCGTTCTGGGAAATAGATTAATTGATGGGAAATAAGAAAGAATCCCCCCCAAAAGACCCAAATTTATAAGGAAATTCAATAACACGGTAGAGTTTCTCATCAGTTGGGCGGAATGTGCAGTTTTCTTTTTTTAATTTTTAAAAAAATTTTTTAATGTTTTTATTTTATTTTTGAGAGAGGGTGAGCAGGGGAGGGTCAGAGAGAGAGGGAGACAAAGAATCTGAAGCAGGCTCCAGGCTCTGAGCTTTCAGTACAGAGCCCAATGTGGGGCTCGAACTCAGACCGTAAGATCGTGACCTGAGCCGAAGTCAGATGCTTAACCAACTGAGCCACCCAGAGGTTTAAATAAATTTAAATTTATTTAATTTAAATAATTAAAACCATACTCAGAAATAATGCAGGAGGCCTGAAGGTGTCTGCGTAATAAAAACAAAACAACAACACGGCTGGAAGGAAATACAGAGGAAAATTTTTATAACTTCAGTGTGGAAAAAAGTTCTTTCTAAGCACCATCTAAAAACCAGGCACCATAAAGAGAAAAAAAAAGGATTCTGACCACATACAAACTTAAAACTTATGAATAGTCTAAGATTCCATGAAAACAAATTGTTGCAAACAAAAGAGCAGGCTGGGACACAATATTTGCAACATGTGTAACAAACAAAGGATTAATATCCATTATATTAAAGAGCTTCTATAAATCAACCAGGAAAAGGCAGACAACCCGAAAGAAAGCAAGGCAAAGAATACGAATTGATAAATAAACAATGAAGAAATCTAAATGTCCACAAAACCTATGAAAAAGGGTTCCCTCTCCCTGGAAATTAAAGAAATTATTAAACTGTAAACCCCTATAAGACATTGTATACCTGTCATCGTGGTAAGAGTTAAAATGGTTAACAGCGTCCAGAGCTGAGGGTGTCGTGGGCGATCCGAGTTCCTACTTTGACAGTAATCATGTACATCCGTCCATCTGTTCAGCTGTCTTAAAGGAACCACTTTGACATTGTCTTTCAAAATCGCAAATGTTCATGTGCACAAAGCAAGGCCACCTCTGGAAATCTATCCCAAAACATAACCAACACCCACCTGAAGATGTGTTTGCTGTGCTCTCCTTAGAGCAGGGGACCAGACAGATGTTGATGAAGGGAAGGATAAGAGAAATCATGGCCTGTTCCGATTGTAGAGGACTGAGCAGATGTTACTAAGAATGACACAATCCGCATGTCCTGTCATGGAGAGACACTCACAATTTATTGGGGGCGGGGTGGGGGGAAGGAAGCAATTTTATAGCCATAAGTAGATTGTGGTCCCATTTGGGAAAATAAACACATGAATAAAGATGCAGACCGAACTTCTAGCCCTGGTGACATGTGGGCAGTGGGCTTGGTGGAAAATGACAGAGATGATCCTGAATGTTGCTTTTTACAAATTTACGGGCGCCTGGGTGGCTCAGTTGAGTGTCCGACTTCAGCTCAGGTCATGATCTCACCCCGTGAGTTCGAGCCCTGCGTGAGGCTCTGTGCTGACAGCTCCGAGCCTGGAGCCTGCTTCAGATTCTGTGTCTCGCTCTCTCTTTCTGCCCTTCCCCTACTTGCACTCTTTCTCTCTCTCTCTCTCAAATATAAATAAGCATTAAAATTTTTTTAAATAAAAATTTATGTTGGTATTCTTTGAATGTTTTAGTGGTATGTGTGACATTGCACATATGTGTACTGTGTGTGTGTGTGAGAGAGAGAGAGAGAGAGAGAGAGAGATTGTATATTTATTTTGAGAGAGAGAAAGCGAGCACAAGCGGGGGAGGGGCAGAGAGGAGAGACAGAATCCCAGGCAGGCTCCTGGCCATCAGCACAGAGCCCGATGGGTGGCTCAAACTCACCAAGTGTGAAATCATGACCTGAGCCGAGATCAAGAGCTGGACGCTTAACCGACTGAGCCACCCAGGTGCCCCTAGTCTTTATTTTAGAGATGAGAAAACAGCCCTGGGCTATGTCACTTGCCTGAGATACCCACATGCTATGAATGCTTAAAAGGAGTTCACTCCCAGCCTGCCTGAACTGAAAGCCAGGGAGGACCCTCCCCCTCCAGCCCCCCAGAGCCCACCCATCCTCAGGCAGGCTGTGTGAAGGTGCTGCAGTAGCTAGAGCCGGCGGACAGTGGCACATTGTTTCTCCAAGTTCTGTATTTAACATTTCTGATCGTTTAAGTACTGGACTCAGTACTTGGTATAGAAATGTTAAGAAGCAGAAAAAGAAAAGAAAAGAAAACAACTATCAGTAATCACTATCCATATTTTGCAATATTTCTTCCAATATTTTCACACTACCTTTATAAAAACATAGTTGATATCACATTGTAGGCTATGATTTTATACCTTACCTAGAAAATAACATCGTATCAGAGGCATTTTCTTACATCATTAAGATCTTCACAAATATCACAATTTAAAAACATATTGATGTTTTAAATAGTGGTGTTTTACCCACTATTTAATTTCACCCAGATTCCTTACCGCCCCCCCCCCCGCCACCCAACCTAACCTACAGGCACCAAAGTGTCCCATCTGAGAAAAAATGTATTGAGTATATATTCTACACCAGGCACAGAGATGACTAAGACATACCATACCACATAACACACAGCAAAATTATTCTGGGTGGATTAAAGAGCTAAAGGAAAAAAAATCACAGAAAGACTCGCATAACGTTGATGAGAGAATTTATCAAACCTTTGTGAGGGGGAGGACTTTCTAAGCCTAAAGCTATGGGAGAAACCACAAAAGAAAAAGATCACGAGATTTGGCGACCTAACATTTTGATACTCTGTAAACAATATGAACAAAAAAGTAAAGGTCAAGTAGCAACCTGGGGAAATTATCTGCAACAAATATAACAAAAGATTAAAAGCCGTGATATAAGATGAATCGCCATAATATATAAAGAGCTCATACAAATCAATACAAAACATCCACTGAGATTCCAGGATATAACCGGGGAAAGGCTGAGATCTGTGCTATCCAATATGGTAGCCACTAACCACATGTGGTTATTTAAATTAATTTAGATTTAAATTAAGTCCTTAAATTAAATCTAGATTTAGATTAAGTTAAATTAAAAATTCAGTTTCTCAGTCCAGATAGCCACCCTGCAAGTGCTCAGTAGTCACTTTTGGCTAGTAGCTATCCTATTAGACACTGGAGACATAGACCATTTCTATCCTCATTAAAAGTTTGATTGCAAAGTACTCAGACAATTCACAGAAGAAGACATACTAATGGCCAACAAACACATTAAAAAATTCAACTTCATCAGGAAGAAAAGCAAGACAAGTTAAACAAAAGTAATATTATTTATCTATTTAGAAGTAAAGTGGATGTTGCTGATTGAAGAGCAACCATCTGTAAAATGATTCCGCATCGAAATGAGGAGTGATAAAAAACCCTCGGCCCAGTAATTCAGTTTCTGGGACTATATCCTAAAAAAAAAGAAATACAGGAACAGTTTTATGCAGAAAGTTAGTTATCTCTGGGCTATATGTAAACTCAGAAAGAGACCCCAACCTCAAAATCCAGCTTCCAGGTAGTGATTACATCCATTAGAGATCCCACTCGACGGGGCAGGGCACCTGCGTGGCTCAGTTGGTTAAACGTTCGACTCTTGATTTCAGCTTAGGTCATGATTTAACGATCATGGGGCTCTGCACTGACAGTGGGGAGCCTGCTTGGAGTTGTTTGTCTTCCTCTCTCTCTCTACCCCTCCCCTGTTCACACACACACACCCTCTCTCTCACAAAACAAATAAACTTAAAAAGACCCCCCACTCGATGGACAGATAAAGCATCAATAAAAGTTTGCTTTATTCAAGAGGGTCTGATGACTTGGGAAATACTTACAAGAATTTTTTTTCTAATCATTCAAAACTAGCCAGGCAGGATAATATCCATTATAAAAACTACGGGGACTATACATGCACCAAATGCTGATAGATGTCAGAAATAAATACTACGATGCAATGGGATTCTGAATATTTTTTATGCTGTTCAGAAATTCCTGAATCGTTAACGACGATCATTTGCTGCTTTACTAAAGAACTAGAAATGTCATGAAAAATTCAGAGGAGGAGACGGAACGTAGTGATTAAGAACACAGACCTCGGGGCAGGGGGCCCAGCTCTCCAGCCTCAAGACAAGGTCACCTCAGTTTCCTCCTCTGAAATTAACAACAGCCCCCGCCTCAAAAGGTCATGAGAAAATTAAGCAAGCTGTTGTCTGCAATGTGCTGGGCAAAGTCTGAGCACACAACAGAGCATCTAAGCCACTGCTTTTATTAACATGAGAAACGGTTGTTCACACTATTGCAGGACAGACCTGGACCTAGAATCCTCTATATAACATGCGCTCAGCTGCGGAAACATACACCTTAAACACAGGCTTTTAAAAATATCCAAAAAAGATGAGAAGGGGTTATTCCAAACGGAACGGTGGTCACGTCGGGGCCGTGGGATTATGAGTTTTCTTTCTTTGCTAAGAAGCAAAAAAAAAAAAAAAAAATCTCTTTCTATACTTCTCAGATTTGCCTCAGTGAGCATGCAAACTTTACAATAATACAAATGCTTTAAAAATAAAGAGCAACACTGAAATAAGTAAGCTTAACTAGCTATGCTAAGGGGGTCAGATTTAAAGTGGGGGTGGTCAAGTGCACAGGAATGAGAGCCTGGGTCAAGGGGCATGGGGGCGGGGTGGGGGAGCTGCTGCTGCTGGAGAGGACCGTGGGGGTCTTTGGGTGATGGGATTTTGGGAAATGAAATTGTTTTCTATATATTTCATGCGTCTTCCAATCTTTGTATAAGGGGTATTGATCGTAGGAATTTTTCTAATCACATAAAACGGTAATTAAAAAAAGAAAACCAGGCTCCCTGACCTCAAATGGGGAAGGAAACTGAGTCAGACAGAGACAGGTGCTGAGGGGTGGGGCTTGAGCGTTAGGAGGAGGGTGGCACAGGGCCCGGGGACACTCGAGAGGGCCTGCGGCTGGGAACTGGACCCTGGAACACCGCACAGCTGCAAACACGCCCAGGTGGTGTCACCAGGTTACAGGGACTGGGAAGTGATCCCTTTTTATTTCCTAAGCTCCCCATAAAACGTCTGGGAGTGTTTTCACTGCGGGAGTGTCTCAGTGCACAGGAAAGGAACGTGCATTTCACAGTCCCTGCAGCTGATAACAGATCTATCACATTTCTGTCACTGAGCCTTCCCGCCCCACCCCCAGCACGGAGTAGCCGTCCCCAGCACCTGGGAGTGGCCGTCCCCACCCTGCCCCCATGACCCCTCCAGAGCTGGACCTAGTCCTTCCAAGCGCTGCCAAAACCACCCACACGTCCCAGGCCACACACACATGTGAAGAAGAAACAAAACAAATCAAAACAAAAACCCCACTTTTAACTTCCAAAAGGGCCACTACGGGAACAGGGTCAAACTCCTTCTCCCAACGTGGGGTCCGGCCACTCCCTGTTATGTGATTCCGCCTCCTGATCCCCGAGCCCCCCCAAATTCCACAGGGCCTCCTGCCAAGTGTGGGAAGGCTCTTTGTCGACCAAGAGCGGGGACCACCGGGCTCGGTGTCAAATCCGCTGGGCCCCCGTGCGTCTGAGACACCGAATGTAGCACTTTGCTCAAAATGAGTGAGCTGAGAAGCCGGTGCTGGTGCAAAACAAGGTCACAAAAATGCATGGCAGCAGTCTGGTTTTGTGGGACACGCAGGGGCTCTGGGGTCAGGGACCGACGCCTGGTTATCCATCCACGCTGAGCAGTGACCGTAAAGTGGAGACAAGATCCGGGCTTGCAAGATGGTGGTGAGCAGCAGATGCCTGGAAAGTACTAGTAAATATTAACTCCCTCGGGGGCCTCTGGTCTCTTGTTGCCATGGCAACGTGGAAGGCAGAGAGGTTGGGAAATAATGGGATGAAAGGGCTGGGGACTCAGAATAGCAAGTCCCAGATACCATCTCGGACCGCCGTGTGGGCCTGTGCTGGCCACTTGACCTTGGGGGCCTTCTCTGTATAACGGGGTGTGTTTTGCCTCCAAGTCCCGGCAGCCTTCTAGAGCCATGCCAAAGGCTCCTCAGTGCAGGACTCGGGGAGGCGACGGAAATGCAAGTGAGCTGAGCTGTAATCTCTGGCGGAACAATTGATGCACACAGAGGCCCACGATAGAGACAGAGCACAAAGCCTGGGTCCCCAGGCGGCAGCTTGCCAAGTGGGGAGAAGGTACATTCTCTGCAGCAGAACCCAGCAAATCAACAACACACAAAACCACACTTCCATGGTGCACGGCTTGTCCTGCGCTAGGGGTTCTCGGACATTTTGAGGTGCAAGGGAGGCATGAAGATTCAGATTAAACGTATGGCTTCCCCCCCCACCACCACCACCACACACACCCCAGAAAAACGCGCACATGCATGCATGTGACATCCAGAAGCTGGTGGGACCTGGAAATGGAGGCCTGGACCCCGTGGTTGGGACCCTTGCCCCAGCCTGGGCTCAGGGTGCCCTAGACAATCTCCCCAGCCTGGGGCAGCCCCTGGAGGAGGCAGAAACTGGGCTGGAGGCCCAGCAGGTCTCAGAGATGTTCCCCGGCAGGGAGCTCCATCCCCTGACCACCCTGACCTGGGCCCTGACTGCCCATCCTGGTGCGTCCCTCTCCCAGGGCTGCCCAAACCCCGGGGAGAGCAAAGGGAGTTCCCCTGCTGGGCCCCAAAGGCCCCCCTTTAGATTCCCTTATGACTAGAAATCAGTGGGCAACAGGATCCCAAAAAGCTTGGGCTGAAAGACCCCACTTCTAGCTCTGTGTCCTATGCCACTTTGGACCTCAACGTGCTGGGGAAGCCCCCCGGCTCCCGGATGCCCCCCACTGCCCCCCCGAAAGCATGCAGCCTCCCTCTCCAGGGGCCCAGGCACCAGGAGGAAACCGAGCTGGCAGTGAGCTCTTGTGAAAACTGCTCCTTCGCGTTTTAAATACGCCACTGTCTCCACAAATCCTACTATCGGATTTGACCCAGAACTGAGTACATCCTATGCCTTTAACGGAGCCTGCAAAGAAATGAGCTCTCGGGATTACAGAATTTTAGACTTTTAGCTTTTCTCTATCAAAGAGGGGATGGCGGAAGGGAGCTGAGAGGAGAAAAGAAGACAGAGGGAGATGAGGCAGGCCAAGCGGGGAACAAAGGAGGGCTTCCTGAGGGAGGTAGCCTTGGGCCCAGGCCTGGCTGAGGGGGAGTGTGGGGGCAGGACCAGCTCCAGCTTCCTTTCTCCCCTCACACTCCTTCCCACACCCCACCCAAACCTCACCCCTGTGTGCATGGCCCCAGGAGCGAGCCCGCTCTTCCTCCCCTGTGCCTTTTATTATTCTCATCTTATGGAGGCTATTCACCTGGTACAGCTTCCCAGGCTATAAAAAGGGGCTCTAGACGCACATTTGACCCCAGACCCAGTCTGTCTTGGGGTTCTCTGTGACCCTCACGCCCCGGGGCTTTCCACCCCGGCCCCATCCTGCAGGCAGTGGGGTGCAGATGGGCTCTCATCTGGCCTGACCTTTCGTGTGGTGCGTCCCGAGGCAGCCCCTTAACCTCGCCGGGGCCCCACATCCCTGTGTTTCAGGCCCCAAGGCCCCGGTGTGGGCTATGTCCTAAAAGCGGGGCTCCCCTAGAGGACAAGGCCCAGAACAGCAGGGAAGGGAGTATCCCCTTGGGCCCCAGGTCCCTGTAGGTTCCTCACTCGGCCCGGTGACTATGGGTGAGTCACCGCACCTCTCTGAAAAATGAGGCAAATGTTACGTGTGCTGCCTTCATCTCAGGGCGGTTCTGAGATCCACCACGACAATGAATGTGAAAGTTCACCGCTCTGCTCTGTGAGGGCGGCAGTCACGTTGTGGGTCACGGTGACCACGGCCCTCCCCAGGGAGGGGGCAGGGACCCTCCCCATGTTTTGCAAACGAAAGAAAATCAGGCTCGAAGGAAGGCAGTTTCTCACTCCAAAAAGCCAAGGACCTGTTTTGGCTTTAAATCCTTCTCAAGTCTCTATGGCCTCACCAGCCCCCGCCCTGGCACACGTCCCCCGACCCCCGACCCCCGACCCTCACCCTACCGGCAGCTGGAAGAAGGTACAAAGAGCCGAGGATTCAGTCTCAGGAGATCTGAGCTCAGAACCCAGAGTTCTGTTTCCTTTCCCCCCCTGTGGTGGTGGGATCGCCCTTGTTAGCGCCCCATCCCTCATTTCTGCACCGATGGCATGGGGACGAGGCCCTCCCTCCCGCCTGACAGGGCTGTGAGATGCTGCTGGGAACAGCACGTTATAAAGTGCAATGCCACAAGACAAGCATTAAGATCGTCCAAACCACTCACCACCCTGGCCACCTCAAGGCCACTCTGCACTTAGGAAAGCCCCAGCTCTGTAATAGTGGGTTGATGTGTTTCACCCCCTCCTTGCTCTCTAGCTCCTCGGAAAAGGCCTGCTCACTGTGTGTTGTGGAGGTATCTGTGGGGGGCAGCAGAGTGTCGAGCTTTGCACGACCCAAATGCCCACCACGGTAGGACGGGTCAATAAATTGTGATAGCCGCACGCAATGGAATACTATACTGCAATGAAGAAGAACACACACTTGCTATACATACGCCATAACGTGGATGAATCCTCCCAGCGTGATGTTGACGAAAACAAGTCAGACGCAAACAAGCATGTGCTGTGTGATGCCATTGAGATAAAGTTCCAGAACAGGCAAGTGCGGTCTGTGATGGTAGAAATCAGGACGGTGGGGGCCTGGGGAGCAGGCGGTGGGGAGCTGGAAGGAGGCACCGGAGCAGGACTTCTGGATACTGGTTGGGGTCTGTTTGTTGGTTTGGGTACTGGTTACATGGCTGTGTTCAGTTTGTGAAGTCCTTGAAGCTCTGCATGTATGATACATACACTTTTCTGGGTGTATCTTTTATTTAAATAAAACCTTTTCTAAATTTGACATCTGGGTCCAAGACCCAGCTCCATCATTTGCATATTGTGTGAGCTCGAGCCAGGTAAACTCTCTCTACTCTGACCTCTGCAAAATAGGGATCATAATGGCATCTGCCTCTAATGGTCCCAAAGGTCAACTATTTAAATTCCACCTTCATATCAACCTTATCCAAGTACCAAGTATTAATATTTTTTCTTTACTTTCTTTTTTTATTAAAAAATTTTTTTAATGTTTATTTATTTTTGAAAGAGAGAGAGACAGCGGAAGAGGGGCAGAGAGAGAGGGAGACACAGAATCTGAAACCGGCTCCAGGCTCTGAGCTGTCAGCACAAAGCCCGACACAGGGCTCGAGCTCACCAACCACGAGATCATGACCTGAGCTGAAGTCAGGCGCTTAACCAACTGAGCCACCTGGGTGCCCCTTAATATTTTTTCTTGAAATCAACTCAACAGTGTTATCTAAATAATTTAAAATTTAGATTTTATATCACTTTCATAAATCATGGTATTGGCATACTAATTATCTACTTTCTAGTATATTCAATTGACATTTGCTAAACACATAATTATTAAGATCGTGATGGTCATCTGTGAGCCGCCTCAAATTATCCTCCATATCAGTGATGGTTGCGTACTCCCATTGGAAAAAACCAAGATGAGTTACTCAGAGCTCCTAGCACTGTGCAGACCCTTAGTAAGTGGTAACCATCATCACCACCATCATCACCAACATCACCATCATCCTCACCATCACCATCATCATCATCATCATCATCATCACCACCAACATCACCAGCATCACCAGCAGCATCATCACCATCACCATTACGATCACACACAGAATCAGTGAATACTCGCTTCCAGTCCATCTCCCAGGGCCAACTCAACATGGCCTTGACCTCAGCAGAGCTTAAAGAGCTCAGGACACGGAATCCATTCTCAAGTTTGGGGATCTGCTGGGTGGCACATCTAGGTAGAGGCTCTGTGTGGGTACGGACTGGATGGAGGGCACTGGGCTGTACCCTCCCACCCTCCCCACCCAGACCAGAACCAGTCTCTCTCCAGAGACCAAGGCTGACTACACCCGCGCCCAATCCCTCATCTCTCATCTCTCCAACCCAGCCAGCTCCTCAGAGCCTCCCATCAATGGGCCCCGATCACCAGACAAGCAGAAGTCATCATAGAAGAGCTCTGGACATTCAGCAGATCATCAAAAATGTGTCAATATTATTTCACATTTGCCCTCCTGGGTGCGCCTGGGCCCCTCCTTCACAGACTGTCATGGGGCACCCAGAGTGCCCACCCGCACCCCAAAAGTGGCTGACTACCTATTTGGGTATGCGCCTTGTTAAGTAAATTCAGCTGATCGGCATTCAGATTTACTAAGCTGGGGTGGAGATCACTAATTCACTTTTTAAAAGTTTTTTTTCTATGTTTATTTATTTTTGAGAGAGAGAGAGAGAGACAGAGTGTGAGCAGGGGAGGGGCAGAGAGAGAGGGAGATACAGAATCCAAAGCAGGCTCCAGGCTCCGAGCTGTCAGCACAGAGCCCGATGCGGGGCTTGAACCCACGAACTCCAAGATTATGACCTGAGTGGAAGTTGGGGGCTTTCCACTGAGCCACCCAGGTGCCCCACTAATTCAATTTTTTAAAAAGGCCTTTGGTGTTTAAAATTGCCAGGGGCACCTGGGTGGCTCAATCAGTTAAGCCCCTGACTTCCACTCAGGTCATGATCTCGGGGTTTGTGAGTTTGAGCCCCGCATTGGGCTTTCTGCTGTCAGCACAGAGCCTGCTTTGGATCCTCTGTCTACCTCTCTCTCTGCCTCTGCCCTGTGCATGCACGCCTGTGCTCGCTCTCTCTCAAAAATAAATAAACATTAAAAAAATTAAAATAAAAAATAAGATAAAATAAAATGGCCTTAGGGGTGCCTGCTTGATTGGCCAACTCTTGATTTCAGCTCAGCTCATGATCCCAGGGTTGTGGGATCAAACCCAAGTCAGGCTCTGCATGGAGCCTGCTTGAGATTCTCTCTCTCCCTCACCCCCTCTCCCCCATTCGCACATTCTCTCTCCAAAATAAAAAATTAATCATTTTAAAAATAAATAAATAAATAAATAAATAAATTGGCCACAATCATTGATTCGAATAATTCCTCCTAAAGGAAGTAAGGATACTTTTTAAGGATGCTTACACAGACATATTCACCACATAGTTATTTTTAATAGTTAAAAAAAAGTAAACAACACAAATGTCCAGTTAATAGAGATTAAACAAGTATCAGGACTTTTATATATCAGCTGTTATAGACCATTTCAAAAAATCATGTTATATAAGTCTAAGACATGGGAAGATACTCAAAATATACTAGAAGAGAAAAAGAAGTTTACAAATATATACCTATGTATGTATATATGTATATCTTTGTGAGTGTATTTTTCTTAATATATACACATATACATATTTTTATATATACAAAAATATTCATCATATATATGATACTAATTTTGAAACCAAGTCTAATTATTATAATTATAAAAATATATAAATATATGCTCCAATACTCTATAAAAATATATAAATATATGCTCTAATACTCTATAAAAATATATAAATATATGCTCTAATTAACTGTGGCATATTGGATAGTAAAATTATAGGTGGTTTTATTTTTCTTTATACTCTGTTGCACTTGCTGATTTTTCTCAATAAGCACACAAGATTTTTATTATTAAGGAAAATGGAAAATGACATTACCATGTAATATGTGCTAGATATATAACCATACATGGGACTTTTTTCTTTAAACACTTTTCTGCAAATCCCTCTTACATTATTTTTTAATTCGTCACAAAATCATGATACACGTTCTTTGAAAGTGGCTAAACTCTACAGAAGTGCATAAAATGAAAACGAAAGCCCGGTCCAACCTCTCCCCCCATCTCGGCTGAATCCCGTCCCCAAGTAATCTCTGTTCGCATTATTTTGATGAATATTCT
Organism: Cryptoprocta ferox; assembly: GCA_028646485.1. Taxonomy (NCBI): domain Eukaryota; kingdom Metazoa; phylum Chordata; class Mammalia; order Carnivora; family Eupleridae; genus Cryptoprocta; species Cryptoprocta ferox. Next base: position 9,653,859 of record CM053575.1, on the reverse strand, counting down.
GCAAAACGTTTTTTTCTGGTAATGTAGAAACATTCTGTCCGGCTATTGAACTCACTCGTATTTTTATTCACGCAGATTGTCCTGAAATGAGTTTTTTCACGAGCAGAATGGCCGTCTCTCCGAGTCAGTACACTGTGGTCTAATGTCCCCTTTCTTGCTGGCTGTATCGTATTCCAGAGCGGAGCTGGGTAGAACTTAGTTGCCCTCAGGCCTGCCTTCCCATGTTTTCACTATCCCTACGTGACCTACACACCCTTACGTATATTGCCTTCCATCCTGGGAGTGTAGGAAAGTTCTCTAAAAGTAACACGGTGTGTGAGGGGTTTTTTGTTTTGTTTTGTTTTAATGTTGTGGCTTTTGCAACTCTGTCTTTCAAAAAAAGAAAAAGAAAAAAAAGGGCTGCATCGGTTTTTTAGATTCTGGTGAATGACAACCTTTAAACAAGATCTCGAGCCTTAACTCACAGCTTAAGAAATCTTGGGGACCATCTGCTGCAGCCCCTTTATTTCATAAATAAACTGAGACCTGAGGGAGACAATCCACACCAGGCACAGAGCCATTGAGGGACTGACCCCCAGGTCCCCCAGCTTCTAAACCCTTCTTACTTGTAGTTACACGGTTACTGTGCTAACAGGACCCAGAGGCCTTTGCCCTCAGCCTGAAAAACTGATCCCACCACCAAACTGGCAAACTCCTACTCGCCCCTCAGGTCTCAGCCTGGATGTCACCCCCTCCAGGGAGCCTTCCTTGACTTTCCCAGAGGTTGGACTGGCATATGTCCTCCCCCATGCTCCCTCGGGCCCAGCCCTTCTGGCGTTCTGTCCCAGCTGCCTGTCGGGTCGTGGCCCCACTAGACTAGAAGCTCATGTGTCCACGCTGAAAGCCTCCTTGTCATTCATTCATTCACTTGTTCAAGAAATAGCTTGGTGTCGGGTGCTTGATGCCGAGGAGAGAAGGCTTGGGTTGGAGGAAAAAAATAAAAAGACGAGAGAGCTTCTTCTTACAGGTGCCAAGGACTTTGCTTCTTGGGGCAGGAGAGTCGGGTGCTTAGCCCACTGTGCTGACACCCCACTGTGTGCCTTTTCCACGAATGCCCTCAGCCAGCCCTGACAACCCTCTGAGCAGCCTCTGCTCCGCGCATTTCACGGAAGGGAGGCTCTGAGAGCAGAGGCTGCGGGCCAAGGACACACAGCTGGTCTTTCGGCCTCCTGTGCCCCCACAATCTCTACTGTAACACAGCAAAACCCTCGAAGGGCAGAGGAGGTACCAGTCTGAGAGGCAAGAGAGACTGTGCTAGGAAAGGGTGGCCCACCGGCAAGGAGACCTGGGGGTCCGGTCCAAACCTCATTCATTGCCAGTTGGCTGTGTGCCTTGGGGAATTTGGTGTGCCTCTCTGGTTCTCAGTTACTTCATCTGAAAAATGGGCTTGGTTAACACTTGTCCCACTCTATCTACTCAGTGATCTTATTTTCTCAATCAAAACGATGCCCCGTAGTCGAACAAATCCAGTCTTACTTAGGGGAACAAGAGAAGAGAAACCACGAATGTTGAGTCCCTGAGATACGTGATTCGCACCCACCATGGGGCCAGCAGCTGGGGATGTGTCTCTTGCACACCCACCGCTGGAACGCCTGCAGCAGCCTCGAGTCGGGGTAGGGGGTCAGAGTGAAAAGGCAGGTCAGTTCATTCAAGGCCATCTTCTGGGCCCCCATGCACAGAGCCCCAGCGAGGAAGTGTGAAGAGGCCCTGGGGTAGACAAGGCCTCAGCTGACCAGCCCTCCCACTCGAGAGATTGCACTAGAGTTTGCGAACCCTTGGTATCGTTATGATGGAAACTTCTAGAAGCCCTGCAACATAGCTCTCATTCCCTACGCCGTCTTTTTTTTAATCTTTATTTTTAAGAGAGAGAGAGATAGAGCATGAGTGGGGGAGGGGTAGAGAGAGAGAGAGAGAGAGAGACAGAATCCGAAGCAGGCTCCAGGCTGTGAGCTGTCAGCACAGAGCCCGACGCGGGGCTCGAACCCATGAACCGTGAGATCTGGACCTGAGCTGAAGTCGGACGCTTAATCGACTGAGCCACCCAGGCGCCCCCTCACTCCGCCTTTTAAAGGAAGTCTCAAAAAGGGAACCTAGGTCACTCACCTAGTCAGAAGGGAAAGTCAGCTTCCAGACCCCCAAACTTTCTCCTCCCCACCCTGAAATGTTCATCACAAATATAATCAAGGTTCCTGGAGCCCTTATTAGAAGCCACGATTATGCTTTGCCCTTTACCCGGTTGATTCTTTTTCCTCTTCAAACTGTCACGATTTATAGATGAGGAGTCTGGGTAACTTGCTTGAGTCACATACCCAAGATTTCACTACCAGGAAAGGAGGCCAGTATTGTCAGAGCAAAACTCAGCTCGCAGGAGGGGCTGGGAAAGACTCAGGGGAGCGGGGAGGAAGGTGCCCTGACCCGTCCCTGCAGGCTGGACAGGCCCTCCAGGGCAGCCCCACCTACCTGGGACTCGAGGAAGTGCGCATACCGAGCCACCTCACAGAGCCAGCACACCCCTACCCAGCATAACCTCCAATCTTCCGCCCTCTGCCTTTGGCCAAAAACCCAGCACCTGACACCGGGTCGCACAAAAGGAAGAGTCAAACCCTTCAGGTCCCAGAGCAGAGAACCACCTGGCACAGCTCCCCGGGGCGGGGGGTTCCTGGAACAAGAGAACGGGCCCCAGGATCATCTAACCCCATGTTTTATAGGTAAGTCGTCTGAGGCCCTGAGCATCCAATCACCCGGCAGTCAGAGGACATCTGCAGGCAGGCGGCCGCCCGGGGCCAGAGCCCCGCCACCACGCCTGCATGGCCCCTCAGCTGTCCATCCAGAACCAGAATCCGATCTTATCATGCCCCACTTCCTCCCTCCTCCCGCCCCAACCCCCCACCAACGATCTGACAGGTCGGGAGCAAAGCCAGGGGGAAGGGATGCACTTCCTGGTACGGGGTTGGGGTGGGGAGTCCTTCTGCAAAGCCTGCTCCCCTGAGTGGGGCCCCCTTCTCCAAGCGGTCACACAGGTTTTCAAGGATTCAGGCCACTGAGTCATCTCACAAATACTTGGAGAGCTCTTCCCACCCATCGCAGGGCAGAGACATCTCCTCTGGCCACCAGGCCATCCCCGAGCTCCTTGGCAACCATTGCATAGGTTCATTCATTCATTCAGCAAACACTGAGGTCCTACGAGGCACCAGGCACATTTCTGGGCCTCCTTCCTCTTCTCCAGCCACCCCTCTCTGCCTCCCAGTGCTCGGCCCCTCCCCCTTCCCCAGGCGACCCCAGGGGCCCCTTCGCACTGGCAAGAGGGCAAATCCTGGGGGCGCTGGGGAGTAGCAGAGCCCAGCTGACAGACGCACGCACACCCCTGGGTTACCTGGTGTGGGCCAGGGCGGCACAGGCGGGTGCCTCTCTGGCAGAGGCCGAGGACGTACTGACACCCGGGCCCTGGGGGCTGCTAACCCCCCTCCCTGCCCCTTCGCCCTCCACCACCACGCCCGCCCAGCTGGGCTGCTTGGAAAACCCAACCCCGCTTAACTTAGCTGACTTCCTCTTGTGTCATGGAAAGTGCGAGGCTGAGAACAGGAAACTCCCACCTGGGATCTGGGGTCTGATGGGGGACTGTGAGCCTGGGAGGCAAGAAGGGCCACCCGAGGGGGCTTGGGCACCCAGACGGAGGGCTAGAGGAGGCGGGGGGTGGGGACCAGGCTGGGTGGAGGGACCCTTTCACTGGGTTGGGTCAGGAACCAAGCCCCAGGGGCCCCGAGGTGCCTTCAACTTTCCAAAAACAAACAGAAAGGATTCGAAACCACAGCCTTATCCGTGATGAAGGCTCAGGGATCACAGAAAAAGCCAAATTCTGTTTGTTTCCTTTGCTTTTGGTATGTAGGGGTGGGGGGGAGTGGCAAGGGTTTTGAAGAGGAAGAAATGTGGGTTCACATCTTAGTTTTGCCCTCCTGAGGCCAAGCGCATCGCTTTCTGAGCCTCAGTTTCCTCGTCTGTGAAATGGAAAACTCCACCCACTTCCCCTCGATGGCTGGGAAGCCTAAAAGGGACCACACCCCAGGCTCACTTAGGTGCCCCGTAAAATCCCTTGTCCCTTTCAAAGTGCAGTTATGTAAGCTGAGTGTAACCCGCGGTGTGAAGGACCACTGAACACGTGGACCCGTGTGACCAATAAAAGCTCTTTTTGTTTTTTTTTTTTTTGTTCATTTTTATTTTTGAGACAGAGAGAGAGAGAGAGAGAGCACAAGCAGGAGAGGGTCAGAGAAAGAGGGAGAGAGAGAACCCCAAGCAGGCTCCGAGCCATCAGCACAGAGCCGGACTCGGGCTCGATCTCACAAACCGTGCATTCGTGACCTGAGCCGAAACCAAGAGTCGGAGGCTCAACCGACTGAGCCACCCAGGCGCCCCACCGAACACAGAGTCTTTAAGAGAAAAATTTTCCAGAGGGCTCCTCGGACCGTAAGCAGAGTGCGGCCCACCTCTGTCTCCTTCATCTCCGCGTCCCTGGTGGTTAGCGCGGGGCAAAATTTTGCTGAATGAATGAATGAAAAGTCTGGGATTTCCAAAGTCACAGGACAGGAAGGAAGGATGTGAGGGAAGGGGCAGGGCCTGGGCGGGGGACGGGGGGGGGGGGGAGCTGGCTGATGCTAAAGTAGTGTCACCTCTGAGGAGGGGACGAGGCCCCCCCTGAATCCTGCATGAGGTGATCAGTGGGTCCTCAGTCTTTGACCCAGGCCTCAGGTCTTGCCTCTGGCAAGCGATCCGAGCACCTGAGACCCTCCGAGGGCAGATGGGGCAGCGTTGGATGCCGGGCAGTGGGGTGGGGCGAGGGGGGTGCAGGCGGGTGCTGGGCAGCTGCTGAGGCGATCTGAGGGCGCAGAGAAGGCGGGGCCCAGCAGGAGCAGCAGGGTGGGGAGCGTGTAGACGGGAGGCCTTCATGCTCGCTTCACACCTCTTCACAGTCAGCTGTGCTGCTGTGTCTCTGAACCTCGCCTCCTGCAATGGCTCAGGGAGCCTGGGTCTGGGACTGGGGTGCAGAGGGACTGAACCGGCCCCGGGGGGTAGGGGTGAAGGGGGGTGGGCTGCGGCCCTTCCCCTGCGCCCGGTCTCCCCCAGGTAATTTTGCAGAAACCCGGCCACCCTGCCTCTTCCTCAACAGGCCACAGGTTGATTCCGTCCGGCCCTTATGGGAGCCCCAGTGCAAATCATGCATACTGACCTAGCGATCACACACACATACACACACACACACGGAGGTCACTCACACGCACACGTGCACCCCCAACACAAGCCCAGCTGCTGGAGTCCAGCTCCAGCAGGCCCAGGGTTCCCTGAAGGACGGACCGTGTCGGCGAGAGAGAGTGAGAGAGCCTCGAGTTTCTTTCTGATCACCAGGCACGAATCTCTGCACTGACCGGAGAGTCAGCTTTATTTATGGAAAAAAATGTATGGGGCACAAAACAGAAGTGGCAATTGCCTTAGACGATGATTTCTGATGACAAATTCTCTGGTATGTAAACATTTCCCAGAACATAGATTGGTAGAAGGCTCATGCATAATCTTTAGCAATAGTGGTTGATGTAGGTGATTTAGATGCTTATCACATGGGGAAGGAAGGTGTCCTCAGCGTTCAAATACAAGGCAATGTCTTCAGCACAGCAAAGGCAAGAGTTAGCTCTTTGTGAGCAGGGGTCAACAGCCCGTTTCCTCGAGGGGAAGAAGAACAGGTTTCTCAGGAAATATATTTGCTCCCATAATCACAAAAGAAGAAACTCCCATAATAAGTTCCTTCACAAGGTGCAATTTGCATATTTTTAGGGAGGGGGAAGGAAGTGACTCCCCATACCAGTCAGCCAGGCGCCTAGGGGGTCGGTGCTCTGAGTGGGGGTTCAGTGGGGGTAGGGACATCCGTCGACAGGAGGCCCCCACCTTGCAAACCCGCCTTACTTCAGAAATGGCTCCCAGCACCCAGCCCTCTGCTGTGCTTGCTGGGGATTCACCTCCGATTCCCATCTCATCCCCAGGAAGGGGAAGCCAAGGGCCTCCTCTGGTTTTTCACGGCTGTACCTGCGGTGAGGACAGGTGTGGCGCCCTCCCCCCCTCCCGACCTCCCCTGCTCACCAGCTAGCGCAGCTCAATGCCATTTCAGTGCGACCCCTGCCTCGGGGGCTGGTCCCCTGCCCCCTCTGTCCCCCTCAGGCCTACCCTCTGTGGGGCCAGGCCTCCTCCCTCTGCGCGGCCCGGTCCAGGGCTTCCCCAACGCCGTGGCACCCCCTCGGGACTGCGTGGCCTGCAGCCTGGCCATGCGTGGTGACGTCGGGAGACGCTGCCCCAGCCCCGCGAGCCTGAGGCAGGAAGCTGGCAGGGGCCAGGGCCGCCATTCGAACTGGGGCAGATGGTTTTACCCGGAGGAAGTTGACAGTTCAACTTCAAACACGGATGACGCAGGCCCCACACTGCCTGCCTGCTCCCCTGTCCCACCCCTGCCCGCGCCTGCCCGCCCCACCCCACCACCCTGAGAGGGAGACCCAGGACCAGACACCCTTCACCCACGGGTGCTGAGCTTGGCGAGGCTGAGGCAGGAGGAGGCCGCGCCCATGGGGTCTCAGCAACCGCTGCTGGCCGCCCTGTCCCTGCTGGGGGTGCTGGGTGAGTACCCCACCTGGGGCATTGTATCGGGTACTGGGGCTCGGGGGTGCAAGGGAGGAGACGCCAGTTCTTGCTCTGGTCTGACTCGGGCCCACATGCCACCTCTCTGGAGCATCAGGGAGGGCGGAGGCTGCCCTGCTTGTCCCCCCACCCCATCCCTCCACCATGTGTCCGCATTCTGCTTTGCTCTTGCACCGCGGGGGTCTGCCTGCGCCCTTCCAGGTGGGACCTGTGCCAAATCAGACTCTCAGCCTAGAAATCAAGTCATCCAGTGCCCACCTGGTGCCAGCTTCCTCTGCAGCTGCACCCCCCACCCCCAACCTTGAGTGTCCGTTCACCTTTTACCTGGATGCACCAGGGACGGGGACTCACGGTCTCCTGGGCTGTTCTGATGATGCTCTGAGCACCGTGGGTCAGGGCAGGGTGGGGGCCACCTCTGAGAACACAGCTAAGCATTGTCAGACACGCACCCTCTGTCCCAGGGGAGCCCCAGCCAAGCCCGCCAGCCAGGGCATGAGCACAGGCTTGGGTCCACGTTCGGGGTTTCAGAACCTGAGCCCCCCCGGGCCACTGTGAAAGCCCCCCTGGGCCTCCGAGGAGCTGGCCAGACATAAGGGTAGGGGTGGGTGAGACTGGGGCCTCCTGTTTGCTGGGAGGGAGTTGGTGGAAGCTGCTGGTCTCCCCGTTTCTGAAAAGTAAGGGGTAACCTGGCTGAGGTCTGACCCCTGCTCTAGGGTTTGCGGGCCACTGTGGGGCGAGAGAGATGCTTGCCCACAGGACAGGTGGCAAGTGGAGGGTGTTGCAGTTTCCCAGTTTGGAGGGGAAGGACAGGGGACCATTGCCTGCCTGAGCAGGGGGCCTCAGTCCCTCCCAGACAGGCTGGTGCGTGGTGTTTGAGTGCGTGTGCGTGAGTAGGTACAAATGTTTGTATGTGCAAGGAGGTGTATGTGTGAATTTGTGTGCACGTGTGTATATGACAAGTGTGTGTGTGTGTGTGTGTGTTCACAGGCCAGACACGGTCTCCAAATGTAGGTTTACCCCCCGCCACCTCCCGTGCACGAACAGTGGCACATGTGCGCACACGCTCACATAGCTATTCTGACGTGAAACTGCTAGAGATACAATATCCCCTTAGGTCCCCAGAGAGATGGGGCCCTCCTGAGGCCCTTGGCCCTGAAGCCCCCCAGCTGCCCCTGACCTGTGGCCTCCGACCCTACTGGGGCAGGGAGGCCGGCCGGACTCCCAGCTGGGGATGGGGATGGGACCCTGCTCGATGGGCCTCCCATCTGAATCCCATCACGGGGCCAGACTCCTGGCCGGATGGGCAGCTCCTCGAACCCAGCAGAGCCCAGAGTCAGGGAGGCCCCTGCACCGGGAGTACGGAACCGTCTAGAACCCCAGGAGCTCATGGTTCCCGGTGTGTGTTCGTGGGAACTGATGCATAATAAACATGCCCATTGTCCAGTGGGTCACAGCTTACGAAAGACCTGTAAAGCCATTTTCTTCTGTAAGCTTCACAACACCCTCGGAGGTAGGCGGGCCCATGGCCCCCATTTTACAGTCAGGAAAACTGAGTTCCGGAAAAGCCGAGAGGCAAGCCTCGGGCACGGCACTAGTGCGCAGCAGAGCCGACCCCGAGCCCAGCACTCCCGCCGTCTCGGAGGTGCCCCATATCCGAAGGGCACAGACACCCCAAAGCCACTCCCACAAGTTGGAAAATGGCTGCAAAATACAACCGCCACCTGCAGATATGAGCATCGAGGGCAGGGGACACCTAGGGCCAGCACTGGGGCTTCGGGAAGACAGCATGTAGACCCTCTGAGCCATTCCAGGAAGAGACGCCCCACCACCAGACCCCTGGGGACGCTGCGTCTCCTGGCTGGCCTTCAAGGTTGTGCCAGTGACGTGGGGACCTTTGGGGCATGAAGATGCCCGCGGTGCACCTGGGGTGATAGCGACAGCCGATCCCTCCCGTCGCTGCCCTTAACCCCAGCCTGCCTGGGGCTCACTTAGCAGGGGGAGGAGTGTGGAGGGAGCCCTGAGGGTCCGGCCCAGCCACCAGGACTTCAGAAGCCAGCACAGAGGCGTGGCAAAGTCATGCGCTCTGCCACCTGCCTGCGGGGTGACCTTGGACCGTTCTGTCAGCTCCAGGTTCCTCCTCTGCAAAATGGGAATAACAACAGCATGTGTCTCGTGGAGACTTGTAAGGATTAGGCGAATCGATGAACGTAGAGCTTTTACTAAGAGGGTCGGTTAGAGCGTAGTAAGTGCTCAGTGAGCATGGATGGCCATAGTAATTATGACCAGCGTCATCATCGGGGTGGGGTCAGCAGGGAACAAGGTGGGGTAGGACCCAATGGAGCAGTCCTCCCAGACACCAGCCTGGCCACCAATCTTTCCCTTCCCCGGTCCCTTTACACAGACTATTCATGCCTTCATTTCTCCATCTACAAACATTTACGGAGCAGCTACGGTGCGTCCAGCTCTGTGGAAAAGCACTGGGGAGAGCCAGCCCCGAGCAAGGGCGCCCCAAATACTCACACATTTCTCTAAATCTTGTGCTAAGTACGAGGAAGGAAACAACAGCTGAGACTCAGCGACCATGCGGATGCAGGAAAGAGCCAGGCAGGCAGAGAAAGAGGGAAGGGTCCCCTAGGCGTTGGCAAGGGCAAACGCAATGGTCAGGACAGACCGCAGAGGGGCTGGGCCTCCACGCGAGAGGAGGGGAGAGGGGCTCTAGCGGCGAGCGGGCTGCCCGGCTCGCTGTTCCACCATGCAGAGGCCGAGGGCCTTGCTGGTTCTGGGAGCAAAGAAGCCAACGGGCAGCTTCTTTTCCCAGGGGAGAGAGGGACCCGGGGGCCCAGGGGACTGTCACTGGCCCTTCCGGTCACTCTGTCCAGCGCCAACACTTCACAGGGTTTTCCCCACGGAGACCAAGGAGGGACTTCAACGCCACCTGATAAAAGTGATTGGTCACCGGTATGTGTGCGCACGCGTGTGGGTGCATGTGTGAACCCGTGAGAGCATGCTGTGTGTCTCCTTGTGTGCACACGCGTGTGGGTGAAGGCCTGTGGGACTTCGGAGTAACGCAGACTGGAGTTTGATTTCTCTCGGGCCTCTCACAAATGCCACAAACACCAGAATCTTAGCCTTCTCATCTAAAACATGGGGATGACGTCCGTACTCACCGTAAGGGACAATGCAGTTGTTAAAGCTGGTTCACCCATTCATTCAGACAGCAAGCATTTATTGAGCACCTACTATAGGCCGGCCACTCTTCTAAGTGCTGGGGATGCAACTGAACAATCGAGATCCCTCCCCCGGTGGATCCAACTTGGGAGTCTGGGTGATGGAGAGACCGGTGATGGCAGGGGGCCTGGGAGGTCATGCGTGGGGTGGCGCTGGGGGTTGGGAGTGCCTGGGCGGGCGGGGGGGGGGCTGTGCTTATCCAGGGAAGGGGTAGCGGATCTCACAAGGAGATAATATTTGGGCAAAAGCTTGTAGGAAGTGAGGGTTCACACTGGGTGGGACTGGGGAGGACGATCCAGGCAGACGGGCCTGGGGGCACACAGGCTGGCGGGGAGGGGCCATGCAGGCAGAATAGAAGAGGAGTCGGAGGAGGGCCCTCGAAAGGAACGGTTCCCCTCAGCTTCCCAGGTCCGCGCACCCGTATCCCGAGCCTCGGGCCAGATGCGTTTGGGAATTCAGAATTTTCCAGATCGCAGGTCATACTGGGTATGTGCTGGGTGCTCAGTGCACGCCAGTGAGGTCTCGGGCCACACCCAAGTTCCCATTCAGTGAAACATGAATTCACACACTAAGAGAGACCCAGAAAGGCTGCAAACTCCTTCCCGCCAAATGCACTAGAGAAGACTTCTGGTTTGGGGTTTTGAGCTGCAGATGAGGGGTGATGGCCCTGAATCACTTCCTCCATAGCTACACCGTCACCATACTGCCACCATCATCATTATGTTCCGGTTCCCACAGGGACGCTGAGACTCCCTTTTCCTTTGGGGCACAGCCGGGACAGATGGGGTGGGACAGGGTAGGGAATAGGTGGTGATTGGCGGAGGCTAAAAGGGTCCTGTACCACCGCAGACTCCCACGGAGGCATCTAGACTGAGCCCTTCCCCCGCTGGCCTCAGTTTCCCCTATCTGTACCCCAGGGGTAAGCAGGCTCCAGATTCTCCCAGTGGTAGATTCCCGTAGGGCCTTATCTAGTGGCAGCGACGGGATTTCTTGTCCTCACCCCACCATCCGCAAGCCGTGTGGCCTTGGGCAAGTCGCTCGGCCTCTCTGAACCTCAGTTTCCCGATCTGAAAGTGAGAATGAGCATGGGCCCATCCTCACGGGACGGGGCTGTGGGTAGAAAAAAACTCTGGGATGTGCGAAGCTCTGAACAAAACGGAGGGCTTGTCACGGTCACCATGGAGACGCCTGTGTGGCATGAAATTCATGCAAATTCAGTCGGACAGAGCAGGCCACCAGCGAGAGGGCGATGCCGGTGTAGACGGTGCCCACTGTCCTGCCAGCGATCGGCTGGCATCGGCCGGGGGGGACGGCGCAGGCCCTTTGAGCGGGATGAGAGGCCCGAGGCTGCCATCCCCTCTGTGGGAACCATTCCCCCAGGCTTCCTTGGCATGAGCTCAGTGTGACTCTGCGTGCTCTGCACATAAAAAGACTCCCGATCAAAAACCAACCCCTTCACCTGGGGCTCGAACGAGAAACAGAAATTTGGGCCTTTGTGATCTTTGTTTCCCTGAAGCCTCCTTACAGACTGGTTAGACACGGCTCCGCTGATTAGTGTCATTTCAGAAAAGGAGGGTTCTGACCTTCCGAGTCAGCCTCTCATCAGCAGACGAAAGGAAGAAAGATCCAGAACGCCCCCAAAAGGCAGCCCAACGCGTGGCGTTTGCTGTAAATCGGTGAGACGTTTAAGGACTATTCGAGGGAATCATTGTTTATGGAAGAGATGGGCCATCTGACCTCCAAGCCCCACGAAGTCCGTCCGTTTGCTGATCCGGGAAACCGGGTGATGACAGTCCCCTTCGGTGAGGCTGCCGAGAGCAGGTGGGGTCTTCTATGAAGAGAGCTCGGGCCAGGGTCTGCGCGAGGTCAGAGCTCCAGCAGTGTTCACTGTCACTGTGACTACCCGTGGTGTCCCAGCCCCTCCCGGGGACCCAGCCGTCATGCCTCCACTTCCCCGTGTGTGGTGGCTGCAAAGACAGGGATGCATGGGTCCCGCAGGGCCTCCGAGTGCGCCAGGGGCTGGCCAGCCTGGGCCCAGTCCCGCCTCTGCTGAGGACCCCAAAGTGGAACCCATCACACGGGTCCACGAACGTTCATCTGCAATTCCACCCCCCCCCACATTTCTGGAAAACGCCGTTGGTGCAAATCCTGACCTGAACAAATGGGGGGCTATTTATAATCTTGCACATCCCACCTAGTGTGAAAATGCATATGTTTCGCTGCAGAACCCATCATGTGTTTGAAGCTGGGGCTCTCCAGACACAGGGTGACAGTAGGGTGCCTCCGGGTGCTTGCAAACTGGAGCCAACAGGTTGCTGCTGCCTGGGACTCGCAGCCTGATGTGGTCAGGGCACGCTAGTTTTCAAAAACGTCTGGCTCTTTGGATTTTTTTAAGCAAAGCAAAACAGAAAGAAATCTGATTTTTTTTAATTGGCTGGAAAAAACATTAAGCACCTTGCAGGACAAATAAAAGTCACCCACGGCCTGATGCAGCCTACGCTGTTGCAGCACCGAGAGCCAAGATGAGAATCACCGGGAATGCTGTGGATTCAAGAGGACGGGGGGTGGGGGGGCGGGTATAAAGTCTCAAGGCTGCTTTCCAGAACGCGTTTACTCCTTACGGAGATCCCACCAGGGCAGGTGGGGACCCCATGGTTCAATCTCTGTAAATGCAGAGATGAAGAGAGAGACCGGGAGAAGGAAAACGCCTCCTGTCTCTCTCGGGCTTTCTCAGCCCTGAGCTCTGCCTGGGCTCGGCCACTCCAAGCCCGAAATAGTGGGGGTCCGAGGGGAGGCTGGCGGGGAAGAGAAGGGGCCTTTGGAGGATTCCTGGCCCCAGCTGGGGAGGGCGGGCTAGAAAATGGCACGATGCATCCATGCCTCGTGTCCCTCGTGGTCTCCAGGGGCTCCAGGCCTCGGTTTGCAGATTCTGGAGCCATAGAGCCTCGGGTCTCAGGCTGCAGGCGGGGGGGCCGGCTAAGCCTCAGCCCTAAAGGGTCTCGGAGAATGGGAACACAGTCTGCAGGGGTCCCGGGAAGGAGGCTGTTGGTCAGACCCCTGTGAGAAGCAGCTAAGAGAATGAAAAAATGTCACGGACGATGAAAACCTGAACCTATCTCTGGACAGACAGAAAGAAGCAGCAGCCAGGAAGCCACCAGGTCGGCGACACATCTCACCGTCCACTTCTGCCTGGCCCCTCCCAGCCACTGAGATACATCAGGAACTAAAGATTATAGATCAGAGGGGTCTGAGCCGAGAGGAAGGTGAGGGATTGCGGAGTCTTACTTTCTCATTTTACAGTGAGGACACCAAGTCCAAGGAGGCTGAATGACTTGCCAAGGTCACAGAGCAAGTTCGTGGAAAAGCGTCCCCACCCCCGCCCCGCCATTGCCATGTTTCACTAACTGAACAGAGTTCCCAGTTCATTCCCTTTCAGCAGGTTTGCACGTCACGAGGCATGCAGGACATGGGTGCAACACGGGGCAGGGAGGGGGGACAGCTTGGCCCAGCACTCAAAAGCACAGAGGCTGTGACAGATGGCCCGGCTTGGAGAACCAGCCGCAATAGTCATCAGCTGCCTAGCAAGTTACTGTTAATCTTTCTCCATTTCTTCACCCACAAAATGGGGATCAAAATACTAGTGCCTACTTCGTAGAGCTACGGTGAAGTTTGAGAGAATTAATGTATCCAGATGCCTGGATAGAAGTGTGAGCGCTAAAAGCATTGCAGGTGGTGACGGTGATGGTGGTGCTGATGGGGGTGGTAATAGTGATAGTGATGGTGGTGATGGTGAGGCTGATGGTGATGAGGAGGATGCTAGTGATGCTGATGATGACAGGAGTGATGCTGACGGCGATAGTGATGGTGGTGGAAGCAGTGGCGTGACAGCAACGGTGGTGGTGGTGCTGTTGGTGGCAATAGTGATAGTGGTGATGGTGATGATGACAGTGATGGTGACAGTGATGGTTATAGTAGTGATGGTGATGGTGGTGGTGACAGTAATGGGTGATGGTGACGGTGATAGTGATGGTTGTGATGGTTGTAATGGTGACAGTGATGATAATGGTGGTGGTGGTTGATGGTGATGGTGGTGGTGACAGTAATGGGTGATGGTGGTGATGGCAGTGATGATGGTGGTGACAGTAATGGGTGATGGTGGTGATGGTGGTGGTGATGGCGGTGGTGGTGATGGCGGTGGTGGTGATGGTGGTAGTGGTGGTGACGGTGATGGTAATGGTGGTGGTGATGGCAGTGGTGGTGATGGTGATGGTGGTGGTAATGGCGGTGGTGGTGATGGTGGCGGTGATGGTGATGGTGATGGTAATGGCGGTGGTGGTGATGGTGGTGATGATGGTGGTGACAATAATGGGTGATGGTGATGATGGCGGTGATAGTGATGGTGATGGTGAAGGAGGGACGAGCCAGGTAACGCGGCTCTGCTGAGAACATCAGGCACCCAGAAGGAGACAAAGCCCTGGGCTGCCTAGACACCTTTCTTCAACAGAGCATTTAGGGATTTTACTTGGTTCTCTAGTTTGTTCAGTCTTTCCCATGAATGTTCTCTGAGCTGGGCCTGGGCCATTTTGCATTCTGTGTGAGGTCTGCAAGAATGATCCGGTCCACCCCGCGTCCCCAGAGGATTCAATGTCTGAGGGTTCGAGCACCTCGGGGTCAGGGTCTCGGTCACGTTCATCTCTGCATCCCCAAACCTGGCACTTTGGAGGCACAACTAGGTGGCGGAGAGCATGTGTTTGGAACAACTCACATCATGGGGCCGTGTGGGAGATTAACAATGATATCTGTAAGGAACCACCCTGAGTGCTGAGTACACAGTAGGTGCTCAATAATTGCTAGCCGCTGTTAATCATGAATGTTGAGTGTGGCAACCTTGGGAATATGACAGTGTCGAGTGGGAGAGAGTGAGGTGGTGAGCCCTTTTATCTAGTTCTCCAAGCGTCCGGGACAGGGATTCCTCTGCCCGGGAAAGCTCCCCGGCAGGCCCACCGTCCTCCCCAGGCCTAACCCAGGCCCGGCCAGCGCTACGACCAGTGACCAGCCTCGAGCCCCACAGTGCCATGACGGCTTTGTTACAAGTCTTGGCTGCAGGGAGAGGGCTGGCTGGCTGGGGCATGTCTTTCCTTAAAATTCTACCACCAGCTTCAGAACACTCAGGCACAAACAGGCTTTTTTAAACACACCTATTTAAAAAAAAAATTTTTTTTTTTTTGAGAAAGAAAGAGGAGGCGGGGCAGAGAGAGGAGGACGGAGGATCCCAAGCAGGCTCCGCACTGACAAGCAGTGAGCCCGACGCGGGGCTCAAACTCGCCACCATGAGATCATGACCTGAGCCTAAATCAAGAGTCAGATGGTTAACCACCTGAGCCACCCCCGCGCCCAAAACCCATTTTTAACACCGGACAATAGTTTCCCAAAAGCAACTTAAACGGAACCATTTACTCTGTAAAGTGGTGACCCTGGCTGTCTGAGCTCCCAGTTGAGAAGCAAGGCCGGGAGTCAGGAAATCAAAACACCTGCTTCATGTCTGACAAAGCTTGAGTGGCCAACATGGAGGGGGGCTCTGAGGCCACACGCGCGTGGCCCCCTGCCCTGTGCCGGCCCAAATCAAACCTCCGCCGCCGCAGCCACAGATGAACTGGCCACAGGCTGCTTTGTGAGTCTGGCGATGAGCAAGCTTGCCTCCCACTTCGAAGTCAGACGGGGCTGGGGGGAGGCCAGACTTCCCCGATGGCCCACGTTATCACTGAACGTGCCTGGGGGACGCCAGAGGGGAGGCCAGACCCCTAAGGCCCATGGTCACTGGGGCAGTGGCCCTGACCCCTTTGTGCGTTACCTTGAGCCACCCCCTCCCTCTCCGAGCTTCGACTTCCTCGTCTAGAAGCTGGGAGCTGTTAACAATACATTGCTGTCATCCGTACCCCACCCTGGGGATACTAGAAAGTAGCAAATGTGGTCTGGGGGTTCCCATTCTGGGTCAGTCCTCTGGTTCTCTACAACTATAAAGTTCAAACTTTTTTTTTTAATTTTTTAAGTGTTTTCATTTACTTTTGAGAGAGAGAGAAAGAGAAAGAGAGAGCTAACAAGGGGAAGAGGCAGAGAGAATGAGAGAGAATCCCACGCTGGCTCCACACTATCAGCGTAGAACCCAATGTGGGGCCTGAACCCACAAACTGTGAGATCAAGACCTGAGCCGAAATTGAGTCGGACGCCTAACTGACTGAGCCACCCAGGCGCCCCTAATGTTCGAACTTTCTCTTAGATTGAAAGCGACACCCATGACAGTTTTACGTCGCAGCCGAATGCACAAGAAGCGATCCTCACCTTCTCGGCCATTCTCTGTTCTAGTCCATTTCGGTTTTTAAAGATTTGATGGTTGCATTATTACAGAAAGGTTGCGAGGCTGCACGGCACTACAAAGGGATAGCCTGAGGAAATGTTGGGGGGTGGGGGTGATGGCAATGTTGTTACCTTGACCAGGAGGGTGATCAGACAGATCTACGCATGTGCTAACGTTTATAGATCTGTGCGCTAAAGAAAAATCAATGTTACTGATGCTCGTTTTAAAAGAAAAGATTAAGAACGGGAAAAAAATTTGATGGTGGCAACCCACTAAATGGGTTTCATGGACACCTCCCCAGGGGTTCTGAGGTGTCGCATGAAACTCCCTGCCTCTGAGCCCCATATTGGGGGGTGCAGAAGAGGCCAGTGCTCGGGCTGTGGGCTCAGGGTGGAAGGTGGGGGGCAGGAAGGAGGCTCCGCTCCCTGACCTTCCTCTCTCTTTTCTGCAGTCGCTTCCTGCCTGGGACGGTCCAGCTGGGAGAACCCAGGTAAGGAAGAGGCCTGGAGCAGGGGGTGAGGGGGGGTGGGGCAGGGTTGCGATTCCACCAGGCTGTAGGGGGACCTGCCAGAGTGAACTCCACCCCACAGAGGGAGCAAGCCCCAGCACGCGTGTGCGCACACACACAAACACACACACACACACTTAGATGCCCATGTGCAGATGGATGCCCTCTACGGCCATAAGGCCCCATACAAATGCCAGTCCTCATGATAATTACCATTATAACCAGTCACCAGGCATGGAGAGCATCTTGGCCCATAAAGGCACCTGCAAAGTCCTGTTCCCTTCCCAGCCCTGCCAGATCTCCCTGGTCAAATAGATTTGCAGCCGAGGCTGAAGAGAAAGGCTGCACAGAAAGGCTGCACCAGATGCCCAAGTATATCGAATGTCCTGCCTTCGAGGCTGGACTTTAATGAGAGGCTAGTGTTTCCCAAACAGGGTTCCGTGGAACATGTTGGATAAAAGGTCAGCAACATCGTGTCACTCACCGGAGACCAACCGAGTGTACCAGCCTAGGAAAGCTCTTGAGAAGTCCTGCAGGGAAGAAACCTGTTAAATGTTTTTTTAATTCAGCAGTTCTCAGATTCATTTCACCCCAGACCTCCGCTTTCACATTTCCTGAGATAACATCACGTGCTGAATGTATTTTGAGGAGAAACATGGCAGGGGAGCCTCATGAAATCATGTGCAACCAGGAGGGGCCGCAGGGGCCTTGGTGGGCCCTGTCTGGGCCCTGGGACCCTACAGCGGCATCCTAGCTCTGAGCTCTAGCAAGCAGCTTGTCCTCTATACGCCCCAATTTCCCCACCTGTAAAATGGGGAGAAAATCGTTCCCTGGTGGGGATTCAGTGAGTCTGCTCGCTGGAGGGAAAGCATCAGAACATCTTGCCAATGTCAGGTGTTGGAAACAAGCCCCAATCGTCTCTAACTCATCTAGTGACCTTGGCAAACCCGAGCTAGCCCTGTGCTTCTGCTCCCCAAGCCCAGAAGCAAAAGGCAGCCTGACCAGAAGTTTCCAACCAGGGAAAAGCTCCACCTCCCAATCACCCGGAAAAGCCTTTTTACATTAAAAAAAAAAAAAAAAAAAAAAAATCCTGACTAGGTGATACAGTTGCCTGGCTTAAAACTTTAAAAATATAAAAATACCTACGGTGAAGAATCTCATTTTCAGTTTTGGTTCCCAGCTGCCCAGTCCTCTCCCCAGCCTAACACCCCAGGTGGCGGCCACATGGACTCCTTTCTCGTCTCTCCTTTCAGAATCTACACAGAAGCAAACATACACCCTTATTCCCCCTTTCACGGAGCTTTATAAAATCACACCAGCCGTATTCCTACCTGTCATCCAACTACTCGGCTCCTAGGTAGCCAGGTGCCCATACAGACAAACATCAGTTCAGGAATGTTCCGAGCAACTTTTTTTCACAGCAACCAAATGGTGGCTTGAGGCACAGACAGTGGCCTGGCCACACGGGGAGACATTATTCCACAATAGAAAAGGAACATGGGACACGTTAGGATGCAGAGAAACCCCAAACACTGAGAGAAAGAAGCCAGACAAAAACCACAGGACCGCAGAACCCACACCACACTGTAACGAGTCCACTCGCATCTGAGAAGAGTCAAAAACTCCTCCTTCGCAACAGAAAGCAGATCGGTGGTCGCCCGAGGCGGGATTCAGGGAAACTGACTGCACGAGGGGCCCCAGGGAACTTTCCGGGTGACGGGCACGGTCTGCATCTCGAGTGCGGTGGTGGTTACACGCGTGCGTACATCTGTCAAATTCCATGGAGCGAGCGCCCTTAAAATGAGTGCATTTCGCTGTGTATAAATTGTGTTAACGAAATTGGTTTAAGAGTTAGAAAAATCAAAACGGGCGCCAAGCCCTATTTCTGTTGAAACAGAATTTGCAGGAGTGGGGTGATCCTGCTGGGGTGTGGGTGCTGAGAACCTCCCAGAGCCCGCCGGCTCCGGGGTCTCGAGCCCTGTCCTCTGGGGTCTGGCTTCAGGGGACCGCCCGGTGTCTGGGAAGTCCCTGCAGGGCCCCAGAGGACGGAGCTCCTGGGATCGAGGCAGGCAGCTGGCTGGGCAAGTGAAGGCCGTGAGGGGTCCCCCACGGAGGGCCCTTCGCATCCAGACCCACCCACACACATTTTTTTGACCCTCAGAGCCCCAGGTGAGACTGACAGGCTCCGGCTCGCACTGCCAGGGCCAGCTGGAGGCCTCCTTCGGGAACAACGAAATGTGGCACACGGTGTCTAGCCGGAGCTGGGGGCAGAGCCCGAACCGCCGGGGGGACCCCAGGCAGGCCTCCAATCTCTGCCAGCGGCTGTCCTGCGGCAAGGCCTTGGCCTTTGCCCACTTCCCTGACTTCAACCGTCCCAGGAACCAGATCACCTGCCACGGAGACTTGGGGTCCTTCTCCAACTGCAGCTTCGGCGAGGCAAACCAGAGGGACCCTCTGGGCCTCATCTGCCTGGGTGGGTAACCCGCCGGCCACACGGGTAGGCCCAGCCTGCGCACCGGCCCCAAGGGGGTTGCCCAGGGCCTGGGATCTGGGGCCCGAGCAGGCAGGTGGAAGGGGGAGGTCCTGATTAACAATAATGCCCCCCAAAGAAACATACACCAGTGGGGACCTGAAGGAGGAGGGCTCGGGGGAGGGAGAGGCCAAAACCCGGACTCTGCCCATTGCCAACATGACTGTCTCCTCTTAACCTTCATTGTATCCACTGTGAAATGGGCTGGTGCTCCCCGCCCCACCTGGCGGGGGGGGGGGGGGGAAGCAAGCTTAGAGACCATGCATGGGGCGAGTGGGCTAAATGGGGCAAGTGGCACTTACATCCTGAGTTCCAGATCTTTCTGAACAGCGCCAGGGGCTCCCAGTTCTCCCCTGACCCCCCAGTCTCTCTCGGAACCCCCCAGCCCTCCCTCCCAGGGCTCTTGCCTCTCCTTCACCAGAATGTCTCGTTGCAGAGCTGCCCAGGACGGCACCTCCTCCCACGACCCCCCCACCCACAACCACTCCAGAGCCCACAGGTAAGAGGATTCTGAGGTCCCTGGGGGGCAGGGGGCTGTATTGACCCAATAAAAACACAGGATGGCCAGTTGCAGTTGAGTTTCAGACAAACGTGGAAAGTCTTCGCGTGTGTCCGGTGCAATATCTGGGGCCCCACCACCTCCCACGGCTGCCGGCCAGTCTTTTATTGGTCCACGTGTTGGAGCCAAAGAGCTGGGGAGCAAGAAGCCCCCACTGCCAGCCGGGCCCGCCGAGCTCAGGCCTGCTGCCCTCTCTCTCCCCTGCAGCCCCTCCCAGGCTGCGGCTGGTGGCAGGGCCCAGGGGCCTGCGGTGTGCCGGCGTCGTGGAGTTCTACCGGGGCGGCCAGGGCGGGGCCATCAGCTACGAGGCGCAGGACAGGCCCCGGGACCTCGAGGACCGTATCTGTGATGCCCTCCAGTGTGGCTCCTTCCTGAAGCATCTGCCAGAGGACCAGACCGCCAAGGCCCAAGACCCAGGGGAGAGCAGGCCCTTGCCCATCCAATGGGAGATCCACAACTCGAGCTGTGCCTCCCTGGAGCAGTGCTTCAGCAAAGTCCAGCCCCGCGAGGGCGGCCAAGCTCTGGCCATCGTCTGTTCCGGTGAGTGAGACCCGGTGAGGCCCCGACAGGGCGCCCCCAGGCGGTCGGTCAACGCCTGTGTCTGGAAACCCCTGCACAGGGCACTGGGTGCTATGAACAGGAGGGAAACCGAGGGCCCGGTGGGGAGGCTCCACCCAAAACCCAGCGCCTGGGGACTCTCTGCAAAGTAACATAGAACAATTGCCCAATGCACTGCTGGCTTGGTGGCTGCGCGGGAGGGTGGGGTCAGGAGGACTTCAGGACGAAGCAAGGCCCCCTTGTAGGTTTGGAAGGAGGAGAGAGGCATGGGTTTGGTGGGACAGAACACAGAAGCTGTGACCTGTGCCAAGGACCAGAGCAGACGGAGTACTTGGAGGGGACCAGCCTTGCGGGAGGGGATTTGGAAATCCCAGAGACAGAAGAGGGTGGAGCGGTGGTGACAAGGGGGAGGTCCCCGAGGCACAGGAGGCCGCCGAGAGAGACCAGAGCAGGTCCCCAGAGAGCTTCCGGGGGTGGGGTGGGGCGCCTGCATGGAGGACACTAGAAGGCTGGGTGATCTGGTGTGGCTGAGGGGAGGAGGCCGAGGGAGGCCCAGGGGACCACAAAACCAGGACCACAGGTCAGATGAAGAATAATCCTAGCACGCCGTGGGAGGCAGTGGGTTCCCATCACTGGAAGGTTCTAGTGGAGTCCAGACTATAAGAGTCATACTTCCCCAGCACTCACTTCCCTGGGCCGTTCCCAGGACATTCGTTCATTTTCACAACAACCTGAGGAGGTGGCTGCTGTTATTATCCTCGCTTTACAGATGAGGAAGCTGAGGCTCAGAGAAGTTAAACGTCCTGCCCAAGATCACAGAGCACTAGCTGGGATTTCCACTCCAGCGGTGTCACTCCAGAGCCCGGTGTCTAAGGCCTGGCCACCGAAAGTGCCATCCTGGACCAGCAGCACCCGCTTCATGGGGCTGCTCAGAAATGCAGATGCACGGGCCCCACCCCAGATCTACTGACCCAGATCTGCATTCCAGCAAGGTCCTGGGGGTGTGTGGGCACGAACCCGGGAAGCTTTGCTCTGGACCACGGGGCTGTCCCACTAGCAGACCTGCCCCCACCCCCAGCCCAGGTGGATATCTATTGGGAATGAGTGAAACATTGCCCCTCCAGGTAGAAGCAGGCCCCCCGCCCCCCAGGGTTTCTTGGCCTGATGAGGAAAATGGTCTGGGTCTCAGCCCCACCCGCCACTGCCCCCCAGCAGGGCTACAGCCGGCAAAACAGACCCAGAGGTCTTGCCTTTGAATTGCTTTTCTAAATAGAAAACTTACTAGGGCCTTGAAGACAGATGTTGCTATGGAAACCGGCCAAGCTGGTGTGATCACAAGTCACTCTACCCTGAGCACAGGTGGGCCTCGGCTATGGACCCCGGCAATGGACCCCGGGCCCCGCCCTGACAAGCAGAAATGGATTCGGTCTCTCTCTGAAAGGACCAGGCCCTTTCATGAAAGCCCACCCCTCAAGGCTGGGCAGCAGGATTCCTGGGTTCTGTCCCATCCCGGGCCTCAGTTTCTCTTTTCTGAAAAGCACTCCCACCCGTCCCCCTCCCCCAAGGAGCCGCAGGGAAATGAGAATGGTTCCCAGAGGGAAGTGAAACCAGGGGGAGCCCGTCTCTCCCTGCTCTTCTCTCTCCTCCACCTGCATGGACGCCGACTCCCTCCCGTGGCTGCCGTGGGCATCCCCCCTCCTCCAGCTTCTTCCCTGAAAGCGCCAGTCCCTGCACACCTCAGGATAGCTGCTAGCCGCTGCTCCGAGGTGCCAGGGAAAGAGCTTGATAGGGGAAATGCCAGAAGGAGGGAGGGACAGAAAGAAAGGTGATCCCAGGCGCCCACGACCTGGGCTCTGCCAGGGACCACCTCTTGGCCAGTGACCTGGCGCCCCGTGGCCAGGCGCCCTCCAAACGTCCCACCTGATCCCCATTGCTTCCCGTCTCCAGATTTCCAGCCCAAGGTGCAGAGCCGCCTGGTGGGACGCAACGGCCTGTGTGAGGGGTCCGTGGAGGTGCGCCAGGGCAAGCAGTGGGAAGTCCTGTGCGACAGCTCCCGGCCCAAGGGCGCAGCGCGGTGGGAGGAGGTGTGCCGGGAGCAGCAGTGCGGCAGCGTCACCTACTACCGGGTGCTGGACGCCGAGGAGACCTCCCGCGGGCTCTTCTGTCCCCAGGAGAAGCTGTCCCAATGCTATCAGCTTCAGGAGAAAAAAGCCTTCTGCAGGAAGGTGTTTGTCGCATGTGAGTTGGCCACAGCCCACGGTGGGGTTCTTTCTAGGGCCTAGTCCGTGAGCATGTTTCCGGAGGACAGGGTCCAGGCACTAGACAGAGGGCCTCGGCGCCCGAGAGAAGGACGGAGAGGTGGCAAATGGGGGAGAAGGGGCGATGGTGCTCAGCCAGCAGTGAACGGGAACGGCACACAGGAGACCGGCCACAAGGAACCAGAGAATTTTCATTCTGTCTTCTACTCTTCCAGGATGGAGGATAGAAAAAGCAAGGGAGAAATGATAACAGAATAACGCGTGAAAGAGAGGGATGGATGGAGGGATGGAGGGATGGAGGGATGGATGGATGGCTATTAGCATATGATGCCACGGTGATCTCTTATAAGCAACTGGCAAGGGGTAGAAAGTTAAATAGTTGATAACAAGAGTGGCAAGTGATAGCTGGATGATGAATTGCTGGATGATAGATGGGGGACAGATGAATGGGTAACAGAATTCGAGAAACCGGGGAGAGGCGGGGAGGCAGGGGGGCGTAGATAACTGCCTTCCGCACAAGCTGGTGAATTACTGCAAGAAACAAGGGGGGGGGGAGGGGGTACAGATGGTGGGGGGCGCCAGTCTGCCGGCAGCTTCTCTCTGAGCCTACAGTTCCGATGCCCCGAGCAGGACCGCCCTGACATCTCTGCCTCCCCCAGGCCATGACCCAAACCCAGCAGGCCTGGGCGCGGGCACCGTGATGAGCATCATCCTGGCCCTTGCGCTCCTGGCCGTGCTGCTGCTCGTGTGCGGCCCTCATGCCTACCGAAAAGTGGTGAAGAAATGTAGGTGTGGGCGCCCCAAACCCCCCTCCCTTTCAAACCCCTTTAAGAGGAGCGGGGACGGGCGGGAGGGCACCTCTGCTTCGCCACCCACCCCTGCCCCACCCCTGCCCCACTCCGCCCCTCTCCTGCCCTGAGGAACAGAAAGAGAAAGTTAGGAACACGGTAAAAAGTGCTGATTGGCCCACACGGGTGGGAGGGGGCAACTGAGAGGGCGTGGCCATTCTTCAGACTGGGGCACGCCCCCAGCCTCCGGAGGTCCCGTCCCAGGCTTGGCTCCACCCCCCCCCCCCCAGCCGCCAGCGCGCGCGGGATGCTGATTGAGTCACTTCCTCTCTGAGCCTCAGTTTGTTCATGTACCTAATGGGCGATTGTTGTGAATATAGGGGGGCTGTTATGCTTGCCTTGCAGAACTCTGGAGAAAAGTATTCAGAGACAGGAAGGGAGACTAGAGAGGCTGAAAAGAGACGGCCTG
The DNA here is from genome assembly GCA_028646485.1 of Cryptoprocta ferox. Taxonomy (NCBI): domain Eukaryota; kingdom Metazoa; phylum Chordata; class Mammalia; order Carnivora; family Eupleridae; genus Cryptoprocta; species Cryptoprocta ferox. The sequence goes on along the minus strand of CM053575.1, from coordinate 9,629,895 downwards.
GAGGGGCATAGTGTCGGCCAGGTCCCCAGCGCCCTCCTAGGCTTAATTCTGGTTCTAAAGCCCTGTGGTCGTTTCTGCCAGAGAAGCAGGCCCCTGGACAAGCTCCTTCAGCATGAGATTGGTCCGGGTACCCACCCCAGCAAGTCAGAAAACTGAGACCCTGAAAGACTTGGGAGGGGGGAGGGCAAAGTTCGGCAGTCCTGCCTTCAGCTGCACCTGCGGCCTCCTGCCTCCCTTCTCCGCCCCCTCACCCCCCAATGCCCCCATCCTTCCCTCCCACGACCCCTGCGCAGCCCCTGTCCTCATGTGCCTTTCCTGTCTGTCGCCCAGTCCGCCAGAAGAAGCAGCGCCAGTGGATTGGCCCGACAGGAATGAACCAGAACAGTAAGTGTCCCCGGAGGCACGGTCCTCCCTCAGCCCCCCGCCAGTGTCCACAGGGCCCACGGCTCACTGCTGACCACAGAGGGAGGAGCTGACAGCTACTTGAGGCCCCTGATCTCCACCGAGCTCACCTAAGGTGGGGCTGCGGTCAACAGGTATTAGCAGGCGGTGGTCCGAAAAGAGGACTCCGAGATCACATAGGTTTAGAATTGGAGGAGTTAAGCAAAATTAGCCTTGGTTCTTTATTTCAGGACTTATCAGAACCTTAATGGGCATTTTCGCAAGAAAGGTTGTCCAAGCTAGTTTTATCATGGAACAACCGTAAAAGGCCAGTTTTAAAACATTTGGAGGCGGCTAGCGCATCCTCTACCCTCGTTCTTCAGCCTCTCTCCCAATCACAGCCAGACCACCCTAACGGATGGAAGTATGGCGCTCCTCCCACTTTCCACTCCACATTCTTCCTTCCCTTTTGCAAGTCAAGGGCCAAATCCTTTAAGAAGGCTCTGTGTTGTGGAGGTGTTTTTTGTTTTTGTTTTTTGACAACACAAAGCCGCTCAGCTCCAGGAGAGGAGGGACTGGATCTGCCCCTATCACTTGTGTTCCAATTCCCTGCTTAATAAATGTTTGATGAATGACTAACTGACTGGCTGAAGGCCCACCCTGCCAATCAGATTGCTGGCCAACCCCCAGCTGCTCTAAAGGTCTGACCCCTGCAAGCATGAGCCTGCCCAGAAGAAAGGAAGTAGAGGGAGGCATCGCAGGAGCTGTGGGTGCCTTTCCCCCCTCCCCCGTTACACTGGGAGAACAAGAAATGTAAATTCCGGGCCTCTGCGGGGAGGGAGGCGGAGGACAGAGCAGCCAGGCTAATGACACGGTCTCCTGCATCTGCTCAGTGTCTTTCCATCGCAACCACACGGCCACCGTCCGGTCCCAGGTTGAGAACCCCACAGTCTCACACGTGGAGAACGAGTACAGTCAGCCTCCTAGGAACTCCCACGTCTCTGCCTGTGCAGGTAAGCAGCGGCTGATGCTTCCGGGGATGACAGCCCTTTGTCAGCGGTCACAGCAGGGTGTGGAAGGGAGATGGAGCTGTCCCCCCAGAGACCACGAGCCACTCAACTAGAGAGAAGAATAAGCTGGGACGCCATTAACCACAGCACTGCTGCGACCTAACAGGCCTGTTTCTCTGCAGGGCCTTGAGGGCCGCTGGTAAATGAGGCCCCTCGGATCCCTTGGAGGCAGAACAGAGCTATCTGCAGCCGGCAGGAGCCCTGCATCCAATGCTCCCTGACTGGCACTAACAATTCGCCCCCAGGGAGCCTGGAGTTCAGTATCATTAGTGAACACTGGCTGATGTGATCAAAACAGATAAGGGACCGTCAAGCCACCAGCTCATAAAGCCCCTGTGATCGTCAAACCCCCCGAGGGCTTCTGGGCTGTGTGTGTGTGTGTGTGTGTGTGTGTGTGTGTGGCCTGGGGGATAAAGCCTGCTGCAAATGGCCTCTTTTCTTTCTGCAGCTCTGGAAGGGGCCTTGCGTCGCGTTTCCACCCAGCCTGATAACTCCTCCGATAGTGACTACGACTTGCACGGGGCTCAGAGGCTGTGAAAGGTGAGCCCGGCTCCCTGGCACCCTGGGCGCGCCCTGAGCAGCCCTGGGAATAAGCACCAGCCCTCCGTTCCTCCCCTCCTGCCCACGCTGCCTGTCCAGGACGGGGTGGCAGGGGGTGGGGGGGCTCCGCACCTCTGGACTCCTGTAGAGAGAGAATAAACATCTGCAATTTAGGGGACGGGCACGGATTTGGCAGTTATAGCAGAAGGATGGTCGACCTTAACCCCTCCTCCTAAAGCCCATCTCAGAAGGCGACCCAAGGGAGCCCCTGTGAATTACAGCCCTAGAGAGCTGCCAGCAGGAAGCCTCTGTCCCTGCCACCAGACTGGAGGCTTGGGGCCTGTCCCCCACCTCCCCGAGCCACCTCCAGGGCGTGAGGGTTCCCCCTCTGACGGTTCCCTGCTCGCCCCACAGAACCAGGCACCGGGCACAGAACAGCAAGAGCCAGACCTGGGGACACTGCATTCTCCGCTTGGAAATAATTTCTGCCCCACCCAGAAAAGGGACCGAGGCAACGGTGCCTTTGGACGTGTCCTATGTCCCTGCCGCTGAATGCCGCAGGAGCCTGGCCCAGCGAGGACCCCCAAAACAGCTCTGCTGCCCCTCCGAGTGTGGGGGCCGTGAAAGGCAGAGCCCAGAAACAAGGAGCCCTCCCAGCAGACATGTGGGGAGCAGCGTCGAGGGGGATCAGTTCTCTCCTCAGACTCTGACCGCAGTGATGACAAACGAGGAAGCTCCTGTCTGGGGTGGGGGTGGGGGGCTCATGTCTCTAGCAGAGTTTTAATACGTTCTTTGTAAATAACAGCTTTTCTACTTCCTGAGAACTAGAGGGCCTCGCCTCCTCTATCCAGGGTCCGGCCCCTGGACCCCTCTGGGGACATCGGTGCAGCCGTTGCGGTCAGAGGGCTTCACACTCGAAACGAAGCCGCTCTGTGTGGTGGGCCACGGCCACCTGCCGCAGAGCCCCGTCACCACCGTCCCCCAGTGGCCACCCTTCACCCCGCCACCCCCCACTCCAAGACGCCTTCCCTGACAGAGAGTACGAGAGCTCTGGGGCCGCTGGCTGCCAAGCCCAAAGGGCACCGTGCCACCTCACTGCCAGACACAAAGGGGCACCTAGGAAATCCTAGCCAGTTTGGAGTTTTATTTCCAACAGCGGTTTAAAGTTCAAAGCTAAAGTAGTTTCAGCCAATCACAGTTAACTTTTTTTATTGTTTTATGTATTTATTTTTTAATGTTTGTTTAGTTTTGAGAGAGAGAGAGAAAGAGAGCACGAACAGGAGAGGGACAGAGAGAGAGGGAGACACAGAATCCGAAGCAGGCTCCAGGCTCTGAGCTGCCAGCACAGAGCTGGACGCAGGGCTCAAACTCATGGTCTGCGAGATCATGACCTGAGCCGAAGTCGGAAAATTAACCGACTGAGCCCATCGAGCCAAGAGTCAGAGAAAGGGCTGGGACGGTCTTGGAGGTTAAATACTTTTCATTCCTTCACCAGAAACAGTCCCTACTAGTCAGAGCGTCTAGACACACACATTATCCCGCAGTGCCTGGGCTTCCTCAGCAAGAAGGCGGGACGAGCCAGAGTGGGGGCGTCTCACTGGGAACCTGAAGATCCAGTAAAGGCAGAGGCCGTGTGGGGCCCCGCTAAGCCCTTGGGCACCAGTTTCCTAAGAAGGCATCTTGGGTCTGGGGCCTTCCTCCACACGATCTGTCACTGTATTCACTGGGAGCAACAGCTCTTTACGGCGCAAGCCGCAGACACCGACTCTGAAAAGGCGACGGGAGTTACTAGAAGGATATGGGGAAGGGATGCCCACAGACTCAGGGGAGCCGGGGACACTAGCATTCCAGAACCTTCCAACCAGGCCTCCTGTCCTCCCCGGCTCAGGACCCAGAGTCCTGTGAGAGCCCAGGGGCCAAGCCCAGCTCCCTGATCTGCCCCTGACCATGATGGGGATCCAGAAACAGGGGCACCCGGTCACCTTCCTACACTTGGCAGGGGTGAGGGGATCCTCCAAAGGGAATGGAGAGCCTTATTGGGGGTGGGGCTGTCAGGGAGCAAGAATTCCTGTCTCCTCGGAGGTCCTTCAAGCTGGACTCAACCAGATTGACATGAGACAGATCAACCAGAGAGAGTCAAATTTAACAGGCGTACGTACGGGGAATCCACACAGACAAGGAAATGGCAAAGATGGGCCACCGGAGGTCTCTGCGTCATTCTGAACTCAGGAGAAGGGGGGTAGGGCTCCGGGATTTCAAAGGGAAGGAATACACTTCACGGGGCAATAGGAAGAACAGATGTTCGGTAATTAGATGTTTGCCCCGCCGTACAGATGGGCCGCTCAGATAGCATTTATCTCTGGCAATAACACTTATTCTGGAAGGACCTCCAATTTAGATTCTTCCGTGGAGTACAGGGAGGATCCAAAGTTCCTCTCGAGCGCTCAGCGTCTTGATCGCCTTCAGCTCAAAATAGCCCGCAAGCCAAAGTGGCCCATCATGGGGTGGCCCAGCCCCGGCCCCTCCAGGGCAGAGGCTGTGAGGCACCAAAATTCGCCTACCAGCACCTTTCGTGATAAAACCCCTTTACTCCCCTAGCTTGGCCGCCGTGCACGGTCTCTACACAACCATGGCCTGATTAAAACCCACTCAACCCCCCTCCCCACACACGCACACAAAGGAGCTGCGCTGAAGTATAAAATACAAAAGTGTTTTTAGAAAACTTTTTTCCAAGTGGTGGCAGGCTTGGATGGTGCGCTCCAAAAAAGACCTGTTCGGTTGACGGTTGAATAGGAACCCTCTTGGCCTTGGCCTTTAGGCCTTGGCAGGAAGACACAGCCCGCAGGCTGCGAGGTTAGTGCTGCCCCTCCAGTGAGCCGCTCCTGGGCCGCCCCCCCAACATCACTGCGACCTGGGCCACCTTGGGTCCACCCTCCTGCCTTGCAGCAACCTGCCAGAGCAGGGCAGGGGCTGCCCCTCAGCCTGGGAGGGTAGCTCTGTGTCCCCCTACCACCAGCCCATTGCCCTAAACTGCGTTACCTGCCTGACCATGGGTTGGGGGGTTGGGGGGTGCACTCTCCTCGAGTGGAGTCAAGGAAACTGAGGGCCCGAGAGGAAAACTCACTGTGAATAACCTATACCAAGTCTAGCTTCAAGGTTGTCACGCCTCTAGGATCTGGGAATCCTGAATGGGACTAATGTGACGGCCAAGAGGACATTTCAAGCGGCCTCAGCCTGGCTAACTCAGCAAAGTGTCCCGCTCACCAAAGCTAGGAATCACTTGGAGGCTCTAAATTTGACACTTAGGGTGTGTCCTTGGGCAGCTGGCTCTGCGGCAAGGGGAGGCCTGCTGTGGTCACTGGGAAGGCGCCTGCTCATTTCACATGGCAGATGCAGGGCGGGGAGAGGCGTGGGGAGTGTCTGCGAGATCTAAGGAGCGGAGGGCCTGGGGAGAAGGGAGAGCAAGGAGCGGAGGGGCACCCCTGCTCGGATGACCCGCTGAAGCATCTCTCCATCAAGCGCGTCCTCGGAAAACGGCGCTTCCTCCTCTCTTCAGCCCCTCTGTGCGCTGGGCCACCCTGCCGCGACCCTGGGGCCAAGGCCAAGCCAGGACTAGATTGTGTTGCCAGAGTGAGATTTTCAGCTTCTTCCTACAAAGCCAAGTTGTCTTGTAGCCCTCCCTGGTGTCCTGTGTCCTGAACCCTGGACACCTGCAAGGCGGGGCTGGGGTTCAGGAGGGGGGGAAAGGTAAAAACTGAACTGAGGCCCAGGGATTCTCAACGTGGGCTTAGATTCCCCGGGCTTTTTTCAGGAGCGTGACTCTCAAACCCAGACTGGTTTGGATACCACAAAGGAGCACCTGCAGGGGGTGGGACCGCTGGGTTCGGGCCCTGCCCCCGCACCCCCAGGCCAGGAGACCTGGTCCCCAGCCCACCCATCCTGCAGTCTCCTCCCCTACTTAACAGCTGGGGATCAAAGGACTGCTGAAAGGACCCAACAAGACAATGCATGTCACTTGGCCCCGTTGAATATCCAGTGCTGGCGATCCACAGCAACCGCGCGTGTCGTCCGTAGGCAGCCTGTCCTTGTCACTTTGCAGGGAAGGAAAAGCAGAAGGGCTGACTTGAGGGCCCATTGGAAGCCTGGCCTCCTGACTCCCCCGGCACTGCCCTTCCTGCTGAAAGCAGAATGTCCCTTCCCAACCCCCACGATAAAGTCAGCCGAGCTCACGGCTGAGAGGGAGCAGGTTAGGCGGTGGCTGAAGACCACTGGGCACAGGGCCGGTTTCGGGCCGCTGCCCCTCTATCCATTTAGAACCTGGATGGGAAGACCTGGCCCCACCAGGGATCTTGGACAGGCCCTGCCTCTTGCCCCGCCCCTCCCCCAGCAGGTGGCGGGAAGGCAACACCACGCTCACTAGGCTGAGCCCCGCATGCCCCCTGGTGGCAGCTTGTGGCCTCGCGTGGCCCAAGCTCTGGCCCAGTTAGAGGCAAAAATGTAGGCCCTGGCGTGAAAACACCTAAAGGATGGAAAACCAGAGAGTAGGAGAGAAAAGGGAAGGTCGGCAGAGCCTAGCCCCAGGGCAAAGGAGCGGGGGTGGGGGACACCAGCTCAAGAGAGGACAGCCAGCCAGATAGACGAGGCTTTGTGGACAGGAATCAACGAGGCCTTTCAGCGTAGCGTGATCCTGAAGGGTTCCGCACCCGCCCCTGGCAGCCGCGTCTTCACTTCTCAAACCTACTTGGAGGAGCCACGGCGCAACTTGTAACCCATCGAAGTTTATTATGGCAATTAATGATACAAACACGCCAGCGATCGGTCATCCAGTTCGGAAGCACTGGAACCAGTAGAATCCATTAGTGATTTCCCTTGATAAATAACTTACGAGAAGCAAGCACAACTGGCAAGGACCCATCGGCATGCACGGCGCCTCCCACCTCGAACACCCACCGATGGTGGGTGGGCCGGGGAGGGGGGCAGGCACCGGAAGGTCGAGTTTCCTCGTTGGCCCCCAGCACCCCAGGCCCACCAGATGCTGGGTACTCAAGTAGTGGACATTTCAAGGCACGTATGACTTCCTAGCCAATAGCAGCTCCAGGGTCTGCCCTTGAGACCTGGATCACATCTGCAACAACCAAGGTAACAGCTCCGTTCACCTCACCCCTGTGGTCTATTGTCTCTGTTACCACTGAACCCGCCCCGACGTCCCCAGGGGGGCGGGGCTGGAGGCTGCAGGTGGCACCGAGTCACAATCCCTGCCCTTTACATTCTGAAGAGGAGAGGGGAGCAAAGGAACGGACTCTGACATAGTGACGGTGGCCGAGAAAGCACCACTGGGGAAGTCGCTGTCAGGGGATCCTCTGCCGTGTGTTTTAGGAGGGGTGCTGGGCTGGGGAGGTACCAGGGAGCCAGAGGCAGCAGACAGAGGGAGGGGGCTGCTGAGGATGAGATTCAAGGCACTAAAGGAGTGGATGGATGGGGTGGGCTCGCCAGTCAACCGGAAGTAGAGGGCCCCAAGGAAGAGAGGGCGGCCGCTCCATTCCTGAAGGAGTCCGGGGTGCCCCCAATCTCCCCCCCTCCCCCTCCGGCCAAGGCTGCCTCAGATTCTGGGGTGCACCTTCACGGTCCCCAGCTTTCTCGCTGCTCTGGCTCTGCCACCATCTTTCATATCAGCACACAGGACAAGCTTATCTGACATCAGCCTATCAGAGTTCAATTATGGCTTTATGTGATTTAAAAATCAGTGTTTTTCCTCACTGTTCCCTCCCCCTGATCCAACTCTAGCTCCGATCCTTGAATGGACCAGACAGACGCAGAGTTGCACCCCTCGCTATGGGCACCAGGGTGAATGTGCCAGATCCCAGGAGAGAGGGAGGGAGGGAGCAGGGGCCAGAGACCCCCTAAGACGTCACTAAGATAATTGCATTTGGTTCCAACATCCGTGAAGGTGAGCACAAGAGCACGTCTGCAAGCACACACACTTGCTCACTCACACGGACACCCGCGGGGGAGTTACCGAACTCCCCGCCTGGCAAGCACCAGAAACTCGGAAGCCAGTCACTGAAAAGAGGCGCTCCCTTCCCCCAGGAGGCCACTAAGTGCTGTGACTGGCTGGGCTGGTGCGGCCAAGCCAGTCACACTGCCTGGTGCCTTTCCAGGCCTGCACGCTCCCAACCAGGTCCCCCCGAGGCTCCCATGTGCTGGCACAAGTCCACAAGGAGAGCCCAAGTCCACTTCCAATTTAACCTCGAATCTCAGTGGTGGGCGGCCCAAGGTTGCAGTACAGGTGGAAGTAGGGAAGGGCCGAGGGCCAGGGACTGGGTCTAATACCCAGGCCAGGAGGGCCCCTGAGGTGGGGGAAAGCCATAAGGGGGGGCAGGCCCAGGGGGGTAGGTTGGCTGGGGGGCGCCTGAAGGCTGGGGCTGGCCTGGGAAGATGGGGAGCTGGGGCTGTGTTGGGTAAGGAGGTTTTCCTCCAGGCGAGAGGTAGGGGGCCTGTTGAGGATAGCCAGGACTGGGGGCCCGGCTCCCCGCCAAGGGGTACCCAGGGCCAGAGGCACCAGTGGGGGCCATGGGGTAGCCTGGCCGGGGCGGCGTGCTCCTTTGTGGGGACCAGGAGTAGCCCGCGGCAGCCCGGGGTCCCGGCTGGGCTGACGGGTAAGGGGGGCCCAAAGGCCCACCGTAGGAAAAGGAGGGCTGGGACACGACCGGGAAGGGGGCCGGCTGGAGTGTGCCTTGCGCCGTGGGGCCCACGGGCATTCCGGGAGATGGGCTGTAGGGCAAAGGATAGGGAGGCACTGCGGCCGGTGGCGGTGGTGGGGGCTCTTCGGCCACAGGGGGTGTGGCCGGGGGGGCGGGGTGCAGCGGGGGCGGGGGACGTGGAGGAGGGGCGTCCCCAGCTGGCTCCTGGGAAACCCGGGGCTTCCTCATCACATCCTGCAGCTTCTCCACGCGCACCCTGCGCAGGTGGGACAGCATCCTCATGGAGGAAAAATTCTCCAGGAACGTTTCCAAGGGCACCTCGCCCTCCAGGAACTTCTCGGCCATGGCCTAGAAGACATAAGGTGTGGTGACGACGGAGGCCTGCCTGGGATCAAGGCCACCCGTGTTCCCCAGCTGCGGCCCCCAGTCTCCCCACTGCACCTCAGCGGGCACCCCCTATCTTCTCTTGGCCTCCATTTGGGAATGTCTCCTGATGGCCCTTATCACCGCTGACACAGGCCACCTACGCTCGCTGGCGTCTTGGGTCTCCCTCGCCAGCATGTCAGCTCCCGGAGGGCAGGGACTGCTGTGGCCACTGCTGTCCCCCGCCCCTGGCGCTGTGCCAGGCTCGCAGTGGCTGCTGCACGTATGTGATGAAAAAACAGATGGACACTAGCTACTCGGTTGCTAGCGCGGGTGGGCCCCGGGCTGGGAGGACCTTGCACCCAGAGCACGGAGAACCGGAGGGAGCCAGTCTGCCCGCAGATGGGAGAGATGGCCAGAGGGAAGCAGAACAGAGTGGCCGGGCCACCAGAGAGGGGCTGGGGGCCTGGCTTCAGTCCTCGGGGGCTCCCGCCACACCACCTACTACCCAAGTCTGCCCACTGTCCTGTGGCCTGGCCAGCAGCTGCCCACTCCGGCTCCAGCCCGTGAGACCAGGCTCCTGTCGTCCCCACCCACGGGGACTAATGGCATCATTCATCTCTGCCACCTTCTAGAGCGCCCGTCCCAACTCTACAGACACCCAGTGCTCGTGCCGAGGGCTCCTGCTCCAGGGGCCGACGCTACCGCTGGAAGAGGGCTGACAATGGCCCTCTTACCTCAGACTCTTCTTCGATCTTCATGCCTTCGATCTGCAGAAGGTCTAATAAGGTCTCTGGCTTCAGTGCTGCAGAAAATTTCTCTGGAAGGGAAGGCAGAAAGATCAACATTCTCCACGTGCCTCTTGATTCGGGGCTGGAGACTAAGGTTTCGGCAAAGACCTTCAGAGTGACCCGTGTGCTCCGAGGTCCGGCCACCGCCCTGGGGTCTGCTGTGGTGCCCCATGTGGCCCAGTTCCCTGAAGTCACCTTCCTGAGCAGAGAGGAGCTCTAGCCACCAAGCCCGGCTCAGACCTTGCCTAGCCGGCCTCCCCAATGCCACCCAATGCCAGCAGGAAGCAAGGACGCGGGCGTCAGAGCCCACCAACGAGCCCAAGCCTGCTGGGCCTCCCAGGGGAGACCTACTACACTCTCTGAGCATCTCAGACCAGGACAGCCCCTCCCACTTCACAGACGGCAGATCCCGGGCCCAGGAGAGCCCGGAGCAGGAGCCGGGCTGGCGGACTTGCCAGCACCAGCACGGGGTACAGGCTGTCTGGATCCGTCCCAAACCTAGCCATGTAACCCTGGCCATGTCCCCAACTTGCTCTGAGCCTCCTTCTTCTCATCTATGAAAAGGGAACAACAGTACCTACACTTCTAGGCCGTTGTGAGAAAACGTACGTAAAGCACTTAGCACGGGGCTGGGGGCACAGTCACCCTCATGGTGGCCCTTTCCTGTCTAGGGGCAAGGACGGGGACCTAGTCCAGCAGCTCTCCCCACCGAGGCCGCCCATACCCAGCTTCGCCTTCTGCTCCTGGCACCGCTCCACGAGCTTCCGGAGCTCCTGGTACTTGTCGGAGAGGTTTGAGCGGCTGATCTCCAGGGGACTTTGGAACTCCAGGTTCTGCTCGGCCAGGCTGCGGTTGGTGGCCAGCGCCATCTCTCGTTCCAGCTGCAGGTCCTGGACCTAAGGGAACAGGACGTGGACCGTGAGAACCACCACCACCACCACTCACCACGGCAGCAGGCTGGACCAGGGGCCTCTGGGAGTCATCGCCCACCGTGGGACAAGTGGGTAATAGCCCCGGCTAGAGTCCAATGGACCCGGGTCCAGACCCTGAGCAAAGCACTGTGACCCAGGCACCTCACCCAACCCCCTACGTGGTGGATCCGTGCAGAAAACGTGCTGATGGTCGGCAGCTTGCCCACAGCCACGGGGGAGCAGGAGCCAGGCCCACCAGGGGCCACGCAACCCTCCAGGAAGCAGGTGGCCCAATTCATGGGAACAAGTCAGAGGCTTTCTAGGAGGGAAGGGACCAAACTCCTGAACCATTTCTCCCCAAGCTTTGGACACAAGAGGCCCGCTATGAGCTGCACGAAGGTGGCCTGAGCCAGACCACAGGCCAGACGCGCACGAGGCCCCAAAACAGGTGCTCCGAGGGGTGAGAAAGGCAGGGCTGGACCATGATGCTGACTCAGGAGAGACGCCACAGGCATGCCCTGCAGATGAGCTGGCAGAGGGGTCCCCCAACCCCGGACGGGAGTCTCACAGCCAGCAGAAGGCACCCACCGACAGGGGTGACCTGCGGCCGCCTGAAGCCCCAGGCCAGCCTTTGCCCCCGGATGTCGCCCCCTGAAAGCACTTCTCCAAGCCAAGCAAGGCTCTGGCCCTCAGCCGGGTCCCTTGCTGCCACTGTAGCAGCCGAGGCGGCAGCCGCAGGGACCCTTCCCAGACCTGCTCTGATCCGAAGCTCCCTCCACGTGCCAGGGAGTCCCCTTTACCGAGGAGGGCGGAGGGTCAGACCCGCCACCCCGAGGCAGTGACAGTACACCTCTAGCACCATGTGGCACCGAAAGAGAGCGCTTGGTGCCCAGCAGAGGGCTCAGGGCGCCGCTCAGCAAGAGCCACGTCCATGCAGGGCCCCCTGCTCAGCGCGTGATGGACTGGCTCGTCCCCTCCCCAGGCCACAGGGACCTGGGCAGAGGGGGCTTCCGGGAAGCCTGCCATCCTGCTGATCCCCAGCCACAGGGCCTTGAGATCCGGGCTCAGGGACAGGCCTGGAGCCTGCTTTTCATGCTCCAGACGGGGAAGAGGGATGTCATACCTGCCTCCCCGCCACAGTGCAGCCACGGGGGCCCAGGGATCATGGGGCCTGGCTGTGGTCTCTCCGGTCTCCCCAGCTGTCCCCACACCTGGGCCGTCTGTATCTGCTGCCATGAACACTCTTTGGAGCCCCTCAGAAAGCTCCAGAGCGGGAGGCCTGAAGCCCTCTCACTGCCCCTTATAGAGGTCCTCTGGGCGTCATGTGTCCACTGCCTTTTCCCCGGGTCTCAACCAATAAATAAATCTATGCTGTGTCATCCTGCCCTGTGCCTCGCCCTACGCATTTCTGCCCCCTCTCCCACAGCCTCCCCCGAATCTTTATCCACTGGGGGGGTCACTATGAAGCCCTCCGGATGTCATCTAGAAGAGGTCAATAAGAACTTCTGGTATCCCCCCCCTTCCCAAAAGAGCTCACCTGCCTGCCTCGACCCCCCCCCCATTCACTGCCTTATGTGGACAGAGGCCCCCTGCTAACTAGCTCTCTCCTCTCCAAGCAGTGTCCACACCCCAAACTGAACCAGCTCCTGTCTCTCTGCCCAGCCACACGGCGACGACATGTAAAATCGTGTTTTACAGACCGTGGTGGAAACCGAGTCCAAGGGCTTTGGCAAGCCTGAGGAGCTGACCTACTTCGCTTCCCCTGGACCCCAGGAATAGTTTTCCCCTCTGAGAATGCAAATCGATTGGCCAGGCTGGCCGCACACCACAAAATTCGAGTTGCCTTCAGCCCCGGAGGTTGTTTGTGCTGACGTTTTCTGCAACCCTGCATTTCGGCTTCGATCCTATAAGCCTATCAGCCTGCCCAGCTTGGAATCCAATTAGTTATACTTCCGTGAACGCTCGCATCAGCCAAGGTCCACGTGCTCCAGAGCTGGCCTTGGGGTTCCTATTAGCCTGCGCTCACAGCACAGTCAAGAAGCACTTGGTGCTGCGGGCGCCGGGGTGGCTCCGTCGGTTGAGCATTTGACTCGATTGTGGCCCAGCTCATGATCCCCAGTGTGGTGGGATGGAGCCCCGCATCGGGATCCTCACTGGGCATGAAGCCTGCTTAGGATTCTCTCTCTCTTTCTCTCTCTGCCCCTCCCCTGCTCGCACACACTCTCTGTCTCTAAAATTTTTTTAAAAGCCCTGCCCTATGCCCAGCACTATGCCAGCTGAGCCAGGCCCCGGCAGAGTCATGGCCTAACTGACCACAGGGGCAGGCTTGAGGCTTAACCAACAGACAGGCTTTGCGTTCTGTCCTCGCCCAGCAGGATGTGCCATGGAGGGCCCCCGCCTCTCTTCCCACCCTGCCCCTCCTGCATCCCTGCCCGCTCTTCGATCCCTAACCCCCGCCCCCACAAAGATTGCTCATCTGGGTAGAAAGGTAGGTTGGGGGGCAGGCAGCGAGCACAGGCGAGGAAGGGCAAGGGAATGCAGCTGCGCTGCGCACCCCTTACAGAAAGCAGGGAGAAGCCAGGCGGGGTGGCTTCCCTTCTGTAGAGAACGTACCGTGAATCCCCAGGAAAGACACACCATTACCTGTTCATCAGTGAAAATACAAATACATTCCAAGCACTCATCAAACGAGCTTGGCATTGCTGGTGTTTGTGCCTCTGCCCAGCATTGGGGGCAGCGGAGGGTGGGGGGGGGGGTGTCCAGAGTGGCCGCTTGGGGCAGGGCTGCCGTATACCCAGCTCTCGGCCACATCCAGTCGCCTGACCTCGAAGGGGAGTCGCAGGGTTGAGGACACATTTGGAAGGGTTATTTTAGTTCCACGGGGACTGTGATGCGCGGAGATGGTTAGGCGCCAGGTGTCACAGGAAACGGGATCAAACAGGGGACAAGCCCACACCCCAGGCCCAGAGTGGCTCCTCCGGAGACGTGGGGCCACACAAGGCACCTGGGGAAAGGCGGCTCCAAAACGGTAGCAGTACCTTTAGAAACCGCCTCCAGATTCAGGCTGGAACAACACTGTGGGGACTCCTGGGGCAGGCGAGCCCCCCTGAGTTCACATGGGGGCCCCAGACGCCCTAGCACTGCCCCCTAGAATGCCCCAAGGGACCAGGAACTGGATCCCGATCTTGGGGGCTCCTCTGGCTTGATCCAAACCAGGGTGAAGGCCACAGAAGAGGGAGAGGAACGTGGCCCAGGCTCCCACCAGGCCGCTGTCCTGAAGCAGGGCCTCAGTCCCACCTGCTGGCCTTCCTTCTTCCTTGGGCCCCAGGACAGCCTTGCTCTACCTCAGGGGACTCCAGGGCCAGCCGGTCAATGGCCTCCGGGTCGTTCTGCATCTCCTCCAGCTCCTCCAAGCTCTTGTCTTTCAGTGTCTCCATCTTCCCTGTGAACACAGAATGGAAGGGAGAGACAAACCACGGTTTCACGATGATGCTTCCAGCACATTCCGGCCACCCTGCCGTCCCCTGTCCCCGGGGAAAGCAGAAAGCCACTCCTTCTACCAAACCATGAGCAACAGGTACGTGAAAGCACTGGGAGCCAGGGGCCAAACCGTGATTCCTTACGGTGCGAGATGAGACTGCCCAAGGGACACACAGGACAGGACAGGACAGGAGAGGCCAGGCGGCCGGGGACAGAGACTACACTGGCCCGAGGCCGCCTGTGAGCCCCGATGCCAGCATGCCCTCCACTAAGTGTCTATTTCTGTCTCAACCAGAAATACACCCAAACCTTCACACGGGGGGCTCAGTGGCCTCAGCATCACAGGCTCAAGGGCATCGCTGCTTGTTGTGTCTATCCCAAGGGAAGCCCACCGACACCCCTGGGCTTCCCTCAAGTATCCTCTGCAACTGCAGTCCCCTCCACATGCCACAGAGCCAGACTGTCACATGCAGGGCCTCCTTGGAGAAGAACGACCACAAAAACAATCAAATTGGCCCCTACAGCAATCAGAAGGCAAAGGACACTGACCGGCCCACAAAGAACATTTGCTTGGACGGGAGAGCTGGTTTTAGCGACCCGTCCCCTCTTGTCACTGCGCCAAGAGGGACATCGATTGTCTGTGTGACAGAGGGGTCACAGCCAAGCCCTGAGAGGGAGCCCCGGGGACCCGGAGAAGGCAGCACAGACACCCCCAGCACACTCTTCCTTTCTGCGGACAGGACCCCCTGCTATCTTTTCTAGAAGCACATTTTATAGCCTCGATGTACACTTTTCTCATTACAAAAGTGAGGTCAGTTTTCAAAAGATCCCAGATTCAAAAGACAGCGAGACCTAGAGTCCCCCACCCTCCCGGGTCCCGTGCTCAGCTAGCGCTAACCGGCGCTGACGGTTAATCCAAGGAGGCACTCTGCAATCAAGGACTGAGGTTATACCCGTGTGGCCAGAAGCGACCCTGCCCAGGTCTTAGTTTCCCCATCTGCAATGGAAGGGACTGGCATCTCTAAGGTCATCAGAAAGATGAAAGGACAAACAAACCGATCAACAGGGACACCCTCCCATTCGCCAGCAAAGAGCTGGCTTACTCCTCATGTGCCGGCATGGCTGTTAACGGCACCCCCTTCTCATGCTCAAAAGTGCCCTAGTTTCGACGACAAATTACAGGGTCACCCCTACTAAGAAAGAGCTAGCCAAACAGGGGCACCACCACCTGTTCGCGGTGGTCCCCAACCTCTGGGGCAAGGAATGCCAAGTGCTGGTACACACCTGAACCCTCTGAAAACGCAGGTGCCCCTGTCCTAAAGGCGGAGTTCTGTGTCACAAGGGGACTCTCCTGGGTGAAAAGTCATTTCTGTAAACGTTCTGCTTATATAACATATGATTTATATTTATATAATATAACCTAACCTGTTTAAGATGAGAAGGTTGTCCAGATGGAAAACCTGCTCATGGTTGCCGGGCGAGACATTTTTCAAATATAACAATACGCGGGGCGCCTGGGTGGCTCAGTCGGTTGAGCGTCCGACTTCGGCTCGGGTCATGATCTCGCAGTTCGTGAGTTCGAGCCCTGCGTCAGGCTCACTGCTATCAAGCCTGTCAGCACAGAGCCTGCTTCGGATCCTCTGTCCCCCACTCTCTACCCCTCCCCCTCTTGCACTCTCCCAAAAATAAATATTAGAGAAAAAAAAAAAGAATATGCAAGCCCCCATATTCCATTAGCCACGAGAACAGTCATGTGACCACATGTGCGAGAAACACAGCAAAAAGGAAAACGTCTTAGATCATGAGAATCATTCTGACCTCACAGGTGGCCTGAAAGGGTCTCAAAGACCCCCAGGGGCCCCAGAACACACTTTGAGAGCCGCTGGCCTAGCGGTTAAGAGAATGGACTCTGTAGTCACACCGTCTGGGTGTGAATCCCTCCCTGCCACTTATGAGCCGGGTCACTTAACCTCTTTGTGCCTTGGTTTCTCCGTCCGTGCCTGGCACGCGGTGCGCACTCCAGAAAAACCTGCCGTTATGAGGACCCTCACCCTGGCGAGTGTGGCTGTCACCCAACCTCACGCAGGAGGCTCAGGGAGGTGGAGTAACTCACCCAAGGTCCCACAGCTGGGCAGTAGCAGTGCCCTCGCCAGTCCAGGGACGTGTTGTTTCTACGGAGGGACCTCTGCCAGGGCCCGAAACACACTGCCCTTGGGCGCCCATGGCCTGGCTCGTGTAGGCCTGGTGGGGCCAGGCAGGAGATGGGGGGTCATCCACTCGGGGACTGAAGCTGTAGATCTGCACGTGAGGCACGTGTAGATTTGCACGTGAGGCAGCGTCAGAGGCAGCCACCACGGTCTCGAGACCAACCAGCAGAACAAGGAGGCTACCACTCTCCGAGGAAAGCCCAGGCCTGGCCAGCTCCACAGCGGGGGTGGGTGTCACACAGAGCGTGCCCGCTGCACTGTCAGGCTCCCACAGGCCACACGGGCCAAGGTGGGGTAAGTCAGGGGGGAAGGGTCTGCGCTCGGCTGGAGGCCCAGAAGCACCGGGAGCTGCCCTGGGTGCGAGGCACTGACACAGGACCCACCAGACACCCAACCGAGGAGACTGGCTTCCTTGATGGGCTCGCCTTCACCGACCACTCCCTCCCCCCACCAAAAAAGGGAAATGATTTGATTAGAGAAGAGTCACTAAAACCAAATCTGTAGAACGTTCCAGTATTTCATAACCTTCTGAACCGTCTGCCCGCTGGGGCTGACACAAGGCTGTCACGGACACCTCTGCGGATCAACTGTCCAGCCTCGAACCAGCAGTGAATGTGGGCATTCGACGGACGTCCGTGAAAGCAGAGTGGCCCGGTCCCCTCCACGAGTCGCACAGAGAGGGGCCTGATGTGGCTACAACCCGCGCGAGGCCGCTGCTGCTTTCACAAGGGACGGGGACGGCCACAGCACCACGGATGTCACTGGCCATCAGAGTCTGGCAGCAAGTTACTGCGGATAGTTAGCAAGAAAGGGGGCTCTGCTGTGTTAAGAACTGTGGCCGATCAAGAAATAAAATCAGCTGGGGTGCACGGGGGTGTGCGGCCCCTCCACGTGACAATCTTCCTCTGCATTCTAAAGCCCCACACCTGGCGGTCGGATGGCCTTGAAGTGCCTGCGACACAAATCCCTGTGACGTCTACCCGATCATCCGAATAATCGCGGTCTTGTAGACGGCGGAAATTCCCCCAGCGTGGGCCGTGAACGAAGCACACAGCTCTCCCTCAGAGACCAGGCTCCCCCCGGTACCGTCCCCGGCGGGGGACGTCCCAGCCCCAGCCGGGTGCTCCTAGGTGCTAAGGTCACCCCCACTCCCCTCCCCGGGAGGCACCTTCGTGTGCACCTTGCTGAACTCGGAAGATCACAGGACCCGGGAGTGGGTTCCGGCCCTGTCGGCGATGGCTATCTCGGCCGCTCCCCCACTGCGAGAGATGACCGCCCCCACATTCAGAAAAAGAAACATCTCAGCCCCGCGGTGGCAAAAGACCTCTCTCCTGTGTCTGCAGACGTCGGAACAGGCGCCGCACGCTTGAAATGCCTCAAGAAATTACAGCTACGAAACACCCCCACCGTACGGCACGTCAACCCCGCGAGAATGAACTCTCAGGGGTGGCCCGCGTGCGCTGGCGTCCAGGCCTGGCGCACAGCAAGTGTCTCGCAGAAGCGGCCGCGGTGGGCTGGGGGCCACTCCACCTTCTCGGTCTCTAACTCAACATCCCGCTCACTTCTACCGTGCCCACTTCACAGGTGGTGACACTGAGGCCGAGAGGCTGTGTCGCTTGCCTGGGCTGACGAAAGAGGGGACACCTGACCTGGAAGCCTGACCCTGGCCTGCTGCTCCCCACCTCCTCCGTGCACGGCGCCCTCACACCGCCTCACACGCACTGCTGGAGCGTGCTGAGAGCCGCATGCCCCCCACTTCTTCCGGAATGAGGGGTGTTCAGGATCCCACACTCAGATGTGCCACGCATCCCTTGGAGGGACTCAACTTTCCTTACCTGTGAAACAGGTAAGCAATCCCTGCCGGTCGCATGGCTCCGTTCTCCTGAGATCACACCCCTGCCAACTCTCCCATCAGTTTACATAATCACTCCAGTAACTAAAGCAAAATATAATTATAAATGGCTCAATTATCCCTCTTTCAGGGATTCCTTTCAGGGATGAAAGGAAGGCCAGAAACAAACAGTAAGGGTATTCCCCACAGTCCTATACGCTGTTGGGCTCAAACCACGGGAGGCCCAAGTCTCCTCCCATCCCTGGGGTTGTAACACCACAAGCACCCCTGCCCCACCGCCCTGCCCGTCCCAGGAGAGATATGAGGCTGCCCGAGATGCAGAGATCACCGCCTCATGCGAGCGCGCTGACTCTCCAGGCCCATCTGGGTCCCCACGTCCAGGACAGAGGCGGCTCCCAACCCCGCCCTCCGACCACAGCTCAAGCCTGGGCTGCCAAGTGTAACCTTGTGGGGACTTACCGTGGCCTCCCCTGCTCTTGCAAGCTCGCGAGACCTCTCCTTCAGAAGCCACAGAGACACCCCCACCCCCGATTCCCAGGGCCACCCAGCACGGCTGAGCGCAGAAAGCACTTCTCTGGGTTCCTAATTTGGAAAAGGCGGGGAGAACAGGCCATTCTGCCCGAGGCCCACAAAGCAGGTGCCCCCGAAGCCTGGGCGCCCTCTGCCAGAAAAATCCAAACCGGCACTTCTCAAAGCGGCTGTGACCAAGGATGTCACGAAGCAGAGAATGGAGACGTTACTGAGAAGTCACCTGGGGACCCCCCGGTCCACGGGCTTTGCTTCCAGAAGGCCTGACAAGTGTAATCACCGTTACCTCGGTGCCCCGGAGCCCTGACTCAGACCCCCTTCTGCTGGCCAAGCCTGCCCAGGAGGATGCTGGGTACTTCTCCGGGGGGGGTCTGCAGACGGGGACAGGGGAGGAGACACGAGCCCCCTTGAAGGCAGGGAGATGGGCTTGTTCACCTGTGTCTCCCCAGTGCCTGGTGCAGACCCTGGCACACTGAGAGCTCAGAGCGGGCTTCCAGAACAACGGACCACGGCAGGGAGGGAGAGGACAGGTCAGTCAGGCGGACAGTCACATACAAGACGTGCCGATTCGAGAACAGAGACGCTTCCCTTTATCACACCTTCCTTCATTTCTCCGTGCCCTCACTGAGCAAATGTTTACGGAGCAATTACTACCCGCCGAGAACTGCACAAGACCCCAGCTTAAAGGAGAAAGGACGGTGGGGGCGGAGGGGTGCAAAGAAACGCTGAGTTCCTACTACGCGCCAGGCACAACCCCAACATTTAAAACCGATGCGAACTCCCCTCAACGCAACTCAGTTTTTAAGTTTTTATTTATTTTTGAGAAAGACAGAGACAGCGTGAGCAGGGGAAGGGCGGAGAGAGGGAGAGAGAGAATCCTAAGCAGGCTCAGCGCTGCCAGCACAGAACTCACGAAACGGAGAGATCATGACCTGAGTCGAATCCAAGAGTCGAACACTTAACCGACCAAGCCACCGAGGCGCCCCTCGATTCAGTTTTAAAAAGCAAAAGACCTTGAGAACCCATCACGGTGAATGCAGGGATGAGGGGACGTACCAGAGGGGGAGAGCAGGGGAGGGGAGGAGGGGACAGGTGGACAGCTCTGAGGGGTGGGGGCGTCAGAGGCCCGCAAGCCCTCACTGAAGGGGGGCCGCTGGTGCTGGGACAGGAGCCGGAGGGCCCAGGGCAGGTGACAGCAGGAGCCGCCACAGACCCACACGGCCAGGAGAAGGGGAGGCAGCGGCTGGCGGGGCGGGCGGGTGGCTATACGGCATTCACAAGTACGGCGGGATGGCACCTCTGTTTGGGGGGTGATACCATCGACTCAAAGGGAATCAGACTGGGAACAGAGTGGGAGACGCTACGCACGTGCTAATCTGCGTTCCCTCCACAAGGAGAGAAAATGTCACTGTTCCTTGCTCATAAAAAGGAAAGAAACTTTTTTTCGTTTTGTTGTGTTTTGTCTCCTCTGAAGCTCTCACCTACACCGGAGGTCATGAACTTGGGCACCCACAAGGGCCCGGCAGGCACTGGCGTCTAAGGCCAGCCCAGCGTGGGCACCTCCTATGGGAAGGAGAGCGGCCCGGCTTTGCCAGACCCGCCAGGTCTCCCAGGGAAGCCAGGAACGCAGATCCAGGGGACACCTCTCCGTTTTTAAATTCCAGCAGCCAATTCAAAAGTCGTAAAGAGACCAAACCACTGGGTGCGGTGGGGTGTGGCTCCTCAACACCAGTCCCTCTGTGAGAGACATGTGCCCGGAGGACAGATGCCACGGAAAAGCAGGGAGGGGAGGGGGATGAGGTGCCAAGGGCATTTCACGGGCATCCCGGAGCCCACCTATTATTGCCACCAAGCACTGAGTATGGGGCTGACGAGGCTGGAGCAGCAAGGGGACAGGCTCACAGGTGTGGCCCCGGGGCCCGTGTACACACACAACCAGGAGAGGAACGAAGTCCCCGCCACTGGCCCTGCATCTCTCGGTCTCAGCTTCTTTCCGTCACGCGGTATCTTGGCTAAATCGATCTCACATGCCTGGAACAAGAGGAACACGATCTAGTGATGATAGAGAGGCCCAGAGGTGACTATATTACACCCCGGGGTGGAGGGGGTGGAGGGGCCAGAGGAAGTGCCCTTTCCCGCCGCTCTCTGGGGTGGGGTGGAGGAGGCTGAGGATGACGCAAGGGACAGGGGTGTTGGGAAGGGTTCGAACTCAGGGCCACCTTCCAGATCTTTCCTTGATGGGGGGGTGTGGGGAGGCAACGTGTTGGTGGCTCTTGCTCCTTCTGGATCTTTGCCAGGACTGTTTAGCTCAAAACCAGTTTCAACCGAGATCAGATCCTTTACAAGGGCAAACGTTTAAAAGAAAAAAAGGTGCCTTAGAAAAGTCGGTTGGGCGTCCTGACTCCTGAGTGCGGCTCAGGTCACTTCTCACGGTTCCTAAGTTTGAACCCCATGTCGGGGTCCACACTGTCAGCCTGGGGCCTGCTTGGGATTCTCTCTCTCTCTCTCTCTCTCTCTCTCTCTCTCTGCCCCTCCCTGCTCTCACCTGTGCACAGGTGCAATCACATATGTCCTCTCTTTCTCCCAAAATAAATAAACTTAAAAAATAAATAAATAAAGGGGCACCTGTGTGGCTCAGTCAGTTAAGCATCCGACTCTTGGTTTCAGCTCCAGTCATGATCTCACGGCTTGTGAGTTCGAGCCCTGCGCTGTCAGTGCCAAGCCTGCTTGGGATTCTCTCTCTCCCTTTTACTCTCTGCCCCTGCCCCCTCTCTCAAAATAAATAAACTTAAAAAAAAAAAAAAGTAAAGCAAAATGCAGTATTTTCTGAGTTCAGATCAGAACGAGGTGTGCCAGCCTTGGAGATGGCTGGTGCCTTCTGCCCCTTGTCTCTGTCTGAACAGTTAATGCCGGCTCTCCCCCCGCGGGATGCAGAGCAAGGCACAGAATGTGGACTGACGCCCAGGGTCTGTGCTTTGGCTCCATAACCCCTTAGCTGTGTGACGCTGATCAAGTCTCTCGGCCTCAATTTCCTAATCTGGAAAATGGGCACCATGACGATAATCCTACCGTGGGGGTTTTGTGCCTCAGATGAGCACACAGCTCTGAGACGGTTTGCAAGCTCCCGAGCACTGAATAGTAATTATTCTGCCTCATGGGGGTGATCCGATGATTAGGGGCGCCTCTTGACACCCCTGGGGCTCAATATGGAGTCGAGCGAAATGATTGCCATTATTGAATCAGAACGCGGACCTGTGACTGGGCAGGGTGCCTCCGGTTTTCCCGGCTCCCGGCTCGGAGACAAAGCACAGGCTCCAACCGCTCCCCTCCTCACCGCTACCAGACCACACTGGCTTGCAACCTACTCCAAGCCCAGAATCACACTGCGGGAGAACTGTGAAGGCCTTGGGCTTCTCCTACATTTCCCACCCCCACCTAGGGTAGCAAGTAGTTACCATAGCAACCTGGGCAGCTCGGTCTGCCGGTGTTCTAGAGGCCTGGCCCCATCCCACCCCGCGCGTCAAAAACACCTGCGGTTGCCTTAGAAACCTTCCCGTTCCTGCAGCTCAATGAGGATGTATTTGCTGACCTGATCCAGTTTTCTTTTCCTAGAATGATTCTAGCCGCTCGCCCAGGTAGCAGACCATTCAGTCACCTGACTTCCCACAGGACTTCATCAAAACAGGCCTCACCGTCACGCGCTTCTCACCGGGCCCAAAGCACCATTGAACTGACCTTCCCTTCCATTTGAAAAGTTGGTGCGGAAGCACCAGAAGGGGGCCTTCTTAAGTTTTCTCTCTTTCTAAGGAATTTCTGGGGTTGGGGGTGGGAATTCCTCCCCACCCCACCCCCCAGTGCTAAACAGTTAAGACAGCATGAAGGGAAGTGGAAGGAGTTCAGGGCTTAAGAGGCAAATATTCCTGGATTGAAATCCCAGCGTGACCTTTTACTGGCTGTAGGACCTTGGGCAAATTATTCCGCCTTTCTTACAGTTTCTCACTGGTGAAATGGGGCTAACACTACCAACATCATGGGTTGCTGTAAGGACTTCAAGAGAATTCAGCGAGATCACTGCTAGAGGTGCTAAGAAAAACCACCAAGCAGGCCTTCGGTACCATTAATTCACACGCTCACACCTCACTGTTGGAAAATGCTGCCTGACAACCTGGCCAGACAGCCAGCGAGGCTCAGGGGGGAGGGCAGGTCCCCAGGAAAGCTAAGGATGCGGCTTTCTGAAACAGGCTCCAAACCAGTCTGAACAAAGATCCTCAAATATAAGTGTACCTGTACATCAATGGAGGAATACACAACTCTCAGGACGAGGCTTTTGGAAGACAATTGTCATCTTTACACAAATATCTAGGTAACAACCATATGCTCCTCAGGTCCACGGAGTAACTCCATTTGACCCCCCCCCCTTTACCCAGAGGCAGGCCCCTAAGTGAGAAGATCCATGAATGATGAGCCCATTTACTGTGCCGGACCGGGGGAGGGAGGGCACCCCTGAGGGGCCCAAGACTTCCGCAAACTGCCTTCATTCTACAGGCTAAGTGGCGGGGGGGGGGGGTCCTCAACAGAGGACAACCTATGGAGCCTGAGCCAGAGAGCAGGGCATGGGGCCCCTGGCTACGTACAGTCCTTGGATGACCCAGCCCATCCCCTAAAGGGACACCCTCCCCTCCCAAGCCTGCTGAACGTCCACCCCTCGACCGCATTCCAGGGGTCAGCTGCTCTCATCACCTTTTTCTCTCCCCAAACCACACTCCCCGCCTGACCCCCGTTTCCATCACGCCCTCAGCTTCGAGCCTTCGAGCCCAATCCTCCAGGCCACCCGAGACTCCTCGGATGTCCAATCACCGGGTTGTATCTGGTCACCGCTCCAGTGTTTGCATCCGGGCACCCCTGGATTAACTCTTGAAAGCACTGCTTCCAGCGCCCTCCGCCTTCCCTGAAAGCCGCCATCCCCTCCCTCCCTGGTCCCCATCCCTCCAGCTGTCAGGACCTCCACTCCCATCCTCTTCCCACTTGCCCGCAGTGCCCTGGCTTTCCTAGGTTTCCGATTTGCCAAAGCAGTTCTTTAAGACATCCCCCCAGGCCCCCAGTGCACAGAACAGGTCCCAGAGGCCATGCTCCGGGGGAAGGGGGGAGGGGGGAGAGCCCTCCTCTCCCAGCTGGTCTCCCCCTGAAGCCTCAAGGGGGCCCTCAGGGCACCTCCCCAGAACACAGGTTGGAAACCCCTGCCTTCGTCCCTCACCCCTGCCCAAGCCCCCGTCCTCCGTCCTCCACCCTCTTGCAGCTGTGATATCTCAGCAGCAGGGCAGAGAGAGAGGGAGGGAGAGAGAGAGCGGGATGAAGTCTGCGGGAGAAAGAGCAAGAAACGCTCCCCAGAGGAGAGCTGCCATCTGAAGGGCAGGCAGGCATTTGCGGGAAGGGGAAGGCACAGGAAAGAACATTCCGGCCCAGAGAAGGCAAGAGCAGAGCCAGCGTGGTTCAGCTGGAAACTCCTTGGGGGCGGGGGGAGACCCAGGCTTCACCACCGCCGCTCGGTTCCCCTCCCCAAGCCGCACTGTCCCACCAGCACACCAGGAAGGAGGACAGTCGCCACAGGTGACGTGCAGAGGTCCGAGGGACAGGGCAGTGTTCTAGGCGCTCTGCACGCAACAGCTCGCATGAACCTCGCAACGGGCCTGCTCTGCTGTGTATCCTTCGGCCTTTCTCACTTGACAGACGAGAAAACCTGAGGGAAGGAGTCTCGTGCCTGACCAGTCTCACAGCCAGGAATTAGTAGAGCCTGAGGGTCACTGAGGTGGCCTTGGCTTTAGGGCCCGTCCCCCTCACCGCTGCACCCCACGGCCTCTCAGTCAAGCGCATGTCCATGAAACACAGCGTCCGGCCCTGGGTACAAACTTACTAAGTGGTCGTTATTACCGTACCTTTCAATTCGACTTCAGGGTCTGGGCACACAGGGCGCGGGGCCCCACGTCTCCCAGTAGCCCCAGGAATAGTACCTCCTTCGGGCCTTGGCCCTGCAGGGGAAGCCCAGTGGCTACATCTGGAAGACAGACAGCCCTGAGCCCTCAGTCACTACTGGCTAGAGAGCTTGGGCAGGCTACTTCAGCTCTCTGTACCTCAGTTTCTCCTTGAAGACAGGCTTTTACAAGGAAGAAATGAATCGGTGCCTGGGAAGTCTAACGCCCGGCTCTCAGGCCAGGCTCAACAAACGGCCAGGATCTTCATTACCACGGCTGAGCTCCCACGTGGCCCTCTGTGGACGCTGAGGAGCGAGAACTTGGGATTCCTCCAGACACAGCATCAATCGACGGCACAACATAAAGCCAACGGCTGGAGGTAACTCAGTTCAATAACGTTCGGCTTCAGCCAGTAT
The DNA here is from genome assembly GCA_028646485.1 of Cryptoprocta ferox. Lineage (NCBI taxonomy): Eukaryota > Metazoa > Chordata > Mammalia > Carnivora > Eupleridae > Cryptoprocta > Cryptoprocta ferox. The sequence continues at coordinate 9,604,686 of CM053575.1, read as the reverse complement.
GATGGCCAAAAACAGGTTATTTGACAAGCAGCCCCGTTCCTGAAACTTCCTGACAGCAAAACACAACCCAGACACCTTGCAAAGCCTCTTCCTTCTCAATGAGAAGGAAAACCGCCCTAGGCTACCCCACACCCAACTGCCCTTTCTTTCTCCGTCACCCCAACGGTTCAGGGGATTCAGGGAGGTTCTCAGTCTGCAGCTGTCCGCCTCCCCACACCCCGCCCTTGCTAATCTGCGCGGACCAAGCTGAGCCAGCAGCTTCAATCAACCCTTTAGGAAGGATCAGGATAGAGGTCAAGGCAAAGGCACACTCAGGACACATATCCAGGAGTCTGTATGTGGTCACTCAAGGTTTGTCGATTCAAAGTCCAAGACGATGCAACTCACTGCTCTTACTGATTTGGGGCCATCCTAGGCTGGTGGAAGGTGGGGCAGCTGTAGGCCCCACCCCTGCCGGGGTGATGTCCGACACTATGAACTTCTGGGCCCCCCACCTCCAGCCCGAGGCAGGCAGGTGTGCCGAGGGCAGCAGTGTAGCCGCAGAGAAAGAGAAACTAGGCCAGAGCCTCCTCCTATCTGCTCTGGACTCAGGCAGGGATCCATGAAGGTCATTATCAAACAAGCAAAGGCCATTATCAAATAGGCAACGCCTTCTCAGCGGCTGCACGGGGCTCTGGACTCATTTTCATCCTCCCGCAGAATGCCGCCTCCCCCCGAGCCAGCCTCTCCCAACATACCCCAGCAGCAGCCCAGCTGGTTCTAACAGACCCCACCCTCGCCAGCCCTCTCCCACACACCCCTGCAATCCCTGAAGAACACAGCCAGTCAGAGCACTCACATCCCTGCTTAAACCCTCCATAGCACCCCAGTGCTTTCGTACGTATATTCAAAATCCTGTGCTCCTTGGCTTGACATACAAGGTCCTAGACCAACTGATGCCAAACCTCCCTTTTGTTCTAGATTACCCTCCACTCCCTCGTGGGCTGCTCACCCCACACCAACTCTTTGTTCTACCTACGGGTCCGAGGACAAGCAACGGGTTCTCAATCACTTGCAGATACTCTGCGCCTACATAAAGATCGGCATGACAGGGACACTACCCCCAAGGAGTTCCCAGCTCTGTCACCCAGCCTCTGCTCCGCGTGCTGCTCCTGCCTGGAATACTCTGCCGTATGCCTTCTCCCGCTTGAAAATGCCTGTCCATCCTTCAAATGCCCAAAGACTTCATCCCCACCCTCCCATGGTATTCTAGAAGTACCACCCAGCGTTTATCATACAGGAGTCAGCCAGGCTGGGAGCTCCCCAAGGGCACAGCCCACGCAGCCCATGTGTCACTCAGGTCTGCATCCCAGCACTAGGTCAATGCCGAGCACATACAAGACACTCGATGAGCACTGACTGGACAGGGCACCCACCCGCTCTGGGCCAACACATAGGAACAGGGACTAGCTTTCTCTCCTGCCTCAACCAGCCAAAAAGCCAGACAGAATCAATGAAACAATGATTTTCAGGCAATAGACATCAGGCATTTTAGGAAAGTGATCTCTGAGAGGGAGGAGAAGTGCCCCAGCTCACTGCCCAGAAAGAGGTTCCAGATTGTGATGCAGGGAGAAAGAACCCGGGCAACGCCTGCCAGTCTCGGAGCCCGCCAGTCTCCCCGGGTGGGGGAAAGGAAGTCGGAGTGCAGGGAGGTCAAGGCAGCCAGACTTTACGAGGCCGAAAACCAGAGGCGATAGCTACACAAAGGGAGAGCTCTCGAAATCTACGAAGGGCCCCCCTCCATTTTTCAGCTGCGTGCTGACCGTACAGATCAGGATTAGAGGGAAGAATCCTTGGACCTCAAGTTGAGCCCAGAATAATTTCTGTCTCAGCCAGAGTGGAAGACCTAGCATGAAGACGGTACTGCCTTGTCAGTGGGGGGAAATTAACCCCAAAGACTGTTCTGAGCCCACAGGACAAAATTAAAAGAAAGGCTTTAGAGGTTGAAACTGTTTCCAAGTAACTTAACAGTGTCCCAAAACAATGCCAAGAACATTTATAGAAATACAGAAATATCCAGCACCCAACAGGATAAAATTCTCAACATCTGACATCAATCAAAAATTACCAGACATGCAAAGAAGCAAGAATGCTTTTCCATGAACAGAAAGAGGCTCGGAAATACAGATAACAGGGATGCCTGGGTGGCTCAGTCCGCTGAGTGTCCAACCCTTTATTTTGGCTCAGGTCATGATCTCACGGTTTGTGGGATTGAGCCCTGCATCAGGCTCCAAACTGACAGCGCAGAGCCCACTTGGGATTCTCTCTCTCCCTCTCTCTCTGCCCCTCCACCACTTGCTTGTGTTCTCTCTCACTCTCTCTCAAAGTAAATAAACTTAAAAAAAAAGAAATACAGATAACAGAATTTGCAGAAAATGACATTAAAATGGCCGCTACAAGAAATATTCAAGAATACAAGAATATATTCAAGAAACTAAAGGAAAAACTGAGTTGCAGAGATGGAAAACTATGATGTCTGAGATAAAAAGTATACTGGGCAAAAGTAACAACAGATTAGGCAGACAACAAAAGATCAGTGAACTTGAAGAAGTAACAATATGAACTATCCAAAATAAGCCCAAAGAGAAAAATAAAAAGACTGGGGGAGAAAATGAAGGAAGCATCAGAGAGCTGTGGAACATTGTCAGACATCCTAATACACGTGTCATTGGGGTCCCCAAAGAAGAGAGGGAAAGGAGAACACAGAAACGACCTGAAGAACTAACTCATTGAAGACTTTCCAATGTGACAAAATCTACAAACCCACAGATCCGAAAACCTCAACTGACCCAAGAACAATAAACTTGAAGATTAAAAAAAAATTTTTTTTAAGTGGGGGGCACCTGCGTGGCTCAGTCGGTTGAGCATCTGACTTCAGCTCAGGTCGTAATCTCATGACTTGTGAGTTCGAGCCCCACGTCAGGCTCTGTGCTGACAGCCCAAAGCCTGCTTCAGATTGTGTGTCTCCCTCTCTCTCTCTCCTCTCCCCCGGCTCACACTCTGTCTCTCTCAAAAATAAATAAACATTAAAAAAAATTTTTTTAACCTGAAGAAAAAAGTGTACCAAGGCATATCATAATTAAATTGTTTAAAACCAGCAATAGGGGCGCCCGAGTGGCTCAGTCAGTTGAGCGTCTGACTTCGGCTCAGGTCATGATCTCACAGTTGGTGGGTTCGAGCCCCACGTCAGGTTCTGTGCTGAATGCTTGCTCAGAGCCTGGAGCCTGCTTCAGATTCTGTGTCTCCGTCTCTCTCTGACCCTCCCTGCTCATGCTCTGTCTCACTCTATCCCTCAAAAAATAAATAAAAAAGTAAAAAAAAATTTAAAACCAGCAATAGAAGAAAAGCTGCCAGAAGGAAAAAGGGCACATCAGGAACGGAAGCACATAAATCAGAAAGACAACAGAGTATTCATATGAAACAATAAAAGCCGGAAGACACTGGAACCACACTTAAAATGCTGAAATTAACAGTCAACTTAGAATCCTATACCCAGGGAACCTTGCAGTAACAAAGGAAAAGTAGACTTTCTCGGACACCCAAAAGCTGAAAGAATTCATCACCTGCAGACCAGCACTGCAAGAATTATTAAAGAAAGAAAGAATCTGAAACAAAATGGATCTACACAGAGAAATGAAGAACACCAGAAATGATAAACATGTAAGTATAAATATAAAATATTTTTTCTTTGGGATCTCTTTACAAAATAATTGGCTGCTTACAGCAAAAATAATAAAAATCATAACAATGTGGGCGCCTGACTGGCTCGGTTAAGTGTCCTACTCCAGCTCAGGTCATGATCTCGCAGCTCCTGAGTTCAAGCCCCGCATCGGGCTCTCTGCTGTCAGCACAGAGCCCGCTTCGGATCCTCTGTCTCCCTCTCTCTGCTCCTCTCCTGCTCATGCACATGAGTTCTCTCTCTCTGTCAAAAATAAACATTTAAAAAATAACAACGTATGGTGGGATTTATAACATATGTACAAGTGAAATGTGTGATAACAACAGTACAAAGTCCAGGAGGAAAGAAATAAATGTATACTATTGTGAGGTTCTTATACTATACGTAAAGAGGTATAATACCATTTGATGATAGACGGTGACAAGTTAAAGACTCACACTATGAATCTTAAGACAACTGCTAAAAAACAAAAAATAGTTGTAGCAAATAAACTAGGCAAAAGAAACAAAATGAAATCATAAAAATTACTCAACCCCAAAGTGACCAGAGAAAAAAGGAAATGGGAACAAAGAATATTGGACAAACTGAAAACAAATAGCAAAACAATAGTTAAGCCCAACTACACTAAAAATCATATTAAATGTAAATGTTCTAAACATCCCAATTAATAGGCAGAGATTACAAAACTGAATTTTACAAAATGCAAAACCTACCTATATGTTGCCTATTAGAACCCACTTTAAATATAAAGACACAAATGATTTTAAAGTAAAAGGATATAAAGAAATACACCAAGTAAACACTAATTTTTTGAACACTATCCATTTTTAAACTGTGGTAAAACATATACAACATAAAATTTACCATTTTAACCTTTTCAAAACAATTTTTTAATGTTTGTTTTTGAGAGAGAGACAGAGAGAGAGACAGAGAGAGAGAGAGAGAGAGGTGAGTGGGGGAGGGGCAGAGACAGAGGGAGACACAGAATCTGACACAGGCTCCAGGCTCTGAGCTGTCAGCACAGAGCCCGACGCGGGGCTCGAACCCAGGAACTGCGAGATCATGACCTGAGCCAAAGTCAGACGCTCAACAAACTGAGCCACCCAGGCGCCCCCATTTTAACCTTTTTTAAGTGTACAGTTTTGTGGCATTAAGGGCACTCACACTGTTATATTACCATCACCACCATCCACCTCCAGACGTTTTCTACGATCCCAAGATGAAACCCTATACCCATTAAACATTAATTCCCCATTCTTCCTCCTAGCCCCTGACAACCACTGTTCTTTCCGTCTCTATGACCTTAACTACTCTAGGAACCTTACGTAAGAGGAATCACACAATATTTGTCCTTTTGTGACTGGTTTGGTTCATTTAGCATTATTTCTTCAAGCTTCATCCCTGCGGTACTGTGTCAAAATTTCCTTCCCTTTTTTTTTTAATTTTTTTTTATTTAATGTTTTTTATTTATTTTTGAGAGACAGAGAGAGACAGCACGAGCAGGGAAGGGTCAGAGAGAGAGGGAGACACAGAATCTGAAGCAGGCTCCAATCTCTGAGTTTGCTGTCAGCACAGAGCCTGACGCGGGGCTCGAACCCACGAACCGTGAGATCATGACCTGAGCTGAAGCCGGATGCTTTAACCGACTGAGCCACCCAGGCGCCCCAAAATTTCCTTCCTTTTTGAAGCTAGGTAACTTCTATGTCTGTACCACATTTTATCCATTCGTCTGTCGACGGACACTTGTCGATGGACATTTTGGCCATCGTGAACAACGCTGGCGTGAACACTGCTGTACAAACATACTGTTTGGGTCTCTGCTTATACTTCTTCAGGGCATACACTCATGACTGGGGTGGCTGGACCCTACAGTGATAGCATATTTAAAGATTTAATTTTTGAGGAGTTACCATACAGTTTTCCACAGCAGCTATGCATTTGATAGTCCGACCAGCAATAAGGGTTCCGACTTCGCGCATCCTGTTGCCAACACTCCTGGGGTTTTTGATAACAGCTATCCTAATGGGTGTGAAGAGGTATCTCATTGTCATTTTGATTCGCATTTCCCTAATAAGTAGTGATGTTGAATATCTTCATGTGCTTATGGGTCATTTGTGTATCTTCTTCGGAGAAATGTCTATTCAAGTCCTTTGCCTATTTTAGTCAGATCATTTGCTTTTGTTTTCTATTTTGAGTTGTAGTTCTGTATACATTCTGGATACCGATCCAATAATTTTTTAAAAGCTGGACTGCCTATGTTAATATGAGACAAAGTAGATTTCAGAGCAAAGAATATTACCAGGGGGTAAAGGGGTCAATTCATCAAACAAACAACACTCCAAAATGTTTATGTACTTAGTAACAGAGCTTCAAATTACTCGAAGAAAAACTGATAAAACTACAAGGAGGAATGAACAAATCGACAATCACAGTCCTAAGTTTCAATGACCCTTTTCCAATAACGGATAGAACAAAGAAACAGAAAAGCACTAAGCAGCTAAGACTTGACTAGCACTACCAACCAACTCAACTGACACGGATACCACACGCCACTCAACAAAGCAGGAAACACATTTTTCCCAAGTAGTCACAGAACATTTACCAGCGAAGATCATATCCCGGACCGTACAACAAGTCTCAGTACATTAAAACATTTCAAGTCATACGAAGTACATCCACTGCTTACACAGAAATTAAGTTGGAAATCAGTGTTTATTGGACAGAAAGAGAATAAAGTAAGAGTCTAATGGCGGACTTTGTGTCTTCTACTATTTGTAATCCTTCTACTATTTGTAATTACTATTTGTAATTTGTAATCCCAATCCTGGGAGGAGATGAATTAGCAGTGGGTCTAAAAGCATTTATGTGTCTTCAGAGCTAGGCATACCCGACCTGGGCTATCTGTCTGATAACTTACTCATGGTCAAGTCTCTCCTCCTCTCTATTCTCCAGCCCATCCTAAGCCCCAGGGGCCCCACCTGTCAGCACCAGCTAAATCACGACAAACCTGTTTGGTATTCGCTCAAGTCTTTCACAGACACCAGGGAAGGCAAAGAGAAATGCAGGGGAGAGAGCACCTGTGAAGTAACATGCCTTTTAAAGCTCCCGAATCCTCAGAGACATCACCATTACAGAGATCTCTGTTACAGGGCAACCACCCAGGAACAAACAGGAACCTTATGAAAACTCCAGACCCTGAGCAAAACTAACAGAATTTTGGAACAGAGATCTAATGGGATTAAAACAAGGTCTTCAATGACCTAATTATGTCAGCCTGGAAAAACCCTACTGGTGCTGGCCAGAAGTCTCCGGAAATGATTCGCATGGCTAGTTCGCCCAGTGCCCTTTCAACGGCAGATCTATGTCGGGTTAGCAAATTTCACAGCAGTAAGTAAAAAGAAAACGAGAACCCTTAGAAATAATCTCAATCCCAAGTACCGAAAATCTACAAGCCCCTTAAAGTGGTGCTTCCCACTCAGTCGGTTAAGCAACCAACTTCGGCTCAGGTCATGATCTCACGGTTCATGAGTTCAAGCCCCGTGTCAGCCTCTGTGCTGAGAGCTTGGAGCCTGGAGCCTGTTTTGGATTGTGTCTCCCTCTCTCTTTGCCCCTTCCCCCCACCTCAAAAATAAACAAACATTTAAAAAAAAGTTTAATTAAAAAAAAAAAAGTGGTGCTTCCCAAACTTGACGTACAGTAAGAATCACTCAGTGCATGTGTTAAAAATACAGATTCCTGGGATCTCTCCAGACAACCTCCAGAGGTCTCTGTATTTTTAACAAGCATCACAGATGATTCTTTCTTTTTTTAATGTTTCTCCACTTTTGTGAGAGAGAGCAAGCGAGCATGAGCAGGGGAGGAGCAGAGAGAGAGGGAGACACAGAATTCGAAGCAGGCTCCAGGCTCTGAGCCGTCAGCACAGAGCCCAATGCGGGGCTCGAACCCACGAACCGTGAGATCATGACCTGGGCGCTTAACCGACTGAGCCACCCAGGAGCCCCTCTTTTTTTTTTTTTTTTTTTTTTTTTTTTAATGTTGTTGCTGTTGAAGTAGGCTTCGCGCCCAGCATGGAGCCCAAAGCGGGGCTTGAACTCACGACCCTGCAATCAAGACCTGAGCTGAGATCAAGAGTCGGATCCTTCACTACTGGCCATGTGACCAAATTATGAACCCCTCGACAAGTCACTTGTCAGCTGTAAAATGGGATCACCACCTACCCCGAAGTATCCTCAGGATTCAGTACGCCCACAAAGCCCCTAGGACAGCACCGAGAGCACAGGGCAGTCAAGCAAGAAACGAGAACCGCTGCTCCCTAAAGGAAGACGTCTAAAACGAAACGTTCCACCGAATGGAAATTCCAAAGGCACCAAGCCAGTTCCCAAGATCATCAAGGAAAAAAAGCCTTCTGGCCGCTGTGACCACCAGGAACAAGGACTCTCACGTCAGCGGCCGGTATTTCACCCGAGCCCTTCCTCCCGTCCAGAACCACAAAGTCCAGGCCTGGGCGGGGCCGCAGCTCTCTGCACAACAGGAAAGTCTTTCCTTCCCAAACCCCTCTGTCCCCGCCACCTCCAGTTCCAAGGCCGACGGTCCGGAGGGTCAGGTGGCAGCATCTTGGGTGCCACAGGACTTCTGGAAAAGAGGCAAGGAGCCAATGAAGGGGGTGGAAAAGGCCTGAGTCAGCAACAGGATCACTGAGACACTGCTGAAGGGAAGGGAAGTGAGTCTGTGAAGTTTCCAGAGCTCAAGGTGGACATTCCCAGGGTGGGTGAGCCCCGACCCTCTACTAAGAAAGTCCTGACGGTCTGAGGGGCTGAAACGCCAAGGTGTAGGGTCAGCTCTGCCAGTAACGCACACCATAGCCCCGGGGTTACTCTTTCCCCCAACCATAAGTGGAAAAATAAGCACCTCACTGGCTGTAGGGAAGACAGGCGGAAGCAGGCACACACTAGGGATACACAGACACACACACACCACTGCCTTCTGTACCCAAAACCAGACACGGGCTGGAGTTAGACGGATATACAGAAACACAGAAATAACATACGTACATGTATAAAATACACACACACCAAAGCCCTTTCTACCCAGCAGGTGCAGGGGTAGGTTTGGACAGGGACGCTGGAAAAAAAGGTAAGAACAGACTCAAGGCTGAAAGCCCCAGTTCTGTCACTGCGCTGGGGAAAGGGCAGAGGCAGGTCACTGCGACCCTACTCTGCTACCGGCCTCCCGTGTGACCTCTGGCAAGTCAGATCTCACTCTCAGGCCTGCTTTCCCATCTGTATAATGGGCAAACTGGCTCCAACGTCACTAGAACCGTGACCAACAAGATGCTCAAATACGGGGTGGGGGGTGGAGGGGGGCGGTGAGGGGTGGGGCGGGGCCAGAGGCTCCACCTGCAGGAGGAAGGGAGGGGAGGGCGCAGGGGGCAGGGGCGCCGGCCTCCCTCCCTTCCGCTGCGAGGGGCAGGGGCGCCGGCGGTAGTCACGCGCCCCTCGCGCCCAATCACCGGCGTCTGCCAGAATGAGGCGGACAGGCGGGGGCGCGCCGGGAGCCACGGCCAGCGCCACCCCTTTCCCCGTCCTCGCCCCTCCCCGGGTCCCGCTCACCTGCCACCGCCGCCGCCGCAACAGCCGCCGCGGGTTAAACCACGGCCCGCGCCCACACTTCCGGGGCCCGCAGGCCCGCCCCCTCCCGCCGGATGTGACACCCTTCCAACGTCCGGGACCGGGAGCGGGGCCCAGGCCACTATCCCGCACCGCGCTGGGCGACCCGCGGGCCCGAGTCACCACGGCAGCGCCCCACCGTGCCCCCCCCCCCAACACACACACACTCGCAGCCACCCCGGGCCACACCCACGGGCGTCCTCGCGAGACCCCTCCCGCGAGCGGCGGACGCCCGGCCCCGCCCCCCCCGCGAGCCTTCGCTCCGCCCCTGGAAGGGGCACCGCCCAGTGGGCGGAGACCCGGCCGCCCAGCGCGAGTGCGCCTGCGCGGGCTCCCTGCGGGTTCTGTGGTGGCGGAGTCTGGCTGCTTCTGTTTTCCTGGGCTCGGCCTTGGGCAGGCTGCTCTAAGCGGCCGAAAGGGGCCGAGAAGAAAGGAGTGGAATCCCAGCACCTGGGGAACGGCTTAGGTGGTCCGAGTTCGGACTAAGGAGCCCCCGCGCCAACCACACGCCCACGTCCATGACCCCGGTTAGCTCCAGGCCGGGAGTGACCACAGACCCGTGTCCCAGGCAGAGCGGTGCCTGTCAGTCTGGAACGGACTGGCGGGTTAAAACAGCGCTTGAGTAGTTTGCCAAGTCACCTGTTTCCCAAGGCCCTAGATCGCACTTTTAGTCGATTCTGTGTGGGCAGTGCTTGACAAACGTCCTTCTACATCCTCACTTGCCCGGAATCCCGAGACTGATGACCGGGGAAGACAGTCCCTGATGCTAGCTAGCGCTCTGGGCACCTTGTACTCAACAACCAGGCCTGGGGGTGAACCCCCTTCCTCGTCTGGCCTCTCAGCAGGGTCCATGACTGCAGCTTGGAGGAGAGCTTCTTAGACCGAGGAAAACCCAAAATTCGCAGCCCTGTTAGGTGTGGAATGAAGACCACCATTGCTAGTGGCAGAGATCCAACTCAAGCCAGCATCTGCAAAATGGGCATTCTTGGGTCACATCACCGTAGAGTCCAGGAGCGGTGGTAGCACCAGCCACAGCGGTATCCAAGGCCCCATCCTTATCTGACTCTGTTCTTTCTTTTGTGATAACAAACTTCCTCTCGACAGAGAGTCTCAAAACTTCGATTTCAAACCAGAGATAGAATGATTCTGACTGGCTGCGGTAATCACCATTGTCCCGGTTGGGTAGAGCTTCCTCTTTCTTGCCACCTCTTAGGTGGCAGGTACGGATTAAGGACGCTTGGGCCAGGTGACCACTCAGTGATCATTCTAGAGTGCAGAAGGGACGGTGGGGAAGACAGTCGCAGCTAATGCCTTGCTTGAGGGATACTATGGTTGGTTTTTTGCAAACGTCTCGCTTTGAACATAATGTCAGAGTGGCTCCCCTTGACAGATAGCTGGGTTGACGCTGTTTTCCGAAGGGTCGGGAGGACCAAGGCAGATGACCTTAGCTTTGGGTCATGAGCCTTTGGTGCTATATAGTTTTCAATCTTGTGCATATATTACTTTAGTGGTAAAAAAAAGAAATTAGAAAGCACTATGATGGATAGCTTGAGTTTGTATTTAGCAAGCCTTTCACTCGCTGGTACTGTGTTGGCAGGTGAAATAGGGACATGATGCCTGGAGCTAGAGTAGCCATCTTGAGCTGTGAGGTGACCAGGGAAAGGAGGCCATACCTGGAGGCACAACAAAACAGAAGGACCCTGAGCCCTGACACCAGGGAGCGTCGCGACACTGGTGATGCTCACCTCTGGACCTCCGCGGGGGAGGGAAATAGACCACCTGTATAGGCCACTCTCGTTTTGGGTTTGCTGTCACTCATGCCCTTTAGGTTTTAGACTCCACTCCTGGAAAGGCCCGCTTGTACCCCCAAGACTGGGGTAAGTGCCCCCTTATACGTTCTTCAAACACCCCACACTTTTTCCTTTCTTAGCATTTGCTACATTTTTCCGTAATGGACCATTCACTCCCTCCGGATAGTAATTTCTGTAAGGATGAGCAGGAAGGATTTTATACATCATTTTCTGCAAATGCTGGAAATGTCCTGAAACAATGACAATAATAACCTGTGAATGTGACAGACACAATGATTCTATCCAGGGCGTTGAGGGAAATGACAAACTGCTGCATACTTTCCCCATCAAGTGGGTCACTGCCAAGTCATCCAGGTGGGGGGAGGGGTGGCCCTTCCGAATAAGCAAAGATGGAGAATTGGAGCGAGGGAGGGAGGGAAAGGGTGCTCTTCCTACCTTGTTTCCTCCTATTTTCCACTTTTGGCTCTTTTCAGCCCCCCCAGGCTCTAGCCCTCGCCTTTCGGTCCTGGTTTCCTATCACTGGCAAATATGTCCCCTATACCGTGCCCCTCAGTTACACCCAATTTCATCCATATTTCAGAGGGACCCTGATACGCGCAAAAGAGAGGGAGAGAGAGAGTGCGCGAGAGAAAGAGAAGACAGCTCCGTATCCTTCTCCCAGTCTGTCATTCCACATACATTCACTGCTAAGAACTGCAGATACAGGGGTGCCTGGGTGGCTCAGTCGGTTAAGCAGTCAAGCGTCTGACTTTGGCTCAGGTAATGATCTCACGGTTCGCGAGTTCAAGCCCCACTTTGGACTCTATGCTGACAGCTCGGAGTCCAGGGTCTGCCTTGGATTCTGTCTCTCTCTCTCTCTTTCTCTCAAAAATAAATACACATTAAAAAAAAAAATAGAACTACAGATACAATGGTGAACAAACACCATCTCCAGCCTCGGGGAAGTTACACTTTTGGTTGAAATTTGAGACGACGCGGGAGATCTCCCTTCCCCAAGATATTATCTCAGTCCTTCAGATGATCTGCATCAAGAACAAAAAATATTAAAGTCAAAATATTCCTGGTGTTTCCTCTCTACCCACTTCTACCAAGGGTGGGTTGCCTGCTTTAGCCCCTCCGCTCGGATCTCATTATGCTGGTCGACTGGATGGAGAAGCGAAGTCAACAGAAGGGAGGAAAGCGGGACAGGAAGGTCAGAGTTTGAGGTTTGACGAAGAAGGTATTTGAGAAGAAGGTATTTGAGAGTTTGAGGTTTGACGAAGAAGGTATTTGTGGGGGCGAGGATTCGGGAACTGGTTGGAAAAGCAATTTTTAAAGGAAGTTTGGCCGTCTAGTACGCACAGTCCCCACTTCGGTCTTCAGGAGATCTTCAGGGAAGACCCTGTCTTTTTTTTTTTTTTTTTTCCCCCAGGACTTGCCAGTGAGATTGGCCTAGCTGGTTTCTCACCCAGGCCGCCTCCTCCTGGCTCCCACTCAGTGCTCAGCAGATCAGCCTTTACTACCCAGAAAGGAGCCGTGTCTCTGAGGCAGGGGCTGGTACCTGCCTCCAAAGTTCTCCCCTCTCTCGTTTTCCTTTAAAAATAGAGTAGGGGCGCCTGGATGGCCCAGTCGGTAAAGGGTCCGACTCTTGATTTCGGCTCAGGTCACGATCTCGCGGTTTGTGAGTTCGAACCCCGCGTCAGGCTCTGCGCTGTCAGATTCTCTCTCTCCGTCTCTCTCTGCCCCTGTTGCTCTCTTTCTCTCTCAAAATAAATAAGTACACTTCTAAAAAAAAAGAAAGTGTCTAAAATAAATTAAAATACAGTATATTTTATTGTACAGCAACGTGCCCAGTAGCTAAAAAGACAACCACACCAACAAAAACCCCTGCATTCCCCAACCTCCTTTGCTGCCAGTTATGACGGTGACTTTGTGATATAAGCAGAAGGATTGTGAGGAATTACTCGGAAGGCTGCTTTAAAGGAGCGGAGTCAGCTGGGAAGTAAGTCCCTTCACCTTCCCACCTTCTTAACTGCTGCCTTGATTTCATATGTGGTGGCTGGAATTCTTGCAGCTGCTTTGGACCCTGAGGTAACCTAGAAAATGGAAACCATTCAAGCTCTGGATGGCCTACCTCCAAATTGGTTTAAGTAGGAGGGGGGAAAAATCAAGTTTTATCTTAGTATGGTTATCTTAGGTTTCTTGTAATGTGTATCCAAACTTAAACCTGATCTGGTTATCGTTAATACAGCACACCTTTATTATTATTCTGTTGGGTTTGGTAAGTGCATTTATATCTTAAAATTTCTTTCCTTTACTATTTTGTTAAATGCGTGCAGAAACCATATCTATATGAATAGATGTATGCACTCTCGTGTCAACGCAAAATTGTGATTAGAAACATGCTTTCTTAAAGGTATAGCTTTTGGATTTTGTTTTCTTTTTCTTTTTTGCCCTTGGTTCCCCAATTTATTAACAGCCTAGTTAGTGTATGTCGTCTCATATCATCTCATCCAAATCTGTATCTACTGGACGAAAGAGGCTGAGGGGCAGGGCGGGGAGAACGAAGGAAGAGTAAAATAGAGGCACGTGAATGAAGGGTGGTGACCATTATTGCTCGTCATAAATATTCTAGCCAGATCACACTTCCCCTCCCCACTCCAGCCCCCACCCCAGGTTTGCCACGACTATGGAATTTTCTTTGGCCACTGCGATGTGCACCATATGTCACCTCCGGGTAGAAGCCTTCACGAACCAGGGTCCAGTTCGCCACGCATCCCCTTCCCTTGCATCAAGAGGGTGTGACTGTGACGAGCAGGGCCCTCTGCTAACCCACGTCAGATGGGAGTGCGCAATAAATCGGAGTTGTGTTACCCACTGAGATCCAGGCGTTGTGCGGCTTCACAGTGTAACAGCTAATCTGCGCTGAAACAGGAGGGCTTAACAAGGAATGTTCACTGTCTCCTTCCTTCAGTGCTCAAACCCCGAGTCTAAGGCCTCCTAGACGAAAAGACTAAAGAGTACGTTTCCTAACCTCTCTTTCACCTAAAAGAACTCCTGTGACTTCATTTAGCCAATGAGACATGAGTGGAAATAATATCTACAACTTCTGGCTGTGTCCTTTAAGGAACAGGGCACATCTTGCTTCCCCTTGTCTACTTCCCGTTAGCTGGACTGCAGATGCAATGACAGGAGCTGGAGCAGCCATATTAAGAGCAAGAGAGACATATCACGTGTTGAAGATGGCACAGCAGCCAGAAAGAATTTGAGTCCCCGTCACTGGGGAGCTACCTGGAGCACTGTGTGAGACAGAAATGAAATTGTATTTTATTTAAGCCTTGGTTACGTAGGTTTTGGTTATGGAAATTGGGCTTGTAACCTAATACCCAACCCCTGTGTTAGCCTTATTTGAACAATAGAGAATCGAGAATAGAAACCATATCTCTTTCGGTGGACTTATGAACCAGTCCAGTGAGATCCCTGCCCTCCAGAACATGTGGCCTGGCAGGGGTTTCAGAAAATCAAAGGACAAAGCCGCCTGGCAGAGAAAACTTCAGGACGCTCTAGGAACACATAGGAGGGACACTTAAACAAGTCAGGGTCTTGGTGGGTTCCCTGAAGAAGATCATTTGAGATCTTCTTAGGTCAGCCTCCCCAGAAGGAGCCCAAAAGATGAGGTGTCATGTGTAAGAAATTTCTTCCTCAGAGAGACCAGTGAGGGACCAGAGCGGGGCGGGGAGCAGGGGGGCAGGATAGGGAAGGGATGGAGCCAAGCCTGGGTGTGATTCTGCCCAAGTCCTGCAGAGGGGAAGTTCCAGCCTGCTTCCGCGGGGAACTCTGGAAGGTAAGTCTCTCCTCGAAAATGCCTGGCCCAAGACAGGGGAGCTCCCTGCAGCCATCTGAGGGCCCCCCTGTGCCCACGGGGGCCTCCAAAGACAAACAGCTCCTCCAAAGACAAGTCGCAGGTGCCACTGGAAACAAAGGCACACCAAAGCCAGGGAGAAGACAACCTCGGACAACAATGTCGACGTGTTCTGCACCCCCTCTGGTCTCGCCAGCATTGGATCAAGAATCCCACCAAGGGCGGGGGTGGAGGGTGCAGGGGGGCGGGGGCGGGGGCTGGGTCGGTTGAGCATCCGACTTTGGCTCAGGTCGTGATCTCACCATTTGTGGGTTGGAGCCCCGAATCAGGCTCTGCGCTGACAGCTCGGAGCCTGGAGCCTGCTTCGGATTCTGTCTCCCCCACCCTCGTGCGCACGCTCGCTCTCTCAAAAATAAATAAATAAACAAATAGGAAAAAAATTAAAAAAAAAAAAAAAAGAATCCCACCAAGGGGAAGAGCCTCTTCTAGACTCTAGAGTGAGTCATTCTGGTGAACCTCAGCAGGCGTGCGTGTCACCTCAGCCTTTAAATCCGCACCCCCCACCACACACACATTCATACACACACACACACTCACTCATCTGTACACTCTCTTCATCACACACTCGCACACACACGCCAGGGTTTTTTTTTTTTTAATGTTTATTTATTTTTTTGAGAGACGGGGAGAGAGCGTGAGCAGGGCAGGGGCAGACAGAGAGGGAGACACAGAATCCGAAGCAGCTCCAGGCTCTGAGCTGTCAGCACAGAGCCCGACGCGAGACTCGAACTCACGAACCACGAGATCATGACCTGAGCCCTTCCAGGTGCCCCCACACACACGCCGGTTTTTTAAGAGCAGGAAGCAGGGACTGGGGAGACTCCTGATGAAGTGCTCAGGGAGACAGGCCAGGCTCAGCTCCGGCTTGAGCCCCCACGAACTCCGAGCCCTGGGGTCCTGTCGCAGCTCCTCACACTGGCCTCCAGATGGGCTACAATGTGGCCCCAGGAGGTCAAACACAGCTCCCCAAACCCCAGGACCGGCTGGTGACAGGATGAACGGACAGCCTCTTGGGGGCCTGGGTGGCTCAGTCAAGTGAGCGTCTGGTTCTTGATTTCGGCTCAGGTCGTCATCTCACGGTTCATGAGTTCAGGCCCCACATCGGGCTCCAGAGCCCGCCTGGGATTCTCTCTCTCCCTCTCTCTCTGCCCGCACCCTCTCGAAATAAATAAACTTTAAAAAAAAAAAAAAAAAAAGGACAGCTTTTCCTCCAGGCAGCAGGCCCCAGGCCGACCCAGCCAGAGGGGGGTCAGGCAGCCTCGGCCTGGGGGACCCACAAAGCGGCCCCATCATCCCAGGCTGGACGGCCCCACAGAGCCAACATCACACACTGACTGAGAGACTGATCCGGGCCTCAGGCGTGGGCCTCACGATGCCTCTGGGTTCCAATTCACTTTGTCACTCAGTGGCCTCGGTCTGGGGTGACCTTGGCCAAGTCCTTTCTGTTCTCTGGGCCTTGATTCCTGCCTCTGCGAAGCCCGAGACGGAACCGCACGGGCCCTCCGTCATGACATTGCACTTCACCCCTACATCCCAGACGGGCCCCCCACGTACCACAGTGTAACAGGTGTGGATCGGAGTCCAGTTACATAACCAACTTTATGTAATCCTGCCATAGCACCTGCCAACAGGCCAAGCACCTACGCGTATTAACGCACCAGGTTCTGTGATTATTCCCTCCTTAAAGATGGTGAACGTGTCTCACAGAAAGAGGAAATACCTTGTCCAAGGTCACAGAGCTCGTAAAGGCCACGCTAGGACGTGAGCCCAGTCCCTCTGGCTCCAGGACTGCGTTCTTCAGCGATAAGCTCTGCTCCCTCTCATTTTGTAAGCAGCGGCACAGCCTTCGATTTCTCTAACTCACGTTCAGTCTTCTCTCCCTTCCAGGCCTCTCTTCCTCCCCCTCCATGGAATCCAGTGAGCTCCGCAGGCTAGTGTGGTGTCAGGGAAAAAATGGGGGTGGGGCCCAGACAGCACAGCTCTCCCAGCTGTGTGGGCACAGGCCAGTGCCCTCCGTCTCTGGGCAGGTCACACAGGGGCCCCTCCCGGGATGAGGGCCAGTCCCAGGGGGCCCCACCAGCTTCTCTCAAGGCCACACGCTCAGCAATCAGACCTCAGTGCCCACCTGCCCTCAAGCAGGAGTTCTGCCCCCTTCCTGCAGAGCTGAGCAGGAGGAGAACCAGTCTCCCTGGGCGGGCACCCCCGTGTGCCCTGCTTCCTGCTCCTTTCCATCCCGGCAGTTGCTCCTCTGTCCGCCCCGCCGCCCCCCCCCCCCCCCGCCCACACCACTGGGTGCTCTCATTTAACGTCCAAACACCGGCTGCGGTGGGAGTTTTCTTCAGGGCGAGAATAGGAAGGAAATTCACGTTTCCAAATACCAAACTCCTTGCCATGCAAAGGGCTTGGCAAAGAGCGCAAGTGACAGCGAGAAGTTGATAACCGAGGCGCTTCTAAAGCTCAAGTGAAGTCTGCCTTCCCACCGTTTAAGCTTCATCCTGTTCAGGGGCGCCTGGGTGGCTCAGTCGGTTAAGCGTCTGACTTCGGCTCAGGTCATGATCTCACGGTTCGTGAGTTCAAGCCCCGCGTCGGGCTCTGTGCTGACAGCTAGCTCAGAGCCTGGAGCCTGCTTCGGATTCTGTGTCTCCCTCTCTCTCTGACCCTCCCCTGCTCACACTGTGTGTGTGTCTCTCTCTCAAAAATAAAAATAAACGTTAAAAAAAATAAACAAAAACAAAAAAACTTCATCCTGTTCTGCTGTGAGAATTCGCCACAGAGTAGGTCTAGTCCCTTGGCCTTGCAAAAACCTTCTAGATTTGAGGTTGGTCCTTCTGCCTCACAGAAGTGTGGATTCTCCAGGGTAAACAGCCCCCCTGGGATGTCTGCGGCCTCTCCCTCTTTCCCATCACTCCCCACCGCTCCCCTCCCCGTGACCTGGCCACATGCCCCCGACCTGTTTTCATAGCCCGCCTCTCCTCTCTTGCAGGCTTCTCGTGTTCCAGCCTCGCATTCCTTTTTATTCCTTCCTTCTCGATGGCGTAGTAACATCTACTCACCTACTCAGCTCTGCCCATTGTGCACAGGATAAAAATTCCACGCTCCTGAACACAGCATTCAAGGCCCACCGGCGCCCTGGTCTTCGCTCTTCTCTCCTACATCATCCCGTGGGCCATTAGGGCTGTGCTCCAGACTTTTCTAATCTTCATTCTACTTGCTTGCTGGATTACACTCCCATGGTCCCTTGAAAGTCAGTGTAGCCATGTGACTTGTTCCTATCCATGAAATTTGAGCAGCAGTGGCACGTGTCACTCCTGGCAAACGCTGTGATGGCCAGCGTGCGGGCTGGCACCTGTCCTCGCCACGGCAACCGGTGGCACTGCAGACGGTGAAGTCTCCATCCGTCTGCGTCCCAGAGTGGTGACATCTCCAATCACATGGCCTGCAATGGACAGACAGGAAGAGCAAGAAAGAAACATTATTTTTCAGTTGGCCGTTGCTTATGGCTGTCCATTCTTTTTCTTTTAATATTAAAAAAAATTTAATGTTTGCTTATTTTTGAGAGAGAGACAGAGTGTGAGCAGGGGAGGGGCAGAGAGAGAGGGAGACACAGAATCGAAAGCAGGCTCCAGGCTCTGAGCTGTCAGCACAGAGCCTGACGCGGGGCTCGAACTCTGAACCGTGAGGTCTTGACCCGAGCCGCAGTTAGACATGTAACGGACTGCGCAGCCCAGGCGCCCTGGTTGCTGCCCATTCTTGATAGCGTGTGTCACTCGGGCCTATGACCCTTGCAATTTCACCTCACCAGGCGACTGACGATCCCTTGAGTTCCTTAGGATGCCGGTGATGCCTTCTTTGAGTGATGTTCTCTGCTCCCCATGCCCATCTTCTCATCCCCTGACACTCCGTGCAGTTCCCCCACCAGGAAGCCTTCCTAACTTTCCACCCAAGGCAACTGAAGGGAAGAAAAACCTTTCCTCTACCCTCAAGGTCTTCTAGCTGGACTAAGAACTCAATTGACATGAGACAGATAAACAGGAGAAAAAACCCCAAAAGTTTTACGGCAAGCCCGCAGAAACCCAATAAAGAGATCAGATCCAAAGAAATC
The DNA here is from genome assembly GCA_028646485.1 of Cryptoprocta ferox. Taxonomy (NCBI): domain Eukaryota; kingdom Metazoa; phylum Chordata; class Mammalia; order Carnivora; family Eupleridae; genus Cryptoprocta; species Cryptoprocta ferox. The sequence continues at coordinate 9,585,488 of CM053575.1, read as the reverse complement.
TCAAGGCAGTTTTTACACCTTTTAGACAAAGAGACAATAAATCCATGAGAGACTGACAGGCCAAAGAAAACTTAACCTTGGGAGCTTCCGTTAGGGGTCCTAAACGGAATTTGAGCTGGGGTAGTCAATTAGGAAAAAATGAACAAGGGTTGTTTATATAGCCTTCTTGGAACTAAATTTCCCATCTCCGGTGACAAGGATCCTTCTAGGTCCTGGATGGGATTTGCAGTCAGGCGGATGTGGCTTCAAATCTTGGCTCTATTACTCACTAGCCACGTCTTTGGAAGGGGGTACCTGACTCTTCTGAGCCTCAGTGTCCTCATTTGTAACCTGGGGGCAATCTCGGCCTCAGGGCATCCATGGAAAGCACCTGGGAAAATGTTTCCGTGTCTACAGGTCTCCTCGGATGAGTCAGGCTCTGGGCCTGGGAGACCAGCGTGGCCAGGGAAGGTCTCGCTCAGGGAGGGATGGTTGAGATGGTGGCTGAACGTGGAGAAGGTGACAGCCATGCAAAGGGCTGAGAGAAGAACATTCCAAACAACGGAACCGTGGTCACAAAGGCCCAAGGTAGCCAACCTCAATAAATGGCTGCTTCTCCGGCCCCAGGCTTCCTTCCACACTTGGACATACCGCTGCCCACCAGGGGACACCTCGGCCGCAAGCCACCCAGAGTGACCTCATCACATGCCTCACTTGAGAGTTACCAGCAATGAGCCATCACCCTCTTCCCCAGAACCTCGGGGGCTGCGTGCACCCTGAGGCAGGAAGATGAGGGAGATAGTGCCAAGTTCGCAGCAGGCCTCGGGCTGTGTGGGTCAGCCAGTTATCTGCAGGGGCACGGTGGACCTCACTGTCACCACCAGTGGCTCTGACCCTCTGGGTTTGCCTGTGCTCCTGGGTAGGGCCTCCAGCATACCGATAGGGGCCAAGAGGACAGAAAACGCTCTTGTCTGATCTTCCCCTGTGTGATCGCGGGGCCGCCCCAGTGCCTGTGCCCTCGGCAGAATCTGGTCCCTCCATTCCTTCTCCAAAATTGGTCGTGGGGCCTCGGCATTGGCGCCTGACCCTGAGGCCAGGTGGCTGGAACGTGACTCGCAACTCGGTGCCTTATTGATTTTTGAGAGAGAGAGACAGAGAGAGAGACAGAGCACAAGCAGGGAGAGGGGCAGAGAGAGGGGGAGACACAGAATCTGAAGACAGGCTCCAGGCTCTGAGTGTCAGTGTAGAGCCCGACGCAGGGCTCAAACCCACAAACTGCGAGATCATGACGTGAGTGGAAGTCGGATGCTCAACCGACTGAGGCCCCCAGGCGCCCCCAAGACCCTTGTTGAGCATAGACGGACCCCTTGAATGCAGGCTTGTCTGAGCCTCCTGATCTGACCTTGTGTTCCCTAAAGAACGAATAAGACATCGGCTCTGAGTCCCCAAAGGCTGAGCAGAAATGGCCCAGTGCTCTAAGTTCAGGCCAGTGCCATGCAATCCCAGGGTCTCATGACCAAGGAGGGGGGCTGCCAAGCTCACGCCATCTGTCTGACGGCCGCCCGGTGCCACTCCAGCTGGGGCTGTGCCCGCTGTGCCCGGCACCTGGGAGAGCCAGCTCCCAACGTCGCCTTCCTGCTGCCCCAAGAGGTAGGTTTGGGGACAGAAGCAGGCCAGACTTGAGAAGAAAGGGGAAGGACTCCAGCTCCGGCATCGGAGGACCTCCGAGAGTCGCCCACGGAGGCTGACGGCAGTAGATGCCACTGAGCATTCTCTGAGCTGTCCCAGCCTGGGTCCCAACATTTCGCCAGCTTCTTTTTTTGATGAGTCACCCTCCCCAGCCCCCAGTTTCTTCACCTCTAGGATGAAGGGATTGGACTTTTTCAAGGACAGAGGACGGTCCAGACCACACGCACAACGCCAGGACTCTGGGTATAAGACATGCCAGGAAGGTGAGCTAAATCAGATAACATTTTCAATGCTTTGCATGACCTGCCCTCTTGTCTAGTTTGAGAGGCTGCCGCCAGCTAGGGAGTAATCGAGGGGCCGCTGGCTGTGACTGTCCCTCCTTCCCATGACTCGCTAGCAGCGAGGACGGCTCTATCACCTCCACATCTGGAGGGGAATTCCAGCAGACAGGATGCCACCTCCTGCACGTCTACTGCTGGGGCTCGACCCTCGGCGGGTACCATTCCTTCCCTGGCGCTTCTTCACATCCCGGTCCCTCCTGGGCCCTGCACACACTGAACCGTCTCTGAGTGCAGTTACAAATCTCCACACCCCCTCACCCCCCGGGCTCCCTCCTTGGCTCCCTCCCTACCCAGGCCTGTCCCTCACCCGGCAGGTGGCACTGATGAAGACGACTCTAGCGAGGGGGGATGCCAGGTTTCTTTTTTTTCTAAAAATGCCCTCATCCCTTCCACATCCAGGCCTGGCTGTGGCTCCTTGACTCAAAAGCTCAAGCTGGATGGCCAGGCAGCCCCGGGGTCAGGGGCCGGGGGGACAGTCCCCAGGGGAAGCAGCTCCCAGTGACCCAGCCAGAGGGGGCCTGCCTGCTCAAGTCTGGGGTAGCACTAAAGGCAGAAGCCTCAAAAAGTAAGGGGTTTTTTTTGTTTGTTTTGTTTTGTTTTTAATTTTTTGAATTAATTAATTAATTTGGAGAGAGACAGAGACAGCATGAGCCAGGGAGGGAGGCAGGGAGGGAGAGAGAGAGAGAGAGAGAGAGAGAGAATCTCCAGCAGTCTCCACACAGTCGGTGCACAGCCCAACACAGGGCTCGAACTCACAAACCAAGAGATCATGACCAGAGCCAAAGTAAGAGGCACCCAGGCGCCTCTCAAAATGTCAGAAAATATTTCAAATGTAACAAAAGTAAAAAAGGGTCGTGTCATGAACCCCACTTACCATTGCTCTACGTCAAGAATTACAGCACTGCTGCCCTGTCCAGGCCACCACGGAAGACCATAGACCGGGGGCTGAAGTCCAAGTTCAAGGTGCTGGCCAGTTCCGTTACCCCTTCTTGGCTTGCCGACTGCTGGCAGGGGTGGGGGTGGGGGAGCTGAGGAAGGCTCTCTCTTTAAAGGCACTAAGGCACTAATACCATTACGAGGGCCCTACGTTCGTGGCCTCGTCTAAACCTTCCTACCTTCTAGGGCGCCTGGGTGGCTCAGTCGGTTAAGCATCTGACTCTTGACTTCAGCTCAGGTCATGATGTCATGATTTGTGAGTTCGAGCCCCACCTCAAGCTCTGTGCTGGCAGCACGGGCTCACTGGAGCCTGTTTGGGATTTTGCCTCTTCTCTCTGTCCCTCCCAGCTTGCTCTCTACCTCTCTCAAATAAAAATAAACTTTAAAAAAGTTGTTGGAAAAAAATAAAATAAAATAAAATGATAAACCTACCCCCCAACCATCCCATCTCCAAATACCATCATATCGAGCATTAGTCCCCAACATGGGAATCTGGGGGGCAGCGAGGGGGACGCAATTCAGTCCGTAGCAATTCGGCACATCTTTGTTTTATCTAGACCCTCACTTTTAAAAATTTGGTCATTCATTCATTTTTGCTGGTGTATTTTAAGGCACAGATTACCATTTCACTTTAAGACTTTATTGTACATCTCTAAGAGGTAAGGATTTTTAAAATATATATAACCACGATGCTATTTCATCCCAAACAAAAGAACCAAAACTTTAACATCATCTAATGCCCAGTCCATGTTCGAAGTTCCCTAGTTCTCTCAAAATACCTCTTCTTCAATAATTTTTTTAAGTTCATTTATTTTGAGAGAGAGACCACGAGCTTGAGTAGGGGAGGGGCAGAGAGAGAGAGAGAGAGAGAGGGAGAGAGAGAATCCCAAGCAGACTCCATGTTGTCAGCACAGAGCCGGATGTGGGACTTAAACTCACAAACCGTGAGATCATGACCTGAGTTAAATCAAGAGTCGAAAGCTTGACCGACCGAGCCACCCAGGCACCCCTCTCAAAGCGCCTTTTAACAGTTTATTGATTTGAATTCGGGATCAGGATCTAAAGGACATATACATGCACTGCATTTGGTGGTTGTCTCTTAAGACTTCCGATAAATAACAGTGCCTCCCCTTTCTATGCTTTTTTTGTGTCGCTTACCTTATAGAATGTCCCAAGTATTGGGTTTAGACAATTGCCTCTTTGTTCCTCTATCTACATATTTCCTGAAGACGGCGAGTTACATCAGGACCTCACCTGAAACACTTTTCCTGGAATACGTCATAGATAGTTCCACGTATTTCTTACTGCACCTCACCATTCCTCTCTGTGCCCCATTTGGACAGACGCTAAGGTTCATCAGGGGGTCCTGACATTCAACTTCATCTGTCCGCTGCGAACGTCCCCCTGCTGCCTCTCATGTTATGGTGCAATAGCCACGCATGCTCTTTCCCCAGATACCTTGTTTTATTAGGGGCTGCAAAGCAGCAATTTCTTTTACCGTTCCTTCTGAATTTAATTCCGAGAAAGCTTCAATAAAGAAGCACTTTCCTTCGCCAATGCTTTGTAGTTACCTGAAACATACTTCACTCAGACAAAAACAGCATAAATATCAATGATTATTTCCCTTGCTCCGTCAATGATCAGCCCAACGAGTCGGTGCCCTAGCAATGCCCCATGGTGACAAATCAGATGCTGTATAATAGCATTTGGCACTCATGGCTTTTTGCACATTTGGTTTGTTTCGATCGAGTTGCTGTGATGCTCAAAGCGTCCTCCTTTTGGCCGGTGGAACCCTCTTCCTATTGGTTCCTGAGCCTTTGGACAGCATTTCGGTGATTTTTGGAGACCCCCCCAAGCTTCTGGACCTTCGAGACGACCCTTGGCCCAGCCCTGGAATCAGTCATCTCTCCAAGAATCCCTGATCCTCTCCTAAGTAGTAAATGGTATCTGGAGGCCACAGGCTGGGCCTCAGGACAGTCTCTGCTATCAGGTTATCACCGCTCCCAGACTTTTCGACCGCCAGAGCCGGGAAATACAGCTGATCCTTGAACAACACGGGTTTGAACCCTGAAGGTCCACTTACACACGGAGCCTTTCCAGTACATACAGTGCAGGACGATAAGTGTATTTTCTCTCCCTTATGAGCTTCTTAGCCATATTTGCTCTTCTCGAGCTTACTCTGCCGTAAGAACACAGGATGTAATACAGATAACATACAAAATACGTGTTAATCGTCTGTTTGTGTTCCCAGTAAGGCTTCTGGTCAGCAGTAGGCTATTCGTAGTGAAGTTTTAGGTGAGTCAGAAGTTATATGTGGGTTTTTGACAGCCTGGGGAGAGGGGGGTCAGCGCCCCAACCCCCCCGAACTATTCACAGGTCCACTGTACATATTTAGTTAGAAAAAGAAAATAATGAAGTCAAACTGAGACTTCCAATTGAAGCTTTAAGATGGCAAGGTCTTACTTAAGCTTTTTGGTTTTAGGCCTACCTTTCTTTTCCCCTCCACTGAACATCCTGCTTCGTGACGACAATAACAGGATTACTTCTGCTTTTAACCTATAACTTCCGGGTTTCAATATACCAGTGGCAATGTCACCAATACTAAGGGGACAGTTCCAGATTTCATTGGTTTTCACCTTGTTGTCGTTAAAAATATCCCCCTGCTGGGGCGTCTGGGTGGCTCAGTCGGTTAAGCATCCGACTGCGGCTCAGGTCATGATCTCACAATTCGTGAGTTCAAGCCCCATGTCGGGCTCTGTGCTGACAGCTCGGAGCCCGGAGCCTGCTTCCGATTCTGTGTCTCCCTCTCTCTCTCTGCCCCTCCCCTGCTCGTGCTCTGTCTCTCTCTCAAAAATAAATAAACATTTTTAAAAATGTTAGAAAATATCCCCCTGGGAATGTGGAGTCAAAATTCTGCATTTTAAAGCCGCTCGAGGTCATGGTTTGCCCTGTGTGGCTGTGTCACCAACTCGAGCACCCCTGAGCTCATGTGCCACAGTCTGTCCTCAATTTGGGGGGACATCTTTTTGATTGATGGATTCCGTAAAACATTTACATGGTTGCAAAGCCACACTAGAAAACAAGACAAATCTCACTTCTGTCCCTGCCTTTCCCCACTAGTAACGACGCTTACTAGTTTGGGTTTCCTTTTCCACGGATTCTTATTAAAAATAGACAGATATGTGTATGTAAAAGCAGCAAGTTATAAATACTGTTCTGTTCTACCCCCTCTTTTTTTTTTGCAGCAAACAATATACCCGGAAGGTCTCACCCATCCACTTCTTTCTTCCATCTGCATTTTACACGGTTGTGCAGCCACCTCGTAGCTCGTATCCACACTCCCCTTGACCGTCACTTTGGACATGCTGTTAATGTTTTACTTTTGCAAATAACACTGCAGTACCTCCATGTAGCTTATGCGTGCACCTTACTTGAAAAAAAAATCACATGGGGCGCCTGGGTGGCTCAGTCGGTTAAGCGTCCAACTTCAGCTCAGGTCACAATCTCACAGTTCGTGGGTTTGAGCCCTGAGTCGGGCTCTGTGCTGGCAGCTCAGAGCCTGGAGCCTGCTTCGGATTCTGTGTCTCCCTCTCTCTCTGTCCCTCCCCCGTTCATGCTCACTCGCTCTCTCTCTCAAAAATAAATAAACATTTTAAAAAATTAAAAAATCACAAGCCCAAAAGGGGATCATTTAGGCCAAGGCCCCAGCGGAGGCTTAACACATAATCTAAGCAGTTTCAACCTCCCCCAGAAATGTCGTCTTAACTGGTCAGTCAGGAATTTTCTGATGGGCCCTTCGCAACCCCTAAAGGAAGGTAAGGTGATCATCACGATCAGACCCTTTAGCTTCCCCTAGAGGGAAAGCAGCCTCGCCTGGAAGAATCTTTTTCTTTTGCTGGGAATTTTCCTGCCTCACGTACTTGTAGGAAAACTGCATTTTGTACAACTCTGCACGGGCTCCCCCCTGTTTGCTTAGGACGCTTCCCAGTTCATGAACTGTACGCTAAAGCCAACTCCATCTTTACATTTCACTTGGTTGAATTATTCGACAGGCTTCTTGCCAATGTATCTTTGGATGAGGGTCCTAGGAATAGAACCGATACATTAAAAAGGGACATGCGTGGGGGCGCCTGGGGGGCTCAGTTGGTGAAGCATCCGACTTCGGCTCAGGTCATGATCTCACGGTTCGTGAGTGTGAGCCCCGCGTCGGGCTCTGGGCTGACAGCTCGGAGCCTGGAACCTGATTCAAATTATGTGTCTCCCTCTCTCTCTGCCCCTCCCCTGCTCGCGTTCTGTCTCTCTCTCAAAGATAATTAAACATTAAAAAAAATTTAAAAGGGCATATGTGCGTCATTTGCAAGATGCTGTCAAATCCCTTTCAGAAGGCTGAACCACCAAAACGAAATCTGAACGATGTGCAGAGTTGAGGGGTGAGATGAATTGCCCCCGCTCCATCTACCACCCCAGCCTGGGGACCAGGCCAGCGTCCCATTGCTCTACTCAAGGGTCAATCCGGGACAGATCTCACAGAAGACCGAACATCAGCCTCCTGGGGTCCCGGAAGCAGCTGTAAAATTCCATTCCCTGCACTTTGGCTGGAACAACACCAATTTAACAGGTTGCCCTGTTCATCTCAGGCTAAGCCGAGGCTTTTTTTTTTTTTTTTTTTTTTTGCTTTCTCTGATTGACAAACTTAAAAATTAATTGTTCCTTTGTGTGTTTGGCTTGGCAGACAAAATGTTTCACGGCATGGATCCACGTGGGAAATTACGTCCGGTGCTCAGCAAATGGAGGTTACTAAGGTTCTAGGTTCATCTGACCCTGGTAGTCTTTCTTTACAAATGCTAGGTATTCCAAAAGATACAAAAATGCTGATTCGGAGGGGCGCATCACAAGCCCAAAAGGGGATCATTTAGGCCAAGGCCCCAGTGGAGGCCTTGCACCCCAATGTTTGTAGCAGCGCTAACAACAATAGCCAAGGTATAGATGACAAAAATCTTGCCATCTGCAACAACGTGGATGGACCAGACTGTGTTACGCTAAGTGAATTAAGCCAGAGAAAGAAATGTACCATATGACTTCACCCATATGTGGAATTTAAGAAACTCAACAGATGAACACAGGGGAAGGGAAGGAAAAATAAGATAAAAACAGAGATGGAGGCAAACCATAAGAGACTCTTAAAGACAGAGAACAAACTGAGGGTTGCTGGAGGGGCAGTGGGTGGGGGGATGGGCTGAATGGGTGATGGGCATAAAGGAGGGCACTCGTTGGGATGAGCACTGGGTGTTCTATGCAAGTGATGAGTCACTGGGTTCCACTCCTGAAACCAGTACTACACGGTGTGTTAACTAACTTGAATTTAAATAAATAATTTTTTAAAATGCAAAGAAAACTAACATGGCTGGGATGCATCCGGTCTCTCATTCATTCAACCAACGTGAATTGAACACCCCTTCCGTCTGTGCTCTGCTCCCACCGCTGGGCTAGAAATAAACACCTGTACCGCCTACAGCCCACAGTTGCTTGAGGTTTGGCTCACACTGTGTTTGTGGGTTTGTTTTTGTTTTGTTAAGAAAGTAGCTGCTAACATCTGAAAGTAAGGATTTCACAGAAATGGCCAGGCTTCTGACATCTCTTGAAAACTCGGCCAGGCCTGGCCTCACCAGCCAGACATGGCAGCCACTGGTTGGAACAGGGTGGAGGCAGCCCCCTTGTGGTGGGGCATGGGATGCCCCATCCAGCCCTTCCATTCTTTTCCCTCACCTCCTGGATCTTGAGTGTGTGAGCCCTGCCCTAGATAGCAAGCTTCTGGAAGCCAAGGACCACTTGTGTCTTATTTGACTTTGACTTTCTAGCATCCAGCCCAGACCCCAGCACACGGCGGGTCCTCAATACATGTTTGTTTATGAATAAAATACCTTCTGGATGCACACATCACATTTCTTCTAATGTTAAAATGGTGCCGGGGCGCCTGGGTGGCTCAGTCAGTTGAGCGTCCGACTTCGGCTCAGGTCATGTTCTCGAGGTTCACGAGTTCAGGCCCTGTGTCAGGCTCTGCGCTGACAGTTCAGAGCCTGGAGCCTGCTTCCGATTCTGTGTCTCCCTCTCTCTCTGCCCCTCCCCTGCTCACGCTCTGTCTTTCTCTCTCTCTCTCTCGAAAATAAATAAACATTAAAAAAAATTTTTTTAGCTGTGTACTCATTCTATGGCTCTCGCCAAACCTCTGGAGCAGAGTGACATCCCACATGCCCTTGGTCTGTGCCATCCCGTCACCTCAAGACACTAGTATGCCAGTGTGCTGTGCTCAGTGTCTTCACCGTGACATTTGACCCCCTAGCAATCTCCTCTCCACAATGCGGACCTCAAGGACCCCTGGGGAAACTGCAGCGATCAGAAAAGTCAAGCATTAACACTTGACACTTGTTTTTATCCCACTATTAGCAGCACCTTTATCTCCAAGAGCCCCCGCTCCTTGTTAGATCTTGTGGTTTGGGCTTTTTTTTTTTTTCTTTCTCTCCAGCCAAGCCCCAAGGAAGAGATCACACCAGAAATCTCTGTATTCTGTGAATTTGCTAAATCGCCTCTTCGGCAAACAGTGAGGGAATAAAGATCTTATCGGGGAGGTTTGTGTTTCTTATCAGGTCCACTTAGCAGCCCTCAAGGGGACAACTAGGGCAGCTCAGAGCACATATAACCAGCAACTCTTGCTTTTGCCATTGCGTGCTCAGAACCCAAGCAGAAGGCATGAAGTGGCTCGGAATCCTCGGGCTGGTGGCCCTGTCAGAGTGCTTAGTCACGTAAGTACAGGGACGGCAGGTGGCATCAGCTCTCGTTCTGGGCTCCTTCTTGCCCCCTTATTCTCCTGCCCATCCATGGGTAGAGAAGAGAATCTAATCATTCCCAGACTGTCTTAAAGTTCAGGTCTCCCTTTATTGATCAGTAGCTTACCCTGCGCACTTTGTGGCTCCGGGTATCTTGGGGCAGGCCTGCGGGGTTGTACTATGCCAGGGGTGCCAGTCATACGAGCTATGTGAAAGGGCGCTCCTTGGAATTGCTCAGTGCACAACCTGTGCAACTGTAGGCATGGTTCTGTCTAGGAACAGCATTTCTCCTTCATTTGTTTGCTCTCTCTCCATTTCCCTATGTATACGTCTCGGTTATTCATCTCTGTCTCTTTGGATGTCTCTGTGAAGGCAAAATACTGTATTTTTTCTATTTTGGGTCTTTCTTGTGTCTCTACCCTCTTCATTTCCCTAATTTATTCCCCAAACTCCTCACTTCCTGTGTAACCCCTGTCTTCCGGCTAAGCCCCGGAAAAAGATCAAGACGGATACTTGTAGCCCCAGTTTGGCCGCTAACGAGCAGCGTGACCATAGCCAAGTCACGCGCTCCCCGTAAAAAGATGATGATGACTTCCACTCCACCGCCCCCCCAGGGCTGCTTTGACAAAGACACAGTGAGATGACAGTAGCAATAGTGATGGCTGCCACTGTCGAGACCTCCTAGCAGTCAGGCGCCTGATAGCCATCCTTCTGCTTAACGCCCAAAACCTTCTACGTGGTGGTGGGGAGGGGGATTCTTCATTCCACCTTTTTGCAGGTGGAGAAACTGAGGCACAGAAAGGCCATGTGGCTTACCCCAGAGTACACAACAGAACCTGTATTCAAACCCAGGTTTATTGCCATGGTCTTCCCGTTGCGGAGGGTGGCCTGTCCTGATAATAAGATGACGTCATACAAATGTTCGGAAAATACACAGGAACACGACAAGCAGCGTAGACGCGGCAGTCACGCTGTAACTAACACGGGGCAGCCCATCGCCGCCTCTCATGTGTTTCTCTTTCCCCACGCCGGCTTCAAGAATCCCTCTGACGAGGGTCAAGTCCATTCGAGAAAACCTCAGGGAGAAAAACAAGCTGAAAGATTACCTGGAGCGCCATCCTTATAACCTGGCCTCCAAGTCTAACGACTCTGCAGACCTGGACCCGGAGATATATTTTGCGCCCATGAGGAACTACTTGGACGTGAGTGCGGTGGGGGGAACGACTCCACAGAGCACACCGGGGCTCCGGCCAAGTGCGGGGGCTCACCTGGAGGTGTGAGCGGGGCGGGTGGGGCCGGGGCTCCCGCAGACAGAAACGCCGGGGAGCAGGGACCCCATTCCCAGAGGAGAAGGCGCTCCTAACCTCACCGCTCGGTCTATGGTGACCGGGGCCAGCACTGACCAGGTGGCTGGTCAGCGGAACCATCCATTTCGATGCCAACAGTACATCACGGGGCCCTTGGCTTGGGGGATTTTGTTCTTTCCGAGCCAAGCAAATCACTGAGCTATAGCTGGAGGGCGAGCCCTGTCTGATCGAATGACAAAGCCCCCTGTGAACCAAGTGTGACACCCCAGGCAGAGGACGTTCAGAATGACACCGGTAAAAAAAAGTTATTGAGCGCCTACGGTGTGTGAGGTTATTGTTGACAAAGGCTTACCGTCTCTTCTCCAAGGATGCGTAGCCCAGCCGGGAAGACAGACAAAAAGTAAATGAATGTCAAGTTAAGGGGCCAAGTGCATGGTATTGCTGTTACACATCTTGAGTTTAGAGGAAATGGCCCAGGGTGACCTAGGAGGGCTGCCGGAAGGAGGAAACACTCAAGCTGGGCCTTGAAGGCTGGAAAGGATTTAGTGAGCTACAGGAGACACTGAAGAGCTTTTCAAACGGAGGCACTGGCCTGAGGAGAGGCTCTAAGGTGTAAGATGATTTCAGGAGACACGGGACACCCAACGGAGGCAGGCACCCCGGGAGACAGGGAGGACCAGGGCAGCCAGGCCTGCCTCAACCCGCCCTTCCCACCCCCTGCAGCTGGTCTACTTTGGCAACATCAGCATTGGAACGCCCCCGCAGGAGTTCAAGGTCATCTTTGACACGGGCTCGTCTGACCTGTGGGTGCCCTCCATCTACTGCTCTAGCCCTGCCTGCGGTGAGTGCCGCCTCCCGACTGGGGCCCCCACCCCCCGGTCCTCCGCCCTTGGCAGACTGACGGACGCTCACCTCCTGTGTCTGCAGCTACTCACAATGTCTTCAATCCTCTTCGGTCCTCCACCTTCCGGATGTCGGGCCGGCCCATCCACCTTCAGTACGGCTCCGGGGAGATGCTAGGATTTCTCGCCTATGACACCGTGCGGGTAACGTGGCAACCGGAGGCTGAGGCGGGCTGGCCGTGGGAGCGATGCGCGATGAGAGGACCCGTAGGGTCAGGTGGGAGCACCTGTCTTTCCCAAGGTCCCCCGGCAGCTGGCTGCCTGCCCTGCGGGGCTGGGCCCCCAGGGAGAGAGTGCTCCTCCTGGCATAGAGACTTCTAGAATAGCTCATCTAGGGAATGGGTCATCTGCTAGAGGGCGTGGATATGTGGCTCCTTTCCCCTTGCTCGTTTCGCTGGGAACAGGGAGAGGTTGGGGGGAAACCAGCGCTTCGATTTCTCAGACTGTGCCAGGCACGGTGCTGGGGGCTTTCGCTGTGACACCGTGTTCGATCCTGCACCAGCCTTACGCGGCAGGCACCGTTACTGCCATGATGCAGAGGGGAAACTGAGGCACGGCGGGGGAGGGAGTCCCTTTCCCAAGGTCAGGCACCTGGTAAGCAGTGTCAGAGCTGGGCCGCAGAGGAGGGCTCACACGGGGGAGGGGGTTGGGGGGGGACAGAACTGATGGGGGGCTCTGGGAGCAGCCGAGTGCTCCGGGCTCCCAGGTCAAAAAAGCAGGGGCTGCAGAAATGAGAGAGTCCTGAGAAATGGGTTCTTACCCTTCGGGGGCCTTTGAGAATATGATAAGCACCTGAACACACACACGAACACACACGAACACACACACACACACACACACACACACACACACACACACACAGAGGCATATTTCCCAGGCAGAATTTCCACAGGAGCCCCGACGGCCTCACGGTTGTAATAGGCTTCTCTCCCCTTGGTTGGACACAGAATCCACGATGTGCTGCAATGAATTCACGCCGTTTCTGTTGTCACATTGTAGCAATGCCAATAAGAAGTCTACCCTCCTCTCTGTTCCTTTTGTCCTCAAGTGGGAACAATCTGGTCCTACTTATCGCACCTCAGTTTCCCCACCTGTGAAAAAGGCCCGATGTCACGGGGGAGCAGGTGTTAGTTAAAATGCACAGCGCCACCCAAGCAGGGCCTGTGTCTCTGTTCTGGGGGTGTCCTAACCGTCCGAGGTCCGCCCAGGGCACAGCCACACCTCGGTTTTTCCCCCTGCCCACGTCCACCCAGCCCAGCCCCAAGTGCCAAGCCTTTCCCCGGTAACACCCTCTTCTCCCACAGATCGGGGGCCTCGTTGACGTGGCCCAGGCGTTTGGCCTGAGCGTGAACGAGCCCGGCAATTTCATGGAATATGCGGTTTTCGACGGCATCCTGGGACTGGCCTACCCCAGCCTCGGCCTCAAAGGGACTGTCCCTGTCTTCGACAACCTGTGGAAACAGGGTCTCATTTCTCAGGAGCTCTTTGCCTTCTACTTGAGCAAGTAAGTCCAGGCTGGACAAGCCCTTTGTCCAAATCAGCTGTCCGATGTTTTGAGTTACATGAAAAATGGTAGACAACTTGATCCTAAAGTTTCTTGAGAGGGCCTAGTCCGGGGATCAGCAAACTATGGCCTGGGGGCCGTATGTGGCCCACCACTTGTTTTTGTAAATAAAGTTTTATTGGCACACAACCAAGGTCACTTGTTTCCATCTTGTCTGTGGCCACCATTGCTCGACGCGGCAGCGCCGAACAGTCACAATAGATACCACCTGGCCTGCCAAGTCTAAAATAATGACGATCTGGCCCTTAACGGGAGAATGCTGCTGACCCCTGTAGTCCAAGTCCCTCATGTGACAGATGGGGACAGCAAGGCTCCGAAAGGAGCTTTGCATACGGTTGCCCAGGCAGGCGCTCGTGACGGCAGGACTCGATTTCAGCCTGTAGGATTCTCCCCCTTGGTATGTGGTCAAGTCATTGGTAGATCTCCAGTCTCTGGGCTCAGTAGCGAGAAAGGCTGAAGTCCCCTGACCGATTGAGGGTCTGGGGGACGGTGGGGGCACGGGAGAAGGCCAGACCAGAGAAGGACGCTGTCAACAACAGACTGTGTCTTCTCCACCCAAGGCGGAGTTTGACCCAAGATGTGTGTAGGAAGCAGAGGGCCTGGTGGAGGCTGTGGGCTCTAGGGGGGGCCTGAGTTCAAACCCCAGCTCTATACCTGAACTAAAACAGAGCTGCTGAGCCCTCTGAGCCTCAGGAATACGAGACCCAGCCAAAGGAGAAGATTCATTCGACCTATATTGATGGAGCACCTACTATGTGCTGGTGAAGGAGGCAGCCAAGAAATAAGTACATAAAGGGAAAAGGTACCTCCGGAGAGTAATTGGTTCCACGGCAGCAACAAAACGAGGTGGTAGAACAGACAGCGATGAGTGTGGTTGCAGATGGCCTACAGCAAAGGCCTCTCCGAGCTGAGACCTCTGTGATGGGAGAGGGCCAGGCCGGGGAGGCCAAGTTCCAGGCAGAGGGGCACCCACGGACCAGCAAGGGGGCCAGTGTGGCCAGAGCTCTGGGGACGGAGGAGGTGGGAAGGAATTCTGGCAGAGAGGCAGGGGCAAAGCTCCCCTGGGTTGTTGTTTTTTTTAATATGTATTTCTTTATTTTTGAGAGAGAGAGAGAGAGAGACAGAGAGAGAGAGAGAGAGAGAGAGAGCACAAGTGGGGGAAGGGCAGTGAGAGAGGGAGACTAATAATCCGAAGCAGGCTCCAGGCTCTGAGCTGTCAGCACAGAGCCCGATGCGGGGCTCGAACCCACCAACCGCGAGATCACGGCCTGAGCCGAAGTCGGACGCTTAACCAACTGAGCCACCCAGGCGCCCCAAGGCTCCCCTGGGGTTTTGCTCTAAGGGGGAGCGGAGGCCTCTGGCAGGGGTTAGGCAAGGAAGAGACATGATCCAATGTACATTTTCGGAAGCTCACCCTGAGAATGATGCCGTGGGGCGGAGGCAGGGAGGCCGGGGAAGAGGCTACAGGAGCCTCTTTCGGAGCTAGAGGGTGGCAGCCTGGTCCACGGAGGTGGAGGGAAGAGGGAGGACAGGGCACGAGTCAGGGCATAGACACTGGAGAAGGAGACCGCAAGACGTGCCCGTAGGCTTGTTACGGAAGGAGAGGGGTCGGCAGAGACGTGTCCTCCCTCGCTAACGTTTTTGTGCGTGCTCCCAGGACCCGCCGCATAATGTGCAGGAAGGGCGCAGAACGAAAACGTGAGGGCCCCTATTTGACAAGCATTAGGAATTTCAAGACAGGGACGGCAGAGGTGCGGGGCCTTGCCGAGCGTGGGGCCCTGTGGCCCACACCCCGTGTGAGCCTGAACACTCAGCTTTTCCCGAAGACGGCAGGCCGGGCCTCTCCGGCCGACGTGTCCTCCGACTGCGTATCCGGGCGCTCTGATCACTAAAGGGGGTCTGCAGAGGGGATGGTCAGAGCCAGCCCCGAAGCCAGGCTGTCCAGGTTCGAACCCGGCTTCACCCCTTCATCAGCCAGTTCTTCAACCTCTCCGTGCCTCGACCTCCCTGTCTGTAAGAGGGAGAGCAGAGGAGAGCCTACTCCGGGGGGCTTTGTGATGTGTGGACAAGTGAGCCCTTAGACTGTGCCCGGCGTGTTGCTGAGCTTGAGCAAAGCATCCCCGCCCCCCACCTCCGGTTAATTTCCACTCATGACGAGCCCTTCCTCTCCCTCCGACCTCAGAAAGGACAAGGAGGGCAGCGTGGTGATGTTCGGCGGCGTGGACCACTCCTACTATATCGGAGACCTCAACTGGGTGCCGGTGTCCAAACCCCTCTACTGGCAGTTATCCATGGACAGGTGAGCCCAGGCCCTCTGACGGCCGCCCCAAGTGATGGCCCGCTGCCCGCTGCCCACGGGTCCTAGCAGCCCCACGCCCCCTGGCGAGGTCCCAACCAGGGAACGGGGCCCAGGCCTGGATGCTGGAGCATGAGGAGCGGGGCAAGGGAGGCCCCCCGACGTGGGGAGCCGAACTCTCTCTGGGAAGAAGCAGCAGGTGGGGGAGGTCTACACCCGCCTGCTGTGGGGGGAGGCTGAGGTGGAGAGGGGATGAGAGAGAATGCCACCGATCTGAACAGGGTCCTGGTGGGGCGACCAACTGCCCTGCTTCCCCTGGGACCGAAGGGGTTACTAAGTGCATGGGACTGTCAGTTTGAAAACAGGGGACGTCCTGGGCAAACCAAGATGGCTGGCCACGCTAGGGAAAAGCTCCCCAGCAGTAGAGAGAGGCCAGCTTCATTCTGGAGGCCTGAGAGCAAATCATACAAACCCCTCCCCCCCCCCCGCCACCATCCTGGGCACACCGTGGGGCAGAGGCCCTGGCAGCGATCATCAGGACGCTGGGAATCAGCCTGAGAACAGGGAGGCAATGACTGATGGGATCCTATGCGATACCAGCAGACAAAAGCTTAAAATGTCCTTTGGAAGCTTCCGTAGCCCCTGTCCCGCCCCCGGGGTAGCTCAGGCCGTGCGTGGCCAGGGGCCTTGGCTTCGGAGCCCGGGGCTGGCGGAGAGCCACCTGCGGCTCCCTTCCTGTCATTCTGAGCACGTGCTGCCCTGGAGAACCTCCATCTTCACTGTGGGGGCCCCATCATGAGCCCCGCACCGAATACGGGTCTCTCATTGTCCCTCACTCACTTACTCATTTGTTCATTCAACAAACATATGTTGAACATCTGCTGTGTGCTGGTGTCTCAAGGGAGGCACTGAGGAGACCTTGCTCTTTCAGAGCTCACCAGCTAACGGGGCAGATGTACAGGAAACAAGTGACACAAATAATGAATTACCCCTTTGATATATGCCAGAAATGAGGACAAGTATGCCAAGGTGACCAGGAGAGGAGACCTGACTGAGTGTGGGGGTAGTGTTACCCCCCCCAAAAACATGACAGTGACTCTGGAACCAGGAGGAGGAAGAGAAATTAGCCAAAGGGAATGGGGGTGGTTCTAGAAAGGGGTACCAGCATATGCAAAGGCCCTGAGGCACAGGAGAGTTTGGTCCGTTCAAGAACTGAAGGAAGTCACAGAAGGTGGGTAGGATCGGAACCCAGGGCAACAGCTGGCGGGCGCGAGCTGAAGGGCTGTTCTGGAGAGGAGTGCCAGGGAGAGGGGGGTAGCGAAGGGAGCCCGAAGAGTGATCCTCGAACCTCCTTTATCTCCCTGTCTCTCAGCATCTCCATGAATGGGGAAGTTATTGCTTGTGATGGTGGCTGCCAGGCCATTATTGATACCGGAACCTCGTTGCTGATTGGCCCACCTGACGTTGTCCTCAACATCCACAAGATCATTGGCGCCAACCAGTCCTACAGTGGCGAGGTGAAGGGTCATGCCGCAGGGTGGCGCTCGGGCTCTCCGTTCGCAGAAGGATCAGCTGGGCCCACTTCTCTCTCTCTCTCTCCCTCTCTCTCTCTCTCGCTTTCCCTGGCAGTACCTAATTGACTGCGACGCCGGCAACACTCTGCCTGACATCGTCTTCACCATCAATGGCATCGACTACCCGGTGCCAGCAAGTGACTACATCCAGGCGGTGAGGCGCCGACAGCCCCGGGGCGGGACTTGGAGGAACGTCTGGGGGGAGCCCCCTGGAGGCCAAGCCGCATCATTGCAGACGCTCCTGAGTGGCCGGAGAAGGCCGGCGGGGCACGGGTCCCTCAGGAAGGCTGCCTGGAGGGGCTGAGCTCAGGCTTAAGGAGCGGGTGGGGGTGGGGGGAGAAGGAAAGGCATTCTCGGCGGAGGGAACAGCCGGAGCGAGTCGGCAGGGCAGACCCGGCAGGCCGTGAGAACGGCAGACAGCTCTGGCGCTGCTCAAAGAGCCAGCGGGCTCACAGGAGACGAGGGGAACGCAGCGCAGAGGCTCTGGCCCATGCAGGTGGCTGCAGGCGGGGGCTCGGGCTGCCTGGCGAGTGTCTCCGTCTCCCCCAGGACCCTCAGGGCACCTGCTTCAGCAACTTCGACAAGACCAGAAGCAGCTTGCTCGTCACAGACTCCTGGATCCTGGGCGATGTCTTCCTGCGGTTGTACTTCACCGTCTTCGATCGAGCGAACAACAGGATTGGCCTGGCTCTGGCGGTGTGAATGCTGGGGCTCTGCTCCGGGAAGCAGCCACGCCCACCCCAAACACGCGCGTGCACACGCACACGCGCACACACACACACACACACACACACCACAGTCAGCGCATTCCTGCCCAGGGGCTGGCTTGCACTGTGTCTTCCGCTCTGCAAAGCCCTGCTGCTCTCAGTAGAGAATAAAACCTCATTTTCCATGGTGCTAATACGAATGAGTGCCTCTCTTTGGGTCGGGGTGCAGGAATCCGAATCAGGCAGGACTCCAGAATCCAGCCTGGACCACCAGTGAGAGGGGCCCATCTCCAGCTGCCAGGCTCCTGGGGACCCCAGGAGGCAGGGACCCGAGCGGGTCCAGAGGTCTCGGTGACCCAAGAAATCAAAAGGCAGCCGCGCATTCCTTCTCTCCCTCCCTGTCTCCGTTCTCTCATCTTTGGGTCTCTTCGTCTGACAAGTTTCTTTCTCTCCGTCTTCTCCCTGTGCTGAAGGACCTGGGGGCGGCCGGCCTCAAGACACCCCAACCTGGATAAGGACTCCAAACCCAAAGGGAGAAACCTTACAAAACAGCCGGGGAGCGGGGAAGGCTCTGATTGGGCCGCCTCAGGTCATGTGTCCTGCCCTGGACCAATCATTGTGGCCCGGGCATGATTGGCTCGACTTGGTCACGTGGCCTCATCTGTGCTGTGGGTGTGGTTGACGGGGTCCCACAGGACCGCGTGGCTTGAGCGGGGGGAGAGTGGCCCCAAAAGAAGTGGCGGAGGTGCGTCCTAGACAGACGGAAAAGTTGGTGACGACGCACGCCGCCAAAATCCGCCCCCTCCTCGTCCAGGGGGGGGTAAAGGATAATAAAACTAGATTCTGTTCTTCCCGTTGTGAAGGACTAGCTGGCAATGACCTTGCCAGGGGGGGGTTCTGAACGAGGCCCTTTAAACTAAGATGCTTCCACCCGGGGCCCCCATAGCGAAGCGGGCCAAGGACCCGAGCCACCAACTCTCTGCCACCTACGAGGTCCTCTCCAGTCCTGCTTCCCAAGTGGCAGACGCACGTGGATCCCTGAGCCCTCCCCACCCCTTCAGAAGCCCAACAGGGCCCCTCCCTTGGCCTCTAAGACTTTCTTGGGGAGACAGACGCTCGTGTAAAAGGGGCCCCAGGGTGTATAAAGCCTTCAGCCTTCCGGAGCCTGCTATCCCGAGCCGCCTCCAGGGGTACAGCTGTGAAACCATTCGGTTTGAGCTGCCTTGGTTTGCGCAGTGGGGGGGTGGGGGCATCACTTCTTCCCACCTGGAGACCCCCCCCCTCCCCCAGGCAGAGGCCCAGGATGGGGCAGGAGGAGTCAAAAGGCAGAGGGAGGGAGGCCCAGACAGAAGAAGGAGTAAAAACGTGGAAAACTACATCCTATCCCAATGCGTGGTGCTGTCATTACTCCTAAGGGACAAACAGCAGGGAAAGTGACATTTCTTCTTTCGGTATCCTTTCCTTTGCCGCATATTTACTGAGCACCTACAATGTGCCAGGTACTGTGGTGGGGCCCTGGGATAGAAGGCTGGATTAGCAGGGCGCCTGGGCGGTCTGGTCGGTGAGTTAAATGTCTGACCCTTGATTTCTGCTTAGGTCACGATCTCATGGTTCATGAGATCAATCCCCTCACCGGGCTCCGCGCTGATAGCGCACAATAGCAGCACGGAGCCTGCTTGGGGTTCTCTCTCTCCCTCTCTGCCCCTGCCCCGCTCTCACAAGTGCACACGCTCACTCTCTCTCCCTTTCTCTCTCTCACAAATAAATAAATAAACATCTTTTTAAAAAAAGGGCTGGATTAGGAACCCACTGTATGACAAGGAGAAAGAGACAAATGATAACACCCACCTGTGAGTGCCAGGTGGCGAAAACAATCGAGGTATTAGTGGGAAACCAGAGGCCTGAGGGGCTTTCTCTTCCATGAGCCACGGAAAGGGGGGGAGGGGGCTGGCATTACCAGCCCAGTGTGATAGGTAGCCCCAAACCCTGCAGTTACCATCTGTGTAAGACCCACTGTGTGCCCACCGTTATGTCCCAGGCCCTTTGGGAAGGCCTAGGATTATGATCACACAAGGGAAAGCAGAAGGGAATGCAGAGGAAAAAGTGAGAATTCGTATTGTTTTTACTTGTTTTTATTTTTTTAAATTTTTTAAATTTATTTTGAGAGAGAGAGAGAGAGAATGAGTGGAGGAGGTGCAGAGAGAGAGGGTGAGAGAGAGAATCCCAAGCAGGCCCCACACTGTCAGTACAGAGCCCCATGTGGGGCTCGAACTCATGAACCCATGAGATCATGATGTGAGCCCAAATCAAGAGTCGGACGCTTAACTGAGCGAGCCACCCAGGCGCCCCGGTATTATTTTTAAACAAACAATAAAAACCCAGAACTGGGCTTAATGGAGACTCAAGTGGACAGTTTGTAAAACTCATTTTCCACGTGAGTCTTCATGGAACTGTAGGCAAACTTCTCTGTTGGACAGAAACTGCCATCGAGAGCAAGAAGATGCTCTCTCACTGTCTCCCCCATGACCCCCTGCAAGGCAGGGAACGTTGCCCCCGTTGTACAGCTAAGGGGGGGCGGAGTCTCTGAGCTTCTGGCTCCAGCTCCTGGTGACAGGCACATAGTAGGCCATCAGGAAATACATGCGGAAGAAATGAAGAGATGAAGTAATAAGAGCTGCCCGCTAGCGCACACCACTGCCTCCACGGTGGGAGACGTGTGCGACTTACTGCCTTTCCGTCACCCGTAAAGGGGCTTTGCTCCCCTAAATGAGCCTAAGTTCAAGGCCAGAGCTGGTGTCTTTTTTTTTTTCAATTTTTTTTAACATTTATTTATTTTTGGGAGACACAGACAGAGCACACAAGGGGGAGGGGCAGAGAGAGAGAGGGAGACACAGAATCGGAAGCAGGCTCCAGGCTCTGAGCTGTCAGCACAGAGCCTGATGTGGGACTCGAACCCACAAACTGTGAGATCATGACCTGAGCCAAAGTCGGATGCTCAACCAACTGAGCCACCCAGGCACCCCAAGCTGTCTTTTTAATGAACCAAACTTCCCTTGAGCCTCTGTATGTGTAGCCTGTGCCACCAACAGGAGCATAAATCCTGATCTTCAAAGCAAAACTCCACCCCCCACAGCCCTCCGCTTTCATCCTCTGCCGATTGCACACGGAAGGGATGTATAGCCTTCGGTGAGAGAGAATACAGAGAAAAAGGGAAAAGATAGCTCTTGAACACTTCTTGTGAGAGTGTAAATTGATACCATCTTTTTAGAGCTTTGTCCTTACACTAAGATTGGGAGGAAAGCTAAGCATTATTCTATGAAAGAGAAAGGCTGCCAACAGAGACGATACCTCTGCTGGGGTTGCACACTGCCACAAATCCATTCCCATAGAAAAAGCAACCTGGGACAGACTGTGACGTGCTGACACCTCGTGGCCATGAGAGGTATTGCATACGCGCCGCGCGTCGTGCGCCGCGCCGCGCGTCGTCTTCCCATCACCTGCCGCTTGGTTCCAACTACTTGAATGGCTGTTTGGCAACATGAAACCACCGTCATATTAACTCTCCCACCTTTAGACCTGCTAAGACTTTGATTTATTAGCTATAAATATTTTCCCAGGGAAGTTCTATTAATAAAAATTCGAAACTGGCACATAAAGAGAGGTGCAGCGGCAATCGTGGGCTCACTTCCTCCCTCACCGCCTTCCAGTGTGTGCACCAAGGGTCCCTCCTCTGGGGCCTTCACTGGCACCTCCCTCTAAAGTGTCAACCCTCAGGGTGCCTGAGGAGCCTTCGGTGGAATGCCAGACTTCGGCTCAAGTCATGATCTCACAGTTAATGAGTTCGAGCCCCACATTGGGTTCTGACAGTACAGAGTCGGCTTTGGATCCTCTCTCTCCTGCTCTCTCTGCCCCTCCCGTGCTCACTCTCTCGAAAATAAATAAACTTTAAAAAAATAAAATAAAATGTCAACCCTCACCGGCACTCTCTGTCCCCTTGTCCCCTCCTCGCTTTCATGTCCCTCTTCCCTCCACCGTCACTGTCTCACACACTAACCAATTTGTCTATGTCTCTTGGGATTGTCCGTCACCCTCCCTGCAGCGGAAGTTTGTGAGGGAGCGATTTGTTCAAGGAAGTGTCTTGTTCCTCGATAGGTTTCCCAGTGCCTGCGTTAGGGCCTGGGACGGGATAGATGCTCCCTCAGTATTCTGGGGGTGAATGTCATGTGAAACCAGTATTGAGAAAACACCGCGTCAGGGGCTCACAGTGGGTACAATTCTGCAAAAGCCAGAAGCATGGACTTTGCTAGCTGTGATCAGTTTCCTTGGGCCGCCGTAACGAGTTCCCGGACTGAACGGCTTAGACCATGGAAATTCATTTTCTCCCGGTTCTGGAGGCCAGAAGCCCAAGGTCAAGGTGTCCCCAGGGTGGTTTGTTCTGAGGCCTCTGTCCATGGCTTTTAGATGGCTATCTTCTCCCTGTGTCTTCACATGGTCTTTCCTCTGTGTGTGTCTGTGTCCTAATCTATTCTTACAAGGACCCCAGGCAGATTGGATTAGGGCCACCCATATGACCTCATTTTATCTTAATAAAGGTCTAAGAACCCTGTCTCCAAATAGTCCCATTCGGAGATTCTGGGGTTTAGGACATCAACCTATGAAGAGAGGGGAGAGGGAACTAATTCAGCCCATTTCACAGAGAAACACCGAAAAAATGCTGGGATGTGTCAAAAATACAGGTGTCAGCTGAAAGGGGTTCCCAGGGGCCAAACCCAGGACCAGCTAGGCATGAAATGTTAGAATAATAATAACAGATTATTATTATTATTGAATAAATATAAGAATCTATGAGTCCATGATGATCAGTAAAAACAGATAAATAAATACGTAGGGTGAAAGGAACAGCTCTCCCTCACCGTAGACTGCCAATTGAAAAATGTAAAAGAAAATTACCTCCCTGCAGCCCTCGCTTTAATAATTGATTCGGACACAAAGCCGCATGGGATGCTTCAACCCGGGTGAAGGTCTCATGGGGAACAGCGTATCTACACAGTCCCAAAGCACCTCCCCACAGAATACCTTAGTCATCCCAGCTTGAGAACCACAATGGAGAATCTGGACAGCAGGTGCTGCCTTTTTTGTTTCAGTTTATTTATTTATTTTTGGGGAGGGGGGGGGACAGGCAGAAAGAGAAGGAGAGAGAGAGAGAATCCCAAGCAGGGTCTGCACTGCCAGTGGGGAGCCCGATGTGGGGCTCGAACCCTCAAACTGTGAGATCATGACCTGAGCCGAAACCATGAGTCGGACGCTTAAGTCGGACGCTTAACCTACTAAGCCCCGCAGGTGCCATCTTAACCAAGCAACCAAAGTCACCAACACATGTTACGGGACAGATTAACACCCGGTACCTCCTGTGACATTCCTGGTAAAAACAAAAAAAACAAAAACCAAAAAAAACAAAAACAACAAAACAAACACACAAAAAACCATTACCTGAACCTCAAAGTAAGAAGACGTCGGACAAACCCAAATCCGGGTACATTCTGCAAAACCAGCCGGTACTCTTCAAAAACTGTCAAAGTCACAAACAACAAAAGGCAGGCACAGCAGCCGTTCCAGGCTGAAGGGGAGTGAAGGGACCAGGCAACCAAAACTAATGCGTGATCCGGGATTGAATCCTGGGTCAGGGGGAAAAAAAAAATCACTGAAAGGGACAATCTTCGGACCGCTGGTGAAATCTGAACACGTGCTGCGTATCAGAGCATAGTGTCGTGTCGGTGTTAAGTGTCCTGAGTATGATCATCGTACTGTGGTCACCTAAGAGAATGTCTTTCTTCCTTGGAGAAGATACACGCTAAGGATTTAGGAGTAAAGGGTCATGATGTCTGCAGCTGGCTCAAATTATTCAAGCAAAATAAGTGTGTGGGGGGCGGGGGGAGAGAGAGAGAGGAGATAAATATGCTGAGAGGTCAGTAAGGGGTGTATCTGGGTGAAGTGTATATGAAAGCTCATTGTACGAGTCTGGCAATTCTTCTGTACGTTTGAAATATTTTCAAAAGACAAAGTTTCAAAATTTAAGCAGGGCTTCGTGCTTGGTGCCGGGGACAAGAGAGCCGCAGGACGTCAGGGGAAGGGACGGTGCCTTACCTGAGCCAGCACAGGACAGAGAGAACAGGCGGGGGGCCCCACCGCCCATCACACAGGCTGAGGGGGGCTGCTGGGGCCTGGGCGCCTGGGTGGCTCCGTCAGTTGAACGCCCAGCTCTTGATTTCAGCTCAGGTCATGATCTCGAGGTTCATGGGATCGAGCCCCGTATCCGGCTCTGCACTGACAGCACAGAGCCTGCTTGGGGTTCTCTCTCTCTCTCTCTCTCTCTCTCAAAACTATGTAAATAAACATTTTTTAAAAAAGTTGATTCCCCCTGGGAAGGGGAAACAAATCTTAGGCTACTCTCATTAAGACAGCTCAGGGGCACCTGGGTGGCTCAGTTGGTTGAGCGTCCGACTCCGGCTCAGGTCATGATTTCACGGTTCATGGGTTTGAGCCCGGCGTCAGGCTCTGTGCTGACGGCTCAGAGCCTGCAGCCTGTCTTCGGATTCTGTGTCTCCCTCTCTCTCTGCCCCTCTCCCGCTCACTCTGTCTCTCTCTGTCTCTCAAAAATAAATAAAAAACATAAAAAATTTTTTAAAAATAAAAACAAATTTAAAAAAATAAATAAAAGACAGCTCAAATGCCAGGGTGCCTGGGTGGCTCAGTTGGTTGAGCGTCTGACTTCAGCTCAGGTCATGATCTCACGGTTCGTGGGTTCAAGCCCCAAGTCGGGCTCTGTGCTGACAGCTCAGAGCTTGGAGCCTGCTTCAGATTCCGTATCTCCCTCTCTCTCTGCCCCTCCCCTGCTCACCCTGTCTCTCTCTCTCTCTCTCTCAAAAAATAAATTAAAAAAAAAACATTTAAAAAATGTTTTAAATAAATAAACATTAAAAAAAAAAAAAGATAGCTCAAAAGCCACCTCCTCCATGACAACCTCCCAGATGTTCCCTGGAAGTGAGCTCCTTTTTCCAAATAACCCCTCGTCTCTTTTCAGTGTCCTGCTCTAGTTAACGATGACGATCATTTTCTGCCCATTATTTGAGTTATTTAAGCCTGGATCTTATTCCTCCCACTCAGATGTGAATCCAACGAGGGCAAAATTCACGGCTAATTTGTCTCTAGCAGGCCTGCAGCCCAGCATGTGGAACGAAGGGGTGAATGAAGAGATGAACCAGGCAAAGGACTCGTGGGGGGATCTGGGTGCTCGGGAACCAGGCCAAGGTGGGTGACGCAAAGCAGTAAGAGGGCGTAGAAAGAGGGCAAAGGCTTCCGCTTGCATTCGCGGCCTCACCGCGCACCAGCCCAGCCGAGGCAGGACCCCCGCGCAGCCGCTGCAGGTCCTGTGGCCTGTGCCCCAGCTCCTTCAAGAATGGCTTTTCTCATCTGGAGCCCGAGGCCCAGGTCAAGGGTTTTAAATACCCTCCGGCCATTTCCCCAGCTCCCTCCCCTGTAACCAAACATGATAAAGTCCCAGGTCAGAAGCCAGGCCCCAGGTCACCGCCAGAAGGAACAGGGCCTCAGTCAGGTCAGAGGATCAGGCTGAGAGGCGTGTTCACCAGGGAATAAAGTGGCATTTCGGAGGATAAAAGATCTGGGGCCCTGTGGGTCGGGACTCATTATCAGCGACCTTGACCTCTGTCCCCAACAGGAGTTCACGCCAGGCCACCAGCTCCAGTGGGTCTCCGCTGCCCCGGGGTAGGCTCAGCTCAGGGGAAGCACCCCAGAGAGGACCAGGGCTGTGAAGGGGCAGACGGGCTTTCTGAGAATCCCTTCATCTCTGCGGAGGGACTTCAGGCCAACTCCTTGGTTATGCTCCAGTTCCCGAGAATTTTCCATACCCTGGTTAATATCTCCATCCTCTGCCAGCCCACTCCCCAGGTTCCAAACATTTCCTTGTGTGCCTCCAGTTAACCCTCGCTCTGCCCAGTTCCGAATGTCTGCCTCCCCCCAAGCCCTTCCCTTGCATTTCATGTCCCTACCCCCCAGGAGACTGTCCTCGAGTGCTTGGACCACGGTGTCCAGGGCCCTTGCTGCTCAAAGGCCACAGCGTTGGGGCTGTCAGGGTCCCCATGCTCCTGGCCCCTGAAGGTCAGCGGGCTCCTGCTGTCCCAGGGCGGCTCACTCGCTCATTTGCGTATCCGTTCACTTAATTCATCTGTACGGATGCCTATTCTGCACCAGCGGCAGGGTGGCATCCCAGCTTCTGCTTGCATACCTCCTGTGGAGCCGAGCTCACTACCTGTGTGTTGCCTTATCCGTGGTCAACAACTCCACGTGCTTGAGCAGACACTCCCCCCCACCCCCCGCCCCAGCTGGGCCCCAGGGATGAACTTCGGGAGCTCGGAAATTGGGTGTGGGCCTGTGCTGTGCATCTTCCTGGGAGAGTGGCAGTAAATGCTTACTGGTGTGGGCTCAGGATCCAGACAGCCTGGGTTGGAACCCCAGCTCTGCCCCCCTCCACCGGCTAAGTGACCTGTGTCGCCTGGAACAAGTGACTGAACCTCTCCGCATCCTACGAGTAGGAGAGGAATAGGAGGGGTGCCTAACCCATAGCGTTGTTCAAATGAGACTTAATTCCCACAGCACACCTGCCTTTATCCATGAGCCGTCATCTCACAGGCATCTGTGCCTTCCTGTTCCTAGCCCTGATCTGCCTCCTTGTCCCAGGGACTGGTCTGGGCGGGAGGGGCTTTGTCCCACCTGCCCCAGGGAGATGGACCGTCCTGGGGCAAGTGACTTCTTTCCTTTGTGCTGTTTGCCAGCCCTTGGAGGTCTGCAAACCAAACCCAATTAGAAATTCACTTTCCTTAGTGGATAAGGAGGACCCAAAGCCAGAATGAGGGGACTACCTGCTTTTTCTTCTTTTTTTTAAAAAAGTTTATTTATGTACTTTGAGAGAGAGAGAGAGAGAGAGAGAGAGAGAGAGACAGCACAAGAGGGGGAGGGGCAGAGGGAGAGGAAGAGAGAGAAAGAGAGAGAATCCCAGAAGGCTCCATGCTATCATCGCAGAGCTTGATGTGGGGCTCAGTCCCATGAACCGCGAGATCACGACCTGAGCCGAAATCACCAGTTGGTCGCTAAACTGACTGAGCTACCCAGACCCCCCAACCGAATTTTTTTTTAATGAGCAGAAGACTTGAGCAGGCACTTCCTAAAAGAAGACATGCAAGTGGGCCAGTGAGCACATGAAAAGGTGCTCTGTGTTACTATTCACCAGGAAATGCACATTAAAACCACAAGAAGGTACCTCCTTACGCCCACCAGAGTGGCTACCATTAAATGGCAGACCTACCAGGTGTCGAGCGGGACGCAGGGCAACTGGGACCCCCCACCCACTGGTGGTGGGAGCGCAAAATGCTACAATCCCTTGGAAGACTTGTTCGGCAGCCTCTACAAGAGCTGAACGTATGTCTACCCTATGGTCTAGCAAGTCCGCTCCCGGGTCTACACCCGACAGAAATGCACATATATATTCACCCAAAGGCGTGTCCTGGGATGTCAATAGCACCACTGTTCCTAAGCGCCCCACTAGGGAAGCCACCCCAAATGCCTACCACCCAGAGGAGAGGTCAATAAAATGTGTATTTACACAACGGAATAACATGCAGCAGTGAAAATAGCTGATTTGTGGGGGTACCTGGGGGGCTCAGTCGGTTAAGTGTCCGACTTCAGCTCAGGTCATGATCTCGCGGTTCGTGAGTTCGAGCCCCGCTTCTGGCTCTGTGCCGACAGCTCAGAGCCTGGAGCCTGCTTCCCATTCTGTGTCTCCCTCTCTCTAGGCCCCTCCCCTGCTTGCTCTCTCTCTCTTTCTCTCAAAAAATAAACATTAAAAAAATATTTTTTTAAAGAAAATAGCTGATTTGCACCTGCACACAATACTGGGGTGAATCTAACAAAATTTTGAGCAAAGGGGCTGGACACAGAGCCTTGCCTGTTAACATGGTGCTGTTTCCCTAAAGTACAAAAACAGGCCAAATTAATCTTTGCTGTTTGAAGTTAGAGCAGTGATTACACTTGGTTTTAGGGGCGCGTTCCCATCTGGAAGGGAGCCTGAGGGAACCCTGTAGGCACTTGTAATGTTCTGTTTCTTGGCTCTGGGTCACAGTTACATGGGTTTGTTTGGTTTGTGACATTTTATCAAGCCCTTCCCTGGGACGGGCACCTTTCCATGGGCACCTTATGCTTCAAGAAAAGTTTCTAAGATGATGGTGTAAACTTACAAGAAAGCATCTGGCAAATCCACGGACATTTAGTTTTTCTTTTAAAAGCAGGCTGCAAAACAGCGTGTCTTTTACCAGACGGGGGGGGGGGGGGGGTAAAAGACCCCATACAGTATATTTTGTAAGAAAGAGATACATTCATTTGCAACATTAATGGTGGACAGCTCTGGGTGGGGGTTGAATCGCTTTAAAATGTTTGCCTCTAAGTCATCTGCAAGGGACATGCATTATTTGTATACTTGGGC
>CM053575.1:9513637-9556717 GCA_028646485.1 Cryptoprocta ferox | reverse complement strand
TCACAACAGCAGCTTGATAACGCTTATCATGCTTAAGTGCTCCTTTCCAGTCTTAACCAGGACTGGGTTCTTTAGATTTCGTTCCATTGCTTGATTGGATATGTTCGCGGAACATTTCTGAACACCTGCGCTCTTGGCAGGGGCTGCCTGGCGCTGGTGATGCAGTTCGCGGCGCCCCTCAAAGCCAAGTGTCAGGCCGGGCTAATGGCAAAGTAAACGCCGTTGTCTAATCTTTCTGCCAGGCCAGTCTGGTAGCTGAGATTACCTGGCTTCGCCCCTGGCAGCCACGGAGGGGTCCTGGCAGAGAT
Source organism: Cryptoprocta ferox (assembly GCA_028646485.1). Taxonomy (NCBI): domain Eukaryota; kingdom Metazoa; phylum Chordata; class Mammalia; order Carnivora; family Eupleridae; genus Cryptoprocta; species Cryptoprocta ferox. The sequence goes on along the minus strand of CM053575.1, from coordinate 9,556,409 downwards.
CACACCTCATGCAGAACAGAAGGTTCTGGAGTCGGGGGCCCACTTTTCCTCCCAGGAGTTCCTGTGGGGACTGGGCAGAGCGGCTTTTCTGAGTACCCCGGGGATTCGAGGCTGCGGCCGATCAGAGTGTCCCTCTTACGCTCTAACCGAGGAGCAGGAACTGAGTGTGTGTGCCTCTGTGTGTGTGTGTGTGTGTGTGTGTGTGTGCACAGATCCTGACCCAGGGCAACGGTCTCCCAAGACAAGAGCCTTCTGTGACTCAGGTCCTGGTCTCTCAATAGTGTCACTATTTGGTTACATGATCCTGTGCTGACCACTTAAACCTTCTGAACTGTGTCCGTAGGGATAATGCAAGGGAGGATCATGATTTTTAAAAGCTCGTGTATCTCAAAGCACTGAGAGAAGCCTGGAGAACTATGGAAACACAAGGCTTATTGTACAGATGGAGGTTCGTAGGTAGTCAATTTCCTCCTTGCCCGTGGCTCACGTGGCCTGGGCAGAACACAGCGTTGCAGGGAACTGGAACAGACCCGAACGCAGAAGAGCAGAGGCGGCCACGTCGATCTTGGTCTAATTTTCGAGGCGCTTTCTACCCGCTTTCTATTGCCGATGACAAATTAGCACAAATTTAGTGACCTGAAACGGCTCACATGCGTTCTCTCGAGGTTTCTGTGGGGCAGGAATCCAGGCTCGGCTCGGCTGCTCCTCCGTGTCAGTGTCTCTCACAAAGCCAGGGACGTGGTCTCATCTGAATTTCGACCGGAGAAGGGTCCCCTTCCCAGCTCACAGCGTTGTTGGCAGGATTCAGCTTCTTGTGGGTTGTCAGGCTGGGGGGCTCCGTTCCTTGCTGGCTAATGACTGGAGACCACCCCCCTGTTCTTCACTCTTTGGGCATCTCCGCAGGTCACCTTGCCTCATCAGAGTGAGCAAGGGGGAAGGTCTATACAAAGAGTCTACTGGAAAGACAGAATGATGATCTCACAGAACGTCATCATAAAAGTGACATCCCATCTGCTTTGCCGTATCCTGGCTTCCCCACCACCACCCCCGGCAGCCACAGAGGGGCCCAGGCTGACGATCAGTCTAGAAGCAAGTCACAGGTCCTGCACATATTCAAGGGAGGGGATTACAAGCGGCATGGATAGCAGAGGGCAAGGATCATTGGGGGTCATCATAGAGTCTGCCATAAGCTGGGGATTGGTGCCTTCCATTTCAGCCTCCCTCACGGTGTTAAAAATCTCTAATGTAGAAAGACTCGAGGGGCACCTGGGTGGCTCAGTCGGTTAAGCGTCTGACTTAGGCTCAGGTCATGATCTCGCGGTCGGTGAGTTCGATCCCCGTGTCAGGCTCTGTGCAGACAGCTCAAAACAAAGACCTACCAGGTAGGGAGGAAAGAGCAGCCCATCCCGACACCTGTCCTCTCTTGACTTGACCATGAACCCCTTGAAGGCTTGGCATGTTTCCATTTTGTGCATGGATGTACTCCCAGCCGCTGCAACATGTCTGCCCAGCATGCAGCAGGCGCATAATAAAAATGAGCCGAATGAATATGTAAATGGCTCCTTCAGGTTCCTGCCTGAGGAAACAAACGTCCTTCTGCTTCCCAAACACATTTCTCCTCTGTCGGAAATTCCCATGTGGGTCCCACAGTCAAGCTGTGCCCCCCCAAACTGTCGCCCATCCTCAGACTCTAAACCCTACAACCCTCTTATATGCCCAGGGGAGAGCCTGGACACTATCTACCCCGCCTAGGTGGACCCTGGCCACCCCACCCGCACCCCCAGGATGGCGTGAAAGAGCCCGCCAGCCAGGGGCTCTGGGGAATGCTTGTGGTCCTCGGTCGGCTCCTCAAAGCTTTGCCACAGTGGCCCAGCTTCGTCACGAGGAGAAAAGCAGATCATGACAGACTTTACTCATGGTTCCAAAGGACCATAATGAAAGTAGGGAGGAGGGATGGGTTATTCTTTTTGTTTGCCTTTCCTTTAATCGTATTACAACATCTTATTTTTTTAATAAAATCTATTTTTTTTAAATTATTTTTAATCTTTATTTATTTTTGCGAGCGGGGGAGGAACAGAGAGAGAGGGAGACACAGAATCGGAAGCAGGCTCCAGGCTCCGAGCTGTCAGTGCAGAGCCCAACGCGGGGCTCGAACTCACGGGCCACGAGTTCATGACCTTGAGCCATAGGTGGACGCTTAGCCGACTGAGCCACCCAGGTGCCCCTTACAACATCTTATTTGAAATGAATGCCATGTGTCCCCACCAGGGCACCTCCATAGGCAGAACCTAGTACCCAATTTCCCTTCACCGCCCCCCCCTCGCCTGTGGCTGTCGTTGGCCGGACACGCCACCTGCTGTAAAGTCAGGTGCACTGCGTCTGTGGCCATAGAGGGAAATGTACCTTTTCAAGCGTATGATCTAGAGAGAATTTCCATCTTCCCAAAGTCAACCTCTTCCCGGCCTCTGACCTGTTTCCTGTTCCCATTATTTTTTGCCTTTTCCAGAACGTCGTGTACATAAGGATCGTGTCGAGTGAGTCTGGCCTCTTCACTCGGCGTCATGCTGGTAACATTTGTCCAGCAGCTCATCTGTTTCTATTGCTGAGTGCTCTCCGTTGTGTGGCTGCACCACCATTTGCGTATCGAGCGACCAGCTGAGGGACTTCTGAGCCGTTTCCAGTTTTCGACAATTATGAAGAGAAGCTGTTATAAACATCTGTGTACAGGTCTTTGTGAGAACACATGGTTTTCATTTCTTTCAGTAAATACCCAGGAGGGGGGTTGCTGGGTCAAGTGGTAAGTGCGTGTTTACTTTATACGGAACTGCTAAGTCATTCCCGAAGGGGCCGCGCATTTCGCATGCCCACCTGCAAGGGTGGGCCGAGCACCCTCTCCAGCCCATGGGGTTGACCGTGGCTTTCGTTTTAGCCCCTGTAAGCGTGTGGGTGGTTAGCACTCTGCATTCAGTCCTCACTACAATCCCCTGAAAGTGGCGGTGCCATTATCCCCATCTTACAGATGAGGAAACTGAGTCTCAGAGAGACCGGATCACTAGCCCTTGTCTCACAGACATTCAGAGGCAGCCCTGGGATTCAAACCCAGGCTCTAGATCCAGAACTCTTCATAAAGTTCCTCCATGGCCTGCAGCAAACCCCAGTCAGGGGATGGAGGCAGACGGCACAGGGAACAAGAGAGAGAGGCCTGGATTCGAGCCCCTGCTCTCTCACTGTGTCCCTCAGGCACGTGGCACCACTTCTCGGAGCCTCAGTTTCCTCATCCATAAAATGGGGATCATAATATTACTTAACATCATGAGCTAAGAGGTCAGTAAGTCTACGCTCGTGTCTCGTCTAACTGCCGAGGGAGAGAAACGCATGGATGGTGTCGCTAAATTACCAGAACGGCGGGCGAACGGCAAAAATGGCTAATTATGGAATCCTGACCCTGCTCCGAGCCGCGTCCCCAAGCTGCTCTCACCCAAGCCCAGCTTGCTGGGGATCAATCAAAACACCATGCTGAACACCGCTGTGCACCATATAACTCATCGAGAAAAACGAAAGATGAATAAAACACGCACCGCGATCTTCCTCGTTCGCTCCCCACGCTCGGTCCTGAGGGTCCCCTGATTCTCCCCACTCTCACCCACCCACCCACATTTCCAAGTTGAAAAGTAGGTGCAAAAGACTCAGTTCTTAAAAAAAGAAAGAAAGAAAGAAAGAAAGAAAGAAAGAAAGAAAGAAGGAAGAAAGAAAGAAGAAAAAGAAAAAGAAAGAAAGAAAAAGAAGGAAAGAAAGAAAGAAAGAAAGGAAGGAAGAAAGAAGGAAGGAAGGAAGGAAGGAAGGAAGGAAGGAAAGAAGGAGAGAGAGAAAAGACTCGGTCGTTGTTTCTTTTTTAAGAAGTTATTTCTGAACGGTTTCAGATACACACAACATATCCATGAAGTGTAAAGAATAGTGATGAACACTCATCTACCCACCAACCAGGGTAAGACCCCCCATTACCTTTGGAGCCCTGATGAGCACCCCCACCCCTGCACACCCCCGCCCACCCGCCGTCCTGCCCAGTGGCAGCTTTGAGCCGGGGTTCTGGTGCTCCCAGAACTCAGACAACCATTGGAGGACCATCAGCTCCCCATGGAATCAGCCCAAAGGTGAGAGTGAGAAAAGCCGGAGGGGAATTGAAGAGAGAGGAGAGGGCGCAGGTACCAACAGATGTGAACGTGGAAAATACCAGGCAGAGCATCCACACTTGGGCCACAAAGATGTCTTAACGGGTAAGTGTGAAATGCAGATGTGCTTCGTCCTTAGTCACCACTGGTCCCACCCTGGATCCACACCGTCCACCCCTCCGCAGTCACCCAGAGGCGCTGGGGGGAATTTGGAGCTTTCACAGACTCTGTGTCCCCTGATGCTAGAAAATCCAGGGGTGGCCCAGGGAATGTGACTTCAAAACAAGACCCACAGATAGGGCTTGCGATCTCCCTCTCGGCTTACATCCCTCCCCGACAATTTCTGAATCAAAATTTTCACTCCACTTTGTCCACTGAATAAACAAACCCCAGAAGGTAGAGAATCCAGCAGGTTGGTAATCGGTTCTTTTTTTATTTTATTTTTAATTTTTTTTTCTGTTTTTTTACTTTAGAAAAAGGGAGCTGGAGTGGGAGCGGGGAGGGGCAGAGGGAGAGAGAGACAGACAGACAGACAGAATCTGAAGCAGGCTACACGCTCAGCACGGAGCCCACAACCCGGGATCATGACCTGAGCCAAAATCAAGAGCCGCACGTTTAACCAGCTGAGCCACCCAGGCGTCCCAGTAAGCATCTTCATCTAAGAAGAGGATTCTCTTTGAAGCCATTCACATGCTAGTATGAATTTTCCCAGATAGCTTTGCTCTACTGTAGCTGATTTGGCCATGCTTTACGCGTGGAGCACCTGGGAGAGTCAGGCCCTGGTGGGATCTCCACGGTGGGCGGAAGCTTCCAGCAACCTGAGAGCATGAGAGAGGAGCAGGAGAGAGAGGGGGGGTGCAGAAAGTGAAGGGCCCAGCTTCCAATGACAAACCCAGCCTGTTTCAAGTTTGCTTCCTCCAGGAAAGAAAGGCCCCATTCTTCCACTTGCTCCACTCCCTCCTCTTCCTCTGTGCTGCATGAGAAACAAGAACACAACAGGGGCCGGAGGCTAGTTCGAAACCCAACAACCCCACACGAGGACATGTGTGGGCAGAAATGTGTCCCGAGCGCCGAACCACCGACCTTAGGACTGTGTTTTGGGCTTAGCAGCTAGAGGAACACGGCCCATAGCCGAGGGGGGCACGGTTCTCTGAGACCCCCAGCCCCCTGGGCCACGGGGGACGAAGCGGGGGGCAACGCGCTTCCTCCACATCTCTTCCACGTTACGTGCACGTTAGACCAAGCTCTGTCAAAACTGTCACTTTTTAACGAGTTCCATTATTTAAGAAATAATAAGCCACCACTCCGCAGCTTGCTCTCCGCAGGGCCATCCCCACTGCGGGACACGGTTACACTGGAAATCCACTCCACTGGAAACTTCTCAGAAGGGAGCTCGGGGCGGGGACCGTCTTATCAGGAACTTTCCTATTCGGGGTTACGTGATAAGAGGTGACACGCGGAGGCTGATAAGGCGGGTCCCCGAGGACTGGGGCTGTATATAAGGGCAGCCCCTGCCGCTTGCAGTACACTTTCCATCCATCTGCCCTTCTCCGGAGATTGGGACCCAAGAGAACCATGAAGTGGCTGCTGTTGCTCAGCTTGGTGGCGCTCTCCGAGTGCGCCATCATCAAGTGAGTCCGGCACGCGCTACACAGGGGACAGCTGTCCCCTTTTGCCGCCTGCCACGTTGCCTTGCTTTCCCCCTCACTCTTTCCTTCCCCCCCCCCCCTTCCCTCACCCAGCTCCACTCTGCTCCACCGGCTCCCGGCTCCCTTCTTGTCTCGCTCTGCCTTCTTGGGGCGGCAGCCCTGCCGACGTGGGCACGGGGCCGGGCGACTTCGGGCCACCACGGTGTGCCAAAAGGAGAAGCGGCTCCCCTCCTGGCTTCGCTTCTCCGTCCTCCCTTGGGCTCCCTCGTCCTTCCGAGGCTCCCGCGGCAGCCCGCGAGCAGACTCCCTGCCCAGCACCTCGTCCTCCTCCAAACCAGCCTTTTGCGAATGCTCTGCCACAGGGTTCCCCTCGTCAAAAAGAAGTCCTTGAGGCAGAACCTGATCGAGAATGGCCTCCTGAAGGACTTCCTGAAGACGCACAGCCTCAACCCAGCCAGCAAGTACTTCCGCCTTGAGGATGACACCATGATAGCGGCCCAGCCCCTGGAGAACTACATGGATGTGAGTGCCCGTGGGGGGGGCAGCGGGGTGGCTCCGGGGACAGGCTGGAGCTCGGAACTCCCAGGCGGTCACCTTGGGCTCTGCTCCCAGGACCTCAGAGGCACAAGGGAAGGGCAGGAAGTCACCGTCAGGGCTGTTCTCATTCATTCATTGTTTCATCCAGGGTTTACTCATAGGGAGCACCTCTTTACGTGTCGGGGACCGAGCTGGGCCCAGGGGCAGCCGTAACGAGCAAAGCCAGGCGCGGCCCCTGTTTTCATGGAGCTCACAGTCCAGGAGGGAGAGACAGACAGTCATCAGTGAGCCTTGCAAACCATGAAAGGCACAACCAGGCCGAGGGCTGCTGGGTGAAGGTCTCAGGCTATGAGAGCATGGCCCCGGCAAGCAGAGAAGGAAGATTGGGGGTTTCCAGGGGACAGGAGGGAGTCCCCGAGGGCTGACGGCGTGTGCCAGACCTCGTGACAATGGGGAACAGAGTGCATTTGAGGACAGGAGGCCAGTGCTCGTGGAGAGCAGAGAGCTGGAGAAAGAGGCACAATTGAGGACTGCGGGGTCCGGAGAGTGGAGCCAAATCGGAGTCTCCCAACGGTCTGCATCCTAATGGCCACTCAGTTGTCTTAACTGGGAGGGTTGACACGATCCGATGGGAGTTTCAGGAAGATCACTCTGATTCTTCCATCTGGGACCCAGTGACAGCACCCTGTCCTTTAGTAGATATTGTGTCCCGAGCGTGAATGGCGCCGGGCCACGGGTATGAAGGTAGCCTGTCGTTAAGAGCGTAGCCTGTGAAATCTGCCAGACCTGGTGCAAAGCTAGGCTGTAATCCTGAGGAGCCGTGTGACCTTGGGCAAGTCCTTTAAATTCTGAGTGAGCCTCAGTGTCCTCGTCTGTAAAACAGAACCACTAATATCTACCACGGGGGCTTGCTGCAAAGTAATTAATGCAATAACGTTTGGGGTTTTTTGGTTTTTTGGGTTTTGTGGGTTTTGGGTTTTTTTGTTTTGTTTTGTTTTTGTTTTTGTTTTTGTTTGGAGTGCTTAGCACAGGGCCCAGTCTTTGGCAAGAGCTTGGTAAAGTTAGCCCACCTATCCACTTAACAAATATTTGTGAAGCACCTACTATGTGCCAGAGGCTCTGTTCAAGGAGCTAAGGAAACGATGGTGGATAAACAAAGTTCCTGGAGCTTATATTCTAGACGGAAAGACAAATAAGAGACAAATAAGTATCTCAGATAATTTCAGGTAATGACCAGGGTCACAAAGAAGAACTAATTAGAGTAAGGGGAAGGAGAAGCATGAGGGAAGGGCAAATTTAGATAAAGCAGTCAGGGACGGCCTCCTGGCAGAGGTGACAATTGACTGGAGCTCTGAATGAGTGGTGAGAAGGAGCCAGCCAAGGAAAGATCTAGAATAAACATGTGCCCAGCGCAAAAAATAGCAAGTGCAAAGGCCCTGCGAGGAGAATGAGCTTGACATCATCATCAAAGAAAAGCAAGCCCCACGGGGCTGGAACAGAGCTGGGAAGGGAGAAGGCGCTGCCACTGAGAATAACAGTCCTGACTCTGTGTTTGCTTGAACCGGCTACCCACACCTAGATTTAGGAGTCGGACGTCTCGAGGGGTGCCCATCGTGAGGTGATCTGTTTACCCCTGCCATCGCCAGTTTAGTGAAAAAGCATTTCAGCCTAGACTCTGAGGGGTGCTGTAAAGTTCCACCCCTGTCCAAGAACGTGCATTCTCTAGGACTGTGAGACTCAGATATATCAGACAAAAACTGAATGAAGAGGGGACACCCCGTAATTGTTGGGTGTTCATGGTGCTTAGAAGAAAACAGTCAGAGGGTAACAGAGGAGCAATCAGGGAAGACTTCCAGGGGGCCTGGCTGGGCCTTGAAGGATGGATGCACTGGGCAGGGAGAGAAAGGCCGGGAGGACAACGACGGGACAGGCGGGAGGTGGGCTGGGGAGCCACCCTCATGTAGTCCCCGAGGAGGCCAGGCTGGGGAGCCCCGGTGAACTGGGCGGTCAGCGAGCTGTTCCATCCCACCCTGACAGATGGAGTACTTCGGCACCATCGGCATCGGCACCCCCCCTCAGGAGTTCACCGTCATCTTCGATACCGGCTCCTCCAACCTGTGGGTGCCCTCGGTCTACTGCAACAGTCCCGCCTGCAGTGAGTGCCTGGCCCTGCCCTGCCCGGGCTCCCCGGGCACCAGCCAACCTGGAGCCCTGAACACCCAGGGGCTTCAAATAGGTCCATTGTCTAGCCTGGGGGAGTCACTCAGGGATTCACTCGGCAGGCATTTACTGAGCACCCACTAGGCCCCAAGCACTGGGCTCAGGTGCCCAGGGATAATGGGGTGAATGATGCCAGGTCCCTGCCCCCATGGAGCTCAATCCACTGGCAGAGAGAATTTGTAAGTGCTGGGCACCTCGGACAGCCAGGAGCCTGCTCTGTTCAGTGTTAGCCTGGGCACCCTTGGGAGGACCGTGAGGTCCGCTGGGGACCTTCCATCAGTGACAGGGTCCCTACTGGCCCCACCACACAGAAGTGGAGCCTGGGAATACTTAGGCTCCAAAATCTGGGGCAAAGGTTACATTTCTCCTCCAAAGCCTCACCCAGAACCAAGGCACCCCCACCACCCCCAACGAAGACATTCTCAGCCCATGACTCTCGCTCAGCTTTTTGAACTTGACATGGAACTTCTTGCCCTCCGCAGCCAACCACAACCGCTTCAACCCTCAGCAATCCTCCACCTATCAGGCCACCAGCCAGCCAGTCTCCATCGCCTATGGCACTGGCAGCATGACAGGCATCCTGGGATACGACACGGTCCAGGTGAGCACCTGCTGGCTGGCCACCTCCCCCTGCCCAGCCCTGGAGCCATCTTCCGAGGACCCTGGGGACCGCGGTGCACCCCGCCAGAGCCAGCTTGTTCGAGCAATGGGGACTGGGTGATCACAAAAGTGACCTGAGAGGCGATGCAGGAGGGGAAAGTGGCAGAGAGATCACAGACAGTTCTAGGCGGGGGCAGTAGCGAGTAAGGCTTCCCGGAGCCATAAGCCAACCTCAGCCCCCTCAAGTTGAACGCTAGGCAGGGGCCAAGAGCAGAAGGCACAAAGGCTCTGTTCTCTTTCAGCACCTCCTCCCCCTCCTCGTCCCCCCCCCCGCAGCCCCCCTGAATCACGAGAGCTTCACAAGCGCCCACCCCACGGTGCAGCAGGGTCAGGGGCTCTGACTTGTCTGGGGTCCGCTTTGCATCCAATCAGAAGCTAGAGCGCGTGCACGAGCGCGTGCACGCGCGTACACACAGACACACACACACGCGCCGTGACCGTCGGCTCCGCGGCAAATTCTCACTGCACAGACGGTGGCCGTCCGGAGATGAGACGCAGTGGTTACTTCCGTAGGAATAACCAGCACGCCCGGGGACAGGCTTCCTCCCTTCCTCCCCGCCTGCCACCCTGGCCGCCAAGTCCTACTCTGGGCCCAGGGCTGGCGCCCACCGTGCTGGGCCGACCCTGGCTGACCGCAAACTTCGTCCTTTCCCCCGATTCAGGTCGGAGGCGTCTCAGACACCAACCAGATCTTCGGCCTGAGCGAGACTGAGCCCGGCTCCTTCCTGTACTATGCTCCCTTCGACGGCATCCTGGGTCTGGCCTACCCCCAGATCTCGGCCTCCGGGGCCACACCCGTCTTTGACAACATGTGGAACGAGGGTCTGGTTTCCCAGGATCTCTTCTCAGTCTACCTGAGCGGGTAAGTTGGGCAGGGGGGTCATGGCCAGCTGGCCCCGCAGGGGGGCTGTCCAGGACTGGGTGGGGTGGACAGGGTCTCAGCGAGCAAGAGATTCGAAAGTCTCAAGAGGTAAATCTTGGAGAGAATGGTGCTAAATCCCTCCCTGACGAGCCACCTTCATTGGTCTTTTTTACCAGCGTGAGTTTTATCACCTTGACCTACACGGTCAAATGTACTTGGCCATTTGCTCCCACCACCGGCCCCCTTGTGGCTGGCCCCACAAGACCACCATGTTAAGTGAATCCACTTAAAACAGGGGCCAACATTCCATAGCAAAAAGTGGGGCACCTGGGTGGTTGAGTCGGTTGAGGGTCCAACTCTTGGTCTCGGCTCAGGTCTCAATCTCGGGGTTGTGAGTTCAAGCCCCACATTGGGCTCTGCACTGGGCATGGAGACTGCTTAAAAGAAAAAATGAAAATAGGACTTGTGTCTTCATCAAGGGAACTTTTAAATGAGGAAATCAAGTTTCCCCTGTTGGTTAACAAAATCTAAGTTCCGGTTGTGGCTCTGAGTGAATTCTAAGAATGAGTAAAGAATAAGCCAAGGGTTGGTTAGATTGAGCAGAGGTTTATGCAAGAACATGAAAGTGTCATCAATTTTCTTGAGACACTCGGCTTTCCTCTGACACTTCTTTCTCTTTCAAAGGGATTGGTCGTGGTCGATGTTTTTCTTGAGCTGTTAACTGCTCCGCTATAATCTCTGTGCGTTGCACGGTCAGAGGTTTGCAGGGAGCTGCGGTGGGGTTACATGAGTGGGGACCATTTCATCTGTGGCCACTTCTTTCGTGGTTAATTTCTTATCATCACCCACCTTTGCTTCCCTATCTAACCCGAAACTGCAGAGATTTAGAAAGAGAATGTCCCGGTCACAAGGACCCCTGCAATTTAGAACAGGAGGAACCGTTCATCTGTTTTTCCTCTTGGGCCCTTAATATTCAAGTCGGTTCTGACACAGAGCCTGCCTTTCTGGGTTCTTAGGCGTTTCCTTTCCTCTTATTTCTCCCGTAGGTCAGGGTTTCTCAATCACCGCACTATGGACATTTTAGACCAGATAATTCCTTCTGTTGGGGCTGTCCTGTGCATTGTAGGATATTTAGCGGCTTCCCTGGCCTCTGTCTACTAGTGACCAGTGGCACCCCCTTACGGCCACCGAATCATGACAATCAAAAACGTCCCAGACGCTGGCCAATTGGAAACTGCCCCCTGGCTGAGAACCGGTGAACTACACTATCAAGTCCTTAAGAGCAGACATTGTCATGCATTCACTTTTTCTTTTAAAGCTTATGTATTTATTTTGGGAGCAAGACAGAGAGAGCGAGTGGAGGAAGGGCAGAGAGAGAGGGAGGGAGAGACGGAATCCCAAGCAGGCTCCACACTGCCAGCGCAGAGCCCAGTGTGGGGCTCGAACTCACAAACCGGGAGATCATGACCTGAGCCAAGACCAAGAGTCAGACGCCAAACCAACGGAGCCACCCAGGCGCCCCTGCCTTCACTTCTCTTGAGGTCCCCACGGCAATGAGGGTCGAAACCACACGCTTTGGAACCGGAAAGACCTGGGCTCCAGTCTTGGTTTGGAGGCTCCCTGGCTGTGTGACCTTGAGCAAGTTGCCTCACTTCTTTGAGCCTCAGTTTCCTCACTGTAAAGTGGAAGTAACAGTAGTAATCACGCATCCTTGGTGTAAGGATTAGAAGAAACCCTGTGTGTCATACTCTTAGCATAGCTCTGGCACTGACAAGAGCTCAGTCAAGGGAGAGTAGGTCTTTTTCTTTTTAATGTTTATTTTTGAGAGAGAGAGAGAGAGAGAGACAGAGACAGAGACAGAGCATGAGTGGGGGAGGAGCAGAAAGAGAGGGAGACACAGAATCCAAAGCAGGCTCAGCACAGAGCCCGACATGGGGCTCGAACTCACGAACTGCGAGATGGTGACCTGAGCCAAAGTCGGCGCTCAACCGACTGAGCCACCCAGGCGCCCCAAGGCCGGGAGCGGGGGGTAGCTCTTAGGATGCACATAGCAGATGCTCAGGTTAATTAATGAATGAATTGATGAATCCCTGTGTCGCCCCCTCCCCCACCCCTTTCCACAGCAATGACCAGAGTGGCAGCGTGGTGATGTTTGGTGGCATCGACTCTTCTTACTACACTGGAAATCTGAACTGGGTGCCTGTCTCTGTCGAGGGCTACTGGCAGATCACCGTGGACAGGTGAGAACACCGGCAAGGGCCCTAGATCTCCTTCGCATGTAGATTCCTAGTTAACCAAGCTTTCTAGAATCCCCCTGGAACAGCCACACAGCCAGCACAGGGAGATGTTCCCCAGGAGGAGAAAGCAGGAGTGGGCCAAGCCAGAGAGACCCCAAGAAAGACACCTCGCTGGAGGAGGCGAGCTGCCTGCGACCCTCCCCACCCCCCACAAGACGTTCTGCAAGGATGAGACAGCCACTTTCCTTCCGGTCTAACAGACAGGACAATCTACCAGCATCCTTGTCCACACGGCCCAGCAGGGAGGGGACCCTGAACTGGCGCTCACTCTGCCCACCCTGGGGCGAGGGGGCCGACTAATTTCAGGGCATTCCTTCCTTCCCACTGTCCCCTTTGGAGCCTGCTCCTCCCCCAAGCAGCCTCATTCCCCAGCTGGCCGTCACCCCTCTGGCCTGCTAGGGGGACCGCCTACACAGGTTTGTCCACGAATGAGCAGTTCCCCGGGACGCCAGCCTTGGCAGTACTCAAACCAGGACTGTCCTGGGCACACCGGCAGGTACTGGTTACCTTATACCTGCCGCAGCCGCTGCCGTGGCTAAAACTCCACCACTTCCTCCACCTCCTGCCTCTGCTCTGGGGTCTCTGTCACGCCCCACCTGTGATGTCCTCCTCCCGCTCCGCACCTCCCTAGCAGCTCTGGGTGGCTGCTTCCCTGAGAAGCCTTCCCGGGTTGCTCGGCACCACCCCATTCCCCCTGGACCATGCTTCTGTTCCCCTCCCACGTGTCCTGCTCCTTCCAGCTCTTTCTCCATCCACCATAAGCTACCTTGCCAGCCAGATGGCGAGCTCCCTGCAGCCCGGAGCCGTGTGGCTGTCTGGTTCTGCATCTCCCAGCCTAGCACAGAGCAGGCACTCAGTCAGTATTTGTTGAGTAACTCAATGCGTGACGGAGAAGCTGGAATTTTACGTGTTGGCCAGTGGATGGAAGGAGGGACCCTCTGGGGCCGCCTGGCTCCTCCTTGGGGAGATATGCCCCCTGGGGACTCAGGGGACCCTTCCTCGTGTCTCCCCCAAATGTAGCATTACCATGAACGGAGAGCCCATCGCTTGTAATGGCGGCTGCCAGGCCATCGTTGACACAGGCACCTCTCTGCTGTCCGGTCCAACCAACGCCATTGCCAACATCCAGAGCGACATTGGAGCCAGCCAGAACTCCTACGGCCAGGTGAGTCCGGCCCTGACGGCCCTGTTCTAGACCTGAGTGGTGTGTCTGCCTGCCGTGTGGAGGACACCAAAGCCCTCCTAACCCTCGCTCTTTCCAGATGGTGATCAGCTGCTCAGCCATCAACAGCCTGCCCGACATTGTCTTCACCATCAACGGCAATGAGTACCCTCTGCCTGCCAGCGCCTACATCCTGCAGGTAAGGGGGCTCTGGGCCAGCCACCTCTGGGTGCCGGCAGAGGATGCGGCCACACACCACACCCCTGCTCCCGCCCCCTGCTCTTGCACAAGGGAAGGTGCGCCTCCACAAGCAAAAGCTGACATCGGCTCTGGACAGTCTCCCGAGAAAAACAGAATACATTTAAAATAACCACATGCGTGAAAATGTGGTTGTAGCGCCCTCCACCTTCCCCCCCACCCCCCACAAATGGGCACAAGTGAGGCAAAGGCCGGTGGCAGGAAAGGAGGGTTTCTAGTTGGACACCGGAGTCCAAGCCCTGGGTGTCAATGACTAGCTCACGGGACCTGAGCCAGCTGCAACCTCTCCCGGCCTCAGTTTCCCCGTCTAAAAACAAGAGACGTCAGCTTTCCCCATCCTCCGAGCGTGGTGAGGGTGATCAGGTCAGATGGACCACATCAAAGGTGCAAACAGGGTTGAGCAAATGGGAACCGCGCCTTCCATAGGGTCAGGGCTTGTGAAGTAACAAACCTTTACTCAGTAGAACATGAGCCGTGGGACCGCGCCGCGCCTGTTAGGACGCCGAGGGGAAAACTCGTTTTGCCCAGTGGGTCGATGCTACTCAGCAAGAAGGGCTGATATCCCCGCCGGCCGGCCGGTCACCCAGGCTCCACACTGCTTCATTAGTAGGGGGCAGGGCCTAAACAGTGGGGGTTTCCAGAACTCCCCAGGTGGCTCTCGTGCGCGGCCAAGGTTGTGGCCGGGTGCCCTCGTAAATGAAAAGGACTAACAGCTAATCCCCTCTGCCACCGGGTCGGGTCAGAGTAATGAGAAAAGGCTGTGTCACCGCAGCCTCCAAAATCCTTCACGGCAGCTGAGTTTTCCCCAAACCCCTCAGCCCCGATGCTGATGTCAGGGTCTGTACCGCGGCCAGAAACCCTGGATAATGTCTAGTAATCCCTGGAAACCAACAGTAGAATGAGCAGCTTACACAGGCCGGGCCCCGGCCGAGAGGAGCCAAGTCCCCGGACGCCAGCCAGGACGTCCCTCCTTGCGCGTGCCTCGCGGCGGCCCGCGCGGCTCGAGGCTCCGTCCCCAGTGCCTCATCCCTGCCGAGCCGGCGACCCCTCCATCTCCAGCTTCCTTCTCCTCTCCTGCAGAGCCAGCAGGGCTGTGTCAGCGGCCTGCAGGGCATGAACCTCCCCACCGCCTCCGGAGAGCTCTGGATCCTGGGTGACGTCTTCATCCGCCAGTACTTTGCCGTCTTCGACAGGGCCAACAACCAGGTCGGCCTGGCCCCCGTGGCCTAAGCCCGCGTCTTTCCGGCCACGTCCCCAGGAAGACCTAGCCTTAGTAGCCCACGCTAGATATGTATAATTCTCCCGATTTTTCTTCCTCGGGGACTGTGGAGGTGGCGCCTTGGCCCCGTCCCCTGTCATGCCAATAACATAGAATAAAAACCCAGCCTCCTGAGAAAATGTTCTGTGCCGTCTCTTCTCTTCGGGTTTCCCGCACCCCCCTTCACCCATGCCACCAGGGTTACAACACAAGGGCGGGGGAGGGGGGGACAAGACACCCGCGTCCTCTTGGGCCACACCGAACGGTGACAGTGGGTCACACCCCTCATAGAGCGGGGACGTTGAATGGGCCTCCGCGGGTCCCACTGGGAGCATCATGTAAAGACAGGCACCAGAAATGCCAGGCCTGTCGCCACCTCCGGGGACAGGGCACCAAGGTTCTTGGCGAGGGAGTCAACCTCTTTCTCCCAAAGGCAGTAAGAGATGGTGAGAAAAGGAAAGAGATCAAGGGGAGGTAGCATGCCGCTGATATTCCTAAGCCAGGCAAAGGTTGGAGGGGTGACCAAAGCTGACGCCCCCAAATCTACTGGGCTGGTCTCTACGGTTAGCTGGTTGACCCAGACTAACGCCTGAAGAGCCCTCAACACTGTCATTCTGGGCACAGGACCCTGAACCGATCCATTTGCCAGTCAATAAATTAAACTTATTTTTAATTTTTTAATGTTTATATAATTTTGAAAGAGAGAGAGACCGAGTGTGAGCAGGGGAGGGGTAGAGAGAGAGGGGGAGACACAGAATCTGAATCCGAAGCAGGCTCCAGGCTCTGAGCTGTCAGCACAGAGCCCGACGCGGGGCTCGAACCCACGAACCGTGAGATCATGACCTGAGCGGAAGTTGGACACTTAACCGACGGAGCCACCCAGGCACCCCACCCCATCAGTAATTTAAAGAGGATGGTTTTCCAGTCCCCTGAGCAGAGGGTGCGAGAAGGAAGTGAGCATGCTCACTAGCAGATAGGCCCTAGCCATGCAAACAGGAAATGCGTAGAGCAGCATTTCTGCGTAGCAAAATGTCCAGTGAGGAACAAAGCTACGAGAGAAGCATGCAACGTGTAGCGTTCTAGGTGGTGCTCCTTGGAGGTGCGCAAGGCATGTTTCCCAAAGTCTCCACGAAGTGCTCCCGCAAAGTGATCTCTTTCACCCTGACTCAGCTCAGCGTGATGGCCGTTCCTCCCGGGTTCCTCTCTCGCTGTGGGAAAAACTCCCACAGGCGGGGAGCTGGCTTCCGGGCTGAGGGCGGGAGCTGGGCCTCCCTGACTTTGGGGTGCCCAGAACAACATGGCTTTGGAAACTCTTGTCACCGTCCTCACCCCAATGTGTCATTTGTCACTCACACAAACATAAGATGTTGGGCCCTAGGATCCCCCAAGGCTCCCCACTGTCCCGAATACCCTCCCTGCCCCATCTTCCACAGCCCAATGATCTTTTTGAAACATAAACCTGATCGCATCTCTCCCTTGCTTAAAGCCTTCTTGTGTATTTATTTTTGAGAGAGAGAGAGTGCACGAACGGGGTAGGGGCAGAGAGAAGGGGACAGAGGATCTGAAGCAGGTTCCATGATGACAGCAGCGAGCCCATATGTGGGGCTCGAACTCATGAACCTCGAGATCATGACCTGAGCCAAATCAGACGCTTTATCAACTGAGCCACCCGGGCACCCCGTGAAGAGCTTTAATTAATGCTTTGGAATTGCACGTGGAACAAGACAATACATCCTCCAGGCCCGGCATGCTCTGGTCCCCAGCTACCTTCCCTGCCTCGCCTTGACCCCTCACACACTGAGATCCCGCCACCCTGGCCTTTTGCCACCTCCACGGATGCCCAGACTTCTTCCCTACCCCTGGACCTCTGCACGCCCTTCACCTGGCTTGCTGCTTCCCTTTCTCTTGACCTGCTAACACCAAGCATCCTGCAGGCCTCAGCTTAAATAGCGCTCCCCTGTGAAGCCCTCCCTGACTACCGTCTCGTGGAGCCCGGCCCTGCCGTCCGCTAGGGCATTCGGCCCAACCTGCCATCATGCATTCGTGGGGGAGTTTGTTTTAGATCCACCGGGGCAGGGACGGCTGAAGCCTCAGCATCAAGAGCAGGGCCTGGCACACTGCAGGTGCCCAATAAATATGCGTTGCCTGAGTGATGAGTCCAAGATAACTTTTCGGAAGGAAACAACAAGGAAGTGGGTCTGATTTCACCGAGGGCACACTTAAGACCGCAGATGGGTCCGCTCCAACCCCCGCCAGCATGCTGTCCCCACCCTACTTGGTCCTGAGACAAACAGGTGGGCTCCTCGGGGTTCTGGGGAGGAATTTCACGCTGTCCTGGCTCCTCTGCGGTGTTCCCATTTCTGGCATTTCCGGAGCACCTGCCATGAGCCAGGCAGCGTGCGACGCTCTGGGGACGCAGCGCCGGCTTCCTGGACCCCTTCCCCCTCTGCTCCTGGCCCCTGGCAGCTGCGGCCCAGGCCCTCCCTCCCAGCCCCTCTTCCGTTTCCTCACCCTGGGATTCCTGGATCCGGAGAGAATCTAAAAAGACTCCCCTCTAAACAGACCATTTGGACCGAGAAACCCTGAGTTGACGGATCTGATCTGCCTCTTTCCGCTTTGCCCCATGAGATAGGATGGATTCGCGTTCCTTTTGCACAGTCTCGGGCTTCTTTTTTCATCTTTCTCCACTCCCCGCGGGCCTTGGGGGTGTGAGTGCAGCTCATCCTTCCCCTTCACGCTTGTCCAGGAGTGTGGTTTCATCTCCTAGGCCTCTGCTCCACGGGTCAGTGGAGCCCCACAGCGTCACCGGACGCACACCGCCAGTCAGGACGCACACTGGTACAGCCCGAAGGAAAGCCACTTAGCAGTATCTATCCGAATTAGACATGCGTATACCTTCTGGCCCAGTCACGACACTTCTGGGAATTTATCTTAAAGATACACTTGCACACGTGCAAAATGATGTAAGTACAAGGTTATTCTTTGTAGCATCTTTCGGAAGAGCAAGATTTGAGAAGACCCACATGTCCACCCGGTGGGGGATAGTTTTAAACAACTTGGTGTGTGAGTGGGAGGAGCCGATCCACAGCTGTTAAAAGGTTTAAAAGGAGTATGCTCCCGCTAGGTGCTGGGAAAGATCTCGAAAAGAGATGGTTAGGTGAAAACGCACACGCGCGCGCACACACACACACACAAAGGTGACAACGGGCCTGTACTATGCTATGGTTGGATTACAAAGGAAGAAGCTAAGATTTCCTTGCACCTGCATACAGGACCTGAGAAAAGACACCCAGAATCAGAAACCAGGAAAGGAAGAAGAGGGGGAGCTGGGTAGACGGGGGAGGGGGAGATGTCTCACTGAATACAGTTTTACATATTTGTGTTTCTAATGATGCGAACGTTCTGCACGTTAAAAATAAGGGAAGGTACTCTTAAATCTGAGTTTATCCTAATTCGAAACCTACTGTGGTTTGTTCTCGAGCCTGTTCATCTATAAACCTCCAAACCCACAGGGCGTCTGGGTGGCTCAGTCAGCTGAGCGTCCGACTTCGGCTCAGGTCATGATCTCAGGGTTTGTGGGTTCGAGCCCCGCATCGTGCTCTGTGGCTGACAGCCTGGAGCCTGGAGCCTGCTTCGGATTCTGTCTCCCTCTCATTCTCGCTCTCAAACCTAAATAAACTGAAACAAAGCAAAACCTCCAAACTCAGGTCTTTCGAACGGGGTCGGCTAATGTGGCCCTTTGGGAATTCCCCAGGTCCAGTGAAACTGACACCGAGGACCGGGCTTCCAGAACCCTCTCTTCTGCATCCTCTACTCCTCCGACCCCTTCTAAGCGTGGAGCCCCAGGTAGGGGACTCTGTAGGGTGTGTTCACCTCAGAACAAACACCACCTCCCTCCACCACCCCACCCCCCACGTGTTGGAGTCTGAGAATTCAGACCAGCTGCTGAGAATTCAGACCAGCCCATCCCATTCATTAAAAGCAGCTCTCACCCATCTGGGGCCCTGAAGGCAGCCGTCCAGCCTGCTAGAGCCGGCCAGCCCCGGACAGGGGCCCACGCATCCTGGGGCTTATTTCGGGCAGAACACCTCCTTACCAAGTTGGATCCCACTGGGGCCTCCCAACATGTCCCGTTAGCACTGCTTGAAGGAGGACAGCTCTGGGCCCCCCAGGGGTCCCGGCAAGGGACTATGCTGACCACAGAGTGAGGTAACGGCAGTCCTGGCCTCCCCAGGTCAGTGACTCTCCCCCAGATATTTATCTCTAAGTCTGCTCTTGGGGGAGCCCAAACCAAAACAGGGTAATCACGGTGCCCTACCATATACGGTCTCTGAAACTCCAACAGAAGAATCCAACCAAGTGTGATGTGAAGGGACAAAGCCCCGACCGGGAGTCAGAGAAAGAGGTCTCTCTCCCCAGCTCAGACCTTATAATCTGTGCAACCTTAGGGCACTCCTCTGGGCCTCTGTGGTCCCAGCTGTCAATGGGCAGCCGGAGTCCAGATAAGCATTTGTTATACTTGGGCCACCTTGGGGAAAATGTTTACAGCTATCTTCCTGCCCTTTGCTTTTTTTTTTTTTTTTTAACGTTCACAATATATACAATTCACTTGAGCTCAGTGGAGGGGGAAACTGGTATTAAAACTCAGACTGCACACTTTATTGAATAGCAATTCAAAAACGAGAAAATTGGCACTGACTTTTAGCCATTACCACGTTGAAAGCTGGGTTCTTCGAGAACGGGGCAACGTGCAGGCAGCCAGCGTTCGACACATTCATCCTGAAATTAGATCCCGGGGTGGGGGGGGGGGCTCGTGAAATGGGTGGGCTGCACCGAGTCACAAGCGCAAACCACAGAGGCATCAGTGCCTGCCACTGTCACAGCTCCAAGCGGCAGGAGTGTTACGATCCGCATGATACAGACCAAGGAGCTGGACCTAAGGTCCTGGGGCCAGTCCCAGCCGAGCAGGGCATCCCAGACCTCACTCTTCACCACACACGTGTCTTACTGGATAAAACGGTCTCTAAAGCCTTTGGATCTCTCAAGTCTCGGGTTTCCACGCTCCTAGCTGGGAATTCGTTATTCCTGCCACCGTAACTGGGACCAGGACCTCACTGCGACGCTAGTGTCTGGGCGGGTGCCCCAGACAGCACCACTGCAGACACTTCCCCCCGAGAGTGTGCTGGGCAGCTGTCAGAGAGATGGGGGGTGGGGGTAGGGCTGGGCAAATGTGATGGGGGCTGCAGAAGAAACAGGGTTCAGGGGAGGCAGGCTGGTGACCGGCCCTCTCCGTCTGTCATGCACACGGGGCTGCCCCTGCCCAAATCCTCCCCTTTGGGATTGACGACTTATTCCCCCAGCGGCCGGCTGCCAGAAGGTTGTTGGCTAACAGCTCTCGGCCATCAGCCCTCTTAGGGAACTGCCTGGGCTGAAGGGAGCCAAGTGGCCAAGGTCACGCCCCTTTCCTGGGTCAACATGGAGGCACAAAGCCCTGTCCGCCCCCCAGCCCCAACTCAGGACAACTCTGAAGAGCCGTCCTAGCCTCAGAGCGGGTTGGCTGGGGCCTCGGGCCTTTGGGAGACGGCCTGCTCCTGCCTCACCCCAGAGGAAACCGACCTGCAAAGCCTCCTCCTCCATCCTTCTTTTCCCCCATCTGTGTAGGAGCCCCCCACCCCCAGCATCAAAGTCAGCAGGTGCTTATACAAGGCCCCACCCCAGTTCAGCTCAGGGATTTTTTTCCCAAGCTGGGCGGTGTGGGGAGGGGAGTGGGGTTGAGGTGGGGGTGTTAGCTTCCCACCTGTGGCCTTGGAGTGAAGTTTCCCCACCTTTTCCAAAGGCGAGAAGTGAAGGAGCAGGGCAGCCTGGGGGGGAGACTGAGACAGCCTTTAATCAGGAAACCTCGGGGGAGGGACGGTGACACCTGTCCCAGGCCCTGTCCGACTCTCCTCCTCCAGAGCCCGGAGCTCAGCAGCCCCAGCCTTCCTCCGGGCCGGCGTGGTGTCCGAGGAGGATGCCGACCGTGGAGAACGCCGTTCGCCTCTTCGCCCAGCACATTCCAAATGCTTCTTGGGGACGAGGCTGTCCTGGGCCCTGGGGATTTTCCAGCCCCCCAGGAGCCCTGCAGAAGCGAGCCTCTGGCGTCACCAGCCTCATTCTCCCCAGAGCCACTGGCAGAGCTGTCTGTGTCCGGAGTCTCCCGGGCAGGGCCCTGAAGCGCAGGCCTGCTCACCCGGTGGCCTCCTCCTCCCGTGAGGTCGCCGTGCGCCGGGGGCTGGCGCTGGCCGTGGCCGCCAGGGCTGCAGAGA
The DNA here is from genome assembly GCA_028646485.1 of Cryptoprocta ferox. NCBI lineage: Eukaryota > Metazoa > Chordata > Mammalia > Carnivora > Eupleridae > Cryptoprocta > Cryptoprocta ferox. The sequence goes on along the minus strand of CM053575.1, from coordinate 9,535,032 downwards.
GTCCGGAGGTGGCGGGAGAGAGTCTGCGAGGCCTGAGGAGGGTGGCGGGGGCCTCCGAGGGCCTGGGGGCCGTCGTGGAATGGGCCGACGTTTGGGTCAGGACAGTGGCAGGTGGAGAAGGCCGTCTGGTCGCTGTCTGGGCCCCAGGTGGGGATGGGGGCTCTGGAGTCACAGGACGCGGCCCAGGAGCCCCCCGAGCGGCTGGAGGTAGAGTGGAGGCTCCTGGAAGGAGCAGAGGCCCTGGTGAGGGCTGGGGGGCCCCTGGCTCCCCTGGGAATGTGCCCCCGGGCCCCCAGCGGGGGGAGGGGGAGGCCCGGGCTCCTGAGGGGCTCGTGGGTAGAGTCTGCACGGTAGTCAGGTTCGTTCTGAGGAGGAGCCAGAGAACAGGGAGCACTGGTCTCTGAGGCACCGCTGCTGGGGGACCCGGGCAGGAGCTGCAGTTGACCCCGGCCTCGGTGTCCCCACGGGGGCTCCGAGCTGCTTTGCCGAACTCGACGGCTTTTCTTTCCCGGGAATCTAGAGAGAGGGGGGGAAACAAGACGCACATTCATTCTCCCCGACGGCCGAGGCAGCTCTGGGATGAGCTGCCCGGGGGACAGAGCCTATCACACCTGGTAAGGACCAGCTGGCCCCTGCCTCCAGGGAGAGACCGAAAGGGAACCTTGCATGGAGGGGGGCAGTCCCTCAAAGTCACTCTGCCAGGCATCGGCTCTGTGACCTTGTATAAGGCCCATAACTCCCCTGGGCCTCGGTGTCCTCATCTGTAAAATGGGCATCATCACGACAGACAGGGGCACTGGGAGGACTGACTGAACGGCACATGGGAAATCTCAGCCTAAACCCGGGTGTTAAGGATGGACTGACGTTGGGTGATGGCCATGTGTCCGTGTAGGTTCGTGGATGGTAACGAACGTACTGTCTGGTACAGGGTGTTCATAGCAGGGGAGGCTGTACCGTCTGCTAATTTTTCTTTGAACCTAAAACTGCTCTAAAAAAATAAAGTCTATTAAAAAGAAAAAACTTTTTGAAGTCTCAGCCTGGAGCCCAGCATATCATAAGGGCTTGACACACGGGCAGAGAACAAGCAAAGGAAGAGGCTTAGGCCGCCAGAGCGGGGAGTGAAGATGCGTAAATAGGAAGACTTTTCGAGAAAGCTACAATCAGGAGGAGACAGATGCCTCCAAACCCATAACACCCAGAACGATTACATTTTACTTTTTTTAATGTTTTTAATTTATTTGAGGGGGGGGGGACTGAATGCATGCAGGGGAGGGGCAGAGAGAGAGGGAGACACAGAATCGGAAGCAGGCTCCAGGCTCCGAGCTGTCAGCACAGAGCCCGACGCGGGGCTCGAACCCACGAACCGTGAGATCATGCCCTGAGCGGAGGTCGGACGCTTAAGCGACTGAGGCACCCAGGCGCCCCTGGAATGATTACATTTTAAAAATCATCCGAAGGTGGGGGCGCCTGGGTGGCTTTGGCTCAGGTCATGATCTCATAATTCATGGGTTCGAGCCCCACGTCGGGCTCTGTGCTGACAGCTCGGAACCTGGAGCCTGCTTCCGATTCTGTGTCTCCCTCTCTCTCTGCCCCTGCCCGCTCCCCATCCTCTGTCAAAAATAAACAAACATCAAAAAATAAATAAAAAATAAAAAATAAAAAATAAATCATCTGAAGGACAGTCACACAACAATGAATATACCCGAAGCCACTGAACTGTATGCTTTGAGTGTGTGAATTGCATGGTGCATGAATTGTATCTCAAGAAAACTGGGTTTTTTTTGTTAAATTATCAAAAGGAAACAATTCATATTCTCTTTCAACAAAAAGTGGCTTCTCCCAAAAAGGGGCTGTTGTTAGGAAGAGGCGTGTGGCGAATGTAGCCAAAGGTGGTGGGCCCCGGAAGAAGGGGCCAGGCTCTGCCCATTACCTCCTTGGGCCTCTATTTCCCCATCTGAAGGCAAGAGAGCACGGGGTAAGGAATCGGGGAGACCTGGGCTTGAGCCTAACACCACCAACTAGAGCGCAGCCTGAAGATAGAAACCTAACTTCTCTGAGCCTCCGTTTGCCCGTCTGCAAAATGGAGATAATAGGGACAGCCGTGATGGAATGTTCCAGGGAGCAGTCAAATGGGGTAATACAGGTAAAATGCACCGTACGCTGCCTGGCATCTTGCTAACGATAAAATGCACCGTACGCTGCCTGGCATCTTGCTAACGATTAAGCTCTAGACAGCAGGGAGAATAAGAACCACCAGGCTGCTGAGGCGTTTGTGGCGGGTTAAGGGAAGCAAGATCCATAAAATACTCAAAGGTTCCCACCGTACTGGCTGTCGGGGCTCAGGATGCTTCCAGCCCCACCGATCCTGATGTGGCTCCGCAGATCCGAAGAACTACCCTAAATGCGGAGGAGCCTCCTCAAAAGGTCACAGGAGTTAAATGGGTATTTTATACAAGGGGAAATGCAGGCCACATAGCGGTTGAAAAATTCACGGTCTTCTTGGAAGTTTAGAAAAACACACCCTCTGAGGTGGCGCGCCTGGGCGGCTCGGTTAAGCGGCCGACTCCCTGAGGTTCAGCTCATGGTTTGTGGGTTCGAGCCCCGCATCGGGCTCCGTGCTGCCAGCGCAGAGCCTGCTTGGGATTCTCCCCCTCTCTCTGCCCCTCCCCCAATAGCGTGCATCTCTCTCTCTCTCTCTCTCTCTCTCTCTCTCTCTCAAAATAAATAAACATTAGAAGAAAACATACAATAGCCACACTTAAGGTACTTTACGGACATGTTAAATTGGAAAAATTAAATTTGAGGCACACAGTGTAGAGTTGCAGGACGTGTGGGGAGCTGGCAACCCCTGTTTCCTCTTTGTCGAGGAGCCCCATCTGCTGATGCGCTGTCAGGCGGCCAGGGTCCCCGCACCGCTCCCAACACCCCATGGCCCAGGACTCCGCCTGCGAACCTCAGGGCCCTCAGACAACTCACAAAATGTGAGAAAAACAGTTGTCGAACCCAAGATTTTTCACAGTGGGTCCATTACATGGACCTTGCATTAAGAAGCAAGAAACGGTCCAAATGTCAGCTTAAAAGTCAGAGGGTGTGGGGCACCTGGGTGGCTCAGTCGACTGAGTGCCCGGCTTCGGCTCAGATCATGATCTCATGGTTCGTGGGTTCAAAACCCCGCGTCAGGCTCTGTGCTGACAGCTCAGAGCCTGGAGCCTGTCTTCGGACTCTGTGTCTCCCTCTCTCCCTGACCCTCCCCTGCTCACACTGTCTCTCTCTCTCTCTCAAAAATAAATAAAACACTTAAAAAATTAAAAAAAAAAAAGTCAGAGGGTGAGCAAACCAGAGTATCTGGGGGCTTTTTACAACGGCCAGCTGTGGGCCAGTTTTTCAAAGCCGCGTGTCACAGCACTTTGTCTGGGGCCTATCTATACCTCTGCAGAAAGAGCCACACAATGGCACTTGTGATGGAGTGGACAAAAAAATGAAAATAGTTTTCAGCAGTCAGGACAATGTAGGAGCTAAAAGCGTCAACTCTAGACTCAAATCCTGACTCTCTCCTGCCAGTCAGCTACGTGACCTTGAGCACGTCACCCCACCTCTGTGCGCCTCCGTTTCCTCACCAGGAAAATGGAGCTGGTAACACCTTACCTCAAGCAGTTGTTGTAAAGGAAATAAAACAAGACACACAAGGAGTATTCAATACATACTAGTGATTAGTCTCCGGCAAAGTTGATTCAGTTCCTAAATTGCTTTTTTAGAAAAGGGAGAAAGCGGAGAAAGAGATTAAGAAAGGAGGTAATGAAGGAAAAGGGACAGGGACGCTGGATGGGGACGAGGAAGCCCAGGCTCGTCCTCGCCGCGTGCTGGTGGTGGACCTTGAGCAAGACACGTTCCCTCTCTGAGCCTGAGATTTTCGAATCCGGCCCTTTACAAGTTCTAGGTTTCTGGGAATAAGAGCAAGTGCAAGAGGGCAGTGGAGGAGCCCCAGGACCCGGAGGCCCGCTCACCTGGACAGGAGGGACAGCAGTCCCCAGGGGGCACGGAGGCGTCTGAGCAGGCCCGCTGGCAGGGCACCTTCTCGCAGCTCACCTCTCCCAGCTGGGGAAGCACAGGGACACACGTGAGGAAGCCCAGAGCATCTCCCATCCCAGAACGGCCCCCCACGCACCTCTCACACCCACAGAAAGATCCCAGGACAGAGGCTGAATGGATGAAGCCAAACACAGCGGGGCCGCTTGAAGGAAGCCACAAAGAGAGAGGAGGCCATCGAATCCGGAGGGATTCTGACCGGTAATTAAAGCTGGGAAGGCAGGAGGAAGATGGGCTCACGTCGGCTGAGGGGACTCGAAGTTTAGCAAAGGGCCAAAAGGCAAGAAGCAGTCCGTGGCCGGGCAGCTCCTGAGTCCCCAGGCCCAGCTTACCTGGCACGTGCACTGGGTACAGGGCTCATCGTCCAAGGTGAACACCTGGCCGTTCACCACCTTCCTTCCCTCGTAGTTGCAGTCTGCGGGGGCAGAGGGGACGGGGCCGTGAGGGCCGAGGCCCAGCTGGGAGCCTGGGATGTGGGGGTGCTGGTCCCACTCACCTCTGCAGACCGGGCAGCACTCCCCGTCAGGGTGGAAAGGGTAGGTGCAGGTGATCGGACAGTCCACGGGGGAGCAGGCCACCGAGCCCAGCTGCGGGACACAGAAAACACACAAGGCCCTTTGCTCTGGGCAGCAGATGGGACCCTCGGGAAGGACAGCCACGTAACCACTGAGTGGCCATCGGAGCCACCACGGTTGGGGGAGAGAGGTTCATTCACCCAGTTAGAGTCTGTCTTCTCGACAGAACGCGAGCCCCCCAGAGCCAAGGACCTGGCCTTGACCGCGCAGCTCATCTCTCAACAGGTCCCTGCTGACCAAACCCGCAAACTACCCAGGAAAGGTGAGCACCAGAAACCAAGGAGAAAGAAGGACCCAGAAGCCTGAAGCTCCCCGAAGCACGTGAACGAACAGGGCCACTCAGGGGCCCGAGACGTTCACCCTGAGTTACTCCATTTCTGAAGACCTTGTCCCTTTCTATCGGCATCCTCCCTCTTCTAGCCTCGGGCGTGTCCAGCGTGACAAGGAGTAGGACTCCCCCCCCGCCGCCCCCATTTTCCAAATACTAAATGACGTTAACTATCTCACATGGTTTTTTAGACCGAGAGGCAGCCTGGCTTAGGGGCAAAAATACACTTCCTAGAGCGCAGACTCAGATACTAGGATTCGATTCTTGGCATTTCAGTGGACCAGCGCGAGGATCTTGAGGGAAGGGCTTCGTCTCTCTGTGCCTCAATTTCCTCACCTGGCAGATGGACGTGACCATGGCACCCACCTCAGAGGATCCGCCCGAGGATTAACTGAGCTCATGCAAAGAAAGGGCCAGGACCTGGACTGGCACACACCAGAGCTCGATAACGTAAGTATATCACAGATTCCAGCTCAGAGTCCCCGGGCCTGAGCCCCTCCCCTGCACCCTCAGCGAGCACGCACATGCTTACTACGGGAAGTCCCCCGGGACTCCCCCTGGCCACCCGAAAGCAGAGGACTTTCGCTGGGCAGGCTTAAAAATATTTCTCTGGCCCTGGGTAAAGATTCATTCTCGGTAGGGCCACCCGTCACCATGCCCCAGTGTGACTTTTCTCTTGGAAGGCTCCGGACTATGCCTCCAAGGTTCAGGAGGAGGGGTCAGTGGTGTCTGTGGAGTTTCCACAGACAGGGGTCAGGTCTGGGCGGTCCGTACCAGGCAGATGCAGCTCAGACACGGGTCCAGCATGGATGGGAAGGTCTGGTTGTTGTAGAAGATTCTGCCTGTGTAGGTGCAGCCTGCCAGAGAGAGCACGGGGTGAGTGCCAGGCAGGAAGGAGGCTGGTGACCAGGCTCCTGCCAAGGATGAAGGTCCACGAGCTTTCGGGGGAGCAAAGGTCAGGCCAGCCCCAGGCAGTCACCGCGGGGTGCGCACTGGATTTAGCAGAGGGGTCTGAGTGTCTCCCCTTCCAGGGAAGGAAGCCCCTCACCAGGCAAGATCAAGCCAGGGGGACTGGGAGACACAACCCGAGTGCCAGACCCACACACCCATCCTTTCTGCATGCCCCGCCCCCCACTCAGCCAGTCCCTGCCTTCCAGAACATTCCCCCACACCGCCTGCTTCCCCAAGCCTGCAGAGGCCAGATTTGAGCGATGCCACCGCCACGACATTTATCACATTCTAGTACACATTCTAGTACTATAAAAGCAGGTGACAGGACAGTAGGGAACTCTTTTATCATGTATATATATTATATATATTATTTGTTACATACAGATACATGTTACAGGTATGTTACATATAGATATAGATATTTATGTCATGAAAAGAGACTAAGAAAACAAAACCATGAGGCTAAAAGCGATAAGGGGCCCTTTTTAATTGTTTTTATTTTTGCTTTCTGTCTGTTCTTCAGTAAAATGTTACTTCTGAAATAATGGAACAGGTGAAAATTAATATAAAACAAAAAAGTATCAGGGAGCCTGGCTGAGTCACAAGAGCATGTGACTCTTGAACTTGGGGTTATGAGCTCACGCCCCACGTTGGGTGTAGACAAGATTTAAAAAAAACTTTTTTAATCTTGAAAAAAATATCATTTTTTAAGTTTATTTATTTTGAGAGAGAGACATAGAGAACATGCATGCAAACGGGTGGAGAGAGAGAGAGAGAGAGAGAGAATCGCAAGCAGGCTCCGCGCTGTCAGCACCGAGCCTGACGCGGAGCTCAATCCCACGAACTGTGAGATTATGACCTGAAATCAAAAGTCAGACACTCCAGTGACTGAGCCACCCACGCGCCCCAATAAAGTATCATTTTCATATTCTCTCGCTATTTCCTGTTTCACAGGTATGAACCTCTGTCACCCCCACCAGGTTACAAACTCAACATATCTATCTGCTTCCAGCACCCAGACAGGGCCTGCCTTGGGCAAACTGCTTTATGTCTCTGAATCCCCACTTTCCTCCACTGGAAAATGGGTTTCTCCCATGGCGCTGTTGTGAGGCTGACCGGAAATAAAGCCTGTGTGATCTTCTGTCTGGAGGACCCTGGGGCAGGGTGAGCCCAGATGTGGGGGGAGCGGGAGGGCGGTTCGCTGAGCATCCCTGCCAAGGGGAGCAGGGGGAGCGGGGCGGGGGCGGGGGTGCTGGGGAGCCCCACAAGCAGGAAATTACCTGCTGAACAGTCTGGACAGCATTGTCCAGGGATCCGAATTGGGTGAGGGCAGGAGTCCACGCAGTCTGTCCTCTTGCAGCTCACTGAGCCATCTGCCTGAAGGAAGGAAGAACTTCACCAACACCCCACCTGAAACACCAGGCCCAGCCTCCCTGCCCGTCCCTCCTCCCCCCAGCCCCCCCAGAGAGAGCAATGTCGCCGCCTGGCAAAGGCTTGCCAGGAGGGCGCCAAGATGCAGCTGGGATGTGACAGGTCCCCCCACACAGAGGACCGGCTCCCTGGGAAAGGGGGTGTGAGCCTTCCAGGAAGGCTCCCCTATCTAAGGAGAAGGAAGATCAGAGTGGGGGGTTTGGTCTCCTTGGCTTCCTGTCCTTCTCTGGCGGGAGCCAAAGCTCGCCACCACCCCATCCAAATTCTCTCAGCTTTTCCCCGGAAGCCTGGCTCACCCCAACCCTATAGAGTACAATAAAATCCTATTTTTATAGAAAACTAGTCCGCCGGAAATGTCTATTTCAGAAGACAAAAGCGCCACATATGGTTTCTTTTCTTCCCTCTCAGAATCTGAACGTTGCCGAAGCTTTCTTAGACCATGAGTGCCCCGGGGTCCATCAGAAGGGGGAAAGGCGGTGGATGTGTCCTCCTCCTGACTGTGATTCCAAGGAAACGTTTCCAAGTTCTGCAAGGGTCTAAGGCTTTTTAACAAATGGCGCATCCAAGGTACTTGGAAGCTGTGTGTGTCTCACACGCCAGGGTGCACATGAGTCACCCGGGGATTAAAATGTAGATTCTGAGCCCCAGGGGTCTGAGCAGCCTGGAGATTGTGCATATCCAGCAAGCTCCAGGTGATGCCGAGGCCACCGTGGGTGCAGGGACCTCATTTTGAGAAGTAAAGCTCTAAGCTCCAAGGGGGTTCATTAAGAACTGGAAACAAAAGCCAACGTGCGTGCTTAATGAGCAGAAACCAGTAGCGTCTTGTGGGAAGTGGCTGTTTTGGCATCTGGGTCAACCTGATTCTAAACCTCAAGCACTCTCTCCTTTATCCATTTCTGATGAGCTGAGGACATAGATTCACATTCCCGAAGGAAACACTGTAGTTTCACTGGAAAGGCCTGCACTGCTGAGCCACAGGCCGTTACGTCCCTTCAGTCACCGTGCCCGGGGGAAACCTGCTCTTGGGACCCCCGAGTCCTCACAAGCAGCGTGTCGCACCGCATCTAGGCAGGCCGCCAAGCTCCGCTGTCCCGGACGAGCTACCGAGGACAGAATACACTGGATCCCAGACCTTTCCAGGACCATGGAATCTGCCAGCGTGGCGGGGGAGACAAGGGGCGGGCTGAGGGGCCCCGGCTTCTGGAGCAGCAGGGGTGCCCGGCGGGGAGGCCCACGCAGGGCAGAGGGGCTTGCTCGGGGCGAGGCAGGGGTGGCCGGAGAAGCAGCTGAAGGCGCGCACGCTGTCATTCACCTGGCAGATGCATAACTCACAGGGGTCACCGGGAGACCAGATCTGTCCGATCGGAAACTCAACCCCGTTGTCGTCGAGAGAGCAGCCTGGCCGGGGGACAGTGAGGGAGAAAGCACGGGTGGGCACGAGTGCCGAGGAAGGTGCTGAGCACCGGCTGGACCTACGGCAGCACCCCACCAAGGCCGGCCGCCTGCGCTGGCTCACGCTGTGCAGGTGGGCCACGGGGTGCCCGTTCGGTCACCTGCTGGGCCGGGGGACTGCCCTCGGCTGCCAGTCCGCTCCCTCAGTTAGTGCATCTGCCCTCTGAACGTGTGCCCGGTACACACAGGCACCTCACACAAACGTATGCTTAATCTACAAACCCATAAACACACACATTCACACACACACACACACACACACACAGGCACACTCGCACAAACACCACACACACACACACACACACACACACACACACTCACAGAGACATACACACAGAAATACACACACGAAGTCTGCAGGCGAAGTCAGCCTCCCTCCTGGAGGGCATCACCCTGGGGTGGAGGTCACCACCCCAGGACGCAGGGCTGGGGGCCCTCACCTGTCATGGGTGTGGGCTCCCGGCAGGTGAAACAGCACTGCCCAGGGCCCAGCCACCACTCCTCCCGGGGACAATCCAACTCCGGACATGGTGTGAAGGAACATTCCACCTCCCCGTTCTGGAAGAGAACCAGGCACATGGGCCAGTGAGGGCAGCTCCCCGGCCCTGGGCCATCTGAGAGCTGAAGAGGAGGCTGGCAGGCGGCTGTCACCCTCCGAAAAGTGACAAAGAATCTCCAGTGATGGGGGTGGGGGGCAGCTGGGAGCACATTCTGGGATGTCCCAATGTTGGGCCAGGGATCTCCGCCTGCCCAGGCCGTAGCCCCAGTACCCCTTCCCTTCCCTTCCCTTCCACAACAGCCTCCTGCTCTCACCCCCATGTGCCCTCACTCTGCAGCCACAGAATGTTCTTGTGCACCAGTGTGACCACACGGCTCCACCACCTAAGCCCGTCGGGAGCTCTGCCAAGTCCAGAGCCCTCAGCCTGAGTCTGCGGGAGAGGCTGTGAGGCCCCCTCCCTGCCCCCCAGAGACCCCTTCCTCTAAGTACTGCCCTTGGCTGACAGGGGCCGAGTCCTCCAGGTGCCTGGAGGGTTCCTTCACCCCCGACTCCACTTCCCAGGGAGCAGAGGGAATGCACACAACTAACTGATGCTCCGCTCCCTGACCTCTGCGCACACCCTTCTCTGCCATGCAACTCCCTCCAGAGCTCCCTGTGGAGTCAGCCTGAGACCCCGTCTTCGCCCGGCCCCTTCCTCTGCCCCTGGCTGGCCTCTCCCGAGAGCATCCTGAAGTTCACTTACCCAAGAATCCTGCCCCAGGCCCTGCTCCTCGGCCCCCAACTCAACCACCATCCCTGTGTGCAGGTCTTCTCTGGCCTGCGGTCCCCTTGCCCCAGCCAGCAGGGACACGTTCAGGCCTTAGAACGGGCCGTGCAGCTCTCACTTCCGCCCGGTGCACCTGCCTCAGCTCCTCTCCTCACCCCTCAGGTCTCAACTTAGCATCCCTCCCTCCAAGCAGCCTTCCCTTCCGGTTAGGAGCCCGGGTCACCTCGGGCTGTGGGCTCCCTGAAAGAGGGGACTGCGGCTGTACCGTGCTTAGCTGGGATCCTTAGCCCAGGATTCGGCATTGCTCCGGGCACACAGTAGGTGCTCTATAAATAGCTCTGCTGAAGTGTGAACTTCAAGGAAACCGAGGGCAGACCTTGATGAACGCAGGTCCTCTTAATGCCTGTGCTGCCTCAGTCTCCCTTCTGCCGTGTGGCAGCTCCTAGTCTCCCGGTCAAGGCCTGCTGGGAAAGTCCTGCGCCCTGCCCCCTCCCCTTCCCCGCACCCACCTACCTGGCAGACGCACGTGGTACACTCGTCCCCGCCCACACTGAACACAGCCCCGTCTGCGTACCACCGGCCGTGGAAATAGCATCTCACTGCGGAGGAGAAAGGGAGAGGCAGCTCAAGGTCTTGGGGCTGCGGCAGCTAAAGACAAAGGGGAACGGCAGGGGGTGGGGGTCCTCGGGAAGCTAACACTCACACCATGCCCTCCAGCGTACCCCAAACTCAGGGAGCCAACCGCTCCCCTCCAAACGCTTGACAAAAAAATAAGCTGTTGCTTCAAAACGGATGGAGAATGAATCACGTGTAAAATAAGGTCCTTAACCAAAAAGGGAGGGAATCCCTGACGAACTAAAGAGTAAGAAAAAAACAGAAGAAATGAAAAGAGACTGATGTCCCAGACACCCAAGACAGGGTCCGGGACAAATGGTATCCCCTGGAGCCGGGGAAGAGTCAGTGAGAGCCTCCCATCTGAAGATACCCCCCCTACGGATTAAAAACAGCCTGAAAACTGGCCCAGGCCCACCTGGCTTAGCCAGACTGCCCTGGGTTCAAATCCCAGCTACGCAACTCACTAGGGAGGGACTCAAGGCGACATACTTAATTTCTCTAAGCCCCAATCTTCTGATCTGTAGAATGGGGTTGATAAGAGCTGATAACAGCTCCTACTTCATAGGCAGAACATTACCTATTCAGAAATGTCTTAGGTAAATATAATATGTAAAAGTGAAGAAAAGAATTTTTTAGGGGCGCCTGGGTGGCTCAGTCAGTTAGGTGTCTGACTTCGGTTCAGTTCATGATTTCACAGTTTGTGGGTTCGAGCCCTGCTGACAGTTCAGAGCCCGGAGCCTGGTTCAGCTTCTATGTCTCCCTCGCTCTTTCAGCCCCTCCCCCACTCACACTCTGTCTCTCTCTCTCTCAAAAATAAATAAACACTAAAAAATTTTTAAATAAAAAAAGACTTTTTTAAAGAACACCAGCTTTGAAATCAGGCAGCCTTGATTTCAAGTCCTGTTCTATTAACTGGTCGTTATGTCTCTGGGCAGCAAAGACTTCCGTGAGCCTCAGTTTCGTCATCTATGAAATGGGCCTCTGAATAGTACTCCCTCAAGGCTGTGCCACATGGATTCAATGAGATCAAGGGCTGGCAAGCAGCAGCACAGAGCCATCAGGGAACATTCGTGATGATGATGAGGTCATCCCAGGAAAAGAGAACCACATTTTTAACAAAGGACCAACTCATTAGTGGGGAAGAGGGAGACGCCCTTCCAGTCTCAAGACAGAGCCATGCCAAGGGCGGACTCGCAGCCCTCCCTGGCCGTGTCGAAGGCACCGCCTAGGGCAGGGGGCAGGCTGGGCTGTGAGCCCAATCTAACATCTAAAGCACTGTGCACATAGTAGGCGCTCAATTAAACTGGTGCTTTGAAATGCTTCACTTGATCTGAGTTTCTGAAGCAAAACTCAGTCTCCTTCCTCTGCTCCACTCACCTCCGCTCCCAAAAACACACACAGAAGCCAGTCCCCCACCCCGAACCCCAAAGACTCACTTACCTGGAACACAAGTACAACAATCTGACTTCAGGGAGGTGTGACAGGGGCCGGGGGGACACTCGGGGGAGATGCAGGACACATTTCCGGCCTGCGGAGGGGAGAGACGCTGGTGGGTGGGGGCAGGGGGGAGGAGGGGAACCAGGCCCGGAGGCACCCTCAAGCTCAGTCCCTATTTCACCCCACCCCTCAAGCTTCCTGTCCAACACCAAAGCCTCCTAAAGGAAGCCATCCAAAACCTTTGAATGCCACCATGGCGACAAGGACAGTGTGCAGGGACTCGGTTCCTGGCGTTTAGCTACAGTGTGATGAGAACATCCTCCCACAGCACACAGAAGCTTCTGGAAGGATGCCGGGAAGAGGCGAACAGAGGTTACTCCACCAGAGATGCCTTCCTGTGCATCTGAGTTTTGAACCACGTGACTCGATTCGTTATTCAAATCATTAAATTTAAAATTTAATTTTTTATTAAAAAATGTTTTAAGGTTTATTTATTTATTTTGAGAGAGAGAGAGTATGTGTGTGTGTGTGTGAGAGAGAGAGAGAGAGAGCAGGGGAGGATCAGAGAGAGAGGGAGGGCGAAAGAGAATCCCAAGCAGGCTCTGCCCTGTCAGCAGAGCCCGATGTGGGGCTCGAACCCACAAACCGTGAGATCATGACTTGAGCTGAAACCAAGGGTCAGATGCTTAACAGACTGAGCCACCCAGGTGCCCCTTAAAACCTAATTTTTAAATTTGAAGTGAAGGCAAAAAAGATAATAATAATAATCCTCCGCCCTCTGGAGCAGCCAGAGGTAGGCTGCAGTGTTTACTCCTCCCCTAACGAGTCATGCGACTTTGGACAATACCCATCACCTTGCTGAGCCTCAGTCTCCCTATCTGTGAGATGGGCTGGAAGGGGTGCCTCCATCGGGGTCGCTGAGGATACAGACAATGACATGATCCACGAAAGCGCTTGGCCACTGCGAGTGTGTGTGCGTGTGTGTGTGTGTGACACAGGACCCAGTAAAGGGTGTTGGTAGCTCTATACGTGCCTCACCACCCCCCCACCCGCGTCTCACACTGCAGCCTCCATGGTCACTGCCAGGCCAGTGATGGTCAGAGGCTGGCAGTGAGGTTGGTGGACAGAGTCCAGGCCTTGGATACAGACAGACCTCGGCTCAAACCCCAGCTCTTGCCACCTCCCGGCCTCGGTCTGTTCATCCATACAACAGCGGCAGTGAAGCCGACCCAGACGAGCTGCCAGGAGCCTCAGGTGAGGGTATAGACGGAAAGCCCCAAGCCCCGTGCCTGGTGCACACGGAGCGCTCATGACCGAATCTGCGTGACAGCACCTGGTGCTTAATAACTATTCTTAGAGAAGTGCCTTTGCCTAAAGCAAAATAATACTCTTACTCTAAACAAACGTTGTCTGGTAATGAGCCTTTTCCCTCCCAAACATGGATACCTTTATTGTGCTGGCAAATATTTTGCCTGGAGAGGAAGACAGCCTCCCTGGTGGGAAGTTTCCGAGGGAGTTTCATCCCCTTCCCTTCGTAGACAGATGGACCCTGTGTGCCTGCTGGCTCTTTCCTGCCCAGCAGAGGCCTCCCTGACTCCACAGAGCCCCACGCCCTTAAATTCGACAGATTCCGACCCAAATCCACAACCTGGGAGCTCTCCTTCCATTTGACAAGCTCACCTTTAACACCCGATCTTTCCCTCTTCCTCTAAAACCCCCAAAGGTTAGGAAAACACCCGAGAGGCTTTGGGGCTCTTGTGAGGCTCACCAGGCAGACACAAACAGTGCAGTTCTCATTGGCAGGTGAAAACACGTCCCCTTCGGCTCGGATGACGCCACTGTGAAAACAGCCTTTGAAAGACAAACAGGAGCGGACGCATGAGACCTCTTCAAAGTAGAGGAAGTTTGAGATCTCATTACTTTTCTAGGCATAATGTGCCTGGAGCCTTCTCTCCCTGGCCAGGATGCCTCAGGAGTGGCAGATCCGGGTACCCACAACTATGCAGTCCTAGGACCCCCCAAGAGGCAGTAAGCAGGAGACACCCGCATAAGATGGCGCAGGAGGGCTCCATTCATGTCTGTAAACCTAGAACTACATTGAGGACCTGGCATATTTACCCATAAGGCAGGAAAGGCAGCCAGACAGCCCTGGGTTCAAAGCCTGGCCTGTCCATTCAGTTACCTGGGTGACCTTGGACATGTCACCTCTGTGGACTCAGTTGTCTTTATCGTAAAATGGAAACACCACCATGGGCAGGGGACTTGGAGGGATCCACGGCCTCAGCTATAAGGTGCCCAGCCATTCGCAATCAGGGCTCAGTATATATATGCTGCTGAAGCGAGCACTGGGCTCAGTATAGAGTAGGAATGTGGGACAAGGCCACGATCATCCTGAAGAGACCACTAAGTCTATTCTCATTCTTTTTTTTTTAATTTTTTAATGTTTTATTTATTTTTGAGAGAGAGAGAGACAGCGTGAGCAGGGGAGGGTGAGAGAGAGAGAGAGAGACAGAATCCAAAGACAGGCTCCAGGCTCTGAGCTAGCTGTCAGCACAGAGCCTGACGCGGGGCTCAAACCCACGAACTGTGAGATCATGACCTGAGCCGAAACCGGATGCTCAACCGACTGAGCCGCTCAGGCGCCCCTGTTCTCACTCTAACCCTTAGGAAGATGTCTTCACTGCTGCTCTAATTGCAGCAGCCTCAACATCTTATCACCGGAGCTTCCGAGAATGCAGCAGTTCACCCCCACCCCCAACCCTGCAGCCTCGATCTACTAAAGGAGAAGCTGCATTGTAACAGGATCCCAGGGATTCGTGTGCAGAGTGAGTTTTGAGAAGCTCTGTTTGAAGGACTCGTTAAGATTTAGGGTCACATCCTCACAGCAATGGGAAGCCATTGAAAAACTGTCAGCAGATCGTGGGAGGGAACTGGATAGAGGACAGAATTTAGAAAGGATCCCTCCTCTGGCTGCAGGAGGGGAGTTGGGATAGGGGAGGGGAGATCTGGAAAAGGCAGATGTGGAGGAACTCACTGAATGAATGAATGAATGAGTGAGGTTCAAAAAGGATCCCCGAAAGATGGGAAGTTCCCCTTGAGGGATACCATGGCATAGACCAGAGGGCCTCAAAGTGTGGTCCCTGGAGCAGCAATTTCAGCCATCACCTGGGAACTTGCTGGAAGTGCAAATCCCCAGGGCCTACCCCACGCCTAATAAATCAGAAGCTCTAGGGGTGAGGCCCCCAGATTCTAACAATTCAGGTGGTTCTAATGTACCCCAGAGTTAGAGAACAGCCTTTCAGCTGCAGAAGGGCTGGAGGAGGAAGGAAGCAGGACCCTGCGGGGAACCCTTAGCCTCCCCCAGACCAGCTCCCACCTGTGCACAACGGGCAGCAGCCTCCCTCTTCAGAGGGAATCGGGTGGGAACAAGTAGCTTCACACGTCACCTTTTCACAGGTCACCTCCCCGTTCTGGAAGCAGAAGCAGGACCTCCAGCCATCACGAGGCCCCGGACACCGGACCAGGGCAGCCCCCAGGACCCCTCCCACCTACCTGGCACCAGCACTGGGAACACCCAGCCTCTGTCCAGCGGCTTCCTGACTCATACATGGCTCCCAGGTGCCAACAGGCAGAGGACCCTGGTGCCAGCTGCGTGGCCGCTGGGCCCCTGGGCAAGGACGGGGTCACCTCCTGTAGTTTTGAGGGAGGTCCCAGGGTCCCCAGGAGGGAGGTACTGGGCATGGGAGTGGCCACCAGGGTGGCCGGCGGCCACATGGGTGGTGCAGGGGTGGGAGACTGCAGGCTGGTGGTCCTGACGACAGCTGGGGGCCCCGGAGCCCCAGAAGGAGGGCTGTGTCCAGGGGAGAGGGCAGGCCGGCCCGCCTCTGGGAGCAGCAGTAACATCTTGGGCGGGTGCTGCAGGGGCTGCAGGATGGCGGAGGGGGCCAGCACGGCTTTCGGGAAAGCTGAAACGGAAGCGCAGGGGTCTCTTGAGGGAGGCAGCAGCAGGGGCAGGAGGTGAGACTGCAGCCCACTGCCAGTCACTGAATGTCTGTGGACCAGTTTTTCTTTATCAGGGTAAGAGTCTAATACCCCCAGTTCACCCTGGACCAAGGGGCTGCAGTGACCCATCACACAAAGCTGAAGGGAAAGCACCACAGGAGCAGGCCCAAGTGACAAGTTGGGAGTGGGTCCCCTGGTCCCCTGCCCAGATGTGGCGTCCCAGGAGGCTGAGGCTGGGGATGAAGGAGCAGCCCGGGGAAATCTTGCCATGGACTAGAAAGAGCATCTTCAGCATTTGATGACTAGAAACGCATGTGTATAGACACACTGCCGAAGGATGGCAGAGTGAGCTGACGCCACATTGTCCAAAGTGTCCCTGGGATCCCAGGTGACGGGGACTCCTGTGTCACATGCTCCTCTTCCCCCACCCCACCTTTACCATTTGGGGGGAAACAGTAAAATGACAAAGGAGGACAAACGGGGAAAGAAGTGGAAGGAAGAAGTGAGAAGCAAGTGAAGAGTTGGAAACAACAAAATGAATTGAAAAAGAATGGGTAGAAAAGGAAAAAGGCCCAGCGCTCGGAGGACAGAACCAGGGCGGGGGCGGGGCTTGGGTGGGATGGGGCGTGGCCTGGGGAAACAGGCCGAAGGTTGGGGCGGGAGGGCGGGGCCTGGTGGGATGGGGGCGGGGCCTGGGAGAAAAGGGCCTAATGTCGGGGCAAGGCCTGCGGGCTGGAGGGCGGGGTCTGGGCGGATGTGGGCGGGGCCCGGGGAAATTGGCCAAAAGTTGGGGCTGGAGGGTGTGACCTGGTGGGATGGGGCGGACCTTGGGGCTGGAGGGCGGGGGCTGGGTGGGACGGGGGCGGGTCCTGGTAAAACCCGGCCTAAGGTTGGGACGCGGTTGGGGCCCAGGAGGGCAGGTATATCCATAGGGTCGCTCACCTTCACAGGACACGCGGTCAGCTCGGAGCCTAAAGCCTGGTCGGCATGTGCACAGGAAGCTGCCCACGGTGTTACGGCAGGAATGGTGACAGACTCGCCTCTCCAGAGGCCGCCGACACTCGTTTACATCTGCAGGAGAGCCTCGCTGCCAACAGCTGCCTTGTTGGGGCTACTTCTTCCTCCATCCCTGAGCCCAGAAGGCTGGGGGAGTCTCCCTGCCATGTTCTTATAGGGTCCATCCCCGCCTCGGAGTGTGGGAGGTGACTCAGATGTCTAGGAGTGGGGCTGAAATCTACTGCTAGTCCCCTTGGAGGGTTCATACATCCAGTTGGCATTTTAGGGATGCACCAATGACTCATCCCCCAGCACCACGCGGCAGTGGTTACACGCTGGCTGGTGGGGACGAGCCCTGCTGGGAGTCTCATCTCCAAACCTTCCACCATCCCACGGGTCACGTATGAGATGGTGTGGCCCCTTCTGAAAAGAGTCTCAAAAAATCACTCCACTGCTCAAGGTAGGCTTCAGGACAAATACCAAACTCCACCAGAACAAGGTCCTTTTTTCAGGCCCATGGGACCCCACCTTCAACCCATGAGCCAAGCTTAAGCCAAACATGCCAATCCCTTTCTGGAAATATCTGCTAATGGGCTGAGAAAACAGGGGTCTCCTTCTAAACCGGAGGAACCAAGACATAACATGCTTTATTTACCAAGGGGAGCAAAGGCAGCCAAGAAAATGGGTGAGCAGAGAGGAATCCTTGGGGTGTATCTGGGAGAGGGGTGGAAGAGAAACATAACAGGATGAAAGTGGCATGTGGCCAGGAAAAGTCCAAGACAGGGTCTTCCATGCGGAGCTACACCAACCCCAGGGAAAGGCAGGCTCTGAGCAGAGGCTCAAGTGCTTACGGGCTCGGGCGGCCGGGAGCTCCAGACTGCTGGCCTTTCCCTGTCCCTGGACTCGCCCTGTCCATTTTCCTGACTGGCAGCCTAAGTATGAAGATAACAGGGTCCCCCCACCTTACCTACACAGGAGTGCCGGTTACCATGGAGATGGAAGCCCGGTCTACAGGAACACCTGTAGCTGCCGATGCTGTTTTTACATCTCTGCTGACAGGGGGTCCCGAGGCATTCGTCAGTGTCTGGAAGGGACCAGGGCAAGCCTGAAGCTCATCTCCCCCCCCGGGTAGCAGAATTGTGTGCTCCCGTCCTCCTCTCCCGTTTCCATCCTCAGGGCCGTGGGGGACCATCTTAAACCCTCTCTTTCTCACCGCCCACATTCAGCCTATCAGTGAAATTCTCCCTGGACCAGCCCTCCTCCTCATCCTCACTGCCCTACCCTAGCCTGGGGGGCCTGGGCCCTTTGCCTCTAGTCTGGAGAAGAGCAATGGCCTCACGCAGCTCCCCTGTGCTCCTCCTAAGCCATATGCTACATGGCCTCCAGGCTGTTCTGACCAAAGGGCACCTCTGATCAGGCCACTCTCGGCTCCCACAGGCAGCACTGTGGCACCAACACTGCACCATAGCTTTCGAGCCCCAGGCGGCCTTTCCCACCTCCTTCTGTGCCCCTCACCTTTGTTCTGCCATCTTCTAAATGCACCCTGTTCTTGGGGGCCTCCCTCTTTGCCTGCCTTTAATGCCTGTGCATCTTGACTGGGGGGCAAACTCATACTCATACCTCAAAACCCAGCTTCTATAGCACCTCCTCTGTCAAAGCTTCCCCAGGCCATTGTTTGAAATCATGAAAAGCTGGAAATAATCTACATGTTCATCAGTAAGAGAAGTGTTGGTAAACCATGAGATATTTGCCCTGCAGAGCGCCAGGCGGCGGTTAAAAAGAACAAGGCAGGGCTGTTTACCCGGATGTAAAGAGACCTTCGAGACAGGTTGCTGAGAGAACAACAAAGCAAGGAGAGGAACAACTGGGTTCAAATCCCAGCCCTAACATGATCTTGGGCAAGTTACTTCATTTCTTTAAGCCCTCCGTGTTCCTATCAGGAAAATGGGAAGTAAACAGTAGCGACCTCACAGGATCAGTTTCAAATGAGAATGAAATGACGAAGTGCCGGCAAAGCGTGTAGCACAGAATCCAGTTCTGCAACCGTTTGCCGCTCATCTCTTATCCAATCTCTGTGTATACGTGCACGTTGTGGGGCCGGGCAGGGAGGACACGCATCAGAGCAATAGGCAGGTGCTATGCTGAACTGTGTTTCCCCAAATGTATATGGTAAAGTCCTACCCCCACAGGCAGTGGGATCTGGAGGTGGGCCTTGGGCAGTAATTAGGTTTAGATGAGGTCTTGAGGCCGGGGCGGTGGGGGACCGTCATGATGGGGTTCGCACCCTTACAGGAAGAGCCATTAGAGTTTGCTATCTCTCCGCGTGAGCACACAGCAAGAAGGTGACCGGCTGCAAGCCAGGAAGGGCCTTCCCCCGAAAGTGGATGGGCTGGCACCTTGACCTCGGACTTCCCGGCCTCCAGACCCATGAGGACAAACTTCTGTTGTTAAAGTGGCCCAGGCTGTGGGATTTTGTTACAGCAGCCAGAGAGGGCCAAGACACCAGGGTTATTCCCTAGGCAGAGGAGGGAGCGGGAGCGGCAGGGGAGGTCTGGCACTAGCAACTTTTAAAGCTTATTTTCCCGTTTATGACTATTTCAAACAATAGAACATAATAGCCCAGGTTCACGCGGCAGCCTTCGTCTCATCTGCCTCATTTAAGAGAAAAGGCTTCCTGGGGCGCCTGGGTGGCTCGGTCGGTTAAAGCATCCGACGTGGGCTCAGGTCATGATCTCACGGTTCGTGAGTTCGAGCCCTGCGTTGAGCTCTGTGCTGACAGCTCAGAGCCTGGAGCCTGCTTCGAATGCTGTGTCTCCCTCTCTCTCTGTCCCTTCCCTATTTGTACTCTCTCTCTCTCTGTGTCTCTCAAAAATAAATAAACATTAAAAAAATTTTTTTTAAAAAGGGAGAGAAGGCTTCCTTCTGTAAGTCAAAGTCATCTTAAAGGAATGGGTGATTATGTTCAAAGATCCCCCTCATCCTGCTCACTCAGGAGCTCCTCCCGGGGCTCCCCCAGCACTCACCCCTCACCCCAGCCTCGTTCTGCCCCTCCCCCAGCAGACTGGGGCTACGGGGGCAGGTGGAGCTAATGAAGGCAGTGGGTGAACGGCTGAAGCAAGCACGCCTTCCCCACAGCCTCCCACGAGGCCTTCCCCCACCTCAGTGGCGTCCTCCGCCCCGCCCCTGGCTCTCCCCTAGGCCTCTCCAGCCCCCTCCCTCCACCCTGCCCTGCCAGGTCAGAGCAAGGGCCCTAGGGCCCTAGGGTTCAACATGCCAGGATTCAAGCTGACTCCAGCTTGCTTACTGACAGAACTGCCTTGGGTGAGCCTCAGTTTTCCCATCAGTAAAATGGGGATGATAACAGTATCTCCCTCAGGGGACCGTGGGGAAGGTAAAACGCAGTCATGCACGGGACGAAGTGCACATGTTGGGCTGGGTAGGGCCGTGCCTTCAACTCAGACCCCAGCAGCGGTGGTTACCTGTCCCTGGGCCACCCACCTTGGCAGCTGTGGCGGTCGGCGGACAGCTGCATGCCGGGCCCACACTCACACACAAACCCGCCTTCTGTGTTCACGCACTGGCCCTCGCAGGACGAGCTTAAGCATTCATCAACGTCTGGGAAGACAGAAGACATCTCTGCACAGACCACTCTGAACGTGGCTGGGTGCAGGGAAACTCTACCCCACAGGGATCCTGTCGGCACCAGAAGCCTGCCTTCAGCAGGAAGCCCCACCTGAGGAAGAAAGACCAGGCCCCAGGAAGGTCGCTGGCCGCGAGGGAACCTCCAGAAAGCAGAGGCCGAGGGGCCAGGCTCCTTCTCTGTGACCCAGGCAGACCAGATGGCAGAGACGATGCCTGGGACAGAAACATTTTCTTTCTTTTCTTTTTTTTTTAATTGTTTTTACGTTTTTATTTATTTTTAAGAGAAAGAGAGAGAGCATGAGAGGGGGAGGGGCAGAGAGAGAGACGGAGACACCGAATCCAAAGCAGGCTCCAGGCTCTGAGCTGTCGGCACAGAGCCCGACACGGGGCTCGAACCCACGAACTGCGAGATCATGACCTGAGCTGAAGTCGGACGCTTAACCGACTGAGCCACCCAGGCGGCCCCAGACAGAACCATTTTCAATGGCCCCACCGCAGGGTGACCCTAGAAGGGCAGAGGAGAGTGAATAGGAAGGCTGATTAAAGTCCATTAAGTGTTTATTGAGTACCACCTGTATGCAGCAGATCTGGGGACGGGGGGGGGGGGGGGGGGGG
>CM053575.1:9498346-9513537 GCA_028646485.1 Cryptoprocta ferox | reverse complement strand
GCCGCAGAGAGCGGGAGACAGGGCGGGAGCAGTGGCTTAAGCCCGGAGTGCCGAGGAGGCCCTGAGGTTTCTGCCCAGGGCGGGGTGAGTGGATCCAAGCATCCTCGGGGCGGGGGGAGGGGGGTTCAGGCCTTCGGGGAGAGGGGCATCAGGGGACAGAACTCCCCACCCCCGCTTCAGGGCATCCCTTCCTTCTCTAAGAACCACCGTCCATGGTGGCCCTTGAGGACCTACAACATCTGCGCCACCCAGGGCACTCTGCATCCGAGTCTCCCACCCCCTGACCCCGTGCCTGCTGGACACCTGCATTCTACCTGCTCTTCCCACAGCAGGCCCCTCAGGACCACGTCGACCACCTCCAGGAAGCCCACCCTGATGAACCCCATCCAGCCGGGATCCCTCGTAGCGGCGGCCAGTGCTCCCCTGCCCGGTGCTGGCTCTGACATTGTCCTCTGGCTTTTCCTTGGCCCAGTCTGCCTATGCGTGTAACAAGAAGTGTGTGCGGAAAGTGCCCTCAGGGGAGGATGGATTGCTCGAGCCTTCCTGAAGAGGATGTTGCAATGAGCCCCGAGCACCAAAACTCCTTAGTGGGACCTTTGACCCAATGGTTCTGCTTCTGGGAATAATGAGAGAGGCCGACAAGGAGCCTCCCTCCTGCAGCATTTCTGATAGCAGTGCAACACTGCAGGCGACCTAACTGAGGGACAGCAAGTTAGAGCAGCCACAGGCGCGGCCGGGAGAGAGGATGTTGTAAGGACTATTCCCCCCTCACGATATAAAGTGAGCAAAATAATGAACAAAAACTATGGATAAGGTATGATCCCGATTTATAAAACACACAGATATGCGTGTCACACACACACACACACACACACACACACACACACACCGAGGGAAAAGGGCAGAAAAGACAAATTCATTTTAGTAACACGTATCTAGGGACTTTGGGGACATGGTTGTTTTCATCTACCCTCCTTTTAGAGCTTTCCAAATGTTCCAAAATAAGCTATTTTTCACTTTTACATTTGGGGAAGGGACCTTATTTTTACAAAGTCCAAACTCAAAAAAAGGCTTGCTTTCAGCTCTCTGGAAAGATACGCAAGAAAACTTGGTCCCAGCGGCTGCCTCTGAGTAAGGTAACAGACTTGGCCCGTGAGAACTTTTTGTAAATCACAGGGGCGCCTGGGTGGCTCAGTCAGTTAAGCGTCTGACTTTGGACTTCGGCTCAGGTCATGATCTGGTGGTTTGTGGGTTCGACCCCCGCGTCGGGCTCTGTGCTGACAGCTCAGAGCCTGGAGCCTGCTTCCGATTCTGTGTCTCCCTCTCCCTCTCTCTGCCCCTCGCTCAGTTCCTGGCCCTTCAGACCTGCTGCCCAAATACCTGTGAAACATCAGGAGGGCCCCCGCCCCCCTGCCCGCTCTCTAATCAGAGCTCCCCCCCAGCTCAGCCTTGCCCTGCATCTCCCTGGAGACGGTCCTGGAAGGACAGCGAAGACAGAATTCCCTCCTGCCACCGGCCCTCCCCCCTGCCCCGCTCCCAGGTGTCTCACCTGTACACCTGATGCCAACAGCTGTCTCTGTCATGGTGAAGCCCACAGGGCACACCCGGGCCACCTCCTGACAGCCGCCATGGTTACAGGTCAGGTCACAGCCGTACTCTCCACAGGGGCCGTGGGCTTCTGAAACAGGCCGCACACGCATGAGCACACACGACGCCCTACTCCCGGCCGTCCCCGCCTCACAGGGGCTCCTGCTCAATTCTGTTGGGAAGGCCTGATCTTAAACCCAGCTCTGCCACTTACTAGCCACGAAACCCTGGGCGAGCCACTAACTTCTGTGCCTCAGTTTCCTCATCTGTAAAACGGGGATGAGAACGCCCACCTAGGTGGGTGGTCGGAAGATGATATTCTAAGACCAAAGCCCTGTGCCTGGCACACGGTCTCAGCGCCGACAGAATTCTTCCCATCAGCCATGCCCCCCCTCCCCGCCATTACCTGGGCATGTGGCCCCTTGCCATGCCCCCCACCCCCCCCGTTACCTGGGCATATGCCCCTTGCCATGCTCCCCCCCGCCTTTACCTGGGCAGGTGGCCCCTTGCCATGCCCCGCCCCCATTACCTGGGCAGGTGGCCCCTTGCTCTCCGTCCTGGCAGGAGCAGACGTTAGGAGCAATGCAGATGCCGCTCCCGCAGCCAAAGGAGCAGAGGGCTGAGAGGAGAAATGCAGGTGAGGTAGTGGGGGCTGGGGCCCCCAATCTGCCCTACTTAGGCCAGCCCGGGGAGTGAGCACCCTGCCGTGGAGGATGTGTGGGGCATGGGGACAGGCACTTACGAAGGGTGCAGTGCCCACTGCCCATGGAGGGCGCCCAGCCAGGGCAGCAGCCACTCCCAAGGCCCGAGAGGCAGACGTGCGGGCCCAGCCGGCGTCTGTAAGAGAGGAGAACACACTTTCCACATTTCCGCCCTGGGCGAGGGATCGGTCTACCATGCCGTGAAAGTCTCCCGGGCAGGCAACAAACAGTTCTCGAAACCCAGCAGGGGGGCAGTGGGAAGTCCCCGAAGAAGAACGGCGCAGACAGTCTCTCCTGGAGGCAGGACAAAGAAAAAGGGGTGAGAGAACAGACACCAGCCTCCTACAGATACCCGCCACATGAACAGAGCAGAGTGGCTCAGAGGAGAGAGGGGCCTCAGAGGGGCCTCAGCACTGACAGGGAAGGATGGCGATGGCTGAAGAGCCCCAGGCATGGCTGCCTCAGGGCCTTTGCACTTGCAGCTCCCTCTATCGGGAAGGGTCTTCCTCAGCAATGCACACAGCTCTCCCCTGCCTTTACCCAGGTCTCTCTGCTCATGTACCTTCCCTGAGAGATCTTCCTTGTCCACTCTTATCTTGCTTTATTCTTCTCCATAACACTTACTTTCTGGGACATTCAGTTACTTATCAGTTTGTTGATTTGTTCATCGTCTGCCTCCCTTCTCATTCTCTGAGGACCAGGGCTTTATCTTTTTGTTCACCTCAGTGTCAAGTGCAATTCCCAGCACATAGTACGTGCTCAATAAATGGCTGTTGAGGGAACGGTTGCAAAAGGAAGCCAGCAGAAGAGACAAAGGAGGAGGGCAGCCCCAGAGAAGCCAGAGAGAGGTCATTCCCCAGGTGACATCAATGTGGTGAGAGTGGGGGGGGGGGTGCGAGCAAGCTGCCCAAAACAACAAAGGGGAGCCAGTGTGCCCAACGCTGGGTGAGGCATGGCAGTACGGCTACGAACAAATCACTTTCCCCACCTTCAAGGGGCGCTGGGCAGACAAAGAACCAGATGGTAACAAAAGTGTGACAAGTGCCGCAGTGGGACAGGCTTCAGAGTCTCTAGGAGGGTCGAGGCTTCCTGGAAGGACAGAATCTGGGCTGAGGCAGGAAAAAGTAGAGTAGGGGCAGGCTGTGAGAGCGGAGGGGAGGGGAGGGGGCAGTGCTCCAGGCACAGGGAACAGCAGGTGCACAGTCCTGGAGGGGGACGGAGACCAAGACGGACCACTCCTGTGATCGGCTGGGAGCCGTGATGAAGTCCAGCCTGGTTTGAACTGGGAATCTGGGCACAGCGGGAGAGGGACAAGAAAGCCCTTCCCTGCGGAGGCCGCTGGGAATATGCTGCCAGTCGGGCGGTGCCCGGAGCACCCGGAACACCCACCAAGTGTCAGGGGCCACAGCAGGCACTGGCCACTGGGAAGGGCAGACTCACTCCACACCTGAGAGTATCTATCAAGAGTGACAAGTGCTCCTGAAAGGGGAACTTCCCGCACGTGGCAGTACAAACATCTGCAGCAGACGGTCCCTGGAGCCTCAAAGAGACTGTCCCCTCTCCGAAGTTATCACAGAAGAAGCAAAGAAGTGGGGCCCTGGGGGGGGGGGCGAAGCGGGAGGGGTAGTTGCTGCCTTTGCTAGAGGGATATTGGCAAGCAGCCTGGGAAAGAGGAGCCAGCAGCTCCTGTCCCTCAGGAGGGGCTCTGAGAGGGACTGGGGTGCCACCAAAGAGGAGGACGGAAGGATGCCCGCGAGGCTGGTGGAGCCGCACCCGCAGGTGGGCGGAGGCCGAGCGCCCCAAGGAGCCTGCCCCAGGGCGGGCGGTGACGGGGAGACAGGTGGCTGGAAGGCTGTGAAACGCCGCGGGGCCCGGCCCATCTGGGCAGGAACTGGCGGTGGCCGCGGAGCACACGTGCGAGCTGCGCGCCGGGCGGGGCCGCCCCCCTGCGCGCCCCCCGAGGCGGTGGCCGCGGGCCAGGCCGCCCGCTGACACCGTGTTCCCTCGCTCGGAGCATCACGCACACGCGGCGGCCCGGCCTCCGCCGGGAGGGGACACAAGGGGAGGGTGGCATCAATCGGGAAGGAGCAAAGGGGCAAACACCCCACCCCCGCCGGCGCGCGCGCACAGGCGGAAACCGAAACGTGACCCAGGGAGAGCCCGGCGGTTCCAAGGTCCACGGGCGTGCGTGCAGCCTGCACGCAGAGGAAGCCCCCCGCCCCAGAAGCGGCCGGCGCGGCCGGGAGGCCCGTTCGCCAGCGACAGCCGGCCGCTCCGGAGACCAGGTGGCACGTCCCAGGCTGCCCTCGCCAGGGGTCCGCGCGCCAGGGCGGACTCGGAGGGGCTCACTCAGCGCCCGGATCTCCATCCCCCCGGGTTCTTGTCAGGACAGCCCCTCCAGGGGCGCAGAGCGGGCTCCCGCCCAGAGCACAGGCTGCGGTCTCTTTGTCCGGACCCCCCGGCTGCGCCCGCGCACGGACAGCGCCCCGGAGGGGAGCCCCGAGCCGCGGCTGCCGGCGGCTCCGGGGCGCCGCTCTGCCCCACGCCGGGAGCGCCCCTGCGGCGGGACAGGGGAGGGCTCGAAGCGCTTACCTCTCGGCCGCGAAATGCCCGGGCGGCTTCCTCCCGGTGTAGCCGCGGGCCGGGGCCCCCGGCAGCAGGAGCGCGACGCAGGCGGCCCGGAGGAGCAGTCCGGCCCACATGACCGGCAGCGGCGGCGGGTCCCCCCCGGCTCGGCTGGGCTCCGGCGCCGCGCGCGGGGGAGGGGGCTGCCGGCCCTCGCCCCTCCTCCTGGCGCCGCGGGGAGCGAACCAGCGAGCCCCGAGCTGGCACGCAGAGCAGAGCAGGGGGGCTGGGGACTCCGAGAGGAGGGGCCGGGGGCCGCGAGGGGCCGCGGCGGACGGTTGGGGGTCTCTGGCACCTCGGAGCGAAACGCACAAAAGGCAGCGCCGCCCGCCGGCCGGTGGCCTCTAGGGGAGGCGCGGAGCCCGGGGCGGGGGCAAAGATCAGGGACCCCTGGGGGCGGGGTTTCGGCCTCGGCCCACACCCCCTGCCCGGGTTTGGGAGTCGGCTTCCTGCGAAGGGCTGTGGGCGTCAGACGGAGGCCCTGGGAGTAAAGAGACTCCTGGAGCAAGCAAGGCTGGCGCTGGAGGCTGTGCGCCCGGGGCATTGGCGGTCTCCGTGGAGCCGGAGTTGGCTGTGTTGTCACGGGAAGGTGGGTCGCTGGGTCAACTGCGCTGCTGGGCAGTTCTGGGCCGGCTCCCAGCCTGCCAGCAGGTCTGCACACTAACCCTGGGTGCGCGGGTCAGCGGATCCACCTGCTCCCGGGCCAGGGGGCACTAGCGGGTCCTGAACCCGGAGGCTCCTCTTTGCCCATTACTGCAGCTGCCCCAGGCCACAGTCAGAGACTGGTGGGCAGGGAAGTGGGGAGCAGGTGCTGGATGAAAATCGGGATCACGCAGCTGGGAGGCAGCTGGAAGGATGACCGAATTGTGCCCTCTGCCCTGAGCAGGAATCTTCCCTAGCTGCCCAGTTCGTTAGTCAAGCCTTTGCTTACACACTTCCAGAGATAAGGAACTTCCTCTCGAGAGGCAGCCCAATTCAGTTTTGAAGAACTATATTCCTGGTACAGCACCACGACGCTCACGACGCTCAGGAAGTTAGGAAGTGTGTTTATTTCCCAGCTACATAATCCCAGCTTTGGTTCTGCCTCTACGGCTGCCCTCCTACAGGCTACCTTAGGCTGTCACCGAGATCCTTAACACCGGGGACCACAGATGAACGTGGTGTGCGAACAAGGGTCTGGACTCCTGTCTCCTTCCTTCCAGACACCATCCTTTTATTAACACGGCCTAATAGGACTTGGCTTTTCTGGCATCCGCATGAACATAAGTTTCCAGTAGAGGTGTTCTTGGCTGCCGTGTTTCTATGCTGTTCGTTGAACACAAGTTACTAAGCCAATCTCCCTCCCTCAAGCTGTGAGGTCAAGTTTTCAAAGATACTCAGATACAGGCCTGTTGTCT
Source organism: Cryptoprocta ferox (assembly GCA_028646485.1). Lineage (NCBI taxonomy): Eukaryota > Metazoa > Chordata > Mammalia > Carnivora > Eupleridae > Cryptoprocta > Cryptoprocta ferox. Next base: position 9,507,227 of record CM053575.1, on the reverse strand, counting down.
CACCTTGTCACTCTTGATCCATCTTCCAATCTAAGCGACAAGTTCTCAGCAAATAGGTCACCAAATTTCTGTATCATGAGTGCAACTTTCCCATTGACAGCCATTCTGAGTCCTAAGGACCCTCAGGATCCGATGGCATCTTTCATTTTTTGCCTCAAAACATCCCCAGGCGCACTTTCTCTCTGTGCCTCTCCTACTGCATTCCCTTTACTTAAAAAGGTGTTTTGGTGTCCGAATAGTCGGGAACCCCGCCCTGAATTGTTCAGGAATAGTGATAAACACAAAGGCCTTCCTTCACTTGAGCCCCCAAACTGTGGTGCACCACTGCCCTTAACCAACCCTACCTAGGCCACCACTCACACAGGGGCTCCTTCTTCCTGGTCCTACCCGCAAATTCTCAACACATTTAGGCAAGACAAAAATTCCCTTGTCCGCACCTGTCCCACCTCGCGCCATTCTCTCCCACACTCCAGCACGACTCGGCTTACTCCTTCCCGAACTCCGCTACTCTGTCCCCTCCGCCACCAGCTCGCCCCTGGAACTATAGCAGGGTCAGTGAGCAGCCGGACAGTTGACCTGCAACTTTGTGCTGGAAGCAAATCCTCCTTTTCCCCTCAGGCAGAGCTCGGGATGGTTAAGACGCAGTAAATTCCTTCTGGTGAGTTCCAAAAGAAAACGACTTTCTAAACAACTCCGGGCATTTCTTTCCTTCCCCCCGGTTCCTTCTGGACCTTATGGCATTCCCCTTGTTCCTCTTCTCATTTTGCTTCTTTCCTTTGGTGTCTTGCTTTCTTTTTCTTGTCTTTTGGTTTGTGAGACCCTGAGGCTTCTCAAAGTTTGGACTCCGAGAGTCTTCGAACTTAGTATCGTTCGTCTCCAGGGACCAGTTTAGGCTCCTCCGTGTTTCCTCCCCACTCCTGTGGCCTGTGGCTTCTCCGTAACAAAAGGGACCCTCCACTGAGGGCGGAGGATCCAAGTTGTTGGCTGCAGAAAGGCGGCCTCTGGCTTGTGACCCTTCCAAATGGTCATGTGATGAGTCAGTGTTTCTATTATTCTCCCAAAGGTCCGTTCGTGCAGAGGCCTGGGGTGAGTAGCTCATCAGCGCCTACATGGAAAGGAGCCACTCCAGCTGGCTGGAGCGAAGCTCCAAGGGCAACCTTTCACCCCTGGAGAGGTGATTAATCGTTTTTAAGAGGGGTTGTGGGAGCATGGCGGGAGAATGTGCGTTTCCAAAGGATCGCTGGAATTCAATCCAGAGTGAATATGCCCAAGATCACAGCAAACAAAACAAAACTGCAAGGACTCCACGGCCCCCCAAAGTCAAGACTGAAGCCACTGGTAAGTAAGGACCTTACACTCCATGCAGCAGGTCTCCACAGCTGCAGGTCAGACCACAAGAAAAGGACCGGAATAATCCTCCCACCACATTCTCCTTCGGACCTCCGCACCTTCGAGTCAATCCCCCATCTAGGATTAAATTTTTAAAACAATCACAATCTGGAGACCATGGCTTGCCTGCCTCATTAAAGCTGGTCTCTGGCATGGGGGCAGGCCTTTTCAGTTCAAACCATGACTTGAAAAATTCAAATCACAGTGTTGAGTTTCAAGTTCAAACTGTGGGTTTTTTTTTTTTTTTTTTGAGAGATGCTGATTTATTTTTTCCCTGAAGACCCTTATTCCCCACCCTCAGAAATCCCAGAAGAGGAAGGGGAATAAAATAGTAGTGAAACACAAGGAATGCGTCCGAGGAAGGAAACTTCCAGAAGACCCCCAACGCCCAACGCCGAGATGCTTCCTTGCCCTTTCTCTTTTGAGCTAGAATCTCTCGAAACCACAGTTTGAACTTGAAACCACAATTTTCCTGACACTGTATCAAAGGCTGGTCTTAAAGGAGCTGCCAATTTGCCTAGATCAGCTCTCGTCTCCACTGCTGGGACAGAGCAGCCGTTCTTCCCACTGGATCACCGGTGGGAATGTGGCCCAGACACTCCGACCCACTGCGCCGAAAGAACACAGGCTCTGTTTGCTGGGCAGAAGGGGGAACCCCAAATGTGTCCTACTCCTGGATTTTCAAACCAAAGGCGCCAAAGGTTCACTTGATTAAACCAGAGGAAATAATAAAATCAGACTCCAAAGGACATGGGGCAACAGGAAGCTGGGAGGTGCACAAGGAGTGCCCTGGCCGGACACGCTGCAGCCACGTCTAAAATGACAGGAGGAAAGGGAACCCAGACAGCTCCCAGACCCGGCAAGTTACTAATGGAGGCGACTGGGAATCAAAACGGTGACTACAGGGTCAAGGGCAACCAAAGACCACTGAATTTTGAAAACCCGACCCCCATTATCCTTGGGATCCCACCAGAAACGATCACATGGCAAAGACGACGCAGATGTCGTTTCACCTCTTGGGAAGAGCTGCTGCAGCAGCAAAGACCAGCAACTGCAGCAGTTGCCGTCGAGGAGGGAAAGGACTCTGACGCTGAACCAGGCGCAGTGTGATGGGGATGACGCTGAGCAGCTGGGCAGCAGGAAGGAAAGCGGAAGCAAATGCACCTTTCTTCTTAGATTCTACTTTATTTGGTAAAACTCAGAAACTAACAACCAATTCACGGCCCCCGGCCTCCTTCCCTCTGAAGAAGGCAGTTCCCCAGAGACAAGAAAGGCTGTGGCCTGGGTGATAACCCACCATCTCCAGGTTTCAGACTCGAGCAGCTCCTGGCCTGGTGGTCAGGCCTCCAGACCCAAAGCTCTCAGGCAACAGAGAAAGCAAAAGGAAGCTCTCATTTCAGAGACAATGAACCTGTCCCCCCTCCCGCCCCCCTCCCCACAGCCTCCCCACACCCCCAACCTAAATAAAAAGATAGCAGAGGACAATGCATGAGTGTGGTACACACACACACACACACACGCTCACACACACACACACACACACACACACACACACACACACAGAGCTTCCTTTCAGCCCCAAAGCTGCAAAATCCCTCCCTGGAAGGACAAGCGGCAACGCCAATCAAGGCTTGGTGCTCCAAAGTGATGGCTGGAATCATCTGAGACTGGTAAAAATCCAGGGAGAAAACACTTCACCTTCACCCCGTTCCCAGGTCTCCGGTGAACTGGTTTTAGTTCAAAGAAATCCCCGTTTCCACACAGGTAGACTGTGGCCTCTGGGACAGCTGGCTGAGGGAAAGGCTCCCCCTGGCCGAGAAGACAGTGGTGGGGGAGGGGAGCAGGGCAGGAGAGCAAAGCCTTCCGGGAGGGTCTGGGAAAGGGGACCCCAGCCCCTGGCTAATGGATCCGCGTCAGCTCCTCCACAACCTTGATCAGGTCGTCGGCGGTGGCCTCTCGCTTCATTCCGCTGCCATCATCGTACTGCAATGAGGGAAAGGGGGGGACCGTGAGGGCCACCGGGGCTCTCTCTCCCCAGGGAGCGGGGCAAAGAGACAGTCACGGCAAGACGCCCATGTCTGCAATACTGCCGTGGCAGGGAAGAAGGTCTCATCAGAAACCCACACCTTTCCTTACAGGTACAACTCAGCAAGATCTCCTGACAGCAAAGCTGGTTTGAAAGCCACCACCTAGCATACATTTCTCTCCCTTCCAGAATGTTCCCCAGAAGCACCATCTCCAGTGAGCCATACCCCAAAACCCTGCACTGTGGAAATGTCTCTCCCTGTTACGTAGGATCCTGGCCCTGCCTCCCATCTGGGGGTTGCCAGGGATCCCGCATAAGCCCGGACATGCCCTCACTCCTCGGGCACAGAGGTCACATGGGTGAAGTTCCTGGTACAGCACCACGACCCTCAGCTACATCCCCTTGCCCTCAGACTCCACCTTCCCACGCAGGAAGGAAACTACTGAGAAAGGGCCGCTGGTACTTGGGGATGGAGGCGGGAGGCACCCGGCACTCTGACATCACGGCACGCCCGGCCCCACCATGGATTTGGGTCACCGTCCAAACACCGCACAGCTCACCTGTAGGTTTGCCACGACCTCCTGCATCTTGGGCCGGCTGATGTCCAGGAAACTCTCAATCAAGTCTCCATCGATAAAGCCGGTGGCCGGTTCTGTCTTTCGCTCAGTATGAAAGGATCTCCAGGTGGACAGGTGAGTTAAGGAACATGCAACTATCTGCAAACAGCCTTACTCGCAGCCATCCCCCCCTCTGCCCAAGACCGCCATCTAAAGCAATCACCAGGATGAGAACAGGAAACGTTCGTCTTGGACAGTTTTGGAATTGAAAGGCCTTAGGTAAAATGATCACCTGATCCAAAGATTCTCCACTGGAGTGATCTCCAAAATAATGTTTTTAAAACTACACATCGGGGCACCTGGGTAACTCGGTCCATTAAGCGTCCAACTCTTGATTTCAGCTCAGGTCAGGAGATCAAGCCCTGTGATGGGCTCTGTGCCGACAGTGTGGACCCTGCTTGGGATTCTCTCTCTCTCTCTCTCTCTCTCTCTCTCTGCCCCTCCCCTGCTCTCTCTCTCAAAATAAATGAACATTAAAAAAAAATACTTTTAAGAAAACTATAGATCAGATGCTCCTTAGCACAGAGCCTGGCCAAATACGGACATTTTCTACAAGTGCTCCAGAGAGTCCGACGTGCAAACCTGGGAAGAACCAGGCTTCTCAGGGTAGCCTTGATCTTCACAGATGAATAAACTGAGGCTCCGTGAGACAAGAGGCACGCCCAAAGCCCTGCCGGTTAGCAAAAGCCGACACATCAGCCCATCGCCTCCGTCCCGGGCGAGAGCTGGGCCACCTTGCCTTAGGACAGCCCGGGAGCCCTTCCGCCCTCCTGCCTGGGGAGGACTCCTTCCATCTCCAGGAACAAGCTTGGAGCCTGGGTGTCCCGGGGGCCCGATCCCTGGGCTTACGGGGCTGCTGGCTTCTTCACTTCCCCCTCTTCTTCCACCAGCCTCTCTCACAAGGGTTCTCAGACCCTGCTGTCCCCACAAGATGTCTGAAAGCACGTTCCTGCGTGGTCACCTAAACTTCCCGCTTGATGTGTACGGTCAGGAAGACCGGAAGCGGACACATTCCAAGAATACATCTCCCAAATGGGCCAGGGAGGCTGGGTGAGGAGGACGCGGGGACTCGCTACACCATTCTCTCTACCGCCGGGTGTCTGACCTTCTCCCAGAAGTACATTACGCACACGCACACGCACACGCACACGCTGGGGTGCCTGGGGGCTCGGTCTGTTAAGCATCTGACTCGACTTCGGCTCCGGTCATGATCTCGCGAACCGCTGAGGTCGAGCCCCGCGTCAGGCTCCGTGCTGGCGGCGGGGAGCTGTCTGCGACTCTCTCTGCCCTTCCCTCACGCTCGCTCGCTCGCTCGCTCAAAGTAAACAAACAGACGTTAAAACAAAACAAAGACCCACACGAGCCCAGTCCCCCAGGAAGCTAGTCCGGACCCGTCCGAAACGACAGCAGCCCCCGGGAAGGGTATAAAGAGTGTTCGATCTTGCCCACGCTCTTGATGACTTTGTTGAGTCGGTTCTGCATGTCCAGCAGCAGGTTGTACCAGCTCTCCGACAGCGAGGTCACCAGCCCTGGGGAAGCAACGGGAGTGGGAGCCGCCCCGGGAAAGCGGCGCCAGGAGGCACGAGCCGGCGGCAGCCCCTCCGAGCGGGGGTCCGTGGGGGAGCGCGCCCCGCGGGGGCTCGCCTTACCGATCATGCCGTTGACTGTGCCGAAGAGCACCGAGCCCTGTGTGGGCGTGGAAGTCTCGCCCAGGTTCTGCATGACCAGAGAGCCGTGGCAGAAGACGTTGACGAATTCGCCCAGGTGGAAGAGGCCGACCTCCTGCAGGTGCTGCCGCTCCTCGTCGGTCGTGGCGGCGCTGAAAGGCAGTGCGAGAAAGTCACGCCCCGCACCTCCCGCCCCCACCACAGACCGCATGCAGGGGACACCGCGTGCTCGGCGTGCGCTCCCCAGCGGAGGAGCTGGCCTGGAGCCCACTGCCGCGGCTCTGAATCGCTCGTGGAAGAAGTCGACCTCAGTGAGGAGGCGCGCCGACACGGAGACAGGACCGGGCGTCCTCACCACCACTCGCGGGCCCTGCCCCCTCCCCGCCATCCCCAAAGCGGGTCACTCACCTATCCTTCTGACACACAAACAAGTTAAAGGCATTTTCAGCACCCAGGAAATTGTCATCATCCAAGATTTCGACGGCACTCATCCAGTTGGGATTGAAGTCTCGAGCAATCTTCAAACAGATAAAGTGCAACAAGAAAATATAATCAGCAGCGTGCAATGGAAGCCAGTTCTCGGACTCTCTTTTGGCCGGAAGCCAAGAGCCCGCCCTGCAGAAGAGACGGCCCCGTATTTAACGACAGCCGCTCTACAGAGATTCTACCCCCAATCACCAGCCAGTGCATCCCATATGGATGCAGCTGAATGGAGGGGGGCGGGGGGGTGGTGTGTGTGTGTGTGTGTGTGTGTGTGTGTGTGTGTGTGTGTGTGTCTGTGTGGGGGTGGGGGGTGTCCTCTGAAAATACCTAACCAATGCAGAATGTATGCTCCGGGGAAACCTTCTGCCCCCACTGGGCCTGATTACCCGTCACCACCGGAGAAACGCTCACAGAGGCCACATCATAAGTGAGAAATCTGCCCCCGCCCCCAGCTACCTCTTCGAAGTTCCCCTCCATGGGCTTGTAGGCCAGCAGCAGCACGGAGCGCATCAGGTCGCCCACCAGGATGAAGTCGCCCTTGGTCTTCAGGTAGAGCGCCATGATGTTGTTGTAGTGATTGCACTCGGTGCGAAGCTCCTTTTCCGTTGTCCACTCATAAAGCCGCACCTGGGAAGGACATCTGGTTTCCCGCAACCCGAGGGGCCCCAATCCTCTCAGAACGGCCACTGTCCCCTCTTCAATCCTCCATCTGCAGCACCATTTGCCGGAGTGCAGTATGGGAGGTAAGCTGGTTTGCTGGGGTACTTGCACAAAGATTTCATTTCAGTATTACACACTTACGAAATATGAAAAGAGCGAGCACATCAAACTGGTAATAAAAAGTCTTCCTTTACGTAAAACAATGAGTCTGCGTAAGGAAAAATACTAAGTAAACAGTAACGCAAGCAATACTAAGGACACAACAAAAGATGGTCTTCTCATAACTGACCGTGGATAACTGACCTACAAAAGTACTTCTAAGAAAAGAAGATCCGTCTTCAATATCCGGATCAGAAAGGAACAAGATCACCTCCCAACAAACCATCTTTTCTGAACCCTTCTCAAAACGTGTTCTTAGAACATTCTGACATGAACCCAATGAGTAGAGAAAATGGAATGCAAAGTCCAAAGAAACATGGTCAAATAAAGGACTCTTGGGGTGCCTGGGAGCGTCTGACTCTTGATTTTGGCTCAGGTCTTGATCCCAGGGTCGTGGGATCAAGCCCTGCACTGGGCTCTACGCTGAGCGTGGAGCCTGCTTAAGATTCTCTCTCTCCCTCTCTCCCTCCCCTCCCCCACTTACACGAGTGTGTGTGCTCTAGAAAGAAAAAGAGAAAGAAGAACAGAGAAGAAGGAAGGAAGGGCTCAAAGCACTAGATCTGTGGCTACCCCTCTACGCAAAGAGTTTTCCCCTTTTTTCTTTACTGCAATGTTTCTTCAGTTACAACCACACCTCCAAACTAACGAAGACACTTTATAATCCGCAGACAAAGAGATACGTATTTGGCACAACCCAGTCAGAGGAAGGCAGACTCCAGTCCCTGGAGAAGCCTGCCCTGGCAGACCCCCGGCATCCAGGTGGTCCCGTCCAAGGCTTCTGCGCATACAGGGAACTCCAGGACAGAATACGTTAAGCCATGATTTCTCAGGGTATGTGTAAAGAAACCGAACTCCAAAGAGATGCCTGCCCCCCAAGAGCCATGTATGACCAATACAATGGCCACCACACCTCCATCGGCAGGGTCAAGGGTACCCGGAGACCCCCATTTTTGGGTAAGCCCACCCCAACAGTGAAGTATAAATGGGGCCGAATGCTTGACATGCTCCTAGCAACAGCCCCCTCCCCTTCACTCTCCATTCACAGTCTATCTGCTCCGGAGACAGTTCAAAACTCCAAGACGTCCACTCTTGACCCAACAGGTTCAGTGTGTTAATATGGCAGCCACTAGCCACACATGGCTACAAACACCTAAAATGAGGCTAGCCCAAATTGAGACATGCTGTAAGTGTAAAAATATAAAGCAGATTCTGGGGCACCTGGTGGCTCAGTCGGTTGAGCATCCGGCTTCGGCTCTGGTCCTGATCTCGTGATTCATGGGTTTGAGCCCCGCGTCGGGCTCTGTGCTGACAGCTCAGAGCCTGGAGCCTGTCTTCGGAGTCTATGTCTCCCTCTCTCTCTAACCCTCCCCTGCTCATGCTGTCTCTCTCTTTCTCCCCCTCTCTCTCAAAAATAAATAAAACATTAAGAACTCTTGAAAAAAAATAAAGCAGACTTTGAAGTCTCCGTATAATACCCACAAAGTACGCCCCTCATAATTCTTGCATTTGAATTAACATGTTGAAGTAACAGTTTACATCTATTGCATTATATCAAATAAATTTCTAAAACCAATTGCATCTGCCATTTAGTTTTACTCAAGTAGCAACAAGAAAGTCTAAACTTACATCTGCAACTCCTATAATGTCTCCATTAGACAGCAGTGGTCTAGACACCACATCCCCCTCCCATGCTGGACCTCGCACCCCCCTCCATGCTGACCTCGCACCCCCCTCCCATGCGGACCTCACACCCCCCCTCCCATGCTGGACCTCGCACCCCCCTCCCATGCTGGACCTCACACCCCCCTCCCATGCTGGACCTCGCACCCCCCCCTCCCATGCTGGACCTCGCACCCCCCTCCCATGCTGGACCTCACACC
>CM053575.1:9450476-9497846 GCA_028646485.1 Cryptoprocta ferox | reverse complement strand
CTCCCATGCTGGACCTCACACCCCCCCTCCCATGCTGGACCTCGCACCCCCCCTCCCATGCTGACCACGCATCCCCCCACCCCATGTCGCACGCACAGGCCCCACAGCCGCTGGAGCACAGTCACCGGGCAGCCTCCTCTCCGGCCAGTCCCCTTTCTCTCAGATGTGGCTCTCTCACAAGGACTCCAAGCCCTCTCAACTTCCTGCCACAGTCCCCGCACCGCGGGGCTGGAGGAAAGATGGACTTCCGTGCATTCCCTGCAGGCCCTTCCTCACTTGCATGCCGCCTCCTCCCTGATGTGCCAGTCCCGAGGCCCACCCCCCAGCACTGCCGGCCCCGGGCAGCCCAAGGCCGCCGCGCACACCCCTGCACCACCGCTCTCCCCTGCACAGCCTTCCCGGGATCCTCGGCTGACTTTTACATTCACAGACAAGACCCGATACCAACCCTTTCCTTTCCTGACCCCCTTTTCTCCTCACGTAACTTGTCCCTCCGACGGTCACCCTCAGAACCTGCCACTGAACATAATTCCAAAATCTTGTGTCCCCAGTTTCACTGCCTCTCAGCCCACTCACGGACAGTGAGCACCTTCCACCTCCCAGTAACCAGACAGCTTTCCTGGTCCACTGCGCTCCAGGTCCCCAGACGGCGAGCCGGACCTCCTGAGACCTCTACTCCCTCCGCTTCCACCCTCCTCGTGGCTCCTTCAGAGGGTGGACCAACCATGTGGGCACCGGAGGCCCACCCGGGGACCAGGTCCCACCTCCCACTGGTCTACTCAGAAACCCCGAGCCGACACCTCCTGTCTCATGGACTATTCTCATCAGCACAGAAACGCGCAGCCCTATTTCCAAGCTGGAAAAACTACCAACTCTCTTGTCCTGCCACCCCTTCGTCTCCCTCCCTTCCCTCAGTCACCCCATCACTCTCTTCTTCTCCGCCGATGCCCCGAAAGCATTTCCCGTGCTAGCGGCCCTGTCCTCCCAGTCCTGGTCGAGCCCTCTTCTACAAGCTTTCCACCCCACCACCCACCCAGAGGAGCTCTGGCCAAGGGCAGCGACACCTTCCACGTCGCTAAAACCAGAGGCCAGCTCTTAATCCTTACGTTCCCCGACTTGTGACAGCACTTGTAATTTACCAATTCGCTCCTACCCAAAATCCTTTCCGTGGCTCCCAGAACAGTCTTCTCTCGGCTCCTCTCCTGCTTCATTCATCACCCCTTCTGCGTTTGGCTCGTTCTTCCACATCACCCCAACTTTCATGGGCTGGAAAAGCCCAGGGCTCGGCCTTCTGGTCCCTCCTCAACCCACTCTCAGCACATGAGTGATCTCAGGTGACCTTACCCACACTGCAGGCTTTGAATGCTGCCTCGTAACTGCTGCCCTGCCATCTCCAGCCCGTCCAGCGACTTCGTGGCGGCTTCACTAACATGACTACCGAAACCCAGGAGGTCCAAAACCAGGAAACCTCTGGTTTCCCAATGGGACACAGAAAAGTATCTTTGGTCTCTGCCCCCAGTTGCTGACCTAGAACACTCCTAAAACCCTCTCACTTCCGAAGTGAGACCAACAGTTTACTCGAAGCTCCTAAATCCCCCGGAATTTCCTGAACGGCAAGAGTCCTTTGTTCTAATGAGGTGACTCTTGGTGGTTCCGGATGGTTCAGGATGTGGGCCAGTCCCCATGATTAGAAGCCTGGACCTGCTGGCCCCCTCCCCCATCCCCTGGGGAAAGGAGGGACTGGAGATTCCATTAATGACCAGTCATGCCCGTGGGCCGGAGCCTCTCCACCTCCTCCGTCAGCGCCCCTGCTCCCAGAAACCAGTAGCTGCTGTCCGCAGCACCCCTGGAGCCTGACGGATCTCGCCACTGCTGCCCTTGGGCTCCTCTGGCCTTTTCCAAGGCGTGAAATGATCTTTTCAAGACAGAAGTCCAACCGCATCCCAGCATTTGCTCAAACCCTCCAGAAGTCTCCACCATCCTCACACTAAGACTCAAGGTCCTTAAACAGCCTACCAGGCTCTGCATCCAGGCCCCTGGTTGTCCCTCTGACCTCCCTGCACGTGCACGCCCCAGCTCGCTCCCACACAGATAGCAGGACCGCACCCACCTCCTACTCGCCCTTGGCTTCTCCCAGACACTGGCACGGCTTTCCCCTCCCTTCCCTCAGGCACCTGGCCAGATGTCACTGTCTCAGCAAGAACCGCCCCCCCCCAACCCCCGACCATGTGATGAAATAGCATCCCTACACGTGCTCCTTTGGGCACTTTCTCAGTCCCTGCCCTGTGTATTTTCTTGTCATCTCGAGAACAGATACGCACTAGCTGCTCACAGGCCCCGGAGGACAGCTCTTGCCCATTTTGTCCGCTGCTCTATCTCAACACCTAAAAAGCACCCGGCGCACAGCAAGCATGTGAACAAGCTGTGCATACACGTAGCAACCGGAAAGCCATGAATGAAGGACGCAAGTAATGCTTTTTCGCTCCCAGGCTTCTCAGCATCTTCACCATCCCACGATGCACCGGGGAGCTCCAAGAGGGGACCCAGGTTGCGGTACTTCCCAAATGTACTTGACTATGAAACTTAAAAAATGTTTTGCAAGGGAGGAGGGGTCATGGCAGAAGAGAAGTGGGCTCTTTTGCGGGACCAGGGTTTCGGGGTGTACCGAGGATCACACGGCCTGGCTCAGCTTGTTCCACACACGAAACAGCCCCCCCCCACCTTGGCACACTCGGAAGTGCAGGGGCCGCAGCCCACACCCTGTCCTCAATACCCCCGGCACTCAGGATCTGACACGCACGGGGGGTGGGGGGAGCTCCCGTAACCAAGGTGAACAGCTGGGCCAACCTGAGCTCCCCAGATGCCTGGCAGCACCCTCCATCCCCACCACTCTGTCATCCTTAGTATCTGACACATAGGCAGCCTCGGGGAACACAAGGAGACACGCTCCGCAGACAATGGTGTGCCACCCAGGGCGCGATACCAAGCGGCCTCACCGTGCTATTGATGCTGGCTAATAGCTTCCCGTTGAATTCCACCATAGAGTACACGGCCCCTTTCACTTCCTTCTCAGCCACCGTCTGTAGTTTTCCTGAGGAGAGAGAGACTGAGTCTCCTTCAGGAGCCCACACTGTAACTCATCAAAAGAATCCCGATTCCCCCTCTGGCTCTAATTCCTGCTCTCAAACTGCGCATTTGAATGCAGAAAGTAGAGTCCGTGTCTACTGGAGGTAACCACCACCGCAACTAGGAGCCCCAACATCAGGTGCGGCGACCCCAGGCTGAGTCCAAGATCTGCCTCCCCACCCCGCCCCCGAAACTGCAGATCCGACGCTCAGGATGGAGACCAAATTCCATCTCGGCCATGTGCGCTGAGATCTTGGGGTTGATAGTGAGTCTAGAGAACCCTTCTGGGCAGGGGAGACGGGAAGAGACAGTCGTGCACACAAAGCACGGAAGGTGCAGCAGGACCCTCCCGGCTGGGATTCCTCTCCTTCTGGCCACTCGATTCTCTTACCCGAATTCACCTCTCCCCCTGTCTTCCTTTCAAGGAATAGAAAAGGAAGAAACACAAGCTAGATTTTACTTGTGGGTCCCCCTCTCCAACACTCATCCAGATCTTCAGCAGCTTGTGTGGAAGAAGAGAGTCTCGTATCCCCGCAACTACTCCGAGCCTTTCCACTGCTTCGCTGAGGCTCTGAGCCCACATGGTCTGCTCACTTCCCCAGGACCTCAAATCTCTCATAAGCTGGGGCCGCTGCCCACTTACCGTCGGAGTACTGAAAGACCACAATCCGGCCCTGCTTGGGTTCCGCCTCTTCGGGGTACACCATGGCCGTGCCCACGATGAAGTACGTGTTGGGGTCCTTGCCCAGCTTGCAGGAGACCAGGCTGAGGGCATACTCGTTCTGCAGAAACTGGTGGGCGTGAAGCACTGGAAGGAGAGAGGGAGCTGTGACTGGCCGCTGAGCCCCACACACAGGTACCCGTCCCTGTGCCCCGGGGGAGGGAACCCCCCCCAGGCTGTGCAGCGGCACCGCCTCCTGCTGCTCCTGTCTCCTCGGCCTGGCCTGCGTCCGTCCCTCCCTGGCCTGGCACCCTGGACTCCTGGCCAGCCCAGAGCCGCCCCCCACCCCCCTACTTTCTTCTCCACCTAGAATGGTCTGCCACAAGGTCTACCAAACTCTGGAACCTGTCAGAGCCCAGAACAGGCCAGCTGAGGGAGGACACGGGCCCCAAGCGACAGGAAGAACCCGTGTGCACCTTCGAAGGTGTGCTGGTCGATGATGAGGAGGTTGTGCACCTCCACCTCTTCTCCGAATGAGGTCTCGTGAGGTGCCGTGCTGCTGGAGAAGAGCTTGCTGGAGCTGACGCTGCTGGACAGGGCCTAAGGACACAGAGAACATGCCCCCTCTCGCACGCAGCATGGGCACTGGCCCCACCGGTGGGGGGAGGGGCGGTAAACCAGGCCCAGGGAGCAGAAGCAGATCTTAATGAGGAAACCTCAGGGTGGGCAGCGCGGATGGAGCCTGAAGAACAGAGAGCTTCGGAGAGGACACGGAGACCGAGGACAAGGAGCCAAATTCCGTATAAAATTGCCACAGCCGTCCAAAACAGAGGAGTCTCAGGGTTACTAGTGACCATTAAGACAGGGAGCCCGAGTCACTCAAACAAAGCTAATGAGAAACTAAGTCGACCCAGTGAGGGGAGGAACTTCAGCTCTCTCGATGGGGAAGAGCGAGAAGCGCGTGAAATAAAAAGAAAGGTGTAAAGGTCTTATGCTCTGGACGAAGGAGAGAAGGTCCCAGCGCAGATGTCTGGGAGCGAGAAAAGCAGAGAACCCGCGGAGTGAACATGTCAGCTAACACCTCCACGGAGTCTGTTCTGTGGGGCCGGAGACTGTCACCTGTAGTTCGCACACGAGAAGCCTGAAGTTGAGACTTTGCCCAAGGCCCCACAGTAGCGATACCCCCTGCAACCAGCTCTGCCGGACTCCGAACCCCACCTCCTGCCTGTTACGCTGACGCTGCCCCCGGTTACTCCTACCTACGAAGCACCCAAATTGACGAAGAAAGAGAATATTCATCCTGCAAGGCTACAGAGGAGCAAAACCATGGCCTGCCACACTTATCCCAAATTCTTCTCAGCCCTCTCAGGAGGGCGCCAAGTCCAGCTCGCTGCCTGTTTTTACAACCCGGTGTTCCTGGAACCCCGCTCTCCTACCTGGGTCAACGGCTGCTTCGGTAACGGCCGGCTTGAGCAGTTGTTCCCACAGGAAGCCCCCCACTATGTGACCCTTTACGGAAGACTTTGCCAGCCCTGCCGGAAGACTTTGCCAGCCCTGCGGTGATGCCACCTTTCTGTGTCCATGCCCTCACCTGGGTGCTGGCACTGGGCCTCAGAGCCGTTGTGCCCCCACTCGTGTCCTGGACTTCGATCCGGCTTGAAAGGACCCCAAAGCACTGGGACACTTCCTGATAGCAGATCTTCCTGGAGAACAGGTGTGGACAGTGCCTCTCAGAACAGGCCTGAAGCGCCCACGCCAGCGCCCAGATGGCCACGCTCCTCGGCCCTGCTCCCCTGGCCCTCACCTGGGGGACTCGTAGAGGGGGACCGTGCGAATGTGCAGCTTCTGGATCTCGTCGATGGTGCCAATGGTGAGGGTGCTGTTGTTGGCCAGTGCCAGGCTGGAAAGAAGGGTCTGGGTTTAGATTGAGTAGACCCGAGGAAGGAAAGGAATCTACAAGGCAACTCCGTAAGGGGAAGAAAAGCCAGGCAGAATTACACTAGCTTACTCGGAGTAAGGGTTCTCAACTTTGACTCTATGCTAAAATCACAACAGGGCGGGGCGATCTTGAAACATTCAGACGCCTGGTCTCACTGCCACCCCCATCTCACTAATAGGTCTGGGTGGGCCTAGGCTGAGATTTTTTTTTTTTCTAATGTGTATTTACTTTTTGAGAGAGAGCGAGCGAGCGAGTGCGCGCAAGCAGGGGAGGGGCAGAGAGGGGGGACAGAGGATCCAAAGAGGGATCTTTGAGCAGAGAGACGGATGAAATTCACAAACTGTGAGATCAGGACCTGAGTCACTCAACAGATTCACTGACCCACCCAGGGTTGAGATTTTTAAATGCTTTCCGTTTAACGCTAAAATGTAGCATCAGAATCGACAGCAGGGATCCTCAAATTATCATTTGCAACAGAATGAGCGACAGTGCTGGGCCCCCCACCCGCTCCAAGCCTGGCAACCCCCTGAAGGCCTGAGAGTTTACTCCAGCTGGTGCTGTGTGGCCACTGGGGGAATCACACTAGGAGAACCCCAGCTCCAGGGGAATACACAATCAACTCTAAATCAGGGGTTCGGAAACTTGCCTGACCGTCTGAATCACTGGGGAGGTTTCCTGAAAATACAGATTCTAGGGCCAAATGCCAGATCTACTGAGTCAGAATCTGAAAAGGCGTCAGAAAAAATCCGTACTTTTTAAAAAGCATCCCAGGGATTTCTAACAGGCAGCCAGAGCGAGAGCCTCTCTTCTACGTTTCCCATCTCGGCTATTTTACACGGATTCAACTTTGGGAAAAGGCTAGAGGGGAAGGGTTTGAGGAGCGTCCCCCAGCAGTGGCACCCGCGGAAAACAGAAAAAGGGGCTCACCTGTCAGGATAGCCATCGGAGTTGAGGGGACACATGTAGTTGACTTCCTTGAGGTTGACATTGGAGAAGACCAACTTGTGGTTGCTGCTGTAGATGACGGTCGGGCGGTCAGAGCAAGCAAAGACATTGGTGGTAGAAAGAGAACGGAAAGTCCTCAAGACCGTGGGCTGCGTGCCCAGAGTCACCTTCTTCCGGTCGCTCAATAGGCCTACAGAAAGAATGGCGTCAGGAGAGAGACGGACAGGACACGGGACGAACAGCTGGGCTGTGGAGGCTCAAGAGCGGGAGACCGAGGCTTAAGGCAACCGACTCTCCACTCCTGATTTCTCAAAGGGCCCCCCGCCGCCCCGTTCAAAGCGTGACGCTCACCCGTCTCAATGTTGAGCCCAAAGTAGAAAAGCGCCCCGTCTCCCAAGGCACAGAGGAGGTAGTGGCTGCTCTCAAAAGTGGTCATCAGGATGGAACGAGGAATGATCTCTGCGGGAGAAGGGGCACATTAAGACCCTGTTCCACATTCTGACCCTGATCCCAGCCCTTCACGGTCCTCACGAGACACCTACCTCCGCCCAGCATCTCTTTGTGCAATAGCTCAAAAGAGGGCAGCTTCAAGATACGCGCAGAGATGTCCGTCCAGAGGCCGATGGCACAAAGAGGGGACAGCCCATTGCTGTCTCCCAGGGGGGTGATGTCCAAGCAGGCCACTTCGTGTTCCATCTCTGTGTGGCTGAACAAAGAGGAATATGGCAGAGGAAGGACTCCGAGGATGAAGGAAGCCCCAGAGGACAGGAGAGGAAAAGAAGAGCGGACCGACCAGCACACACCTGATCTGTCGGAGCTCCTGAGGGTGGATCTGCAGGTAGTAAAGAGCCCTTCCCACGGCCACCACCACCTGGCTGCTGTTGCAGGAGGCCACGCTGATATTCTTGCCCTGAGGCTCCTTCCACTCACTGACCAGAGCTTTGGGTTCTTGAGAGACTAGCCTCACAGATGCTGACGTGATCTAGAAACAAAAGAGCAATGTCTCCAAGCACCTGCTGGAACCCATCCATGAATGGGAAGGTGGTAAACGCTGCCCTTGGGGAGCCCTAAAAACAAACTAGGTTAAGTCCTCTCGGACATGTATTTCTCTTCCCCAAACACCCGCAATGATTAGTTCCAACAGATGCCATTTGTAGGTGCAGCCCTGAGGAAGGCCGGCTTGAAGCCGCTTCGAGCTGCCATACCTACAGCCAGAAAGAAAGAAACCTGTTTCATTCTGTTGAAGGCTTAGGAAAACCAGCAGCGGAGAAGACCCTGTGACTCCCCTCCAGCAGTTCGTGTCAACCCAAAAATCAGTCTTCTAAAAATGGTCAAGTTCTTTACTATACTTGAACCATTAAAATACTTGAAAATTTGGAGGCGTCGGGCTGGCTCGGTAAGTGGAGAGTGCAACTCTTGATCTCAGGGTCATGAAGTTCAAGCCCCATGTTAGGTGCGAATATTACTCAAAAATCAGATCTTAAGGGGAGGGGCGCCTGGGGGGCTCAGTCAGTTGAGCGTTCCACTTCGGCTCAGGTCATGAACTAGTGGTTCGTGAGTTCATGCCCTGCATCGGGCTCTATGCAGACAAGCTCAGAGCCTGGAGCCTGCTTCGGATTCTGTGTCTCCTCCCTCTGTTCCTCCCCCACTTGCTCGCTCACTCTCTCTCTCTCTCTCAAAAATAAACATTAAAAAAAAAAATGTTTTGTTTTTTTTTTAAGTCTTAAGGGGAGCCCAGATGGCTCCGTTGGTTAAGCATCTGACTCTTGGTTTCAGCTCAGGTCATGATCTCACAGTTGGTGAGATTGAGCCCCACGTCGGGATCTGCCATGACAAAACAGAGCCTGCTTAGGATTCTCTCTCTCCACCCCTCCCCCACTCTCTCTCAAATTAAACATTAAAAACGATAAAATCCCTTAGTAAAAGCTACTGAAATTAGTTTAATGCATCTATTTTATCACTGAAATAAAACAAAAAGCAAGTTATGACAGTGCAACATTACCAATTCATCTCATCGCTCAAAACTGAGTTCCTATTTAAAGAGGAAAGTCCTTTAATAATAGACACACAAGCTGGTGCCAGTCTTCAGGCCACGAGTTAGAAAACACTGACGAAGCAATGAATCAGTATCTGGGCATCTCCCACACTTGGTCCACAAACCAATGGACCCTTCCCTCTGGCTTTTACCAAACCCACCACTACCTGCTGACTAAAAGGAAGACCCAAGTGGATAAGATGACGGAGACAAGTTCATTAATCCGCAGGCACAGAAGCACCATGCCAGACACGGGCAAACACGGACTCGGGTCACAGTTAAGAGAAGTGCAAAGGGTTGAGGAGGATGTGCAAAAAGTGAACAGTGCCGGGGTCACGCCAAACTGAAAACAACTAGGGCGTGGGAAGGCGCTCAGAAATCAGGCTCCTGGGGCTAACAAGCGCAAAAAAGGTATCTGACCCCCGTGTCACATATAGATTTAAAACAAAATCAGAGTAGAGTAAGTTCCGGTTCTAACAACGTGGAGAGTGCTGGCGACAGTCATTATGGATGGGAGCACTAGCACGAAATAGGTGTGTGCTACTATTAAAACACAAGAAAAAATATGTCTCCGAAAATAAACACAATCGGTGGTTTGCCCAAATATGGTACCCCAAACCCTAAGAACATTACGATCCCATCCATAAAAGAGAATGTGAATAAATACGATATACATGCATTTCAGAAAAAAAAAAAAAAAAAAAAGCCAAAAGGAACAACTCCAAAGCTAACCCGCCACTGGGTGGTAGGTTATCGAGTGATTATTTTCTTTCCCTAGGATTCCTGTTCCTTTTAGAGTCCTAACAACACACTGTTTGAAAATCCTACAGTGCTCTCTACTGCACTGTAGATCAATTCAAGCAAACGGGGCTTGCCCCTTTCTCAGTTACCTGGATAAGTTGCTGATGAGCCACGTTGCCACAGAAGAAAGTCTGCTGATCGTCCACGAAACCCATCAGTTCGGTTTCCTCTACCTCCTCTCCGTTCAACATGAGAACCCTGTGGCAGAAGGGAAGGCCCGGGTCAGCCGGCCAGGCTTCCCCGCCTCGCGCCCTTCACAGGAGCACCGGGAGCCGGCCCCAGACCCGCCCTTACCTTGTCTGGCCCACAAAAGAGAGCACCAAAGTGTCATCGGTCTCCCGGTTAGGATCAGACCGCAGCGGCCACAGACCTGGAACACAGATCAAGGAGGAGGATGCAGAGCTCGGCCCCACACTCGCTCCCCACATCTAAGGAAGGACGGCCTGGCCCCGCGGAGCGGACACTCTGCGGAGCCCGTCCTGAGGCTGAAACACCCACTCCGTTCTTTCCTGGCTTTGAGACCCTGGAGAAGTTATTCTTAAAATTGTTTTGAGCCTAATACTTTAAAGTTTTCCCTTTAATTTGGAAGAGGAGAATACATGTCTAGGACTCAAACTCAAAATTTGTTCTTAAAATGTGTACACAGGAGTTTTGTTCCTATACCTCTCCCTGCAACCCGTCTGCCAAACAAGTCATCAATAGTCTCTTGTTTATTCTTCAAAAGGAAAAAAAGTTCTAAGAAAATTGGCAGTATTTTACAAGCAAATACAAATATAAAAGATGCCTGGCTGTCTCAGTCAGTGGAGCATGCAGCTCTTGATCTCAGGGTTGTGGGTTCGAGCCCCACATTGGGTGTAGAGATTACTTAAAAACAAAATCTGAAGAAATACATATGGGGGCGCCTGGGTGACTCAGTCGGTTAAGTGTCCGACTTCAGCTCAGATCACGGTCTTGCAGTTCGTGAGCTCGAGCCCCGCGTCGGGCTCTGGGCTGAAGCTCGGAGCCCGGAGCCTGCTTCGAGAGTTCTGTGTCTCTCTCTCTCTCTGCCCTCCCCTGCTCATGCTCTGTCTCTCAAAAAATAAACAAACGTTAAAAAAAAATCTAAACTTAAGAAAAAATACATACACACACACACACACACACACACACACACACGTATGTAAAACGGCCTATCATACACTGCTCTGCACCGTGCTTTTCCACTTTGTAGTAAGCCCTTATCCAAACTGCACAGCACCTTGTTTTAACCGTACAAACATACCAGTTTATTAAGTCCTCACAGATGGACGCTTTTTCAGTATTTTGCATACAATGCCACGGTAAATGATTTTCTACTTATGTCATTCTGTATACACGAAGGTCTGTGGGGCAGATGCCTAGAAACGGGATTACGTTATACGCATGTGGAGTTTTGGCAGATACTACCAACAAGCATGCTTATTTCCTCACGGCCTCACCAACAGTGCTGTCAACCTTCTGGGTTCTGGTCACCTGGTGAAGAATGGCATCACTATTCAGTTCTGATCTGCGTTTCCCTTATTACAAGGAAGGCCTGTTACCTGTCCACGCATGTTCTTTTGACAATTTGGGGACAGGAATTTTTGGTGATCCTCTGTATAGAAATGTTTGGATAAATTAGGGAGATGAGGCCTTTGTCTATAAGGTGAACTACAAACATTTTTATCCGGTTTGCCATGTCTCATGACTTAACCTCACAGTGTTTTGTTTCTGCCATGCAGAAGTGTTTTATTTTTACGTTGCTGAATTAACCAATCTTTTCCTTTTGCTTCTGTACTTGAGTCACAGTTTAAAAGACCTTCCTCACTCTAAAATTATAAAGGGGAGCACCTAGGTGGCTCAGTCGCCTACGGGTCTGACTCTTGACTTCAGCTCAGGTCACGATCTCACGGTTTGCGAGTTCGAGCCCCGCGTCAGCGCTGCACTGACAGAGCAAAGCCTGCTTGGGATTCTGTCTCCCGCTTGCTCTCTCTCTCTCAGGACAAATAAAAATAAGCTTAAAATAAATAAAATTATAAAGGAATTTGACAACTTTTTCTTTTAACTTTTCTACAGCCTTTTTTTATTAAAATTTTTAAGTATTTATTTTTCTACAGTCTCCCTTTTACAATAAGTCTGATCCACTTGGATTCTAGTAAGGTATATAAAGTACAGTACGGAGCCAAACTTCTTTCCCTAGTTGATGACTGGGAATGCCATTTATTAAAAACCATTTATAAAAGAACCTTCTTGGGGCACCTGGGTGGCTCAGTTGGTTGAGCTCCGACTTTGACTCAGATCACGATCTCGCGGTTCGTGGGGGTCACTGCTGTCAGCACAGAGCCCACTGAGGGGCCTCTGTCCTCCTCTCTGCCCCGCCCCTGCTGGCGCTATCTCGAAGATAAATAAACTTTAAAAAAAAAAATCATGTTTGGGGCCCGTGAGTGTCCGACTCTTGATTTCAGCTCAGGTCATGGTCTCACGGGTTGTGAGATTGGGCCCCACGTCAGGCTCTGTGCCAACAGCATGGAACCTGCTCGGCACTGTCTCCCTCTCTCTGTGCCCCTCCCTGATGCATGCGTGATCTCTCTCTCTCTCTCAGGATAAAGAAACTTACAAATCCTCTCTATCCCACTGAACTGAGATACCACCTCTATTGTACACTTAATTCCCGCACGTAACCGTGTCTATTTCTGGACTTTTTTTTTTTTAATGTCTGAATTTTTGAGTCTGCGCAAGGAACTCTGCCTGTGAGCGCACCAAAACCACACTCTTATTTACTGAGGTTTAATGGCACATTTTAATATCTGGTAGGGCTAGTCCCATCTCGCTGCTTTTTTAAGTCTTCCTGGCTTTTCTTGCTTCTCCCTTTTCCCATTTGGTTCTTAGATTATCTAGGTCAAGAAAAAAAACCCCTCTTGATATTTTTATTGAGATATATTAAACACAAAAATAGGTCAAAGATTACTTTACAATTTATAGGACCGTGGCATGTCTTTTTGTCATTTGACCAATCTATCCTTTGAACCCCTAAGGAGTATTTTAACGTTTTCCTTCTACAGGTTTTGCACACGTCTTGTAAAATTTATTCCTAGGTATTTTGCCTTTTTACTGCTATTGTAAATTAGCTCCTTCCCTCCACTGTATCTTCTATTGGACTGTTTTCACATGAAAGCTACTGATTTCAGTACATTGATTTTATATCCTGCTACCTTAATGAATCCTTATCTAGTTTTTTAGTCAATTCTCCTGGGTTCTGTAGTTTTACGATCTCTTCCTTTCTAACTCATAAACATCGCTTTATGTTTCCGTTTCCATCCTCCTATTTCTTAATAGTCTAAACCACTTCTTTTCTGATGTGTGTGTCTCTCTCTCTCTCTCTCTCTATATATATATATATATATATACACGTCTTTGAACTGGTATCACTTTATGATTCAATCTGATCGTCTTTCTCCTTTAACAGGTGAGTTTTAATCGATTCACGTTTACTAATATGACAAATCGGATTTTTCAGACACTCAGGCAGATGTTTGCTGGCCGTTCTGTCACATTATTCTAGGTCATATCTACTACTTATACATCATAAAAGCCTTTCACTATGCAGTCTTTCTTTGAGCTTCCTGATGATTATAGTTCTCCTGGCATTGAGGTTGGTATGTTTGCTCTAGAAGTTCCATTTATACTATCTACACTTGTACGGGATGGTCTCAGTCTCTTCTGTTTTCAGGGATTCTATTTGTTCCCTTAGAGAAACAGTACATTTAACTTAGAAACTTTTCCACTATCCAATTATCCAATTAACACTTCCTCCATTATCCAACTTTGGCCAATAATACATAATTTCAAGTTTACTTTGGCACTTTTAAATATGCTTAAGCTTCTACCACTTATTTGTCTTTTCCGTTTTTTGTAATTCTTCATTTGACCTGTTTTCCTCTAGCTCCCACCCACGTGCCTTCACAACACATGATGAGGCCAAAGGCCAAGGTCACTCAAAGAAGATTTGCATCCTGTATCCACCAGAAGGTTACCTTTGATGCCTGGTAAGTCAATGCTGGCATGCTCGTGGATTCCAATTCCATTCCGGATGATCCGCAAGGAGCCTTCCTTGAAAGCCCCAGAGCAAGTAACCAGCTGCAAGCAGAGAAAGGGCTTCTAAATAACCCCCTCCCGAGCCTCGGGTCATCATACCGATGCCCAGAAAGTAAACAAGCTATACCTAAACCCAACGACCCTTTCCAGTGGAGCTAAGTTTGAGGATGCAGACTTGGCAGAGGCTGAGGTCCAAGTCCCTCAAATTTTCCAAGCAGACAGGACGTTCCAGTCCAAGAAGCAAAAAACAACTACCAGTGCCCCTAGCAAGCTGGCTTCCATCACTGGAACCTAAAGTGTACTGGAAAGAGCACAGGATCTAGAGTCAGACACACCTGCCATTTGGGGGTTATGGGATCTTGGACAAGTTACTTGATCTGTCTCACCCCAGGTCTCCTCACTTCTGAAATGGCCCAGAATTCCTACTCAGTAGGGTGCTCATGTGATCACAGATACTGTACACCTGTATCACAGGACTAGCGATGCACTCAACAACTGGCAGTTATCCTTGCGTCATCGGGATTAGTGAGCAAGGCTCTTAAAAGTTATCTTCAGTGGGCACACCCCACTCCGGATAGGCAAGTCCGGGAGAACACAGTTTGAGTGGACGTATCAACCATCCATTTCTAGGATGACCCTCTTACCTGTCCCTGCCCCTGCCTCTCCAGGTCCACCACGCACATGTCCACAATGGGTCCTAAATTGGTAAAGGTCTCCATGGCCACTACATAGGAGCCTTGTTCGTTGCTGTCAACATTGAGCTAGCAAGAAAAAACAAAGTTAGTCCAGGAATGCTCCTAAGAGATCCACCCTGAAGAGATGGTTATCATCCAAGAGAAACTCTGAACCCTACAAGACCTGCCCTCCTTGTACTCCACTGGATGCTTCTAGAAGGGGATTACTGACCAAGGAACATGGTTAGCTTATAGGAGACCCAGGAACCAGTCAGGGATTTCTAATCTGTGAGTCTCACGGATGGATGTCAAAGAAGCAGTTTGGCAATCCATGTAAAACGTGTGCATGCATTTCTCCGCAGAGAAATCCGAAGTTTTCGTGCTCCAGAGGGGATCCGGCACATTAGACTACAACCTATTTGAAAGCAGAAGCTGGGTCTTATCTGTCATTGTGCCCGCGGCACCCAGCACCTTGCCTGGCACATCTGTTGAACGAACCTTTAAGACAAAGAGCTAGTCAGGGTCGGAAGTGAAATCAACCGAGGGGACAGCCACATCGTACGGAAACAGATGCGATGAAGAAACGCAAAGGCTCCCAACACGGAAGAGACGCTGACAAAGCAGCGAAGATGGCGAAAAAGAAGCCAGAAAGAAGAAAGTCATCTTCTCACCTTCACAAGCTGGGAGTCACCAAGGCGAGACCCAACGAACACAACACCATTGTCGAGGTATGTCAAGCATTCGGCGATAGAGGTCTAGAAGAAAGCCAACGGCATGGGAGGCATCAGAACGGACCCCCCGAGGGAGCCTGACACTGTCCTACCACCGTCCCCTCACCGCTCAGACATCTGCTAAGAAAACAAACAGCTGCAGCCACAAGTCCCGAAACAATTCTCCGTTTCAAATCCCCAGGTCCCACTACACAAATGCTCCTAATCTCTGAAGTCTGTGACTCCATTTATCATATCCTTATACTCAGAAAAATCTGTACTCTCTTGCAGGTGCCTGCTCCGAATGATCATCTTAATCCCAATGGCTCCAGTCTGCCCACAGTAATTACAAACCCCTAAAATTCACTGCCTAATTCTTAACCTTTGGGGGAACCTTCCCCTGGAACTGACTAGTGGCGTCAGAGTAATCTTTAATTCTGAACGGTATCCTTTCCACTTCTCCCGCTTTGTGTGCTTGAGGCAGTTCACAGCTGCCTGCAAGACTCTCCAACGTCTAACTCATCTGAAAACCAACTCCCACAGCAGGACTGACCATTTGTTGCCGGGTGTTAAGTAACTCAGTTCCCAGTCGCAGTGCGAGGCCACACGTCTGGGGCCACCAGGGCGCTAGTAGAACGCGGCAGAGCAGGGACCAGCCCTACCTCTCCGAGCAGCTCCACACGGAGATCTTTGAGGGTGACGGTGCCGTCCATCTGCTCCTCCTTCTCCAAAAGCAGCATGAAGAGCCGTCCTTCCATGTCCCCCAGCAGATAGCGGGAACCATTGGGGTCCACACGATTGTGACACACGATCGTGCTTTGCTGCCAAGAGGGAAGACATGGTGGTTAGACACGGTCTCCCACAACCATGGGAGAGAGAGAGCAAGCCCTCACGAAGCACTCCCTTCAGCAAGCCCGGCCACTTCACAGGCAAGGCACCCACTTAGCAAACACTCCATGTGGGACTGACAATGGGGACATTTTTAGTCTGAAGACAATTTTCTGAGGAACTCAACACACCTGAAATGTTCATTTACAGATAATCCTCTTGGGAAGAAGAAACACACAGAAAGCAGGAGGCCGCTGTAAGTATTCACTGGACTATGAATGCTACCACAGATTTTGTTATTTATCCTCCCGACTCCCAATTCTCCCCACTGCTGATGCCACCACAGACCGTGCTATTCACCCTTTAACTCACCATTTTATGAATTTCTTAGGACTGGAAACACTGAGATTCGAAATTCCGGGATTAGTCCTTTAAGTCTGTGTAACTTACCACTATCCTACCTTCACGTGACTTGAGCTCTGAGAACATTTAGTCAAATGTGCCAAATTCCTTCCCTTCTTAAAGTTGCCCCAGTAGATGGGAAGAGTAAACCTACTTTGATTATTACTTCTTTCTCTTGGCTAGTGAGCAAGCTCTCAGTAAGCCAAACCAAGCCAAACTCTCTTCGTATTCCCAACGCCCAACACAGTAGCTTATGCACATAGTAAACAGTAGGACAGACATCTAGAAATGTCCCTTTGACAAACGGGGAGAAAGAAAGGAGCAGGGTTAAGAATAAGGGAGAAAATCAGAGAAGGCAGGCAAAGTAAAAGAATGCTGCTCACCTTGATGATGGGAGGGGCAATTGCCAGGTATTTGTCACCGTTGTGATAGGTGATTGATTCCTGTCCAATGATGATGGCCCCCCCGAATGGCTCTGGGACTGCAGGGGAAAGGGCACCATTAGAACGCTCAGCACTTCGGACCTGCCAAGCCCCGCATTGGCAAGGGCGCCGATCCAGCCATCTCTGAGGCGAACCTTCAGATCATCGTTATTTTTAAAAAGACAACAGAGTCCAAGGAACATGACGGCCTGTAACGGGCACTGCCGTCTTGGAAATTTTAGGCTGGCATTATCTAGCCCTGTATGTTCTCTGGTCGCTCTGCTGGTGCTTCCGAGTTCCTGAGGATGGGGAGTCTCCCTCTGTGTTCTTCCACCTGGATCCCTCCCCTTTCTCTCCTAAACTTTGATCTAACTCAAACCTTTTCTTCTTTTTCCCTCGTTCCTTAGCTTCATTTCCCGCGTTATCAGGGCCGCCATTTAGAAAAGCCAATTCTCACTTGGGAGTTTGAAAATTTCTCTCCTGGGTGAAACCCACAACGTAATGTTGAGGGGCAGGATTCGGGACAGGGAGCAGAGGCCTGGAGTCAGGCCAAGGCTTTGTCAGAGAGGCACAGGCAAGGGCGAGCCCCTCGGGCCAGGCCTCCCCGTCTGCGAAAGACTCAAGATTAGATAAGCCCTGTAGGTCCCCTTCAGTTCTTAAATGTCGTGCCCAACGATAAAAGAACGCGAGTAATTTCTACATGCTGCGCTGCAAATCAATCTCGGTGTTTCGCAGTTAAGCCCTCCATCCCAAATAAAGGAACGCTATACTTTCCAGGAGGAGTGAAAAACAGACAATCCCAAAGCCAAAGCCAGGAAAAGCAAAGGAAAGCACGCTTAGAAACAGGGGATGTCGGGGCTGCCGAGTAGCGCGTGTGCATGATGGCACCGGGCACGGAAGCGAAGGCGCGGCGAAGGCGAGGAGGGAACAGACCCAGACCTGGTGCGGGGGCACATTTCCAAAACCCCAACCAACCTGCGATCACCATGGAAGCTTCAGCTTCTACGTTTTCCTGTTTCCAAGGGCCCTTATTGAACTCCTTCTCCCGGAGAGACACCTCGTAGGTTTTCACATGCCGCCCCTGAGGGTCCTAGGTGGGGGGAAGGTGGAGTGGTTAGCCCCAAGGAAGGGTGAACCTCAGACTGGAGAGGAGTCCTGAAAGGGACGGGCCGGACCCACCCAGCATCTGACCATCCTATCTCGTTGGCCTCACCATCCGGATGCATCCATATGCTGACAGCCACCAACTAAGCCTGTGACTGGGCAGACGGAGACTCAGACCTGTTCCTAACAACTCAACTGACCGAGACAGGCCTAAGAATTAGAAAAACCAATCCGGCACGCTATACTGATCACCGTAAGAAATGCAACGTACACGTGTATATTCACGGGTGTGTTCAAGACGTACGTACGTTCTATAGTCCTTGGTCCCAGAGAACTTAATACACTGAAAAGCTAAATACGTCTAAGAGATTAAAGAACTTATCTGGGGGGCACCTGGCTGGCTCAGTCTGTGGAGCATGCAACTCTTGACATCGGGGTCATGAGTTCAAGCCCCAAATAGGGTGTACAAATTACTTTAAAAAAAAGGATACAATTCTTAAAAGCATTCTGCCAGGGTGATGGTAGTGAGAACAGAACACAGTGCTTTTCTACAAGAAGGCTTTAGCTAAGACCTCCAGGCCTTCCCTTGTCAACACCTTCCCTGCTTCTTGTGAATCCTGACTCACGTCAGTCCTAGGGCCGTTGAAGTCACCTTTGAGACTAGAAGAGCAGGGTCGGGGAGGCTACAATCGGCCAGTGGGAGATGGCATCAACAAAGGCCAGATGAAAGTCTAAGAAGTTATGGAAAGAATTCAACAATGTGTTTTGGGGCAGGGGCCACATCTTAATCACTGCTAATAGCTCCTGACACACTTAGAATGACTACCGTTCGCCGGGTAAGTCCCTAAATGTTTACCAAGTTGAATTTCTGGCACAAAACGGGAGACAGTTGTTTTTAGCTGATGAAAGATCTTCCCATCAATGACCAGGGAAAGACTGCACTTCACGAAAAGTTCAAGCTGGGGTTTGGATTTGGGCCCTGGAGACATATACAGAAATGAAGGTCTTTCACGACTGGCGGCCCTGAGGCTAGGAACAGACGGAATCCGCCTTGAATAACCAACATCAGTGTTTTCATGATCTGCTAATTCACAAAACTGACCGAGGCAGAGAAATTCTCTAAGTGTTTTATTTCGGCTCCCATAGCGCCCTGTGAGCGAGATCAAACAAAAACCTCCTCAAGCAGTTTCAGCCCTATTCAACTGAACTTTATTCCGACCAGCCTCTGAACTCTAGCACTTATGGAGACACTAAGGAATATGCAAAGCTAATCAGTGTCTCCAGCGCTTAACACAGCCATCGAATGTGCCCACACGTGTCACTCGGGCTCAGACTAGGTTTTCCTTCCACCATTTATTCAACCGCACGCAAGCGAAATGACCCCACGCTACATGGCTCTTTGGTAAAAGGTGGAGATTTTACCAAGATACAGGCCAGGGAGTCTGGTGCCCCGCCACCCTGCCCCCACTTAACAAATCTGGCTCGGAGAACAGCTGCCCAGGATCAGCACGGCTAAAGTTCTAGGCACACACTAAAATAGAAGCCAACAGCCAACAGGTCACCAGAAAGTGAGGGCTGGACAAAATGCAAACCTCCTCTTAGAAGACATAAGTAAGACATCCCCAAGGCGTTTTCTTCTTTGCTTCAAAGGGCAATTTCTAGATCATTTCTCCGCAGCTAAGTTTTAATAATCCCCTAGCATGCCGGTGAGAGACTCAGACGAAGTATAAACTGGGTCACTCTATAAAATCTCCAAGGTCCACAAGAATGTAATCTCAGGATTAAAACCTGCTTCCAGCCCCAGAGAGCTTCCTGCCTCATTAAGTACTACTGCACTCAAGATGCAATCAAAATCTGACCCACATTAATCACATCATTCAAAACATTTGAGGACAAATACATTAAACTCTCTGCCTACCCTACTACCAAAGCCAGACATTCCAATTAGCGAAAATTAACTCCCACTGTGCAAAACCACCCCGCTTCCCCTCTCTCCTCCAGCTCCAGTACCTGGTACACGAAGCAGATGGTAGGTGCCTGGCAACCATAGAGGAACTTGACGTCGATGACATGCAATTCCTCGAGGCGGATGTTAAAGGCCTTGAGCTCTTTATTGTCCCGGTCCAGCGGAATAACCTTGAAAAGGCCATCATACAGTCGCAGGCCGATCATGCGGCACTCAGGGTCAATGATGCCAATAATGCCAGTCTCTGAGGGGCGGCCAATACGGTCCTAAGGAGGAAAACTGGGGTTAGGGCAGAACCTCAACACTCAGGGTAACAGAGGATACCAGGCACCTCTTCCCCAAGATGGCTTTAAGGGTAGCAGTAAAACTAGCGGCATCTAGTAAACGTGCCAGCGAGCCCGCGTTGTCAGTGTGTGCCTTTTTGCAAAACACCGAATCTCAGTGAATTCGTACCCTGTCCCTTGGTCTCTTCCTTTCTTCACGAAAGCTCAAACCCTTAGTGTCTTCTCTTTGTTTCTCTGATCACAGAGAGAGCTCCCCTCGGCAGCTTGATTTTCTCCATCAAATCACGACAGCTCCACCCAAAAAACTTTCATCAGCCTGAAGCAGCCCCCTCACCTGGACATTGCCATGGGCTCGTGTTATGATATCAATGCTCTCGCCACTCTGCTTATACTCCAGGATGCAAGCATTGTACTTAGCTGTCAGAATAAACAGTAGGTCCTTGCTCTCCCCCTGGAAGCCAACGCAATACCATTAAAACAGGTTCTTAAGAAAAATTTTTTAACTTTATTTATTTTTGACAAAGAAGGAGAAACAGAGCATGAGCAGGGAAGGGGCAGAGAGAGAGACAGAAACACAGAATCTGAAGCGGGCTCCAGGCTCTGAGCTGTCAGCACAGAGCCCAACACGGGCCTCGAACCCGTGAACCTCGAGATCATGGCCTGAGCTGAAGTCGGCCTCTTAACCAATTGAGCCACCCAGGCGCCCCTAAAAGAGGCTCTTTTTAAAACGAAAATACCCGTCCAGCCTTTAAACATCTTTCGTTAAACATGCTAAGTTCTTGAAGAACTTTCTTGTCTCCCCGGAGAGAAAAATCCAAGGTAAGCAGGTTAACACACATCAGATACACACACCCTAAGGGTGTGTGCAAAAGGCCAGAACTAAAGCAGGTAAACATCTGGGCTGCCCTTTGATGACTGTGCAGGTCTCTGCCCTCCCCACACTAACGTCTTGTCTATTTCCATCTCAAGCTAATCTCACTCATTCCATTCAAATTCTCAAAGATGAATGTAATGCCTCCTCTAATCCTCTCCAACTATTTGAAGAGGGAAAAACATGTGAATCACGACGGAAGCTAAAGCGGACCCACAAAGTCTTACTGACTTATTAACAGAGACCCCGAAAGACTGCCTATTTTGCTCAAAGGATTACAATTGAAATTTTCAACCCGCTGCTCTCTTGTCAGAGTCAGTTAGGATACAATGAAGCAACGTTCATGAAAGCATTTGAATTACAATGGCGGTAATACTACGATGATTGTTAGTGTAACAGTAAATGCTTGCTGTGTAATAGCTCCTATTACTAAAACATTTCCTCTTCCCAGTAACCCAGCAGATTTTATGTCGTTATCCCCATTCTGCAGACGAGCTACATAAGGCACTGGGGCTCTGACAGGTTAGGTGACACCACCCGAAGTCAGAATCGATACGGAATAAAACCAGGACGGCCCTGATCAAGAGCCTACTCTGGGAATCAGTATGGTGACCCACATTTCAAACCGCTGTAGTTTCCCCTTCTAGAGAGGTCAACTTGACCAGTTATTTTTTCCTAGTGACTCTCTTCTACTTCTAGGAAGCTTGTTCAAGAATATAAATTAAAACCCGCCATTCAAAAAAAAAAAAAAGAGAGAGAGAGAGAGAGAGAGAGAGATTTTTCTCTCCTAAACCCCATTCCCCCCAGCCCAAGCCAAAGTGTAAAACAACGCGAAACCATCCACGACAGTTCCTGATGCTGGGCCCAACCCAGAGCACTTACCTTGGGCCTGAAAAGCTCCATGACCGCAATCTTCCCATACATGCCCACCTCCTTGACGGGCCGAAGCCCCTCAGCAGTGACTACATAGATCTCTAATCTCGTGTTTTTGGCAATCAACAGGTTCAAGTCTTCGGCTGACGTAAAGTGTCCTGAAAGGAACAGATCCTCTAACTTTGGAGGCCAGAGCAGTATCTAAATAATCCTATGACTTGTACTCAAGTACCTCCCGAATTCACATTTATTTCACAGACTTCTCTGGCTCCCTCCGCTCTCTGCCTTCTTGCCAAATCCAGCACCTCAGAGAGTCTCACTTCATACATTGAAGAAAGCTACTTCCCCATCACCCTAAGGAAACTGGACTGGGCCTAAGAGCGGCGTGTCCTTCAGCTGACAATGACTGTGAAAACCCTTCAGATGGCTCTGTGCCCTCAAATTTTACTTTTCCTACGGCAGCGGCACATCGATCTTCTCATGAAGGGATGCTGGAGAAAGTGTTCATCTCCATTCAGTCCCTGCCTACAATCTCACAAAATCTTTACCAAACAGACCAGATCGAATGCAAATTCTCAGAGCTTTATTTTGAGACACTGCTTTGTCCACACCTCTGGCCTTCCCGGAGGTCTACTAACCCCCCGCCCGCCCCCCATCCACACTCCTTCACAGTTCCCAACTCTCCAAACAACAAGAGTTTTTGTTTTGGAATCATGATTAGGATGCACACAAACATACAAATGTGAGGTCTTCATATTCTGCTGTGAACGTCCTTCCAAATGATTACTCCCGGGGTTGCGGACATCTGTGTCCTTTGTGATCCTTGCCTAGTCAACAAGGCAAACCCAGCACTGGGCCGGGCCATCCAAACCCTCTGCTCCGGCGGCTCCCTCGAGTAAACAACAGCCCCAGGCAAAGAACACTGCTCTCCTTTGGGTGAGCGCGTACATTCCTCGCATCCCTCCACCTCCTGCACCTTCCAGGCTCTCCCACCGGAAAATTCTGACCCTGAAAAAGTCGCCATCGCCACCGCCCCTTCCCCTGACCGCACGAGGCCAATCTCGGGGCCCCAGCAGCCCCGCACAATCAACTCACACTTCGTTCTCTGTCCCGCCGGGGCCCGTCCCTGTCCCCGAGGCTAAGTGACCTCCCAGGACGAAAGGGGACCCTCAAGCGCAGCTTTTACTCCCCCAAAAGGCGCGTGCTGAGGACAGCTTCTTTAAAGTCGTGGGCTGGCGGAGCTCCGTCGGCCGCCAGCACCTTCCATTCCCGGCACTCGGTCCCGCCCGGCCGCCCCAGGGGCCGCGGGCCTCCCTAGGCCTCGGTGCCCCCCCGGCTCCCTCCCTCGCGGGGTCCCCTGCCCCGGCAGCCTCACCGGTCACGCAGCCGTTCACCGCGGTGGGCTTCTGTGCCGTTACCACGTAGTTGTACGACATGTCGAGGTCTGGGGCGGCCCGTCGGCACTCGAGCGCAACGACAGAGAAATGGACACAGGCGAAGAGACAGGGGCCCCCACCCGCGCGCGGCGAACTCCAATGCCGCTGCCTCCGCCCCAGAGACACGTTGCAGGCCAGAGCGGCCGGGGCGCGGGGCATCACGGGACGGCCTCAGCTGGCCTCTTGGAGGACTCACGGCGCCCTAGGCAGCCAACCAAAAGAGGCCCCGCCCCCAGGGGCCCCGCCCCGCCTCTGACCGCCGGAGCCCGGAGGACCCGGATGAGGGCGAGCCGTCGGGGGTCCCTCGGAAGCCGCTGCGGTTACGGAGGTGGCTGGTGCGGGCGTGAGCGGGTGGGGGCCCCTCCCTCCGCCCTCGGAACCGACCCTCTGCCCTCAGCCCCGGTCCGCGTCTTTCGCCCAACCGAAGACCCCGTCCTCTCTCCGTCTTCCGTTGCTCGGAGAATTCTCGGGGCTGATCTCCCTTTTGGAACCGGAAGTACTGCAGAGGTCGCAGAGGGGCCGGGAGGTGACGGCAATTTGTGCACCTCCCAGACTGGAACCCAGGTCCGGACCTCTCTCTCCTTAGCACCCCCAGTTCCTCCAGACTCAGCCGGTACCCCCACCTGACCCTAGAATGATTGATCGATCACTCCTCCTTAAGGACACCAGGAGCCTCGCCTTTTTCTCTTGTAAACTGTGATTTTGCAGCCTCGGAAGGGCCCTGTAGGCCACTTGCCCTCATTATTAGTGCCCCTGTTGCTGTACAAATTCTGACCTCCAACACAAAACCCGAATTTACCCCGGGGTGAGACCCTTGAATGGCCCAGGAAAGCAGTCAGCCCTACCATTTCCAGGCCACTGCACATCAGAGAGGCTTTGTAAGGAGGAGGAGAACCACGTGGCTCGGAGCAGCTGCCCAGTGCCCCAGAGAAGGCAACCCCCATTTTACAGATGAGGAAGCTGAGGCTCAGGGGAATTGGTTTACCTAAGATCTCCCCAGGAAGTCAGAGGCAGAGCTAGGCGGGGACCCTAGGTGTGGACTCTTTCTGTTGCAGACACACGGTGAGCGCAAGACTGAACAGGGCTACACTTAGGGAAGCTAAAATGGCATGTGGTCTACCTGTGCGGTTTCCCGCGGCAAGGACCCTGCCGGCCGTAGGAAGCACTGAATAACCAGTAGAAAGAACCCAGGCTTTGCAGAAAGACTAGGCAGGAGTTTGGGTCCTGGCTCTTAGTATGACCTTGGACAAGTCATTAGAGCTCTCTGAGTCTGTTTCCCAGAAGTAAAATGGGGCCACCGACTCAGCTGCTTCCTTCTTGGTGTGGTGCCAAGGCCGAGAGTGTGAAGAGCTTTGTAAATGAATTCGCTGCACGGGATGCCCACATAAGAGTTGAAGTTACCCGGTGGGTAAATGCCCCGTGGTGATGAGGTGGGTGCCGTTCCTGGGCATTAAGAGCAGCCCTGTGCCCAGCATGGATCAGTCTGTCTTCTGGCAGCCAAGTGCAGGCGTGAACCTTGGTCAGCTCCGTGCTCTTCTCCGTCCGCAGCCCACGTACTAGAGTTTGGACTTGGATCAAAGTCTGGGGCAGCTCCCTCGTTACCAGGGCGCTGGATGCGTGATCGTGCCAGTCGGCTGCCAGGACTCCAGCAGCTCCTACTGTTACCCACTCCTGCAGGTGCTCCTACCACCTTCGCTGTGCTTAGACCCACGTAGCACGCACGGGATTGCCCATCAGCGCGAAGGTGTGAACTCGGCTTGCTTCAGAGCCTCTCCACCATGGTGAGTCCCATGAGGGCCAGGGCAGAGGAAGGATACTGTGGCCTTGGAGCAGTGGGGGTGCCAGCCCCAGGCGCGCCGGGCTTCCTTACACCCTGACAAAGAGATGCTGCTGCCTCAGGTTGTGAGAGGAGGATCACCCTCCCTCTCCTCTCGGGGCTGGATCTCTGCTTCCCTCCATTCCGCAACGGGTCCCAGCGGGGCCTGGGGCCGCAGCCTCTGAGTCCCTCCAAGGCCCATCGGCCCCTGGTCTCGGTCATACATTCAGATTAGAACGTTACCAGGTCCCTATTGTGTAATAGACACTGCAGTGGCCACAGAAAGAGCCATGAAGGATCTGGTGCGTCTTCTTGAACCTGGGGTGAGTGCGGGCCGGTCCCAGGGGTGGGATCTACGCTGTGGGCGGCTCAGCCTGCCCCTGGGCGTTACTCCAGGCCCACACTGGAGCGAGATCTGAACCAGAGCAGGCCTGGGACGGACCTGGGTTCAAATTTTAGCCTGTCAGCAACCTTCTTGAAAGAGACTGATCTCTTTGAGGTTTTTTTGGGTGTTTTTTTTTAGTGTTTGTTTATTATTGAGACAGAAATAGAGCATGAATGGGAGACGGACAGAGAGAGAGGGAGACACAGAATCTAAAGCAGGCTCCAGGCTCTGAGCTGTCAGCACAGAGCTCAACGCGGGGCTCGAACCCACGAACCGTGAGATCATGACCTGAGCCGAAGTCGGATGCTTGACCGACTGAGCCACCCAGGCGCCCCTTTGGGGTTTTTTTCCCCCTCGTCTGCAATGCGAGGCAGATTAAGGCCCTCCTCCGAGTGGCCGTGAGGGGGTGATCAGAATCCGGGGGGGCCTCACTCGGGGCCTAGTCAACTTCTTTTACTTTTCTGTCCTCTCACGCCCCTGGGAGCCAGGGTTGGCACTGGTCCCCAAGCCGCCCCTCTGGCTCTGGTTCTGAAGTGCTTGCAAATCCCAGGCAGGACTGACTGTCAGGAATGGCAGGGGGACACATTCTTGGAGGGCGGTGGCGCTGGAGGCTGGGCTTGAAGTTAGAACAACTCACAGTTTGTTTGCGTGTTCCGGTCCCCGGAGGACTCTGAGAGCCACAAGTCTATACCCTTACCAGGACAAGACCTCTGTCACTCTCCGCCTCCTTTCCGCCCCTGGGGAAAGCAGCATGAAAAGGCTAAAAGAGAACCATCTTTGGGTCAAGCAGACCTGGACACTTAGTGGCTGTGTGACCCTGGGCAAAGTCACTAAACCGTGCCTCGGTTTCCTCTTCCAGCCTAATCCTCCCTCCATCGTGTTGCTGGGGATATTAAATGAAACCCCCCCAAAAGCATTAGACCCAGACCTTGCTCTCAGTCACGACTTGGGAACAGAGCCCATTATTCTGCTGACTTCCTGCTGACCTGGGCCACCGTCCTAATCCCAGAGCAGGTGGCTCGGCTTTGGCCCCTGCCAGACTTTGCACAAAGGAACCGGGTGCCCGTAGGTTAGGGGAAGGAGCCTCGGGGTGGGGGGGAGAGCAGCCTTGACGGGACCTGGCTCAGAGCCGCCCCGGGCCACCAGGCGGCGCTGGGAGCCTGCCCTCCGGGTCCCTGTTGGGCCCCAGTCTCTCTCTGGGACAAAGGCAGAACCCGCACCCTCGTCCGCAAACCTTGTTCAGCTAGCAAGGTAGAGAAGGGGAGTAGCTGCCTTTTATTGAGTTCTTCCCCTACAACACGTACATATGCTAGTTTGTTGAGTCCCTGATGTGCTGAGGTGTCCCATGGCCACATTCCACCTCTGCTTGTGAGGAAGCCCACCTCTTCCTCCCGGCCACTGGTTGCTCGGGTCATTCTAACTTGCTTCCTGGCCCGGCCACCGTACGCTTTCCCACCTGCAGACCCTGGTGTGTACTCTCCCCCCACCCGGAATATCCATCCTTTTTCCCTACCCCCTAGGCCTCTGACGCCCTTTACCTCCCCAACTCCTGCCTGTCCTCCCAAAAGTCTCCGGGATGTACTGAGGACACGGAGCAAGTGCACTACCCGCAGCAGGTGGAAAGGATCTCTCTGCGTTTCCATCCAGGGCAGGCCCAGCATTCTGTTAACTCTTGACGCGCAGTGCCTAGCCCCGGGCACACCAGGGGGCTCAGGAAATGTTCATCGTGCACCAGAGGCTCAGCTGGAGCGGCAAATGGGTGCAGGGCCTTAATGTTAGTACGTTTTTTTTTTTAAGACTCAGGATTCTAGTTCCCCTCTTTTATTTGTACCGAAGCCATTCTCCCAGGTAAATTTAAGCCATAGTCCAAAGCCCTTCATGAGTTTTGCCCCGAGTAAATAATCCCAAGTTAAGAGAACTCCCAGGAACAGCCACCTAAGAAAAGCATGCCCAGTTCAAGGAACGGCTGTGTCTCGGGACTCCTTCTGGTTAAGGGGTCTTAGCCGCAGCTGCGGGTCCACACCCGGAACCTCCTCCCTGCTCTTCTCCTACAGACATCCAAGAAGCTGCTGAACACGGTGGCAGGCTGTGCCGACGATGCCCTTGCTGGCCTGGTGGCCTGCAACCCCCACCTGCAGCTCCTGCAGGGCCACCGAGTGGCCCTCCGTTCTGACCTGGACAGCCTCAAGGGCCGGGTGGCCCTGCTGTCAGGTGGGGGCTCTGGCCATGAGCCTGCCCATGCCGGTGAGTAGTCCGGGCGGAGGAGGCGGGCTCCTGGGAGATCCTCAGTGCTCCTAGGGGGGTCAGGACAAAGCCCAGGGCGGGTCCTTGTTCCTGCTCTCCCGGTCCCTCAGGCTGTGATCTGGGGCCAGTCATGGCCTTTCTCTGGGCCTCAGGCTCTAAGTCTCTGAAGTACAAGTTTGGACCAGATGATCTCTCAGGCCCTTCCAGCTCTGTGGGTCAGTGATTCTGTGAATCCTGGCCTTCTAGGCCCACATGACCCTTCCCCTCCTCCATGAAGCCTTCCTGATTTTTCCAGCCTCGCACGGTATCCTTTTTCTGAATTCCCACCCTGCGTTTTCACATGCGACATGGCCAGCCTTAGGTCGTTTCCTGTTCAGTGCCAGACATGTGAGCATCCACTGAGGACTCCTGGGGGCAGGGCCTGGGTTTTGTATTGTCTGTACCTTTCCTGTCTCCCTCGGCAAAGCTATCCATCCACTGAGCACCATTAACGAGCACCTGCTGTTACCTGCTTTGGGTGCTAGGGATGCAACAGTGAATCAGAAAGATAAGGTACCTGCCCTTACAGAGCTTCTGTTCTCCTTTGGGGAGACGGTAACCCGGGAAACACAGAGTGAAAGGGAGCATTCCAGGGGTGCCTGGCTGGCTCAGTCGGTTAAGCATCCGACTTTGGCTTAGGCCATGATCTCACAGTTCGTGGGTTCGAGCCCCGCATCGGGCTCTGTGCTGTCAGTGCAAGCCCACTTTGGATCCTCTGTCCCCCTTTCTTGCTACCTCTCTCCTGCTGGTTCTCTCTCCCCCCCGCCACCATAAACTTTATTTCTAATTGATTTTTATTTTAAAAAATTTTTTTAATGTTTATTTTTGAGAGAGAGACACACAGAGCACAAGTGGGGGAGGAGAAGATAGAGAGGGAGCCACAGAATCCAAAGCAGGCTCCAAGCTCTGAGCTTTCAGCACAGAGCCCAATGCGGGGCTCGAACCCACGAACCGTGAGATCATGACCTGAGCTGAAGTCGGCCACTTAAATGACTGAGCCACCCAGGCGCCCCTAAAATAAACTTTAAAAAAAAAAAGAGCATTCCAGAGCACGTACGTGAAGTAGCAGAGAGAGGAGAGCAGGGTAAAGGAACAGAGGGTCATTGGGGCCAGGGTGGCGACTTGCCTCAGTATGGAGTTCAGGGAAGGCCTCTCCAAGGAGACAGCCCCCGAGGAAGGGTCTGTGGAGGGTGAGCCGTGTACTCTTTCAGCACCGAGCACACAGTAGGGCTCGCCAAACCCTGAGGCCCAGGAGCGTGGGAAGCCCCGGAGACTGCAGGCACAGGTCCCCAGTGAGCACCCGCTCTGTCCCCAGGCTTCATAGGGAAGGGGATGCTGACGGGGGTCGTCGCAGGAGCCGTGTTCACCTCCCCGGCGGTGGGCAGCATCCTGGCAGCCATCAGGGCAGTGGCCCAGGCGGGCACGGGTAAGCCTGGCTTGCGGGAGGGGCTGCTGTGGGGGGTGGGAGCCAGGCACTGAGGGGGCGCTGCTGGCTGACCCTGCAGTGGGGACCCTCCTCATCGTGAAGAACTACACGGGAGACCGGCTCAACTTCGGCCTGGCCCGGGAGCAGGCCCGGGCCGAGGGCATCCCCGTGGAGATGGTGGTCGTCGGGGATGACAGCGCTTTCACCGTCCTGAAGAAGGCGGGCAGGCGGGGACTCTGCGGCACAGTGCTCATACACAAGGTGAGACCCCCCCCGCCCCGGGACACTGGCTGGCCCCACCCCCAGCCTCCTCTTGCAGGCAGCACCTGGTATCTGGACCTTTTCCAGCCAGCCCACCTCCCAAGAAGCCACTCCTTCCCCAGTGCTCCCTGACCTGGAAGCCCCTTCAGCTACCTAAGTGCAGGATAGAAGCATTCACCCGGACCCTTCCCTCTAGCTTCCCCACACCCAGCCAGCTGCCCTGTCCTAGTGATGCGAATGCCCCTACGACGCACATGCCCCTCAGAGCCCGGCCCTTCCTGTCCCAGCCTTGGTTCAGTCCCCATGTGCTCATGTCCGGGGCGGGGGCGGGCAGTCACTGCTCCTCACTGGGCTCCCCCTCTGGGCTCCCCACCAGCTTCCTGCCTGCCCTTCCAGTATGTTCCCCGCACTGCCCCAGAGATTTTGAAAATGTGTATCTGACCAGGGTGTCCATCCCCCCAGGCTCCTGAGAGTCAACCAGGGCTCCTTGGTCAGGCATCCACTAACTAGCCGTGTGACACTTAACCAGTCACCTCTCTTCTTTGGGCCCATTTCTCTGCTTGCAAAGTCTCTTCTGGCCCCAACAGATTGGGGTTCTTGAAGATTCCTGGCAAGGGCACTGTGAATGCAGAGGGTGCACTTTTCTGCCCTAAATGTGGGGGGCCAGGTTGATGGGGCCGTACTGAGATGCCCTCTTCCCAGCTAAAAACTCAGCCCCAGCAGGTCGTCTGCCCCCAGGTGGCACGGTGACTCCTTCCCCTGCTTCTGTGCGGGTGCAGGTGGCCGGTGCCCTGGCTGAGGCAGGTGTGGGGCTGGAGGAAATCACAAATCGGGTGAGCCTGGTTGCCAAGGCCATGGGTGAGTGCCGGCCCAGGGATTTGGGAGGCGCCAGTGGGAGGTTGAGGCTGACCTTGGGGTGGAGCAGGTTCCCTGCAGCTGCATAGGAGGGCCTTCCAGGTTCTTCCCCAGGGACTGAGGGAACGTCTCCTGGGGGAGCTCCCGGGGGGCAGGTAGCTTGGGTCCCCAAGCTGGGTTTCACTGAGGTGAAGGGTCTGGTGGCCTGTGTCAGCGAAGAGGCTGCCGTGGGCAGGGCTCCCCATGTGTCGCTGCCGCCTGGCCTGACGCCCAGGGCCGAGAGCAGCCACCCTTCTCCTGCCTCGTCTCCTGCAGGAACCCTGGGAGTGAGCTTGTCCTCCTGCAGCGTCCCTGGCTCCAGACCCACCTTCGAGCTCTCCCCTGACGAGGTGGAGCTGGGCCTGGGTGAGTTTGGGGCCCCCACTGTCCTGGTCATGCCTGCGCCTGGGCCTTGCCCTTGTCTTCTCTGCTCGCCCTGAGCAGGGGCCAAAGTGGTCTTAGTTGTTTTGGTTTTTAAGTTTATTTAAGTAACCTCTACACCCAACGTGGGGCTTGAACTCACAGCCCCAAGATCAAGACTGGCACGCTCTTCCGGCAGAGCCAGCCAGGCGCCCTGGTCTTAATATTTTTAAGGGGGCACTTGAGGCCCTTCCGGCCCAGCCTGCCTGGTCTCTTTACCTGCTGTCCCGTCCACACCCAAGGCTCTGGCCACCGGGACTCAGTGCGCCAGCCCCCTCCTTGTCTTTGTTCACACGATTTCTGGGGCCCCTCCGCTCCTGCCAAAAATCAGCAAAGGGGGTGAGAGGCCACCCAGCTCCCTTCCTCCCCCCATGCTTCCAAAGTGATAGGCAGAGGCCTCAGGTGGCCTCGCCGTGATTGCCTCTAGTTAAAGCTACGTAACTAGTTAGAAGTTAAGTAGTTAGGGTTCTCGCTAACTCCACTACCCAGCCCTGAGCTTCCAGAGAGCATTGACCGTGTATTTTTCATTATTCTGTCCATTGCCCCCCACACTCCTCCCATACATGGCGCCTAGCCTCGTGTTGAGCACTTAGTAAAGCCTTGAGCAGAACATGAGGAGCGAGTCCGCAGGCCCTGCGTGGGTCCATGGTGACCGAGTCTATCCGCAGGGATCCACGGGGAAGCCGGCGTGCGCCGGATAAAGGTGAGAGGACTCCGCGGCCCGGGCCGGTGTTAGACCCAGGCCTCCCAACGCAGCTCACTCCTGGCTCTTCCTTCTGACAGATGGCCTCCGCTGACGAGATCGTGACACTCATGCTCGACCACATGACGAACCCCTCCAGCATGTCCCATGTGCCCGTGCAGTCGGGTGAGGGGCCTTCTCGCTGCCTCCCAGCCTTTCCTCCTGCTCTGGGCAGGGGGCCTGGAGAGTCTCACCTGGGTGCTGTGTCTGCCCACAGGCTCCTCAGTGGTGCTGATGGTCAACAACCTGGGGGGCTTGTCGTTCCTGGAACTGGGCACCGTAGCCGACGCGGCTGTCCGCTCTCTGGGTGAGCCCCACACCAGAAGGGGACCTCCCCAACCCCTGGAGCTCCTTTCCCTGCAGCCCTTGGAAGCCGGACATAAGAAAAGCAGCCAAGATGGGGTTTGAGATGGCCCAGAGCAGGGGCCGTACAGGCAGATGAGTCCAAGTCAGGCCATCGCTCTGCCAGCTGATTGCTGGATGCCTTGAGCCTGTCTCCTTGTCTGTCAGGAGGGGGCAGCAGTAGTACCTGCCTTACAGGGTCTTTGTGAGAATCACGTGAGATTAAGCGAACGGAACACACTTAGCATAGGGCCCGGCACGTGGTGAGAACTCAGTGAAGGAGACGTGTAATTACCTATCTTCCCTATGGAGGGGGCACCTCCAGGGGATGTGGGAATTCTGGGCATCTTTTGACGGAATCTGGCCCTCTCCCTACTAACCTCAGGACCCTAGCTTCCAAAGTCCTTGTTTCTCTCTTGTTTCTTTCCCTGACGCTCTGAGGACAAGTGCCCGCCTTGCTCTCCTTCCCTCACGCACCTCCGCTCTGGTATTGCAGAGGGCCGCGGGGTGAAGATCGCCCGTGCCCTAGTGGGCACCTTCATGTCCGCCCTGGAGATGCCTGGCATTTCTCTTACCCTTCTGCTGGTGGATGAGCCTCTCCTGAAACTGATCGGTGAGATCTGGGAGCTGGGGTCATCCAAGCCTGGCCTCCTTGTGGCCAGAGGGAGCCACGGGGACTTGGAGACACCCCATGAGGGACCATGGCCTCTGTGGCTTCTCCAGCCTTCGGCTCTCACTTGAGGAGTTGGAGGATCCTCCCCAGGGACCCTCCACCCTTTCCTTGTACACAGCAGGCGCTCAGTACTTGCTGGTTGAGATGGAGGGAACCAGGCACAGGTGGGGAGTCCATGTCCCGCTTGATCCCTGACCGGCTGACTTGTGTCTACAAGAGTCATCGTGCTGTCCCTAGATGCTGAGACCACCGCATCGGCCTGGCCCAATGTGGCCAAGGTCTCCGTGACTGGGCAGAAGCGGAGCCGGGCAGCCCCTGCCGAGCCCCTGGAGGTCCCCGACCCCACTGCTGCAGGAGGTACCGAGCCATGCCGTCGGGGAAGGCAGCCCAGGGATTCGGCCTGAGCCCCGAGGGGTGTGGGGTAGACAAGGGATCTCATACCCATGCCCCCCCCAATCCCAGTCAAGTTCAGTTGCGGAGGGGCCAGGCGTGCCTCCTCCCCACTGGCCTCCCTCTCCAGGCTCAGCCTCGAGGCAGACGGTGCTCATCCTGGAGCGGGTGTGCGCCACCCTCCTGGGCCTGGAGGAACGTCTGAATGCCCTGGATCGAGCTGCCGGCGACGGGGACTGTGGCACCACCCACAGCCGCGCTGCCAGAGGTTGGTGCCAGGCTCCCTGTAGGGTCAAGAGAGGGGCTGGTGTAGAACATTCGTCCTGAGATTTTTGGCATTTCACGAACCAGAACAATTTCAAAAGCACCGGGAGTGTTCACGGGGAAGGGCCCACTTTTATTTTGCCCTGAGGTCATTCACAGAACCTGGCCTCCCTTCCCCCTGTTCTCATAAGAGAAGTTTCTTCTAACACTCCGAACGCAGAAAGGTTGTTACTGCAAAATAACATGTAATCTTTTTATAAAATGATGTGCTCACAAACGTATGTACATACGTAAGCTCTAGGCCCACCGTGGGGCTTGAACTCACAACTCCAAGAGCAAGAGTCGCATGTTCTCCTGAGGCAGCCAGGCGCCCCAGAAGGTAACCTTTTATGGTGAATAAGAACTTCAGATTCGAGGGAAATTCCTACAGTTGTCCTTATTTTTCTCAGCTTACCCAGACTAATGAAAGGCCCTTCATTGTCCAGCCAACGCGGGCTGGATTCCGTCAAGAATTAGGCGCACCCCGGGACTGGCACTGCTCCTGATGCTCTGAATACAATAGTGAGCAAAGCAGATAAACTCCCTGCCCTCACGGCTTACGTTCGGGTTGGGGGGGGAGGCAGACAGCCAGCGAGGAGTACCCGTGCGAGAGGACGCAGTGCGAAGGGCTGAGGAGAAAAGAAGCAGGGGTGTGAGGCAGGGAACGTCAGGCCGAGGGTGCCCGGGGCATGCCTCACCTTCCGGGTGACTGCCAAGGGCCCCATCCGTCCCCGACTCCCGCCCCTCTGCACACCGCACAGAGGACGTAGAGAGGGAGCTCTGGGAATCTCCCGAGGTCAGATTCCTGAGGCCTGGGTGCTTGGTTGGGGCCCAAGCAGCCGGGGGAGCCCCTGTATTCATCATCGTCTTTCTCCGTCTGCAGCCATCCAGGGCTGGCTGAAGGAGGGGCCGCCCCCTGCCAGCCCTGCCCAGCTACTCTCCAAACTGTCCCTCCTGCTCCTGGAAAAGATGGGCGGCTCCTCTGGGGCGGTGAGTGCTGGCAGCCCCTGGGACCAAAGGGCTGACGGAGGTGTCCCCAGCTGGCGGAGGCCCAGGCGCGCCCCGTGCGCTCAGCGTTTTGGTCCTTCCCAGCTCTATGGCCTGTTCCTGACTGCGGCGGCCCAGCCACTCAAGGCCAAGACAGACCTGCCCGCTTGGTGTGCTGCCATGGAGGCCGGCCTAGAGGCCATGCAGAAGTGAGCCAGAGCCCCAGGCCCGAGACCAGGGTGGGGCTGGGGGCAGTGGGTGATGTCACCGCTCCCAGCCAGGCCCTGTCCCCACTCCTAAAGAGATTCCCTGCGGGGAGTCCCACTCATTCTCGTTCTGATCCAGGTACGGGAAGGCTGCTCCAGGGGACAGGACTATGGTGTGTATTCAGCCCAGCCCCTCTGCCTTTTGAGTATAGAGTCTCTGAAGGCCCCCCTCAGTGGCAGGGCCTGTCCTCAGTCCCCTCTCCCTCACCTTGTCCAGCTGGATTCCCTGTGGGCAGCAGGACAGGAGCTCCAAGCCTGGAAGAGCCCAGGGGCCAATCTGTTCCACGTTTTGACGAAAGCAGTCCAGGTGAGTGAGGCTGGACCCGCCTGCCCAGGAAGACAGGCTTGGAGCCACCAGGCTCCCATCTCTGTGTGACCCTGAACAAGTTAATATCCTTCCTGTACCTGTTTCCTCCTCTAAGTATGGAGAGGAGTTCCTGTGTCAGGGGTGCTGTGAGGCTAAAGAGAGATGTGCAGCCCCGGCACAGTGTCTAGGACGTAGCAAGCCCTCGGTACACGGTAGCTTCTCGCCCTGCTAGACGAAGGTGAGAGGTGACCTCTCCACCCTGGTGACAGTACTCAGGGCGCCGACAGCTGGGGCGGGAGGGTGCAGGGTGCACGAGAGGAAGGAGGCCTGGTGGCTCCTCCTTGAGCCTGCTCCACGTTCCCACTCAGAGTGCGGAGGCTGCAGCCGAGGCCACCAGGACGATGGAGGCCGGAGCCGGGAGAGCCAGTTACATCAGCTCTGCGCGGCTAGATCAGCCGGACCCTGGGGCAGTGGCCGTGGCCGCCATTCTCCGGGCCGTCCTGGAGGCCCTGCAGGGCCGGGGCATGTGAGCGCCTCCCTGGGCCTCCGGGCCCCTCTCACCACTGTGCAGAGGTGGCCACTGGCAGTTCCTCCTGTCTTCCAGCTGTCACACACCCGTCCCCTTGCCCCCAGGGCCTGTCCTGGATTCAGCAGGGAACCCTCTACCAACCTCCAGAATTCCTATGGAGACTGCAGGCCCAGAGTGGGTCATGTACCACTTTAGCACAGCCCCCTCCCTCTTCAGGGAGGTGGGATTTTGGGGTCGTCCCGCTCTGCTCCCAGCCACCTCGAGGCCTCAGCGATAGGCATTTTCCTTGGGTGGCAACATGGCCTTTAGCTGGCCATGCTAATTTGGTTTTAAGGCTCCCTGTGAAAAGGCTTTCTGACCCTGACCCTGAGCCAATGTGCAAAACAAGCAAACAGAAAAAACCACACGGAAGCAAGAGCTCCTGCTTCTGCCGAGGGAGCTTTTTCCCACCAAAACCCCAGGCACTAAGGCCTCAGCCC
Organism: Cryptoprocta ferox; assembly: GCA_028646485.1. Taxonomy (NCBI): domain Eukaryota; kingdom Metazoa; phylum Chordata; class Mammalia; order Carnivora; family Eupleridae; genus Cryptoprocta; species Cryptoprocta ferox. The sequence continues at coordinate 9,462,174 of CM053575.1, read as the reverse complement.
CTGGCTGAAATGATCATGACCCGGGGCGTCTGGGTGGCTCAGTCAGTTAAGCATCCCGACTTCGGCTCAGGTCATGATCTCATGGTTCATGAGTTCAAACCCCGGGTTGGGCTCTGTGCTGACAGCTCAAAGCCTGGAGCCTGCTTCGGATTCTGTGTCTCCCTGTCTGCCCCTCCCCTGCTCGCACTCTCTTTCTCTCAAAAATAAAACATAAAAAAAAAAAAAAAAAAAAAAAAAAGAGGGGCGTCTGGGTGGCTCAGTCAGTTAAGCATCCCGACTTCGGCTCAGGTCATGATCTCATGGTTGGTGGGTTCGAGCCCCGCGTCGGGCTCTGTGCTGACAGCTTGCTCAGAGCCTGGAGCCTGCTTCATATTCTGTGTCTCCTTCTCTCTCTGACCCTCCCCGCTCATGCTCTGTCTCTCTCTCTCAAAAAATAAATAAATGTAAAAAAAAATTTGTTTTTAAAGAAATGATCATGACCCATCCCCTACTGCCTGACACCCAAGGGCAGGGTCTACGCAGCTGGGCTGGCTCCACTGGGATCCCATTCCTGTTCTCCCTCCAGCACACACACCACACCTCCTACATGTGCTTTTTTCAGCACTAATGTATTCTCCGGGAATCCACGGGGCAAACGGGACACCAGGAGAAACCACCATATTTTATACATATATGTGTAGATATATATACATAACTTTTTTTGAAATCACCATATTCTAAAGCTCAGCGGTAGGACAGAAGCTGCACCCAGGCCAAACCCCAGGTCCCTAGGGCAATCCCTGATAGCACCTGGGCAGGCAGGAGGGGCTGCTGAGGCTGGTGCATGGTAGAGATGGTACAGTGCATGCCTGGCCCGAGCTCGGTGCCAGGGAGCAGTTAAAGGCACTGGCGTGGACTCAACCACAACTATATCCCGATTTGGCTTCCAACTAGCTACATAAACCCAGGCCCACTACTTAGCCTCTTGGAATCTGTACAGTCAGAAGAGGACCCCTCACAGAGATATGGACAGGGATTGACATGAACTGAAGGTGAAGCCCCCAGCCCAGCCCAGGTGCTCACTCACTGAGTTACTGTTATCACTAGTGTCTGCACCCAGCTCCTTCCAGGTCATCTGCTCCACCTTCAGGAGGGATCTGCAGCTGGTCACAGAGGGAAGGGGGCCCTCCATCACTTACTTTGCCCAAAGTTGGCTGCAGGCTCCCTCAGTCCCAGGGTCCCCTATCCACCATGGGTCTGTACTTCGGATCCCTCATCGCTAGGTATGGTTATCAGTGTACACAGGTGCACATACCCAGCAGCTGGGAAGGAGACTGGCATAAACACCTGGCCTGTGGATCCCAACTCTATACCACTTCCTGGCTAAGGGACCTCAGACCAGTGACCAAGTCACTTATCCTTTCTGAGTTCCAGTTATAAAACAGGAAACATTTCCTTCCTTGTGAGATAACCGAGTACTCAGAAGCGTTTCATTATTGAGGACATCCGGACATACCACGAGTCACATCCCATTCCAGGAGGGCAGTCCTGAGATCTTCGGCGCCTTTGGAGTGTTCCTCCCCAGTCTCACGGTCAGAATGGTCCTGAGGCTTTTACAAGCTTCCCAGAGCTCATTTCACCACAATGTGATTACAGTAGAGAAGGCTTTCATTCTTCAAAACACGATAAATGGAAACCAAGATGTGTGAACAAGTCACGGGCCCACCCACATGGAAAGAGGGGGTGCTGGGCACATGACTGAGGCGCCTGGCAGCCATCCCAGGGGCTTCAAAGGCTCCATCCCCTCAGGAAGTCTAGTCACAGTCCTGCTGACATCGGGCCATGTGGGGTTAGGGTGGATGGTCTGCCTCCTCGCCACCTGCCCGGGGTAAGTGCTGCTGGTCACTGAGCACAGCCGTGTGCGGCTGGGTCCTGGCAGGGCTCATTTGGAGAGGGCGGGAAAAGCCGCGGCGCCATCAAGATTCCCCAGTCCTGTCTCCCCAGCACCCCCCAGCTGCTCGCCCTCTGGCATAACACGAGACTGGGTTTGGCCAAGCAAGGAGCCACTGAGGGGGCAAACAAGGCACTCAGGGGGCACCTTGGAAAGTGGCCGTGGCCCCAGGGCTCTGCGGGGCACAAGGCACCACAACGTGGGCTTGCTGAGTGGGGCGCTGGGCGGAGTGAAAATCAGCTGGGCAGGGGCTGTGCCAGGAGAGCGAGGCTGAGCCTGCCCGGGGCTGGGCAGAGAGGCCCTGATCCGGGGAGGGGGCAGGAAAGGAAGTCAGAGGCGCCCCCGGGGCTCCTCCCTACTGGGACAGCCGGGGACACACGTTCTTGGGAAAGCAGGCCATCAGGGTTCCTTGGGCTGCCTGACACTGACAGGCACGTAAGTCACAGGGAAAGGCCAGGGTCTAGGCCGGGGCCATAGCAGCAGCGAGAGGCGGAGCCACGCGGTCACAGTGCAGGCGGACACGGAGTGCAGCGACACGAAACAAAACAGCAAAGAGCAGTCAGTTCCTCGGCTTCTCGGCGGAAGTTCTCCTTCCGTCTCCTTCCATCTTCAACATTCCAGCCTCACGTCTCCTTCCATCTTCAACATTCCAGCCTCACGGCTGGCAGGGCCGGATGGAGGGAGTGGCAGATGTCGCCCACCCCGACGGACGGTCGGGGCGGCCCAAATAAAATGCACGCCTTAGGGGGGAAAGCTGCCTCCCTCACTTGTCACGTATGGGTTGCACCTGCGTCCTGGCTCACGTACGCTGGAGAGATTTTTCTACCGGGTCCTTAGGGGCCTACAGGGGAAATCAGCTTGACTTCACACAGAGAGCAGGGGCAGTGTGAGCAGCTGGGGCGGCATGCATGGAAAGCCCGAGAAGGCAATGCCGGGAAGGGGGTACAGAAGCCACCAGGCAGAGTGGGGGATGGGCAGCAGGTTGGTGGGGCGAGCAGACCTCACACGGAGGCAAGAAGAGGTTTGGGCCTAGAGCCCAAAGCAAGTCTGTTGCCGAAACCAGAGAGGAAGGAGCCTCCCGGGCAGAGAAGAGCTTCTGAGGGGAAACGCCTCCGCCTGCTCGTGGGCGCCCTTCCCTCTTCACTCCCCGTCACGCAGCAGGGGCTGGAACGACAGGCAGAGGCACCGGCGTTAACGGCCGGACACCACGACAGCCCCCGACTGGTGGCAGTCGCGCCTGGCCTGAGCTGTTCAGACAGACCCCCGACCCGCAGAGCGGTCCCCGCCCAAACCACTACATCTCTCAGGGAAGCCCCAAAGTCCCTCAGCCTGGTGCACACCCCGTCTCACCACATCCCTTCGGGGGGCACCCAGCCCACGCAGTGAACCCATCAGCCGGTGCCTGCGAGATAAGCTCCCACCCCCAACACTAGCCCCAAAGCTGATGGGAATTCCGACATCCTCTTGTCATGTTCAAACCCTTCCCTGGGGGACAGAAGGCCACACTTTCCCCTCATGAAACCGCAGGAATTTGGAGAAGGGCGTAATCATCTGTCCTCTCCCAAGGGACAGGCCCCGGGAGCCCTTGAGCCCGAGCAGCTCCATTTGCCACCACGGCTGGGATGTGCTGCTTGGACACGGCGCCCCCCCCATCGGCCTACCTAACCCCACCATCAGCCCACCTGGTTTCCCACCATGTTACTGAGTGGGCTTCCCGGCAAGGCCCAAGCCCCTCCTGGGTGACCCTTCTCTGGGCCTGGCCCTACCCCCACCTAGAATGGAAGACCAGGACCCCATACCTGTCCTTCGCTCAGGATCCCTGGCTCTGGGCGTTTCCAAGACGAAACCAGCAGGATATAGAGCACCAGGAGCCCAAAGACCACCACCAGCATCCCAGTGCTGTTGGCAAAGACAGCTTCACTGGGCAGACTGGAATATGGCTGCGTGTTGTTGTTCCTGAAGAGGAGAAAACACTGTGGGTCTTCAAGAGATTTTCCACCTGTTTTTGCCCGGTGGTGGACCCAATACCCTTCACAGATGGGGAGAAAAGCTTCCAAAGACCATCTGTGACCTGGAATGTTAACATAGTTTCTCAGTCCCTGCCACCACAGCAGATATCTATGAGGAAACCGAAGCTCAAAAAGATGGGCTTGCCCACAGTCATTAACTAGTAAATGGCATAGCCCAGACCTAAACCCAAGTCTGACCTCATCTCTTACTTGCTTTTCACTACCCACCCACCTCCACCTGCCTTAAAATAACGGGGGATGGTAGTGGTTAGGCATCAGGTTGTAATCTTAACCCCCAGTTCTGCCACTTTCGGGCTGCGTGCCCTTAGGTAAGTTACTTAACTTCTCTGTGCCTCAGCTCCCTTATTTGTAAGTGACAATGACAACAGGATCCCTGTTATAAAACGATTAGAGGATTAAATTTAAGGTGCTTAGAATAGCTTCTGACACACAGTAGACACTAAGACAATTTGATGGGAGATAAATTTTTGCTGACCAATTTACCAATCTCAACCTAAAGATTCTGTGACCTCCCAGATCAAGAAAAAGCCCAACCCCAAAGACTCCCCACCCTTGGACAGGCCCTGTGATCACAGGGTGCATCTTTAGAAGATGCTATGCCTTCCCCTCCCCGTTAGAGTTGGGGGCCCCATCCCACTCACAAACTGAAGAAAAGCTTCTCATTAATGCCGGAAATGACCGACGCGATGGACAGAGAGAGGATGATAGCTCCAAAGAAGACGTGGATGGGCTTAAGGAGCCTGCGCAGCCACACGGACACCCACGGCAGCAGGAAGACGACAAAGCCCAGGAACCACTGTGGACACAGGGAGGTCCCCGACTGCACCGTGCTCTTCCCGAAGGTGCAGGGGGCCATCCCGCCCACCAGGGCCCCCCACCCCACAGCGGCCCCTCGCCCTTCTTCCCCAGCTCCAACCTCCCACCGGCCACCACACCGAGCTCCCCCACTGGGGTTGGTTTCTGAGCCAAGCCAGAATGTTCCACGAAATGCTTAGCTACGAGCCCAGTCTCCCGAAAGCCCAGCCATCCTTGCAATGCCTTTGCTGCCTTCCAGTCCTGGCCTGTGCGGGGCTGACATCAGAATGCAGAAACCACTTCCAGAATTGCTTCTGGTTCACAGAAGGGTGGGGATCGGGGAAGGTGGCAAAGATCACAGACCGCGTCAGCGCGGCGTGTGCTATGATAAAGCTAGGGCAACAGGGGGACGGCGGGACGGGCGTGGAAACCACCGGTCTCCTCCAGCCACTTAGGCCGCCGATTCTATGGGATGCGCCCTGCAGGGCCATCTCTGGGCAATAACCAGAGGGAATGTTTGGTGCGGAGCCCCAGCCGGGGCCCTCGGCCGCCGTCCGGGAGCGGGAACCCAAAGCAGAGGACCCACCTGGCAGGCGAAAAGGAAGACGGTGACGATGCCTAGCCAGCTGTGCAGGGAGTAGAGGTTGGTGGTTTTTCTGTGGCTGTGAAACTGAACGACTACGACCAGCCCCAGCACGGTCAGGGCGAAGGCCAGCAGGTGCAGGACCGCGTGGCCGATCTTCCACGGCAGCTTGGGCCCCAGCCACGACCGCGGCAGGCGGTACACCAGCGACGCTGCAGGAGAGAGCATTCCAGGTGCGGCCTCTTCCCCGCGGCTCCCCCGGCACATCTGGGGAATCAAGCTGGCGGGGTCCCTCACGGCCGCCCCACCCGGGAGGAAGGGAATGCTAGCACGTCGGCACCCACTCCTCGGCATCTCCTATCCTCACACGGTTTCGGCCGTGAAAGGGGCGGAAGGAGAGAAAACAGTGATAGAAAGGGAGGAGCGGGTTTCTCGGACCTGCCACTCTGTCATTACATGACAAATGCCCTCGTGCGCAGTTCTGCGGGTGAAAAAGCAACGTCACTTCCATTACTTCTTCGAACTGGATTCTTACACCCGCAGTCAGCTGTCACAAACCCAGGCGTTTAATCAGGTTAGCCAGACCGAGGTCCATAACCCGGCTCTGCCTCTCAGCTGGGTGACATCTTGTTTCTAAATCTCAGTTTTCTCATCTGTAAAATGGGGATAGCGGCAGAGCTCACCTCACAGGCTTCTTGTAAGAACAAAATGGGATGAGGTTATCTGAAGGGCACAGGATAAGCTGCTGCGATCAGTGTCATCACCATTCCCATTTTGCAGGTGGGGAAAGTGAGGCTCACCTGGGCCTAAGGCCCAGCTCCGGATGCACGGGGCAAACATGGGCCTGGCACAGGTAAGCAGCTTCCTCATGGAAGGGCCTGTGTCAGGAGAGGCTTCAGTCCCCTGCTCCCTACAGCAGAGTGTTGGCAAAACTACGGCCCATGGGCCAAATCCAGCCTGCTGTGTATTCTTGTAAGTGGGTTTACTAGAACATGGCCACAGCTGTGTTTTCATGTGATCCATGGCTACTCCCAATCCAAGAATATGGAGGGGGAGTTGCAACACACATCGTAGAGCCTGCGAAGCTGGAATATTCACTATCCGGCCCTTCACAGAAAACGTGGGCCAACCCCCGCCCCAGAGCGTCCGTGAAGCTACGCTTCTCAGATGCCCCCATCCTCACTACTACTTCCTGCAGATGACACCCGGGCCCACAGACAGCCCAACCTCCCACTCTCAAGGCCGCAAAGCCGGCAGTGACAAAGTCCAGCCCTGGAGAGGGAGAGCTCTGCCCCGGCCGGGTCGGGGTCACAGAACGTCTCCCAGGACCGCGTACTCACCAGCACTGTAGAGCACCACAGAGCCGGCGACCATGAACACGGGGTGATAGTTGAACATGAGGATGGAGCCGTCCCAGGCAAAGCCGCCATGCCACAGCTGCATCCAGTAGACGGTGAGGATGACGCACATCAGGCCCAGGAGCGACAGGGCATAGGAGGACAAGTAGAACCACCCGACGGCCATTCTGATCAGGTGCCCGGGAAACGGCAGAAGGCGCGCGTCCCTGCCGGCTCTGCTGGCTGGAGCGCACCCCACACACCAGATAAAGGAGGGAACACTGAGCTCGCTCTGGCCCGAGGGGTGGACGCTTCCCACTTCAGATCTCCTGCCACCAGCCTGGGCACTGCCCCATGAGGCCTGATCTCTGGTTACAGACAGTGAGGCCGGCCCCCACCCCACACCCGATACAGCCGGCTCTGGCCTGCGGCCAGCTCTGGAGATGGGCCTCCTCTGCCGGGGCCGGACGTCAAGGCTCTGGGCCCATAGCCCTGGGATGGGTCTCCCTTCACAGGGCCAAAAGGTAAAGAATCCACCCCACCCTTTCCCCATCCCCCACAGAAAATTAGGGACGGGAATCAAAATCCAGGCTAGATCATACAAACGCCTAGGCCCTCAGTTCCAGCAGAAGGAGGCAAACCCGTAATCTGTAAGGAGCAGACACACTATTATCAGGAAGAAGGAAGAGAGAGAGTCCTAGGATCTCCCACTCCTGCAGAAAAGTTCTTCCCCAGACGGTGAACTCCGGGGAGGGGGCGGCTAATCCTCCCATTGGGGAAGTAAGATCAGCCTGTTGCTGAACTGAACTCCCACACTCCCCACTCGCGTTTGGACAACAGCCCTCAGGTGTCCCCGGGCCCGAGACTTCTGCTTTCTCTTCCTCCGCGGAAAGTTCAGAGGAGGAAGCAAGACTCATGGTCTAGAAAGCAAGAGTTTATTTTTAGCTTTCCCTATGTACCTGATACACTCAGAAACCAACTCTGGTTTCAGACAAATGCCTCACACCGGGCAGGTGGGCGTGAGGTTTGACGGGCAGACACACAAAGCCACAGGGCCGTCTCTGCTTTCCGCTAACCACACGTGTAGGCGGCCCAGGCCCAGCTCTCAAGGCGGTCACCCTGTCCCGTGGACTCACACCGAGAAGGGGCCACCGTGACATGCTGCAGTTCACATCCCTCAGTCTGAAGCCACGAACAGAAAGGAAGTCCCTGAAACAGGCAAGAACTCCCAAGGAGATAAAACACTGAATTTCCTCACCTTGAGAATTACTGGTAGGCTGACAGAGCGGGGGCCTCGGCTCCGATCCCAATGAAGTGAGGCACCTGGAGCAAATCACTCAGCGTTTGTTGGACTCGGTCTTCTCATCTGAAAAAAAGGCATGGTAACAAGAATAGAATTTACTGAGTAGAACCCATGAACACTCGATCCCATTTGCTGCCCTTGACAACCCTGTGAGAGGGCCTCATCCCCATTTTACAGATGAGGAAACCAAGGCTCAGAAGGGGCGCCTGGGTGGCGCGGTCGGTTAGGCATCTGACTCGATTTCGGCTCAGGTCACGACCTCACAGTTTCGTGAGTTCAAGCCCCACATCGGGCTCTGCGCCGACAGTGTGGACCCTGGGTGGGAGTCCCCCAGTCTCTCTGCTCCTCCCCTGCTCGTGCTGTCTTGTTCTCTCTCAAAATAAATAAATAAAACTTTAAAAAAAAAAGATTAAATACCAGCGTTAGGACCTAGTAAACGGGTAAGAAGTTTCAAATCCTTGTCTGTTTGGCTTCAAGGCCCCTGTGTTTTCTTTGACCACAGGTTGTCAGAAGGTCCAGTGAGAGAATGTCCGTAAGGACGTTGTGAGAGCAAAATATTATGCTTTTCTTGATGTTGTCACAGCAGTTCATCCCCGCTACTAGCTAAAGCCCGAAGCTCGTGGTCCCCGTACCTGCCCAGGCCTCTCAGTGGCCCGGACAGGATGACATGTCAGTTCTCTCCACGACAGGTGTCCACCTAACCAGAAGAAGACGCTGAGCTCTCCCAATGTGATCCACTAAGTTGGCGGTAATCACTGAGAAAGTCAGATCCGAGGGCTGGGGGAAAACCAAGCTTGCATAAGGCTGGACGGAGAAAATAATGCCACCGTCTTCTTACAAGTTTCCTGGCTCAACTACTGAGCTCAGAGATTTGCTGGCCAGCCTCAGAGGCGTCTCCTTAGTCCCCATAAGAGCAGAGGAAGTTTCAGGTCACCAGATGTTCAGTCACCCCCCAGTGAAGTCAGCATAAAGCACTCGGTCAGCAGGCTCCAACCATCAGACGGGATCTCTCATGACTTTCTTTTCCTTTGGAGAAGAAAAAAACAAAAGTGAATATAATCCAAAAGAGATGGTATCCACCCTCCTAGAAGAGGTCCTGGGTTACTGCTCTGGGACAGACTTAGAATACACAATGGGGACACTTTCCTGATGAGGGCTGTGATATTATACTGCTCAGAGTACCCAGGGGAGTCCTTCCTCTGCCCGAGAGTGCAAAAACAGAGAAAAAAAAGAATACAGTGAAAACTGCAACCCAAACACTGAGAATTTCCCCTCATTTATTCCAGGGCAGTAGGTTTGTGCTACGATTTCAGGGTGTGCTCACCATTGTTTGGTCTCTGATTCTGCCCATTCTAGAGCATAAATCCCCACACTCTTCTATAAAGGTCCAGAATGGTAAATATTTTAGGCTTTGCGGGCTGTACAGTCTCTGTCACCACTGTCATCACCTCTACTGATGTAGTGCGAAAGCAGTCATAGACAATACGTTCACAAACAAACACGGCTACATTCCCAAAAAAACTTTATTTGTGGGCAAATTTCATCTCATTTTTACAGATCGCAGAATATTATCCTTTTCATTTCTGTTAGTCGTTTAAAAATGGAAAAACCATGGGGCGCCCGAGTGGCTCATTTGGTTCAGCGTCCTGACTCTTGGTTTCAGCTCAGGTCATGATCTCACAGTTTCGTGAGTTCGGGCTCCACGCTGACAGCACAGAGCCTGCTTGGGATTCTCTCATTCTCCCTCTCCCTCTCCCATTCTCTCTCTCTCAAAACAAAGAAACATTTTTTTAATTAAAAAAAAAAAAGCCATGCAGGTGTTGGGCTGTAAGTTACAAATTTGTGGACAGTGATCTAAGAAATGTACTCTCCAACCTAGTACTTTCCTCAGTCCCTTGACAAAAAGGATTCTCCCTGGCTGCATCAGGTCCTGGGGTGGGAAATGCTTAAGTTTCCATTCATCCCTTCATCTTAGGAAAAGGCTCTATTCCAAACTCTTACAATATTACTTTTATAATTTAGAACTACAAGCGGATGAAGGGACGGAAAGTCAATTTGTTGCTCCTGCTTCCAGATGAATGGTGGGGGGCTTAGGAATCCTGAGAATCGGACTTCAGGTTCAAGTCCTAACCTCGTCTCTTACAGATCAAAATCACCGGGACCCAAAGAAAGAAAGGCACTTGGCCACGGTGAGTGGCAGAGCTGGTACAGGAACCCGGGTTCACTTCCCCTCAGCTCCAAGAACTCCTCACTTCCAAACGTAGCTTCTGTAAAGTCAGGCCCCAAGGGTGAGGACCCCTGAACTCCAGCCAGGAGGTAGATAAGCAAGGTGCTCCTTAGCACCACAGTGATTACAGACCCGCCCTTCCGAACGGCTCCCGTTTGGCTCAGGTGTCGGGAGAACCGCTCCAGGGATCCGGAGCCCGATCCCTGACTCTTCTTGCGGGGACGGAGGGCGGCTGTCGGTCCTAGCTAACCTACGGCGAGGGGCTCCGCCTGCTGACTGCGACTTCCGAAGAGCTTTCGTGCCTGTGCCATCACACCCGTAGAAGGAAGGGCACGGACAACGGTGTCCACGTCCTATGAAAGAAAGCTGAGCCCGAGCGAGGGGTAGCGACAGCATTAAGGAAGGAGCAGTGAAGCCAGCACTCGAACTCAGGTCCCTGAACTCCCCACCCCAGCTCTTTCTCACCCCCGAGCCACCGAGGGTCGCAGGGGGTCTCCGAGACCCGCCTCTCGCCACCCGGCGCCGCAGCTACCAGGACTCCGGGCCGATGGAATCAGGGACTTTCTGGGACGCACGGACCCACCCGCCGGGTACCGCCACCCAGAGTCAAAAAAGCCCCGCTGCCTCCCTCTCTTATAGGCTCCCGGCACTTCCGGTCGCGCGCGCGGCCGCCTGGGAAATGAAGTCCGGAGTGGTGGACTCCCAGCTCCCAGTTCTTCCGCGGGCGTTTCTTCCCTAGGGAGGGCCGCCCGGGCTCCGCCCTGCCCCGCCCCTCTCCCCTACCCCCCATCTCGTGTTCTGGGGGACGCGAGGCGTCTCCACTGGGGTTGGGTCTCAGCAAGGCCGCGGAACAGCGACTGGGAGGGTCAGGGGCTGGGCGCGGCGACCCCGGGAAGGCGCCAGAGGGGCGAGCCCAGGAAAGCGGGGGCCCAGACATGGCGCTCGGGCTGTCCCGGGAGCGCGGAGCGAAAGCCGCGGACCCGCGGACAGCTCCGCGCAGTCGGAGCCCGCTGCCGCCATCGACTTCCGGGATTTAAACCCGGTTCCCGGAAGCCAGCCCGGCGTCCCCATGACAACCGACGTTGGGTCTCCGAGGTGAGCGTGCTTGAGGAGTGGGGAAAGTGACCAGACTCGGAGTTTCCGTTGTCGCTGTTGGGGTTTGGGTGTTTCGCCAGGGCAGCCCCAGGGTGAGGTGAATTGGGAAGGGTGAGGAAAACTGCCCTGGGGACAGAGGGAACGCGGCACGGAGCGGTGGACGCACCGAAGACGTCCTGTCGCTTCGTTCTGTCGCGCGTCACTGCTGCCCTAAAGCGGAGGGCAGCCTTGCCGTAGGGTTGGCGGTGGGCGCTTCTGGGTCACGGATCCTCACGACCGTGGTGGCCTGTGAAGTCCTAGCTTAGAGCGCGGGGCTTTGGTGTCACCCCTCGTCGTGAACCCCGGCTCTGCTCCCCTGCTACCGGGAGGAGTGACTTGAACGCTGACCCTGTATTCTT
>CM053575.1:9376382-9450376 GCA_028646485.1 Cryptoprocta ferox | reverse complement strand
GGGGGAGCGGGGAGAGCTATCAGTTTTATTTGACGAATGAGCAAACTCGGCTCCGTGAAATGGCCTTCATGCAGCCACTCAAGGAGCGGGGGGTGGGGTGGGGGGGACACACGTCTCCACCAGGTGAGGTGGATGCGAATCCCTAACCCCTCAGAGCCGCTGTGTAATATGGGGATTATATTCATAAACACTGGCTGCCTCTCAAGACAAGACGGGTGTATAAGTCAGGTCATGGATATAAAGAGTTTGTAAATTGTAAAATATTTTACAGATGTTAATTTTTAAAGTTTTTTTTTAATGTTTATTTTTGAGAGAGAGAGAGAGGGAGGGCGCGATTGGGGGAGGGGCAGAGAGAAAGAGGGAGACCCAGAATCCAAAGCGGGGGCCAGGCTCTGAGCTGTCAGCATAGAGCCTGTGCGGGGCTCGAACTCACAAACCCGAGGTCATGACCTGAGCCGAAGTCAGACACTCAACCACTGAGCCGCCCACCTGCCCTCATTTATAGATGTTAATTTAATTTCACTGTCTTACACTTAACAGCATTTTGAAATTTCTCTATAGATTTCACCCAGCTGGAGGGGTCACAGGACACCGTGGGCCTTGGAATGTGCCATTTGGTGCCACCATGTCGCTACCACCTTAAACATAAAAGTTTTGTGGGAGAGCACTATTTCCTCTCATTTTTTTCTGCCCACTTCCCCTGTGCCAACATCTTTCCCACCTGGTGACGTGTCCACCGATCTGTTATGCAGGAGGCAGCTTTGGACAGTAGTTAAGAGCACAGACCCTGGACCCAGGCTGCCGGGTTCCGAATCCCAGCTCTGCCACTGCTACCAGCACTGTGACCTTGGACAAATTATTTTACCTCTCTGAGCCTCAAGTGTCCTATCTGTAAAATGGGTAGAGTAATAATAGCGTGTCTTCTACTTCATGGGGTTCCTGTGAGATTTAAGTAATTTTAGTGCTTCGGATAGTCCCTGGCAGGGGTGCTTGGCTGACTCAGTTGGTGGAGCATGTGACTCTTGATATTGGGGTCATGAGTTTGAGCCCCACACAAAAAAGTCCCTGGCATATTGTTAAGTGATATATAAAGGTTTGCTGCTTCAGTTAGTATTAGTATTAGAATTAATGTTGTTACACGGCTGGGCAGTCACTCTTTGTAGGACTCCTGGCTTCCTTTGAACTCAAAAGTAGAAAGTTCTGCGTTGGGGCACCTGGCTGGCCCAGTGCGAGGAGCACGTGACTCTTGGGGCTGTGAATTCGAGCCCCATGTTGGATGTAGAGCTTACTTACAGCGAATACGTAAATTAAAACTTAGGAAGGAAGGAAGGAAGCAGGGAAGGAGGGAGGGAGGGAAGGAGCTCTGCGTTTAGAAGCTTCCAGGCATGGAGAAAGTTTGAGGGTGAGGGTCCCTAGAAGGAGCGACAGGTGGGTTTTCTGGTGGTGGTGGTGGTGGTTTCCGTCACTGAAGTGTCCCAAGCACCTAGAACGCTGCCCGGGACATAGTAGGTCCTCGGTAAACATTTAGTGTATTAATGAATTTCTAACCACCTTTCCCCCCGCCCCCCAACAGGCCCTTGTCTCAGAGCCAGCGAAACAGCTCTGCTTCTGAGGAACTAGTGCCCCCCGCTCAGTGCTGGGGAGAAAGCCAGGAGCCGTCTTCCGGATAACCGTGGGATGTGCCCCGCCGGGCCCAGTAAAGCGGAAGGAAGATGCTGCAGACCAGTAACTACAGCCTGGTGCTCTCCCTGCAGTTCCTGTTGCTGTCCTATGACCTCTTCGTCAATTCCTTCTCGGAGCTGCTCCGAATGGCCCCGGTCATCCAGCTGGTGCTCTTCATGTGAGTTCGGGGCGTGGGGCCGGGCAGCTGGACCCAAGCGGTTAGAAGGCCCCGACGGCTGGCGTTTAGCGTTTTGAAGTTACTGACGGAAAGATCTCAGGGCAAATGGAGTATCTTGGGTACGCCACGGTCCTGTGCTTACACCCTTCTAACAGGGGCTCGGGGTACAGGGAGCGGTCAGAGGGTCCGGCTGCCCACCCTGTCGTTTCCTTCATCTGGGAGTCGAAATCTTGCGTCGCCATGAAAGAGGATTACAAAATGGCAGGTTGAAAGGGTAATCGTGTCGGTCATGTATGTGGGGTGGAAGTGGTGGGCATTTCTCCCGCACAGTGATTTATAGACTCCGGGCGGCATGTTCTCAACAGGAGACTAGCCTTCGGCACTGTCTTCCTTCATTGCACGAGTATCCGCCGGCCTGGCCGACGGTGTTCTAGCCACAGTGGTAAAGCTGACCGTTTCCTGCTCTCCCAGGGTCTCCATTCTAGCGGAGAGCGACCACGAACACGTTTTTTTGTAAAGATACTTTTATACAGTAATCACCGTTACACACTGGATGTGAAGTAGGTGGGGCTGGGGAGGGGAGGGCTCCTCTAGGCAGTGGGGCTAAAGAAGAGTCTTTCTGAAGAGAGGACACTTGAACTGAGACCTGAATGGCACCAAGGCACCGTCTGCGCAGAGATCGGGGAAAGGCGTTGGCGTCTTGCCAGACGAAAATGTCTGACGGGACCAGGTCACGCGACAGGCAGGGCCGGCTTTGTCGGGACACAGGGGAGAAACACGCTTCTCCTCCCCGGTGTCCAACAGTGAAGAGTGTCGGCGCCGGAAAGCCTCGTCTGTGGACTGCGGCTCCAGTGATGGGGCCAGCCAACAGTTGCAGCCCCATGTCATTTGGGATCCAAAGCCCATGCCACCTCTGGTGGTGGAGGCGGGGGGGGGTTCTGGAGGTCTAGACCACGGGGAAGGCCAGACTTCATAGTGTCCCGAGGACGGAGGGCCAGCTCTCGGGTCACCCCACAGGCCTCCATGTGGCTGTGCTTTGTTTTGTGTCTGCAGCATCCAGGACACCGCCATCCTCTTCAACATCATCATCGTTTTCCTCATGTTCTTCAACACCTTCGTCTTCCAGGCTGGCTTGGTCAACCTCTTGTTCTATAAGTTCAAAGGGACCATCATCCTCACAGCTGTGTACTTTGCCCTCAGCATCTCCCTTCACGTCTGGGTCATGGTAAGAGCAGAGCTCGGAATTCCTGAATCCCTAAGGGGCTCGAGTAGCTTTTCCTCCAGGAAGCCAGCGTCATTCTTTCGCACCTCGCAGGATCCTTGGTGGGCAACAGATGAAATGAGTGTGGTCCCGCCTGGGGCCGGGCATGTGAGAGCTGCGTAAGGCACCTCTGCCCAACCTTTGGTGTTAAAGGACTGCCTTACCCAGGAGTCAGGGGCCACTTCTGGAATATTCGGTTCACCTTTGCCCCCAAACAGTCCTGCCGGAGCTAAAACGGGAAGCTGAATCCGTTTCGTCGCTAGCCATTTGGGCGGGTGGGTGTCGATATGGGGAATTCTTAGGCATCGGCGTCCCGTGGGAAATGGCCAGGCCAAGAGTGCCCCGTGCCCTTCAGTGCCCTCTGGTGTGTCCCCGTCACTTACATCAGAAGAACCCTTCCCAAGGTGCCTCCCTTTAGTTCTCAGGCAGCCTCAGAGCAACTAAATGCCAGGATTCGGGGTTTCAGATTCCTCCTGCTTCCCTTCCTGGGTACGGCCTGTGCTCCTCACGCACTCACTCTGATGGAACACATTAAAACCTCAGGGTTCTCCAGTCATTTCTCTGCTAAAGCCGCCTTCTTAGACGGAGCCTTCTGTTAGGTTGCCCTCGTTGTTCCGCGGAGAGAAGTAGAGCTCACGGGAAAGAAAGAGCAGTGCCAAAGCCTCCAGGTGCTTCCTGAAGAAGATTGTCTCTGCTCTCGTTCCTGGGGTCAAAATAGGTCCTGGCGTCGTATTGTAAAGCTGTTGATCTGATTAAGCCCTGAGTGCACTGAGCCTTTATCTGACAGGAACCGAGCTGACATCTTCAAGGCAAGACAGCGACCACGCTGAACTCCTTTCCAAGATAGTGTGTAGCACGTCTCCTTGGAAAAGGCTATGGAATGGGAGGAAATAAATAGCTTAGCTCAGACTTTCTCCTTCAGAGTTAAAAGGATCTTTCCTTTGCAGCAGAAAAGGGAGTTTGAAGCTCCTATGAGAAACAACCGCTTGGGGTTGTGGGGAGAGAGGAGGGGGAGACTAGCCTGATTTAAAACCGTGCGGCATGTCCGCAGCTAGCCAAGTCGGAGCGGCCGGGGCCTTGTCTGATGGCTAACCTTTCCCCGTGCGCTCGTGTCTCCTGCAGAACTTGCGCTGGCAGAACTCCAACCGCTTTGTCTGGACGGATGGACTTCAAACGCTGTTTGTATTCCAGAGACTGGGTAAGGACCGGAGCAGCCTCAGGCCTCACCTCGGTCCCCTCTGTGGCTCAGGCTACTAAGGCCCTTGAGCCTCTCTTCCCAGGCCATCACGGCCAGCGTGGGATGAGTGGAACGGCGTGGCCCGCTGCCCTTGCTGGGAGTCCCTGGGAGGTCATGAGGCAGGGCCCCTCCGCCTTGCTGGGTTTTGTCCTTAGCCCGAAACGAATACTCAGGAGCATCCCCGAAGCTTCTTTTCTCCTCATCCGCAGCGGCCGTGTTATACTGTTACTTCTACAAACGGACCGCTGTGAGACTGGGCGATCCTCGCTTCTACCAGGACTCGCTGTGGCTGCGCAAGGAGTTCATGCAAGTGCAGAGGTGACCGCTTCTCGTCAACTCTGATGGATGCCTCTCCTTCCTGACAGAGGCTACGTTTGTGGTTCTTTGGGGGGGGGGGGTTGGCCCTGTGCACAAGAAAGCAGCCTAACTTTCCTAGGACAGGCGCCGGCCACTTGTGTTCAGCAGTCAGGAAGGAAGATCTTCCCTCCTGCACACCAAAGTGTTTCCCAGTGCAGATTCCAGTACATAACCACCTTGCCCCCCTACCTCGGTTCCCTTTACTGCCCTCTACCCCTCTCCCTCCCGGAAGGCCGTGAGGCTTCATCCTTGGCGAGCTGTCACTTTGCCGGGTACAGGAGGGGCTCCCAGCACCCACCTTCTTTGCCTCAAACGCTAATTAATGACTGAAGGATGCAAAGAGTGTCATTTCTGAGCTCCTGACTGATCACACCATAGATGTTTAGATTTTATACCCCAGGCGCTTTTTTTTTTTTTTACATTCCATAAATAGGAAATAAATTGAATTCTCTTTCCATAAATGGTGGAGTCTGTCTGGCTAGATCTCCTCGCAGATAAGAGGCATGTCAAGTCCTAGCCTAGTGTCTTCTTGACCCAGTGGGCAGCCTGAGCCACGGAACAAATACAGATATTTACTGAGGGCCATTATGAGTGCAAGCTATTTTTGTAGGAATTCAAGATGTAATCTGATGCCCCACCCCGAAGCTTACAGGAGTTCCAGACTTCTCTGTGCATTATCAGACTCTCCCTGCCGTTAGGACCCTAAAATGCTCTCAGAAGAATAAATCCGTTCCTTAGCCTGTTTTGGCAAAAGAAAAATTTTTAACTCACGTGCCCCTAGTACCAGTTGTTTATTGTCGGAATAACGTGTAACACACCACCACCAGACTTCAGTGGCACGTCCCAGTGAACAGTTACAGGGCTCTGGGGTCTCGGGGTTCAGCTGCTCGGGCCGCTCTGGGTGACATCTGCTGGGCCTGCTCATGTGTCTGCGGTCAGCTGCGGGTCAGCCAGGCAGCCGCGCTGATCTTGGGATTTGGGGCTCTTGGCTAACCTAGGCTGGCCTCAGCCAGAATGACTGGGCTGTTCTGGTTCTCATGACTCATCCTCCAGACTGGCCTGGGTCTGTTCACATGACAGGGGCAGAGGAGCAGAAGAATGAGCCCCATTGTGCAGTCCCCCTACCCTCTGCTGGTATCGTGGCGCTTAGACCCCCATTGGTCAAAGCACGTCAGATGACCGAGCCCAGGGTCCAAGTGGGAAAGCACTACAAAGTGTCCAGGGCACCGGCGCGGCTGCGGGCAGGGCCGCTAGGCAGGCTACCGCACCGGAAGTTGGCTCTATGAAACTGGTCAGCGGTGCTTTCGCACAGGGGTCGGCAGCCCTTTTCTGGGAAGCACCAGATAGTCATTGTTTTAGATTCCAAGGGCCGTGTAGATGGTCTTTGTTGCAACCACAAGCATGCCTGCCTTTGCGGACAGAGGCCGCGGTGTCCGTACGAGGGCCAGGTTGGGGCGACCCCGTGTCGAGCCAGTGTATCGCTGCCATTTTTTCCAACAGCATTTGCTCCCTTCGTGTCTCTGGGTCGATTTCGGTCATCCTCAAGATATCCCAAGCTTTGTCGTTGCGCTTATTTGCTCTGCTGCTCTGTGCTCAGCGATCTTATTGTTACTACTGTAATCGTTGGGGGCACCACGGAGCACGCCCGTGTTAGACAGCAAATAGAGGCTGTAAGTGTGCGGCTTGTTGTGACCGCTCCACCGACTGGCTGTCCCCCGTCTCGCGCCCTGTCCTCGGGCCTCCCTGTTCCCCGAGACAAAACATTATTGGGGTTGGGCTACCGAATCAGCCTGCAGTGGCTTCTGAGTGTTCAAGTGCAGGGAAGAGGTGCACGTTTGTCGCTCAGAAGCCAAAGCCAGCGTGACTGAGCTCAGTGAGGAAGGTGTGCTAACAGCCAACGTGGGCCGAAAGCTAGGCCTCTTGGGCCAAAACGGTGAGCCAAGTTGTGAATGCAAAGGAGAGCTCTTAAAGGAAATTAGCTTAGAACGCCGCTCTGGCGTTCTGATTCCAAGGGAGTATGAGCGGTCCGGAGAGGAGCTCAAACCAGCCCAGCAGCCCTATAACCCAGAGCCTATCCCGGAGCGAGGCCTGAACGCTCCTCAGTTCTGTGAGGGCCCAGAGAGCTGAGGACGCTTCAGAAGGAAACCCAGAGACTAGTGGAGGGGAGTTCTGGACATTTAAGGAAAGAAGCTGTCTATGTAATGTCAAAGTACAGGGGGAGCGGCCGCAGGGACGCCGAGGCAGGGCCCTCCCTCCACCAGTGGAACGACACAATACACTGGAGGCTCCAATGATGGTTAACATTTTGTAGCAATTATTGTTTAATTCAGGCAAATGCATAGTCTTTTTAGACACGACACCAGTGGACGCCGGCCTGACTGCAGTGGAGCGTAAACACAACTCTGATGCGCACTAGGCAACCAAAGCATGCGCTGGACTCACTTTATTGCGGTATTTTTCTTTCTCGTGGTGGTCTGGAACCGGACCTGCAATCTCTGAGGGCTGCCTGCGCTCAACCTTGGCATTGTAGCGCGAGAGCAGCCTTGGGAATGCGTCAGCAAGTGCATGTGGCTGTGTCCCCAGAAAACTAAGGACACTGAAATTTGAATTTCGTTTCATATTCATGTATCCCAAAGTATTTTTCTTTAGCCTTATTTTCTAACCATGTAAAAAATGTAAAGCTACTCTTAGCTCAAGGGCTGTGCAGAAACAGGCTAGATCTGCCCCAGGCCACAGCATGCGGAGCCCTGGTTTAGAAGCCTAGAATAACGTTCTGGGGAAAGAGAGGCCGTAGGGAATCAGCTCTGCTATCAAGATGTTAACAGTTCTCAGAGGCACCTGGGGGGCTGGGGTTGTTAGGCGTCTGACTCTTGCTTTCGGCTCACCTCAGGTCATGATCTCACGGTTCTTGGGTTTGAACCCTGCGCTGGGCTCTGGGCTGACAGTGTAGAGTCCGCTTGGGATTCTCTCTCTCTCTCTCTCTCTCTCTCTCTCAAAAAAAATTTTTTTTGACAGTTATTTAAAAAGAAAAAGTACAATGTTCAAATAAACCGTGTAAGGCCCCATATCCTATCGTTGAAACAAGCGATCTAAAAAGACCCAACAAAGCCACACCATCTATACGAATGATACCCTCATCTGCAAAAAAGTGACAATAGCCCAATTTTGAACTTTTCACAAACGCTCACCACAGTTCCCGAAAGATGCAATTTTCCGGGCCCAGGAACGAATCAGGGCTAGATTGTCCTCTGTAGTTGTCGCCAGCGTAGGATCACACACCTGTCTCCTCCAAATATTTGTAGCACCCGGGGACCTATGAGTGCTGGGGTGTGTGTGCACTAAATATGTTCCTGTGGTACAAAATTCAAGTTCTCAAAAGGTCTATGCAATTAGCCTTCCCACTGCTATGTCTCAGCCAGAGTTCCTCCTCCCGCCCCTCCCTGACAATCTACATTTACGTGGATACTTCTTATAAACACTGTTAACATTTCAGAAACATTATTACAAAAAATATATACAAAAGACAAAACAAGAACAAAACAGTTGCCATAATCCTCTCCCAGCCATTTATTTCCAATCCTGGACAATATGTATATATATTTTAAATGCAGCTGTGATTGTGGGGAATACGCCATAAACCAGTTTGGTTCCCCCGCCCCCCCCCCAACTCAGCAGTAGGAATGTGTTTTTAAAATGTGACGTTAAATCCTTGGGGACAGTCAGCTTTCAAAGTTCAGAGGACAGAAAAGAGTTTTACAAGTGCTTAGAAACTTGATAGCATAGAGTTGCTTCTGGCTGACCAGCGCTCCAGTCAATAACTAGAAAAAAGATAAAAGATAAAAATCGTCTTTTTAAAGGGCCTCAGAGAATTACCAAAGGAAAGAGGATTGGGGCACCGAACATTCTAAAGGGGGGAGATTCACAGAGAAGGGAGCTGACAGTTTGCACCAGATTTTTCCCCAGGGGGTGGGGAGGGTGGGGAGGAGATTTGCTGATTCTGGGTTTGAGCAAGAAGCTAAGAATCCAGGCATTGCCCAGACGAGGGTTACAGCCAGGAAAACGAGAGGCCAGCAGAGCTTAGTGGTCTGATCACACTGGAGGGACAAAACTGAGGGCTGGAGGAGCCTTCAAAACAAAACATTATCTCCTCAAGGTATTTACCTAATCTTAGGGCCAGAGCCTAAGCCTCAAAGCTCTGAGAAGCAGAATAGAATTTTTGGCAGATTGATGGAGCTGATAATTAGAATTCAGGAGGGAACTGGTGAGCAGATAAAAAGCTTCAGATGACTCCTTACTAGGAACAAGATGAGACAGGTAGACTGGTGCTTATCAAAACTGGAGTGCAACCTCAAACCATATAGTTCCTGAGTGAGGTATCTGCCTTGCAGAGAAAAGAGTAGAGGAAAAAACATCTAGAGACACTCTAATTTTCTTAAGTTTATTTCTTTATTTTGAGAGAGAGCGAGCACCCATGTGCAAGTCGGGGAGAGGCAGAGAGAGGCGGAGAGAAAGAATCCCAAGCAGGCCTCCCACTGACAGTGCAGAGCCCAGTGCAGGGCTTGAACTCACAAATCATAATATCATGACCTGAGCTGAAATCAAGTGTTGGATGCTTAACTGACTGAGCCATCCAGGTGCCCCAACACTATAATTTTTTATACACGATTTCTGGATCTAATACTAATTACTAGCAAGTTAAGAGATAGCCCGTGTATTATTTAAAACCAGAGTAAAAGTAAAAAAAAAAAAAAAAAAAGAAACAGGTGATCCAAATATTGGAGACATCAGACAAAGAGTTTAAACTATGATTGATATGCTCAAGAAATAGAGGAAAATATGGAGGAAATAGATAAAAAAATTTAAACTACACCAAGGGACTTCTAATAATGTCTCAGATCCTATGGGAACAACCCCTCCACGGATAACTGTAAAATCAGGACATAATATGAAAAACAGCTTTTGAAGATACTGGAAATTGAAAGGAAAGGCTGATGGGCAGTCCACACCCAAAAGAGGAGAATTGTGCAGAGAAAGTTCCCGATTTTTGTTGCTTGTAGCGTGGTAGAAGGCAAACTGGCATGTACAATACGCTGGTGGAAAGTCCCAGTACCATAGTACCGAGCCCAGGGAACCCGAGCCGCGGGCAAGAAAGATGAGAATCTCAGAAGGGAAGGAGCCAGAGAGGCGGGAATCCCCAGATTCTGTCTGTCCACATCTCTGCCCAAGCTCTGGGCCACGCATGTGCAAGCCGGACTCAAAGCAGCTCCGCTAAAGACAGATGGAGACAGATTGGAGCCGTCACCCAGTGAGTGGGGTCTGCAGGGTGTATCAAGCAGGCTAATTACCTGACGCAATGAAAGGAACATTGCTCTTTGCAGACACACGGAACATAAACCAGAGTGTCCACACTTCAGCCTTCACAAGTGACCTGGACCCGGAGATGAACCAGATACTGCAATTAACTGACAAGGATATTAAAGCAGCAATGGAAATACATTCTCAGCAAAATGATAAGTGACCTCAGCACAGGAACCGATTATTTTTGAAAAGCAAGTCCTGGAAATAAAAATGACTCTACCTGAAATGTTTTGAATTAAATGGGTGGAGGTAACAGCAAGGGAGTAGAATAACTTGGGACGCCTGGTGGCTTGGTCGGCTAAGCGTCCGACTTTGGCTCAGGTCATGATCTCACAGTTGGTAAGTTCAAGCCCGGCATGGGACTCTGTGCTGACAACGCGGAGCCTGGAGCCTGCTTCGAGTTCTGTGTCTCCCTCTCTCTCTGCTCCTCCCCCGCTCCCACTCTGTCTCTCTCAAAAAGAAATAAACTTAAAAAAAAAAGAGTAGATAACAATGAATCAATGAACTAGAAGACAGACCAGTAGAAATTAGCCAAGCTGAGAAACAAAGGGGGACGAAAGATTAAAAAAAAAGTTTCACGCACACACACAAGTTTCACAGACCAGCTGTATAACTTCAAACAGTCTGACATATGTAATTGGAGTCCTAGAAGACAAAGAGGAGGACAGAACAGAAAAAATAGTTAAAGAAACAACAGCCAACAAATTTCCCAAATTTGAAGAAAGAGAGATTTATAGATTTAAGATACTCCACAAACCCACCTTGATCAACACAGAAAGGCCACCGCGGGGATATCATGGTCAAATCATTGAAAGCCAAAGATGAACCACGAATCTTGAAAACGGCAAGAAAAGACAACACACCATGTACAAAGGAATAACAATTAACGGCTAGCTTCTCACTAGAAATTGGAAACCAGAAGAGAATATAACGTCTCTAAGATGCTAAAAGAAGAAAAAAAAGGTCAAGTCAGAATTCAGCAGTCACCAAACATACACTTCAAGACTGAAGTTGAAATAAAGACGTTTGCAGATAAAGAGACCGAGTTGCCAAGAAATGCTAAAGGAGTTCTTTGGCTTCAGGGAAATGACAACAGATGGAAACTCAGATCCTCAGAAAGGAATAGAGCACGTCAGAAACAGTGTCCAGTTAAATGTTTTTCTTGTTTTCTTTTTTCCTGTTAATTTCTTTGTAGTACATATGAGTGTAGGATGCACACTGTTTTCACGTCAGAATATTGACCGGTATATGTTGGGCCATGAAACAATTCTCAGTGCATTTAAGAAATAATAAATTTAAAAGGATAAAGAGTCTGTTCTTTGATAATAATGGGATTGAACTAGAAATCAGTAACGATAAGACAGCGAGGTGGTTGGTCGAGGTCCAGTCAGGAGATAGAAACCACATGGTCATTTAAACATGACAAGTTTACTGTAAAGAATCATTAAAGGGGCGCCCGGGTGGCTCAGTTGGTTAAGCGGCTGACTTCGGCTCAGGTCCTGATCTCACAGTCAGTGTGTTCGAGCCCCGCATCAGGCTCTGTGCCGACAGCTCGGAGCCTGGAGCCTGCTTCAGATTCTGTGTCTCCCTCTCTCTATGGCCCTCCCCTGCTGGCACTCTCTCGCAACAATGAAATTTTTAAAAAACATTAAAAAATTAAAGAATCATTAGATTAATGACAAAAGAGTAACTATAAAGATGTAAAGAGAATTCTAAAAGGGTACCTGAGGGCTGAGGGAGAGTACCCAAGGAAGGACCAACTTGGCAGAGTCCCCAGCCCCCAAGGAGGCTGGGGGTTAGACCTCACCGCACCCCACTGGGTGGTTGACAAATTCACTGCTTTGCCCAGGACACCTCCAGGACACAGGGAAGCCAAGGCTGGTGAGCGGGTGCGCGGGGGTGGGGGTGGGGGTAAGGACACCACCTACAGGCACCAGGCCCAGGGCACACAGTGTCTGCAGGCGGGTCAAAGCCGTTAGGAAGGTGCCCAAAGGAGTTAAGAGTATCTTGTGTGTGTGAGGCCCGAAGCCATGACCTCCACACAGGGGATGGGGGTGGGGGGGTGGGGCATGGGAATCACTGGGAAGAAGAGATGAGGTTGGTGAGCAGATGTGCAGAGGGAGTTGGGGCACTGCTGTGGGTACAGTGTCCACGCCTGGAAGGGAGGCTTTGGGGAAAATCACCCGGGGCGTAGGTAAAAGCGGCTGAGGGCGCAGATGCATAGAATTCGGGCGATGCCACAGGGGCAGGGCCCGGAGCATGCAGTATCCTTGACAGGAGGGCCGCAGCAAAGTAGTCCCTGGGCCTGGGCTGGGTCTGCCAGGTTGCCGAGGGAGTGCCTGCTCTCCCTGACGCCCTGTGTACCTGCAGTGCTGACAGGCCATGGCAGGAGCAAGGAGAAGCCAACCAGAGCTCACAGGAGCCTAGAAGACAAGTCCTTTCCTTCCTTCAGTGTCCCTCCAGCGCCCTCTACTGACAAGGCT
Source organism: Cryptoprocta ferox (assembly GCA_028646485.1). Taxonomy (NCBI): domain Eukaryota; kingdom Metazoa; phylum Chordata; class Mammalia; order Carnivora; family Eupleridae; genus Cryptoprocta; species Cryptoprocta ferox. The sequence goes on along the minus strand of CM053575.1, from coordinate 9,437,840 downwards.
CACATCATGCGCACTGTAAGGAAGAACTGCTGAGTCCAGTCCGTTACGCAGAACAGGTCCTATGGGCTGAATCTGGAGCTAAGAGGCAAAACGTAGATAACAGAATCCATCTTTCTGGGTTCTCAGATCGCATATGCACCCTTCTACACCTGTTTGAACTTCCCTCTCAGTTATATTCCTACCAACAAGACAGATCTATCCTTTAAGGTGATGTCCTCCCCCTGTCCCCCAAGTGAGAAGACACAGTCCCAACAGTCACGTTATCCAGAACTGGCTATAGTAATCGCCGTGCAATTTGGGTCATGATTCCACTAAATATTCTCTTACCTAAAGATTAGATTACAAAGCTGACCTACAGTTTGTACATAACATGGGAAGTAAAATGGAGAAAATGGTCAGTATAGGCAAATGAATATATACAAGAAGCAAAGAAACACACACGAAACTACCACGGTCCTCGTTTCTGTAACTGGTCAGTTTTGTAACTGGTCACAAGGTCAGAGCTGAGGTCCGTGGCATCCTTCTTCAACTACCCACTTCATATTTCCCTTTTCCTCAGCTGAGATTCTGCTGCTCGCGGCTCTTTAACCCAGTACAGTGAGCCACGTGCTCATTCTGAGCCATCTCAGTCCTTAACTGGCCTGCTATGTGGGGAGCATGGAGGTACTGGGAGGCGTCCAGAGGCTCCTCTGGGCTCCAGACATAGTCTTCCTCATCTCCATTGTGTAGCAGCGGTGGACTTTGTCCTTGAGAACCAGGATCAATTACTCCAGGGAGGATCCCCTCCCTTTTCTTTGCCCATTGGTTTAGCGGCATATGGAGCCCAAAATGGCAGCCCCATCTCCCGATTCAATGGTACCATTCTTGTGTCCCCTTGTGGACCATTCCTCACTTGGGAACTAAGGTCTCCAAATCAGCAGGCTCAAACTTTTCAGGGTAAGAGGCAAAAACTCTACGGGTGGCTAAGGCGTAATAGAAGCGTCATTCCTGCTCCCTCCCTGTGGTTCCTGGCCCCATGTGTGCTGGCCCGGGGGCTAACGGCACCATATAATGGTCTTTGGTTCAACGGCCTACTTCATTCTCTATATCAGCTCTCATCCTTCCATGGCGTTGTCTCCCAACTGGTGCTCTGAGTCTTCAGTAAGCTGTTCCACTCTGCAGCTAAGCCCCCTGGTTCCAGGTGGCGACGTCTGTGTGGGAAGACGTGTTAATTCCATGGGCATAAGCCCCTTGCCACACTTCCTTTTCTGTGAAATGGGTATCTCGATCAGCTGCAGTGTTGGACAGAGTACGTGGTGTACATGGTGTCTCTGTTGGGAGGGTCCCGGGAAACAACCCTCTAGGGTGGGCGTGAACCAAGTCTGGGGGGGGCGGGTACACAGAGCCGTGGAGGCACTCCTGCATGGGTCAGGCCAACGCCCGCGGTGTCCATATCAGGAAAGTTCTGGGAAACACCCCCTGGGGTGCGGCAAGCTGAGGCCGCTGGGCAGGAGGACAGCGGGATCCGGCTGCTGCCGAGTGCGTGAGGCTGTGGCAAGGTGACCCCCAGCCTGGGCTGAGGACCACCCAATGTCCCCCCACATATACACACACCTCTGGCAGACTGTGCAGGAAGAGCAAGAACAATAAAAGCACAGCACACTGGAGCCAGGGAGAAAGCCCCCTCCTGCCTGCAATGTCCTTCTAGTGTCTTCTTATCAGCACGCTCACTGTAAGGGAGAAATGCTTGGAGTCCAGTCCACTGTCACAGAACAGGTACTGACAGGTGAGTTGGGAGCTGAGGGGCAATATAGTGATAACTGTCACACTGAGAAACCACTAAATATTTAGAAATTAAATAAGAACCCTTGTAAATAATCCACAGATCAACAAACACATCAGAAGGGAAGTTAGAAGGTACTCTGAACTGACTACTAATAAAAAATAGACATTTTAAAATGCCTACGATGCAGCTTTTATAGCAAAAAAGAGATCTGGGGGCCCTGGGTGGCTCATTCGGTTGGGCGTCTGACTCCTGATTTCCGCTCAGGTCATAATCCCAGGGTGGTGGGATCAAGCCTTGCATTAGGGTCTGTGCTGAGCATGGAGCCTGCTTATGATTCTCTCTTTCTCGGGGTGCATGGGTGGCTCAGTTGGTTGAGTGTCCAACTCGATTTCAGTTCAGGTCATGATCTCACGGTTCGTGGGGTCGAGCCCTGCATCCCGCCCCGTGTCGAGCCCCACATCAAGCCCTTCGCTGACCACTGCTTGGAGCCTTCTTGGGATTCTCTGTCTCCCTCTCCCTCTGCTCCTCCCTATCCCTTCTCAAAAACAAATAACTAAACATTGTTAAAAAAAATAAAGATTTCCTCTTTCTCCCTCTACCCCTCTCCTGCACTCACATTCTAAAAAAAAAAAAAAAAAGAAAAAAAGATCTATAATCAATGGTCTAAGTTTTTATCTTAAACTAGAAAAAAGAGCAAAGTAGAAAGAAGAATAAAACACCAGAACTGAAGAGAACATGGACATAGAAAATATAGATATAAAATAGATCTAAAAATAGATATAAAATTCTTTGAAAAGTTAATTGATAAATCTTTAGACTGAACGAGAAAAAGAGAAGACACATATTACCAATATCCAAAATGAAAGAAGGAATCTTCCTATAGATCCTATGCATATTAAAAGGATCATAAGGTTAGGTATAGACAATTTTATGCCAATACATTTGACAAGTGTTATGAAGTGAACAAATTCATTAAAAGACAGAAATCACCAAAACTGGCCCAAGAAAAAAGAGAAATTGAATTCACAATGAAAAGTTTTCCCACAAAGAAAAGTTCAGGTATGGATGATTTCATTGGTGAATATTATCAAACATTTAAAGAAGAAATAATATTAATTCTATACAAGCTCTTTCAGAAAATAGAAAAGGAGAATCGGTTAAGTGTCTGACTCTTGATTTCGGCTCAGGTCATGATCTCACAGTTTCATGAGTTTGAGCCCCAGTGGGCTCTGTGCTGACAGCATGGAGCCTTCTTGGGATTCTTTCCCTCTCTCTCTGCCCCTCCCCTCACTCATGCTCTCTCTCTCTCTCTCAAAAATAAATAAACCTAAAAAAAAATAGAAAAGGAGAAACATTTCCCAATTCAAATGATTTTATGATACCCTGATACCAAGATTTACAAGTACTTCACATGAAAATAAAACTAAAGATCAATATCCTTCAAGAACAGAGATGCATGGGGCACCTGGGCAGCTTAGTCAATTGAGTGTCCAGCTTCAACTCAGGTCATGATCTCACAGTTCATGAGTTCGAGCCCCACATCAGGCTTGCTGTCAGCCTGTCAGTGCAGAGCCTGCTTGAGACCCTCTGTCTCCCTGTCTCTTCCCCTCCCCTGCTTGTGCTCTCTCAAAAATAAATTAAAAAAAAAATAGATGCAATTTTTTTTTTAATTTTAGCAAATTGAATCCGGCAATATAAAAAGAAAAACAATACATCATAACCAAGTGGAGTTTATCCCAGGAATATAAAGTTGGTCTAACATCTAAAAATCAATGAGTGAAATGCACCAAATCAATAGAATAAAGGAAAAAAGGCATTTGATCATTAAAGAGATGTAGCTGTGACAAAATTCAACACCCATTCATGATGAAAATTCTCTGTAAACTGAGAAGAGAAATCCATTTACCTGGTAACTGGCATTTCTGAAATGCCTACAATTAACGTACTCAGAGGTGGAAGACTGAATGTTTCCTAAAATCAGGGAAAAAACACAGATAATTCACTTATACTACATCTATTCAACATTGTTGCTCTAAACGCAACATGGGGCCTGAATTCATGACCCCGAGATCAAGAGTCACATGCTCCACTGACTGAACCAGCCAGGCGCCCCAAAAGGCATACATATTGAAAAGAAGTAAAACTATTCATATTTGAAAATGATCACCGTGAATGTAAAAAGTCCTAAAGAATAAACAAAAAGGCATTACAACTAGTAAGTTAGTTTGATTTAGCAGAGCATAGGATTCAAAGACGGAGCCAAATTAGCATGTAGGGGGAATTTATAGCCTTAAAACAAACAGAAGAAAGACTGAAAAGATAAGCTTTAAGTTTCCATTTCAAAAAGAACACCGAGTCCTATCAGGAAGGAAATGGGGAAGGGCAGAAATCTATAAAACAGAAAACAAATATAAAGTGAAGAAAAACAAAGCCAGAAAGTTGGTTCTTTAAAAAAAAAATTTTTTTTTTTACATTTTATTTATTTTTGAGAGACAGAGGGAGACAGAGCGTGAACAGGGGAGGGACAGAGAGAGAAAGAGACACAGAATCCGAAGCAGGCTCCAGGCTCTGAGGTAGTGGTCAGCACAGAGCCTGACGCGGGGCTCGAACCCATGAACTATGCGATCATGACCTGAGCTGAAGTCGGATGCTCAACCCACTGAGCCACCCAGGTGCCCAACCAGAAACTTGCTTCTTTAGAAAGATTAAAAAAATCGATAAACACCTATCAAAAATAAGAAAAAAAAATTGTCAGGGAGAAAAAAAAAAGACATCACTACAGATCCCATAGGCCTTAAAAAATATGGGGCTGATGTGGGGGCGCCTGGCTGGCTCGGTTGGTAGAGCAAGCAACTCTTGATCTCAGGGTCGTGAGTTCAAGCCCCATGTTGGGTACAAAACTTACTTAAAAACATGTGTGTGTGTGTGTGTGTGTGTGTGTGTGTGTATGGATGTTATGAAAAATCACATCAACACATTTGAAAATTTATAAAAAACGGGAAAATCTTTGAAAACCACCAATTTATCCAAACATTACTCAAAAAAGTAGAACATCTAAATGGTCCTACACATATTAGAGAAATTTGGTTATCATAAAATTTCCTACAAAAAGATTCCAGGTATAGATGGCTTCATCAGCGAATTATTCTTCTAAAGAAATAAACCTCTTTTACACAATCACTTTCATGTAACAGAAAAAGATGAACACTTCTCACTTCATGTAACCAACTTAACCTTAATTCCTAGGTCCTTACAAGAAAGTAACATTACAGATCAATCTCTCATATGTAAAAACTTGAGCAAAATATTAGCAAACGAAATCCAATGATGTATAAAAAGGGTATTATATCTACCAAGCGTCCTCAAGACCACCCCCAGATTCACTGTTTTGCTGGGAGGACTCACAGGACTCAGCATACAGTCCTGTCCATGGGTGTGGTTTATTACAATGAAATGATACAAAGCAAAGTCACAAAAAGAAAAGGTGAAGTCTAGAGGAAACCAGGAGCAAGCTTCCAAGAATCCGCTCCCAGTGGACGCACATAAGATGTGCTTAATTCCTCCAGCAAGTTCTGACAACATGTATGAAATGTTGTCTACCTGGGAAGCCCATTAAAGACTTGGGGTCCAAGGATTTTCCCGGGGGGCTGCCTAACATAAACAACTTCTGCTTAACACGCAGCTATCGAAACCCCAGACTCCCAGAAGGAGACAGGGGTTCGGCAGAAATCACATAGTTTGTACAAACAGTTTAGGCACAGTGAGCCACTTTGGATTGGTGGAAACACTTTTGAAATCCGAGTTTCCAGACAGCAGCCAAAGGCGAAGGTTTTGCAAGTGGGACTTCTAAGGAGAGCAGTCCCCAGGCCTGCTCTGTCAACTGTTTTCTGCATGATGTCACAACCAAATGGGTTTCTTTCCAGGAAGGGGAGGCTAATTAAACCTCTGGAAATCAATGTAATTCATTCCATTAGCAGAATAAAAGGGTAAAATATGATCATCTCAACAGACGCAGAGAAAGCATCCAATAAAATACATCATTAGCCTTTCAACAAACTAGGAAGAGAAGGGACTTAAAAAAATTTTTTTTAAATGTTTTTTATTTTTGAGAGAGAGACAGCATGAGCAGAGGAGGGTCAGAGAGACAGGGAGACACAGAATCCAAAGACAGGCTCTAGGCTCTGAGCTAGCTGTCAGCACACAGCCCCACGCGGGGCCTGAACCCACGAACCACGAGATCATGACCTGAGCTGAAGTCGGACACTTAACAGACTGAGCCACCCAGGCGCCCCAACGGACCTTTTTTTTTTTTTTTTAACATTTATTTTTTTTTGAGAGAGAGAGAGAAAGAGCGTGAGTGGGGAAAGGACAGAGGGAGAGGGAGATACAGAATTTGAAGGAGGCTCCAGGCTTCAGCACAGAGCCCGACTCAGGGCTCGAACTCACGAACCATGAGATCATGACCTGAGCCAAAGTTGGATGCTTACCCGACTGACCCCTTCAGGCACAAGAAGGGACTTTCTTAGTCTGATAGAGTATCTACCAAAAAAAAAAAAGTATATATTTAACATATTGATGGTGAATTTTCTTGTGATGAGAACTTTTAAGATTTATTTTCTTAGCAACTTTCAAATGTGCAATACAATGTTACTGACTATATGTTAGCATGATGTACATCCCAGGACTGATTTGTTTTATAACTGGAAGTTTGCACCTCTTGATCCCCTTTACCCATTTGCCCACCACTCACCCTCATATCCTCCCCTCTGGCAACCATGAAATTACTCTTTGTATCTATGAGTTTTGTTCCTTCGTTTTTTTAAAGTTTATTTTGAGAGACAGAGACAGAAAGAGAGAGAGAGAGAGAGAGAGAGCAGGGAGGGGCAGAGAAAGAGAGAGGGAGAAAGAACCCCAAGCAGGCTGTGTGCCGTCAGCGCAGAGCCGGATGCGGGGCTCGAACTCACGAACTGTGAGATCATGACCTGAGCCGAACTCAAGAGTCAGTCGTTTAACGGAGCCACGCAGGCACCCCTGTTTTGTTGCGTTTTAGATTCCACATGTAAGTGGCATCACCCAGTAATTGTCTTTCTCTGACTTACTTCATTTAGCATAATACCCTTAAGCTCTATCCATGTTGTTGCAAATGGCAAGATTTCTTTTATGGCTGAGGAGTGTTCCACTGAATAGAGAGAGAGCACATCTTCCTTCCCCACTCATCCATTGATGACACTTTAGTCTATTTCTATATGTAGCCATTGCGAACAATGTTGCGGTGACCCCAGCGATATATCGGTCTTTTCAAATTAGTGTTTTTGTTTTCTTCGGATGAATACCCAGTAGTGGAGTTACTGGGCCATGTGGGATTTCCACGTTTTATTTCTGCGTTAATATACATTCCCACCCACAGCGCACGGGGTTTCCCTTTCCTCCACATCCCTGCCAACATTTATTTCTCGTCCTTTTGATACTAGCCGTGCAGATAGGTGTGAGGTGACATCTCATCGCAGTTTTGACTTACGCCTCCCTGAGGATCAGAGACGCTGAGCATCTTTCGGAGGGCCTGTGGGCCATCTATCTGTATGTCTTGTTTGCAAAAATTCGGTTCAGGTCCTCTGCCCATTTTTTAATTAGATTTTTGTCTGTTTCGTGATTGAGCTGTAGAAGTTCTCTACAGATTTTGGATATTAATCCTTTATTGCATCCCTAACTCCATCGTAATTGCTCCCTCCTCCAGGGGCCCTGGCTTATGGGCTGCTTGCTCAGAAAGGTGCTAAGCCCTTACCCTAGGCCTCTCAGCGGTGGTAATTTATGGGGTGCAGGGACACCAGGCTGCCGTGCTGACATTCCTGCTGCCTTTGCTGCGCTACCAGCAATTCAGTCTTACATCTCCTTTTGGTACCTCTAGAGTTGTGACACTTTCACTCCTCGCCATCCTCAGGGACGGAGGTGAGCAAAGGTTTTCTTAAAGGCCCAGCTGGCACGTAGTCAAGGCTGCAGGCCACACTGTCTCTGTTGGCACCTGCTCCCGGAGCGCGCCGGAAGCTGCTTAGAGTTTACAGTATGCAAAGCTGTTTACAGTATGTAAACGAGTGACTGTCGCCGTGTTCCCCCGCAGACTGATGAGTACTAGAACGGGCAGCGGGCCCACCTGCCTTTCCGCGATGGGACATCCGAGGCCCAGGGGAGGAACCTGCCGAATGTGTCCGATCCAGCAGGCAGTGGAGGTGGGCAAGTGGAGCTCAAGGAGGCCCTCTGTCGCCAGATCCCGTTCCACCTTTCCCCACTTCGGTCTCTGCTTTTCTCACCGGTGCTGCAGAAAACCGCCAGCTCGCAGTTAAGTTCCTAACAACGGGAGGCACACGCCGAGACGGGCGGACACTGGCCGACGGAGGGCAGGGGAGGGAAGCACAGTTGGTTATTTATCTCCCGGCGTCTCAGACCGCCGCCCCCTGGCGGGAGGACTTCTCGCTCCTTCTCTCCGGGAGCGTGGGATTGCTTCTGCTCTTTCCCCTTTATGACTAGAAGAAGAAAGAGGAGCGCCCCACCTCGATCCCAACGAGGCAGGAGTACAGCACTGTTCTCAAAGGTTAATCACTCTACTCAATTTACCCGTTTCCTGCTCTGCCGGGACTGACTGGGGGTCAACAGCCGAGTCAGTTGGAGTCCACCGAAAACCCGTTTTCTTTCCACTTCTCTGCGGGAAGTAACACACTGGACTCCACATAGATTTCAGGCTTCAAAACCCAGTTCACAGGCCATCTCTTGGAAACTTTTCTTTCTTTCTTTCTTTTCTTTCTTTCTAAGGAGACAGTGTTTCTATTATTGTTTTAAAATGTATATTTATGCATTTTAAGAGAGCACACCAGTCTGAGAGCGGGGGAGGGGGCAGAGAGGATCGCGGGCTCTCAGTCCTCAGGGCAGAGCCTGACAAGGCTCCGAGATGTGAGATCATGACCTGAGCCAACATCAAGAGTCCTGGCTTAACAGACCGACGACCCATCCAGGTGCCCTTTGGAAACGTCTTTCAGTTCCCACCCTGGAGCGCTCTGTCCTCTCAACGCCCCCTGCACGTTACGGGTCATGCGGTGATCACGTTTCAGCTGGGTGTCTCATCCGTGCTCCCTGGAAGGAGCCTCTAGTTCTGATTCGCTCTGGTGTCCGTTCACTACCTGGTACGTAAATCGGCCGCACAAAAGATCGATGCTAAACCCTACGAGGCGTTGGCCGAGCACCGTCGAGCAAATCGTTTCTCATGAAGACCGCGGTTCGAAATTGTGGAGCTAGGGCCTGTTTACCAATCCTGCGGTCACGGTCCCACAGCTGGCCACTTCTGCCAATGCACTGTCACCTGGGGCTGGGGTGGGGGGGGCGAGAACTGTCCCTGCCCTGGAGCCCTGCGGACGACCGCCTCGGGCGCAGCCGCTGAGCCCCCAAGTTCAGCGAAACCAAATCCCAGCGAAAGCAGTTGGCGCCCGCAGTCACCTCCGCGCACGCGCAGCCCGCCTCCAGTCCGTCCCCGGCCCTGGAAACCATAGAGTGCCAGGGGCGAGCAGAGGGGCCAGAAACCGGGGTCGCTCCGTCTCCTGCTTCCGGCCGCGCCTCGCTGCTCTGGGAGCGGCTGCCGCGGCGTACGCAGTTTCCATGGGGACTGAAGATGGCGCCGCGAGGTGAGATTCCGGAGGTGTGTGAGTCGCTGGTCCCGATGCCTTCAGTGCCCTTCTCGCCCTTGCTAGAGCTCGCCCTAAGCTCTGCGTTCTCGGGTGTTAGGGACGTCGCTCCTCCCCTGTCCAGAGTGGGGTTTCGAGCCTCACCCACCCTGAGTGCCTGAAGGTCTTGAGGTGCAGATCTCAGAACCCCCCCCCCTCCCCAATCCTGGGCTCGGCCTCTTCTCGGCCGGCTCAGTTACCGATTTGCTGTGTGACCTGGAACCGGCCGTGGTTGGCCTCTGCGCTCCAGTTTCTTCTCCCCGATAGTGACGGGGTTAGATCTCAGAGCGGCCTTGCCTTTCACCCCGAAGCTGAGTCAAGTTTGACGGTGATTTCGGGGGGGGGGAGGGTAATTTCGGGGGGGGGATTGAAAGAAGCCCCCTACACACACACACACACACACACACACACACACACTTTAATCATCATCAGTCAGAAGTGCCCTGAATGGCCTTTCCCACTAGCTGCGACCCCGTGTTTTCTTCAAATTAGACACAGAACCATTCGAAGAACAGAGTTTGAGCTGCCCTCCCGCCCATCCCCCCTTTTTTGTGCTTATCTTTTCAGGCAAACGACTGTCCTCCACGCCGCTGGAAATCCTGTTCTTTCTGAACGGGTGGTATTATGCCACCTACTTCCTGCTGGAACTCTTCATATTCCTGTATAAAGGTAAGGCCTGGGGCTTGGCTACCATTGCCCCAACATCCCTTCCCCCCCTGCAGCCCAGAGCCAACTCCCTCCTTCAAGAGCCTTCTTATTTTTCATTCCTCTCCGTAGCTCCCCTTCGCTGCTAGGTAGAAGTCTCTCCATCATACGGCTTCTTTGAGAATGATCCACTAGGAAGCCCTTCAGCAAGAATTGCCCGAGTTTGAGAAACGTGGGCTTCCCCATCCTTGCTCTCCCGTCGCCTCTTTGCAGAACTGCCCGTTAAGCTCATTGGTGACCCTTAGAAACTATTCAGCGGCCACTGTACCCTTGTAGATCTGGTCGTTTTGGAGAGTGGAGTCCTCAGACTTTGACTTAGGAGTAAAATCCCCTAATAAGGCACGTGCCTGTGGCAGACGGTGACAGTGCACTGTGAGTTAACATATCCTGCAGCAGGTTAACAGGTCCTGCCCGTATCTCCTGAACTAGTTCATGGAAGGCTGGTAAGACCCATGCCCTCCTTATCCCCAGGTGTGTGGGCGTTCTTGCGGGTGCCCGTGTATGTGGTTTGCAAACTCTGGCTTTTGTGTTGTCAGCTCTCCTGCTACCATATCCAACAGCCAATCTAGTACTGGATGTGGTGATGCTTCTCCTTTACCTTGGAATTGAAGTGATCCGACTGTTTTTTGGTGAGTGTTGTCCAGAGAATATTTCCATTCCTTCCGAGACGAACTGCTTGCCTGTAACTTGACTAATGAGAACACGTACCTAAGCTAGTCTCACAGTAAGAGATCGGATCTGGTGGGATGTCTGGAGTTTCAAGCGGCTTCATATTTTGGGTCAAGGTCTGTTTGTTGCCCTGTAGGGGCAGATGTGGGCAGTAGCATGAGATTTTAGATTGTTCCTTTCTAACTGCTTAGCTGCTAGGAGAGCCTGGTTCCTCTCCCTGGTTTGCTTGGGAGAATAGCGTTGACTGGAAGGACTCCATGTTCAAGGCAGTATATGTCACATGAGTCAGCACTCAGGTCCCCTCCACTTCGAACAGGGATTTCTTTTCTTTTTTCTTTTTTAGTGTTTATTTTAGAGAGAGAGAGAGAGAGAGAGACAGTGTGTGAGCAGGGGAGGGGCAGAGAGAGAGGGAGACACAGAATCCGAAGCAGACTCCGGGCTCCGAGCTGTCAGCACAGAACCTGACGTGGGGCTCAAACCCACGAACCGCGAGATCATGACCTGAGCCGAAGTCAGACACCCAACCGACTGAGCCACCCGGGCGCCCCTGAACAGGGATTTCTATAGGACAAGTTTTTCCTGAGGGATCTAGAGCAAACCCCTTATTAGTTAGAGTAGCTCATCCCATAAAGCAGGGCTAAAACACTGAAAAGAAACAATACTTGCAGCACACATAATGAAGGATAAAGAAGGCTCACAGAAATCCCCAAGGAAAAGATGACCTAAACTGGTAAGGAACACTAGTTCACCTAAGAATACTTAACAGAGGATCAATAATCATGATAAAATGCCCAGACTCGCTAATAAAAAGCAAACTGAAACAACAAGGTAACCGTTTCATCCATTAGATTAAAAAGCGTTCCAAATACCTCGTATTAGAATGGGTGTGAGGACCAGGTCTCTATATTCCCACGCTCTTCCAGAATATAAATTACAGCAGTCATTTTGCTGATAGTTTTGTCATATAGAATTGTATTCTTAGACCTAACAATTACACTTCTAAAACTGGGTGAAAAAAACAAACACTTCCACAGATATGTAAAGATACCTATGTGTTTTGTAACGTCAAAACATTAGAGGGGCGCCTGGCTGGCTCAGTCATGGAGCGAGCGACTCTTACCTTGGGCTTGTGAGTTCAAGCCCCACGCTGGGTGTAGAGATTACTTAAAACAATAAAAGCTTAAAAAAAAATAGAAACAACCTAAATAGCTGTCAATACAGGATTAGTTAAATAAATAAATTATGGACTTGCTTCCATGAAATCGTTCACAGCCATTAAGAAAAGAATAAGGTAGTTGTATGTGGCAAGCTGTCTACCTCCTGTTAAATGGGAAAAAATCTAAGTTGAAAACAGTATGTAGAGTATGATTCTGCTTTTATAATAGTAAATAGTAATACGTAAGTATACACACATAACAAAATCTGAAACAGTATACATCGTTCCACACGACTGGCTGTCTCCAGTGAGGAGTCATGGGGTCTTCTTAGTTTCTAGGTTTTCTAAAATTATTTTCTGTGTATTAGTTGGAAAGTTTTCAATGGTTATATAATTAAAAAAAATATTTCCCCCCAAGTTAAGAATCCGTCGTCCCCTGAGTGGGAGCCAGACCTGAAGCAGGACCCTTGGCGTGAATGACTCCAACTCTAATGGCTCTTCCAAAGCCCCTCATATTTTTAGCACAGTGGGACCCACTTATAATCGTGCCCATCCCCATTCAGGATCGTTTTGCTCTGCCTTGCCGGTCCATCCCATCCCATCCCACCCCCCCGACGTTTCCTCCGAGCCCAGCGAGAGCCCGCCACTGGAGGTGACCCCATGGGCTGTGTCCGACAGGTACCAAGGGAAACCTCTGCCAACGAAAGATGCCACTTGGTATTAGTGTGGCCTTGACCTTCCCATCTGCCATGATGGCCTCCTATTACCTGCTGCTGCAGACCTACGTGCTCCGCCTGGAAGCCATCATGAACAGCATCTTGCTCTTCTTCTGTGGCGCCGAGCTGCTGCTCGAGGTGCTCACGCTGGCTGCTTTCTCCAGGTACTGCTGCTGAGGGGCCACGTCCTGTCCCCCGAGGGCTGGGCTCCCATCCCGTCCTAGGGAGGGGTTCACTGTTCTTCTGAAGCCTGCGGGGTGTCTCTGAAGGATTGTTAAGGGGGCAGGGGGTCTCTGTGGGAATGCTTTTCCTATTTAGGGCCGACAGTTTCTCAGGGAGGACATTCTCCTCGTTCTTTGGGGCCAGGAGGCTTGGAATATAGAACAGTTCAGGCCAGCTGCTCTCGTTCACTGGTCTTTTAACATTTTCTTTCTTTCTTTCCTTCTTTCCGCCATCAGTCTGGACAGGATTTGAAGTACAAAAATTTCAGCCAGCGCCCCTCTGGGGCGGAGACCACAGATACTTCTGGTCTTTAGCCACAGCAGTGAGAATTGCTGGGTCACGGTGTCCCGGGAAGGGTTGCAGCTTTTCCTCAACACAGACATTTTGGGCAACAAACTTGAGCGTGAGGCCACTGGGCATCATCTTCTAAACCAGGACCATCAGCCCAAGAGACCGTTCTACACTCCAGTGTAGGGAGGGGCAAGGCTGTCCGGGCTGAGAACCGGTTCCCCGCTGCCCCCGAGTTCTCTGTGATCCTCGTGGCCAGAGCCTCTCGTGTGGACCACGTAGGCTCCTTGGGCTTCCAGCAGGACCGGAGCCCCACACTCCCCGTACGCGCCGTGTCACCCCTGTCACCCGAGCACAGAGAGCCTCAGGATGTCTGCCCCCAGAGTGACGTGAAAGCCTCTCACCTCATTCCTCAGAGACGGAGCTCCACAACTTTTTTTTAGTAGCTCATAGTGTTATTTTTCTACTCTCATCATGAAACAAACATTGTTTTATAATAAATGTGTATTTTCTGTCACGGGGGTTGCAGCCTTTTCCTTATGGCACCTGCCCCTAGAATTTCATCCACACTCCAAGGGAAGGGAGGGATGGTCCCAACCGTTTGTTCTCAGGCTGTGCTTAGTGGTCCCGCGTGGACGCAAAGGCAGCGACGATTTTCTTCCCCCAGCTGTGGCTTAGATTAATCCTTGAAGCCAGTGACTTCTCTGTCTTCTTCAGGCCTGTCATCCTGTAAAGGACTGCTTATATTCTTCACCTTTGCCCCCAGGCCCGCATCCCGGCATATTGCCTCTCCTTCCTCTTACAGACAGCCGTCAGCCTCTTTCCAGAGCGAGGCGCAAAGAATTGGAAGAGGCATATTCAAAACTTGCCAGCGCTTTTGTCGTTTACTTTAAAATTTCAAGTTAATGTGAAAGAAAACATTTTTTTTTTTTTTTTTTTAAGCTGGAGAAGGACTGCCCTTGATGAGTGTATCATTCCCTTCTCCAAGCAGCCATCTTTACAAGTGTTTCTCATCTTACTCGGTGGTGGCCTTTTTTTTTGGAAGCCCCAGGACACATGACAGAATTCACTTGAGAAAACTTTGAGCCACACGGCTCTTTGCTGTCAGATGAATCCTACAATATCTACTCTTGCTCACAGTAAAAAGTTAACTGGTCTCTAAGCATTTTCATGCTGGTTTTTCATTCTGCTTATTTCCTAGGATTGAGCTCATTTTCATCCTGTCAAGGTCACCACCGTCCAAAGCACTGATGCTTCTCTTGTTTCCTACCTCTTGTGTCCTTGCCTCCTAGCGGCCTTTGAGGTCTATCCAAAAACTGTAGCAGACGGGCATAATCAGCCACGAAACCGTAACAGAAAATCCGGTGGGGACCTCCCTGATATTTGTCACAAACCCCACTAATCCCCCGACTTTCTGCTGCTCACGCTGCTGCTTTCTCTAGCTGTGCTTTGAAGAGGTTTTGCTGGCATCAAACTGGACAGGAACTCGTTCTCCACGGCCTCCCCATTTCTGAGGTTCAGTGGTTAGGGTCACCCTCCTGGCAACACAGATAAAGGAATGAACGGCCCCGTTGAAGTTTAGAGTTGGCTCATAATTAAAACGGACCTTGGAAATGAATCTAATCCCCGACCTTGCTGGCTTAGCGACGAGGAACAGCCAAGCATCACACAACTGGTTCCTAACAGTTGGATCTAGAAACCTGGCTTTAGGAGTCTCTGTTTAGATCCAGCAAATTCCATTTCAACAGGTAAACCACTTGAGGATGAGAATGAGTGGTTGAACATGGGGACAGGCTATGACAGGAAGGCCTCTCCTTTACTTCATGGTTCCCTGGGGGCTTAGTGCCTCATGCTTCCGTGGATGGCTCCGCCAATGCGCATCCTTCCTGGTGCTCGTCGGAGCCAGCTGTGCGGGCCCAGTCCCACCAGAGTAGAACACCATTCAACAGAAGCCGAGGCAGCAGGGGCCGGGCAGGAGTGTGGCTAGTTGTTCAGGGTCACTGTGGTACAGCCGAGAGGACCCGAGTGAAGGAGCAGGTGCTGGTCACAGGCTGGTAGAGACCTGCTCACGTAGTCACACTCCCGGCTAGAACTTGTCAAGTGACCGCAGTGGCCATCTTGGCCCCAGTTCAGGAAGCACTTTGGATACACAGATTCGGGTGTCAGGCTCTAACCCTGACAGCAACGTGGGGGAGACGACCGGTCCAGTGCTTGGCACAGTGTACTGTAGCCCGTGCCGTGACCCTACGAGGCAGAAAAGCCACTTGAACGTGAAGTCAGCTCGTGTCTGCGTGCATTTAGCTTAAAAAGTAAAGAGTTGGGGATTTGAACCTAGAGTAACCCAAAGGTCATCCCTTTCCGTACCTCTTTGCTGTAGCTCTTTGCTCAAGAATGTGTTTACTTCTCTAAGCCACCAGTCCTCACGCTTTACATAAGTCACTTGGGGCAGAGAAAGTAGATTTCTAGGTTTCACGAAGTGGGTGCAGCCAGGCAGGGCGGGGCACGCACCGGAAACGCGGGGGACCACGGGGCTCGCCTGCAGTAGCCGCACCTGCGTGCCTCACGCTGCTTCTGGTCACAGAGCTGCTGGGGCTCTCCCTCCCCCTCCAAGTGTTTTGTTTTTATGCCTACCTCGCCTGGGCCGGTCCCAATACTCATTGTGTATCACCGGGTCTCTGGTTCATCTTTTTATACATGGAACACTCCTCTTGCTCGCCTGGCTTTTTAACTAGCTGGCTTTCCGGAATTCCAAGGGGCTCACACTCACTACTTTGCTGAACCTTCCAAATGTGTGCTTCCCGATGTTTAGACAAGCAGTTCAGTTCCCAAAACATGTTCACATTTGTTGTCGTCTCTGATTCTCAACACACCGCTGTGTGCAAGGCAGGACAGCCATCCTCAGCTCGCAGACGAGACAGGCTCTGCTGCTGCCAACGGCCGGGTAAACAGAGGGGCGCGCAGGCGCTGGCGAACAGGCTTCCCAGCTCCGGGGCTCCGGGCTGAGGGATCCTCCCCTCCTGAGCCTGAGAACGTCAGAACGTTCTCCTTGCCCCGAGAATGAACCTTAGGAATCTTGACGGATAAAGGACCTGGTGTGTTCCTTTCCCTCATTTAGATGGCTAAGGGAGAAAGCCAAGCCTCAAGGGGCACTTCAAAGATTTGCACTCGAGGCCTCCTGGGTGCGCCGCGGCATGCGGCGCCCGCGTGCCACTCTGGCTGAGGGCTCAGGGTCCCTCTACCATCCCCCCCTCTCCGTCAGCCCAGCCCACGCCCCAGACACCTCAACAAATCTATTCAATGCAGAATCCATCAAACGGCTCACACCCCATTTATTATTTAAAAATATTTTGTTACAAAAGGAAAAAAATACAATGCAGTATAAAAGATTGACAGCGTCATCAAGTTTATTACACAATTTTCAACCTATCAGAAAGACAAACAAATCACCGACAACAGGGGGACGGGGCCTTGGCCTTTTTGAGGGCTGGGTTTGTTTTTTTTTTTCCTTTTGCTATCAGGAAATAAAACTAAAATTTGTGTCATTGAGTAAAAACAAAACAAAAATGGGGAGAAAAAAATTCTCCGGGTAAACGGCTTTTCTGGTATTCTATATATTTTCTTCCTTAAACTGTCACCTTACTTGGTTTTCTCTACATTTTAAAAAGACACCCGGAGCTGCTCTTGAGGATAAGCACATCACTTAACACTTGGCCAGTTGGGCGGGGGGCCGTGTTCCGAAGTGGAGGTGGGGATGGGGTTGGGGGACAGGGGGGACAAAAGCTACAAACCTGTAGCCTCTGTCCCAAGGGAATGTGCCTCTCCAACCCTGGGGGGACCCCCTCACGGACTGATTGAGGGCTATGTCAGAAACGTGCAGGGAACAGGAAGGGTTCAGTCCCACTCAGTCTCTCCCCTCTGAGCCAGAAGGGTCTCCAGTGACCCTACATGTCACATGCCAAGTCTCATCTCCCATGCCACGTCTCTTCTCATGCTAGATGTCACGTGCCCTGTACCACAAGCACAGGCCGCACCCATCGCCCCACGGGCACCGCAGGACCCCGCTGCCGGGGCCGAAGCACATCACAACTTAGATGTTAATGGGAAAAGCAATTCCATCTGCCTGTGTAGAAAATGGCCCCCGGAGTGGTGGTCCTCAGAACTCTGAGCTGAACTCATTCAAGTCAGGCTCCACTTCTTCCTTGCTCCCCATCAGAGACAGGAAGTATCTCCACGTAGAGCGAGGGAAGCTATTAAGTCAAGAGTCAAAAGGTGGAAAGACACCACGTTTGTGACTTTACCTGCCTACTAGTGCCAGGTTATCCCACAATAAGAAAAGGTATGTACCTGGAGGATGTGAGCCCATGCTCACATTGAACCTGAAAAAAGAAAAGCCTAGGGCAGTAGGCTATCTCCTGCCCAGCCTGCCTCCTCTCCCACTCCTCCTGGTACTTCACAAGGGTTCTTTAGTGCTGAGGTCCGATGTCCCCATCTCCCAGTGGCAGTATCTTCCTCTAAAACAAGGAAGCAGCCTTCTTGGGGGAGGGGCTCCACGTGTGAAATGGAAAAGCCCCACGAAAGGGAACACCTAGTACAGCTGGTTATTGCAAGAGGCAACCAAGCACGAAGCAGCAGAGGGTGGTAAGTGGCGCTGCCAGGCTCCCCGGCAGAGAGCAACCTCAGGGGCCTCCTCGGCTTCGGAGGGGCAAGTCCACTGAGGCGGCTGCGCGGCAGGGAGCTGGAAAGGTTCAGCCCTCTGGGAGGTCAGGGAAACCAACCGTCAATAGGTAAGAGGGAAAAGCAAGAACAGGAGAAGCTTTTCTTAAGGGAATTTCTGTTCTCAGGGTCCCTCTCAAAGGGCTGGGAAGGTAAAGGAGTTAAAACAAAGAAGTGGTATGTTAGCAAGGGGGTTGGACCCTCTTGGCCCCATCACACCTAGCACTGAGGGCAGGACCCTGGGCATATTTTGGCGCACCCAGTCACTCTCCTAGATCCTGCACGGAGGATCCGTTTTCTTTGGGAAGAAAGTCTTCCCATCAGCCTCACCACCAAACTACTCCTGGAGAATCAGAAACTCCTACGTATCCTTGGACAAAGCACCATTCTCTATGGAGACCAGGGGCCTGGACACGTTTTCTTCCTGTCTGCCACCCCTCCCAACCACACGAAGTCTTTAGATTCATTCCCCTGACAAACAGGAGTTGTGGGATTGGGAGGGCTGCCAGGCAGCCTTCAATCCTGTAGGGCAGAGGGTACTCCCTGGGTGTTGGAAGGGGGGTAGGGGCTTGGAGGGAGAGGGAGGGGTGGAGTGGCCTCCGTCCTTTAGTCCTGATCAAGGTGAGGAGATGCAAGTCCATTAAAAAAACATTTGCTTCCAACCAGACTCCTGCAATGAGAACATCAGAAGAAAAGAAAGAAAACACAAGTTAGAGGTTACTTTCTGAACGATGGGCTTCTATGAGCGACACTGGCATTTTTCTCAAGTTACCACATACGAAGTAGTGCATCTGCGCAGACAGAGTGCAAGCCCGGGAGAGGGAGAGCAAGCAGGCAGGACTGGGGGCATCTGTGTGCAGTGGGGGAGAGGCTGCGGGAGCCACAGTGAGTGCGGAGAAAAAGCAGGGGCATCTCACTTTGAGGTTAGGGGGAAACAGACAATGAAAAGAGCTCTCAAAGCAGTTGGATTGAAAAGGAGGCTTTGGCTGGAAAAGTATGTAAACTACATTTCAAGAAAAGTTGCTCTCAGGGAATATGGGGAGTTTAAATACGGTTTCAGGAAATCTATTTTGAGCAAGTCCTAGCTTACCTTAAGGGGAGGGGTAAACATCTGGAAACGGGAGGCACATGGTTAAGAAAACAAGCGGGTACACAACCAAATCCACCGACCCCAAACACCCAGGGGGCCCTGTCAGGGAGCACATACTTACACAGGAGACTCCTATACTTTTCTTTTAAAGAAGCCCTGTTTCAGCACAGATTCCAAACAGTGTCCTTACGAGTACATGTGTGGGCACACACGCACCAAGAGCCAGGGATGTTCTAAGCTGTCCTAAAGGGATATGAAGTCTTTACCCAGATGACAGCTCTGAGTGAGGGAGCAAGAAGCATCCTCATATGAATCAAGAGTGATCTGGCCAGGCCCGAACAGAAAGCAAGGAATGGAAATAAAAGAGTCGGTAGTCACCGACCAAGAAACCCAAAAGCACAAGTAAGAACTTCTGGCCAACAGTAAGGCACTGCTAAGCCCCTTGCCACATCGCTACCAAACGTGAGGTCCCTAGGACGTTCAACTCTGGCTCCAACGCTGCAGTACCAGTAAGCGGGGGGTGGCTGGATCAATCTGACCACATAAGATAGAACTGATAACGGACAGGAAAAAAGGGAGATTAAATTCAGGCTTACGATTTCTACTAATGGCCAAACCAGCAACACAGCCTCCACACACGTGCCGCTCTCTGCGGACGGGCTTCTGTAGCCTGGAGGAGCCGTCCGAGAAAAACACACCCACAGCTACCTGATCCTTCTACACTCGGAAATGGCACGATTTCGGCTCGGGATCTTCAGAAGCTGTTACAGAAGCCTCTGCCTTCCGGCTTCTCTAAATACCTCTGCTGGCAGGTGCTTGTCTCATTTTCTGTAAGGGGCAACGGAAGCCCTCAGTGCCCTCCCCGTTCCTCTCTATTTGGGTTTCTGAATCTCTGCATTGCATCGGAACTGAACACAATGTTTAGTTTTCTCCGGACCAGGAGGATGGGAATGAGGTGAGATAACCAGGATAATATGCCCAAATAATGAGCCAGCAGCCAAGAACTTCAGGAAGCCGAAGCCAAAGCCACAGACTGCCTCAGAATATCCTCAGATTCCAAAGCACACACCTATACACCCCCAAAGAGAGATAATTTGGGAACCGTCCCTACAAAACACAACACAAAGGAAAACTAGTATATCAGGAGCATAAACTGTCGCACCCAATTCTTCGAGGTCACGGTTACACCTGGTGGTAACGTTTGGATGCAGGCAGAAGCCAAGTGGGCCCATCAGACTTCGTGCCCCAGTGGTGGTGCCCACCCTGAGGAAGGATGGAGAAAAAAGGCTGCTGTTGTATTGCTGCCTCTAGACAGAACACACCGTTTGCTCTCAGGGAGCACCTGCCTACACGATCTAAATACTACTCTTTTCTAACTAACAGGGGTCGTACATAGAACTTGCAAGGTTCTCCAGATAAACGGGCCCACGTGCATCGCCCCAACACGAGGTCTCCTGCGTCATAACTTGGTGACTAAAGGCAGAATGAAGAGTCCTCAGGATGAGGATGTGAGAGGATGTGAGAAATCGACATTTTGGGGGTGTCTTAATCCGTTCTTTGGATTAGTTATTCGGACGGAATAACTAACATATCTAAGGGGTACTGGAAAACTCATCTCAGAGCTCCTTTTCCTCATCTCGTCATAGGCCTGCACCAGCCAAGTGACTGTTTTCTGGGTACCGGGTTACAGGATTCTTCAGTTATCCAAAGTGAATCACCTTCATAATGGAAGAAACAGTCCCATTTTACAGGTGGAAGAAATGAAGCAAAATTACAGTGAAAGTCTCAGGTTCAGATGTTCAATCCCCAAAATACTGTCAGTGGATCTCACAAGTTCTCTATCAAAAGACTGTGAAAAGCAAAGCCACCAGGAATGGTGACATGCAGTGACATGTTCTAACCAATAAACTGAATGTAGCCCCAGAAACGATAACCCGTGCCCTGCGCTGACAAGTACCTCCCTGGTCCCTATTCTCCTAGCCTCCATTCTGAAGGACCTACACTGTGAGCGGCAGGATTGGGGAAGGGGGGACACTGGACGCACACCAACCGTAGCAACTGTGCTAGCTCAAACAAGAGAAGGGAGACGCTGCTGCTGCCACAGAAGGGATAAGACGGGGACAAAGGTCTACCCTAATGCCTACCCTCCTGCCTACTCCGAGGCCAAACCAGCCACGAGCTATTAGCGAGCTACACCTCCCCTAGAGTCTGCTTTTCTGGAAGATATATGGGCACCTCCCCAAACTCAACCTGTTGCAAAATCTAGAAAGAAGTATCTGGAACCCAAAGCCTAACTATGGATTTTATGTGGACTACCTTAGATTTCAGTGATCTCAAGCACTCTAAAATTTTGTGGAATAAATGAGTGGTTTAAGAACAGAGAAGGAGCGGTGCCTGGGTGGCTCAGTCGGTCAAGTGTCTGGCTTCGGCTCAGGTCCTGATCTCCCCGTTCATGAGTTCCAGCCCCGCATCGGGCTCTGTGCTGTCAGTGCAGAGCCCGCTTCAGATCCTCTGTTGCCCTCCTTGCCTCCCTCCCTCCCTCTCTCTGCCCCTCTCTCACCTCTCAAAAATAAAACTAAGAAAGAAGGGCAGCTGTTTAAAAGTTTGTTAACTTTTCATTTTCCCACTTATTCGCCTCCTACAAAAGAAGACAGAAAAGAATTTCCAGCTCTAACTGCTTAAGTTAATGGCAATGATGCCAAACAGCAGAGTAGAGGGCAGCAGCCCAACGTAACAGAACTCCTTTCCTGTCAGCGGGTTGTCAGGGAGCCGAGCACCGCAGTTTCTGACCGTCTGCAGTCCCGCTGCTGCCTGTGAGGTACAGGCGCTCTCAGGTAGCGGGGGGCTTCCCTTCCCCTTCTTCA
This sequence comes from Cryptoprocta ferox, assembly GCA_028646485.1. Taxonomy (NCBI): domain Eukaryota; kingdom Metazoa; phylum Chordata; class Mammalia; order Carnivora; family Eupleridae; genus Cryptoprocta; species Cryptoprocta ferox. The sequence goes on along the minus strand of CM053575.1, from coordinate 9,415,946 downwards.
TCCAGTCACCCATCTGGCCACCCCCCAAGGCCACAGAGAACCACTCCGAATCCTCACCCCTCCTCTTCAGTTACCATTACACCAGACCAACCAAACTGGCAAAGAAACACCAGGACACCTTCCCTAACACACTTCATGTGAAACCACGATGTTGAGAGGAGCCCCCCCCCCAATCTGGCCACTCAGCAGCCTCCAGGAACCACGAACAGACCACCAGCCCAGCCAGAGTCTAGACAACTGCTAAAGGTCTCCACAGAAACAGAATCAACAACCACTCCTGCTTAGAGACTAGAAACCATCTTTGCTGGAAGGTTCTTTCAGTTGGGAATGCTAGGGTGGTGGGATGTAACTGGGAACTATGGGTCTGTTGTCGGCCCCTGCCCCGCCCCCCCCCGATGTCTGAGAATGAAGACCGAGAAAAAGCAGTGTTGAGAGATGCAGAGGGATTCAGTCCTGAGGCCACAGCTGCAGCCCCTGGACCCAGCCTACCCTAACTCAGCGTCTCCATGACCTGGGTTAAAAAGTTCCCCCCACAACTCTTCTGCTTTTGCTTTGCTTAAAAAAAAAGAAAAAAGAAAAAAGCTATGACTGTAAGATCTTTTCCCCAAAACAGATGTATCCTTCCATTGAAGTATCCTCCACACAGTCTCTACATTATTAAAATATGATTCTAGACCAGATTTCTCCTAAAGTATCCTGAATTTCAAAAGCTTTTTAATAGACATGAATTCTAAAAATCATTAATGCCGTGACTTTGGAAAACTAACAAGAAGGCAATGGTCTTACTTTTGGTCTCAGTCAACTCTCCTGATGTCTTACTTGCGAGTTTGGGGCGGGGTGGGGGGACAGAAGGGACTATCATCTACGGAGACCCTGGTATGTGACAGGTACTGTGCGTGCCAAGTCTCTACACGGACTGTCTCACCGAATTGCTGAATTTGGTGAGACGGTTGTTTTTACCATCTTCATTTACAAATGAGGAAACTGAAGAACAAAGTCATACGGGCCGGGTGGCTCAGTCAGTTAAGCGTCCTGTTAAATGTCTTGGTTTCAGCTCAGGTCATGACCTCACGGTTTGGGAGATCGAGCCCCATGCTGGGCTCTCCACCAAGTCCATAGCCTGCTCGGGATTCTCTCTCTTCCCCCCGCCTCAAAATAAATAAACTTAAAAACAACAACAACAACAACAAAGTAATATGGCCTGCAGACACTGTGCTCTCAGCCCAGACGCCACGCTGTCTCTCCGGTGCCAGCCTAAGGCACCGGACACAAGGCAGACAAGACACAAACGAAACCAGTACAATCTCGGGTCCGTTTCAGGGTGAGTCTTCTCCAAACAAGCCCGAAACCTGCCCTCCTCAACTTCCGATCACCTAAGTCAAAAGTCCTCCCTTTCCCTTTATTTGCTTTAAAAAGAGAGTGCAAAATCTTCGCCATCAGTGTTTTTCCTTCCACACAAGGTGTCCCGCAGCCAGGAACAGGGCCTCGTCCCACCTTTCTCAGTGGTGCCGGTCCCGCTCTCGATCCCGGTGCCGCTCGTGCTCCCGGTTCCTTTCTTGGAAATAATCATCATGTCGATCTTCATTATGAAGCAGGTCCCGATGCCTCCGGCTGCTCTCCCGGGACCGGCTAGGTGACCTCTCTCGGGACCGATGTCTTTTCCTATTAGAAAGATCCTTCAGCCTCACCCAGAGGACCTACCACATGCCTTCCAAGAGTGTTGTGTTTCGGTGTCTTCCGGTATTTGTCTGAACCACTTTTCTAGCATGGGCCCAATGTCTGAGGACTTAGCTCTTTGAGGACTCGTCTTTTGTGGGGAAACTGACAAATTTGTTGAGATCTTACGAATGTATCAGGCACAGTGCTAAGAGCTTTACGTGCTTCTCTCACCTCCTCTTTACAACAGGTCTGTACAGTAAGTACCGCTATTGTCCCTTTTTTAAAAACGAGAAAAATGGGGTCTGGAAAGTCGAGTGACTTCCATACTCAAAGTCACACAGCTACTCAGGAGCAGAACTGGGATTCAAATCCAAGCATGTATGGCTTCAAAGCCCATGTTCTTAACTACGGCAGTCTATCTTTATTCCTATATAGCCCACTGCCTCACCCAACACAGATTCCAGGCATTACGTCATTTGTCAATGCAGATGTTTGACTAACTCCTTCACCTTAAAGACACGAGGGCTAGGTCTGCTCTTTCAGCCAGGGCCTTGCCAGACCCCCTGGGCTCTTCTCCTCCCCCTGCCAATCCCTGGAAGAGTGCTGCTCAGGGCTGGGAGGCCGCGGAAGCAACCAACAACTCACCTGGACGAGCTCCCGCTGGCACCCACACTGTAGGACTTGGCTTCAATGCCATGAAGACAGTCCTTAAGAGAGGAGATGAGGACACGGCAACGCTCATCATTGGCGACCCGGGACTGTTTGATAACAGCAATGGCTGTGAGCAGCGTCTCAATCGCGTCACTGTAATCCCCTGACAGGGGACGGATGGGAAAGGCCAAGGATGAGCAGAGGCAGTAGACTATCAGGACCAAAAGGAGAACTCAGGAGGACACAAACCAAGAGTAACCAGCTGTCCCACAGAACCAGGGTAAAATGGACGAGGCAGACGTGGCAGGTATAAAACTGGATGGCACCCATATTCCAATGGTCTAGAATCAAACTAATGCGCTCAGATGTTGCTAGTGGATGGACAAACTGGTGCGTGGCTGTCTGAGGGCGACTGGACGATATCCATTAAAATAAACAACGTGCATACTTTTTGACCCAGCCATTCTAAAAATGTTCTACTTCTGTTCACAAGTATATATGCTTAATAACAATGTATGTTTCAGCATTATTTCGTCAAAGAACTAGATACAACTTCAGCAGGGTCTGGCTATGTAAGTTATGGGACACTGGGTTTTATAGAATGCTACATCATTGTTAGAAAGCATGAGATAAATCTGTAGGTAAACAAAGTAATCCACATAAAGCACTTAGCACAGTGCCAGCACACAGTAAGGGCTCAATAAATGTTAGGTATTATTACATATCGATAGATGTCCAGAATATATTAATTTTTAAAAAGTTGCAAAACAGTACTCCGTTTTTGTAAAAATAAAAATTACATGTATGTTGTCCTATACACACACACAAAAATCTGAAGGACACTAAACTGTAGAAGATGGTCTTGGTGGCGGTCCTCGTATAGAGGACTTTCATTTATTAACAGTGCACATTTCTAAGTCTGAGTTATTTTAAATCTACAATCAGATGTGTGTACGCATACACATAACATGTATCTAACACTTCTATACATAGAGAGTGTGTGTGTGTGTGTGTGTGTGTGTGTGTGTGTATTTTTAAGTTATGCTGCCATCGAGAACCGGCCCCTTCATTCCCCAAATGGGAGTAATGCCTGGCTCAGGGATCGCGGCCACGGGCTGGGTGCTTGCACAATGCTTTTCCAAGCTCAGTCGAGTGCATTACAGACAGAAGGTAATGCAAGAAAAGCATGAAACCAGACAGGGGCCCAGTGAGGAGGACTGGGAGCTTCCTCTGTGCAAGGCAGTAAGAACAGAACAGAAGCTGAGGAGGAACTGTGATTCTGTGGAGGTCCAGGCACACCAGGCTGTCAGCTCTACCGGGGTGGGGAATTTTTGCTTATTTTGTAGGCATTCAATAAGTATTTGTGGTTTGAATGACTGGAATGAGAACAACAAAAAGGGAGGAAGATAGAGATTCAGTTATTGATCATCTCAAAGTGAAGGAGTTGGTAAGGAAGAACAATGATTATTTCCCTCAGGCTCCTCTGTATATCTGACTTGTTACAACGAGCACCCGATTACTTTCTAATTAAAAATCATTCAGATGTCAATGGACGTTTTCTCGAGGAAAAAAAACAAACAGGAAATATATACATTTCCTGTCTTTAACCTACTCTGTGGATTCGATTTTGCAGCCACAGATGAGAAATGATGGAAAACAAATAACAATATTTACTGTTAACTTATTTCTTAGGAGACCTGACAGTCCACATTTACGTCAACATGGGAAACTCACAAGAAGGAAGTGACTATGACTCATACTGTAACGTGAAACCCAGACCAGAAGCCTATAAAGAACCAAAAATTCCATGCCCGGGGCTCTCAGAGTCACAGCTTCTGGTTCTGCCCACTGACTGCTGACAGCAGGGCAAAAGTCAGCCGTTAGGGCAAACTATGTCTTACGATGACACCCAACAGACCTGCTTCATTTCTGGATAGGCTACGTGAAGGCCACCAGTTCTGTCCAGACCCCCAAATATAATGAGATTCCGTATCAAACCACACCTAGTTGGGGCATAAGTCCTAAAAACCCGGGGTCTACACTTGGCACTACGCAGACACTGTGTCCACCGGTCAACCACTGATCTCCACGAGGCCGGGAATTTCATTCTACAACAAATACTGTGATGAGATATTATTAGTTATTTATAATCTGGGCACGAAGTGCGTTTCCACGAGGCAGGTTTAGATACGGGCTTGATAACAACACTGGCGGAGCGTCCACAAAGCCACAAAATCAGGTTATGTGCTGCTCCCCAAAAGGCGCCACTCCTTAGACTCTAACAGTGCCCCAACTTTGTCTTACTGAACCTCCTGCCAACGGAAATGACAAAACACGGGAAAACCAAAGGCGAGGAGAGGAGCAAAGGTTAAGTTACCTGCACTGGCTCCAGACACCGCTTTGGAAATGGCGCTGCTGGAAATTGCTCTATTTCGCTTCATGATCTCTTCGAACTCTGCCTCGCTCACCGTGGAGGGCGGAGGGCCCGAGTCTCGGCTGCGCAGAAACGACATTTCTCACTGCCCACACCGCTTATCGTCTTTACCACACTCTACAGTATGATGTCACTTCATCACGCTCTCCTCTGTAAGGTCTTAAATGGTTCTCAGCTTGGTCACGTTTTCCATGTTCACATTCTCTTCAAGGACAGGACTGACATCCTATTCTTTTGTCATTAAGCCACGAGCCAATAGCGCTAGGCATTCACAGCGTCCCTAAGAGCCACCTATGGCACTCAATTTAATTAAGCTCCTTAAAAAGGGACGTGAAAGGCATGGTTTGGGTCAAGAGACTAATATGCAAACAAAACACCGAAAAAAAAACAAAAAACAAAAAAACCCCAAAAACCCTTACCTAACAGATGGTTAACTATTTCCCAGGACTCGACACTGGGACAAAGGAGTTTCCACGAGGGAAAACACAAGAATTCACGCTCACTTACTTCCTCAGGGAGAACAAAATGCTTAACACAGGGTCTACCCTACTATGCCTGGCTCAGATCAGAAAGGAATGAGACAGTCCTTACCTGCCATGGTGGTTATAGGGTGCTGAGGCCTTCATGTAAGTATCTGGTGGAGGCCCCACTGTAGCACTTGGTGGGGGGAAGAAGGCTGGATTGAGGTGAAGGGCAGGTGGGATGGCCCCAGGGGGAGGTACAGCCAGATGAGGAGGTAATCGAGGTGGAGGGGGCATGAGATGCTGGTAGTGGATGCCAGGAGGAGGAGGAGGGACCCCAAAGCTTGAGGAGAGAGGAGGCGGGGGTGGAATTGGGGGTGGGGGCAGACCCATCAGGGGGAGGGCTGAAGGAGGGCGATTGAAGTAGGGCAGCACACTGGGGGGCTTATCCACACGGGCAGATGAGGGTACAAGGTTCTCAGAGGGTGTGGCCCGTCCATCAGCAGAATCACTAGAATCCCGGGAATGGGCCCGTGGAGGTATTCCTATGAAGCAAAACAGAAGTGACGTTACTGCCCAGGCTGTACATGTACCCACGGGACCGGCTCATCCCTCAGCAAGAGTCCTCGGACACCACACTGAGGAAGGCAACAGGCAGCTGAGAAAGAAGGTAAAGTCATCTACTCCAGTTTCTTTGGCCTCAGGAAAAAAGGCAAGTTAGTTAAGTCATAAACCCAGAAAGCACCATCACTTTAATTCTGTACGTCAAAGAACGCCCTTTATCTAGAACTCTCAGTGCTTTACACTTAATTTATCCTTAGAGTTGTTTTCGATTTCTAAATGCAGGATCCTATGAACCCATGAGAGAATGACACTGTTCAAGTATGTTCGTTACCGTTCAGCTGGATTCAAGCAGCTGTGAAATCCCATGTCCCTGGTTAAGAGTTCAGGGCCTCTCTCCCTAGATCAATACTAGCTGGCTGGCCTTAGACTAATATGCTAACGTACACTTGAAATTTTCTCTCTGCCATGGCACTAGGGCCAGGGAATTTGGGAGAAGAGGAGGAAGGGCAGGGCATAGGTATCTCCTCCATCCACATACTAAACCTGGTCACTGGAATGGGGAACATACATAAACCACAGAAGACTTGGAAGTCAAGTTGAGAGGTAGGGAGCGAAGATGGGAGGTAAGCCAAGATACGACATGCCCGCAGAGGGAGCAGGAGGCCCACAGCTGAGAGCAGGGACTCCCAGTAAAAGCTCAGTGAAAGACAAGCCTCAGATCTGGGGCGCTCCCACTCTATTTCAGCCCACCAGGGCCCAAACGCTGTACCCCACAGGGCAGCCCGCCAGGGAACGTCCCCATGGCACCTTGGTACGGTGGGCACAACAGGGACTGACACGCTTGCGTACAGCTGGGAGCATGGCTGGCAAGTGTCGAGCCCCTTGGTTACACTTGTTCACGCTCCGATTTAACAGTCTTCTCCAAGCCTGGTTCGTGTGGAATCGAACAGAACATGACCACGTGGCCTTAGAGGTCTTGCTTGGAGGCGGAGATGCCATTAGCAGTCAAAAGTGGCCAGAAAGGAGAGTGCTCTGTAAACTAACACCTGCTGGGTCAAACCTGGGGGGCGGGGGGCCGTCACCCAGCAACCACCAGCTTTCTTCACCGTGGTGCAGCACCGGTGCCTGTCGCGGCACGCTTGTGCATCTCACGTCTCAAACACCTGGCAAGTGGTCTCCTCCCTGAGTTCTCTCAAGCCGGAGGAAGAGGTGTTAGCAAGCGTGATCCCCTGAAAGGCAGCCCTCTTCTCGGCTGCTGCTCCCACCCCCGCAAGGGTTCTGTTCTGAATCTGTGGCTACAATCCCAAGAGCAGCAGCCATGTTTACGCAGAGGAAGTCCACCGGCTGCCCTCAGCGAATCAACTGAGCCCGAGTCTGCCAACACGACAGAGCAGACCACCACGGCTCAGTCACTACTGTTATTCCGGCAAAGAACGGGAACACTGAGTAGACAGCCAAGTGGAGGGAGGGACGTCATCCCTGATGCAACTGTAAATGTATGCATCTTAGGAAAGTCAGAGGAGGGCTGAGTTACACAGAGACTCTGAAACAGAAGAACCTGAAAATTCAAGCTGTCAAGGAAGTCAAGTGTGTGCCTTTTAACCCAGAGCAATGGGAGCTCACACTACACCCATCTAGGCTCTCAAACTACTCAAAAGAACAGTTTTTCCTACGCAAGAGAGAAGTGGCCAGATTTCCACTTTCAGTCACTCAATACAAGGCGCTATCTTGAGAGCAGCATCTAAGAAATGACAGAATGTAGGCGATGACAGTCTGTCCCCTCCCCCTCCCCCCCCGCCCCCGCTGTCAGAAAAGAAAAGGAAAGGCAGTTGGCTGCTTCAGGCGGGGCCTTGCGAGGTGGCTGCACCTTGTGAGGTCAGGACAGTCCAAGGTCTGGTCCTCAGGTTTCGCAGGTTCAGACATTCGATTTTAACAGTACACCCAGGGGTGATTGTACCCTAGGAAACTGATTCACGCTAACCAAACTCACAAGAGACTGATTCATAAACCAGAATGCCAATTTATTAATTTACAATGAGAAATATAACTGCCAAGCAGACCGGAATACTTGAGTCGGCTGGTCAGCGCATTCTCTTCCCAGTAGGAGAGCCTAGTTGGGAAACCAAATTAGTATCAGAAGGTGGCTTGGTGAGTACAGAATCAGAACAAAGGAGTCAGGTGAACTTAAGGGACACTATCATCAAGCTGAGGTAGTGTGATGCAGTTTTATTCGTGGGAAATATCTGCCAAGCAGACGGAAATACCTGGTCATGGAAAGGGCACCCTCTCCCCCGGACAACGCTGGAGCAACACTGGGAAATTCTCATTTTCCAGCCCTCCTTTTGGTCGATTCCTTACAGAGCACCCTTCCAACCTATGTTCACGACAAGATTATAGCCTTCTTTATAGCCATTACCTACATATCCGGGTGGCCGCTGCGGGTTAATTTACAGAGGGCACGGGTTACAATTGAGCGTATACACTGATTTTTTACACGGAAACACGTAATTTAGAGTTCACGGGAACTTTAAACGTTATGTATCTCCTTCAGAGAAGGCAAGAGGCCCTAAGCAGTAAAGTGACTTGCCCACGGTCACACAATGAGTCAGGGGCAGAACCAAACTATAACCTGAACCTACCTGACTCTCAGCACAGTGTTCTTTCTCATACAAGGCCTCATGTCTGGGTCTATTAATTGCCCGTGCCACCGCCCACCACCACCACCACCACCACCCTCCCCCACACGCCACACTGTAGGCAGAGCCTACACCACAGAAAACAAACCCACAAATTTGCCCCCCTTCATACAGATGGTCTCCACGTACCCCCTCTTGGGACTCGGACGCACTCACGTTTCCGAGCCTGTGCTTCAAACTGTGACAGGTTCTGCCGGGTGGCCGGCCTCACGTCCACTTTTTCTCCATTAAGAACTTTTCCCGGCAGGAGTTCCAACAATTTGTGGACAGAGTTTTCAGAGGCTACCACCACCTCAGCGTACCTTGGGGAAGAAACATTGAAAGTGAGTGAGATCTGCTAGCCAAACAAAGAGAGGAACAAAGAAACGCCCTTCCGCATTTAGTGAAAATTGGTAAAGCAACACCTATCTTGCTAATACAACACACACAAAACTACCGTCCATAAAAAGGTGTCACCCTTTAATCTTCCTATTTATTTGGAATTAGATATCAGCTTCTTCGCCCGTCAACAGATGGATGTTGTTACACTGCAGCTAGGTCCCCATTCTACAGCAGTGTGCCAAACCCGAGGACACAACCCGGGCCAGGGGTAGGAGGGATTAAAACCCAGGGCCAAAATACAGTGTGGATCTGTTATCCTAATGGTGACAAACTAAAAGGGACTTCACAAATCCAGACCTCACCCTTTGGACTGGCCATTTGCTCGATTCTCTGCAAATTTCAACTCCACCACGTCATAGACGCCTATAGAGCGAATAACCTGGATCAGCTGCTGGTCTGTAGTCCACTGGGGCCGGCAAGATGGAAAAGGAAGAAATGTCAAGAGCTACACCCCCGCCCCACCTAGAATGTCCCAAACCCTTTCACCAAACCTAGGATTCTAGTCACAACCACGACCTCCCAAAGAAACCCTAAAGCCCATCATTTCAATTAGTGCAGCCTTTTCTTATTATCCTCATCCATACAGAATCCCCAAACTTCCCATCCCTTCCCCAATCCCCATCTCTTGAGTTTAAGAGTCAAACCTATTTTAACTTTGACTGCCATTTGGGCAGGCTGGTCATCAGTTAAAACCCTGATTATTAGCAGCTTTAATTACAGACCTGACAGGCTACAGTTGGACCCCTGTCAGGAACTGCCCCTGAGTATGTTCATCTTCTAATTTGGGCTCGCCCTCCACCAGCCCCAAAACATGCCACATGAGAACTCTTGCCAACAACCACCGCTTAGCCCAGCGCACTGAACTATCAAGGCCTTTGATCCCCGTCACCCATCATCATCAAAGGACCATCTAATGACCGCCAAGAATTCAAGGTGCACTCTGAAATCTCATCCCACAGACGACCCTACTGGACATAAAGCCCCAGGGTCAGGGGCATGAACAAGATGGCAGAAAAAGCAACTACCCACTTAATCATTGCTTTCTTCGGCACCAGTACGTCCTCAGGATAGTTCTCTTTCAGAGATCAATCCAACCTGATCCCAGGAAAAAGAAATCCAACCCCATCAGAGCACAAAACAGTGCAACAGTGGTTTTTGAAAATGCCATCACCTCCCAGGGCTCTCCCTCCAGCCTACCCGCGAGCCCTCCTGGCTCCCCATGCTCACCCAGGAGAAGCTGCCCACATAGACAGCAGCTCGCCGGTTGCGCAGGCCGCTGTACGTGTACAGGATCGCAGGGCTCTTGTTATTGGGCTTGGGGGACGGCTCCTGGCGAACAGGAGGAGGTGGCTCAGTGCTGCTGCTTCTGTCATCGGAGGGCTGTGAGGTGGCTGTCAACACGTCATCATACAGGTCAATCTGATCTGTATTGTTGAACTCTGGGTCCTAAGAGATGAGGGGTTGGCAAAGGTGGGTTTGCAGACCTTCCACTGGGTTCGTTCTATTTCATTCTAGTTCCCTTAGAATCCGTAGTCAAATACTTCATAAAACAACGCATAAAAAAACTTCCTTGTCCTATTCTAGGAAACTATGTAGGAATAATTTCCTTGTAAGAATAATATTTCACTTAAAACCATTTCATTGCATTATGCACCTGTAGGCTCTTCTTCTAAGACCCTGTGAGTAGTCTGCAATGCTTCCAGCGCCAGCCAGCTGTGAGAACTGAAAGGTACATGATGATTAAACACACAAACTAAGAATGCACAAAGATGCACCTGCTACTGTTACCAAGGAGGTCAGCTTCTAAAGATCACATCTAAGACACAGGAATGAAAACTTATTTTCAACACTTCATGCACTTTCAAAATCAAGAGTTACACAAAATTTACTACTCTATTTAATAAGAGAATATGTTCATTTAGAAATAAAAAGCAAGGAAAAAGCATATTAAAGTGAAGACTAGAATACAAAAAAGAACTGGAGTTACTGGTTTAAACTTTTACGCTTACACAAATGATTTAGAGACGCTCTGAAACTCACAGTACGCAATCCCATCTTTCTACTCACCACCAAGGAAACATAAAAAAAAGGGGGGGGGCAGGATAACGCGGGGAGATTTTCCCTTACTATTTCCCTTACTATGACAATGCAGATCCTATACGTTACCATGACACTTACACGAGAGACTTTTGGGAGGAACACCAGAGGCACTCAACGATACACAACAACAGTGAAGTTCTCTAACACATTAAGTGTAGAAAACAGGACACGCACGTATATCATGAACTGTCACACTCAGCATTTACAATGTGGACACGTACTCTGAAAGCCACGTGAAATACTTTGTGTGTATGTGACACACTGCTCTTACGGACTGAAGATATGCATCCCCCCAAAACGAGTATGTTGAAACCCTACTCCCCAGTGTGATGGTATTAGGAGGAGGGGTCTTTGGGAGATAATTGAAATTAAATGAGGTTTTGAGGTGGAACCCTCATGACAAGGATTAGTGCCCAAATAACAGCCAAGAGAGAGCATGCCTGCCCTGGCTGGTGTCCCTTGAGGAGATAAGCTGGTGTTCTGCACCCAGAAGAGGGCCCTCACCAGAACCCAAACCTGATTTTAGCCTTCCAGACTCCTGAACAGTGAGATATAAATTTCTGTTGTTTATAAGCCACTCGGTTTTTGGTATTTTGTTCTAGCAGCCCAAGTTAACACTATATGCCCCCAATCCTAAAACCACGAGAACTACCACCAAGGGACAGTAATGTTTCAGATTTTGCAACGTTATCTCAGAGAGCTCTTTTAAGGATCAGTGTTTTCTCAGATAACATTGGAAAACATCCCGACCATGCTAAAGATGCTGCTGCCAAAATGACATAAGTTCAAAGTGTTTTAGGGGAACTACAGCTCGTCATGTCACTGCTGTGTTTTTCAAAAGGAAATAAAGAAGAACCTACGTTAGGTAATTTGTCTAGTTCTCTGAAGAAAGAGAGCACTTCCTATAATGCAACTTGGGACAGGAAGCTCCAATAACTTTCTCCGTTAAATTCCATCACAAGAACTGCGGATTCTAAAGTGAGACTAGAGAGGAGACTCACCACAAAATTCATTCCTAGACCTACATACCATCACAAACTTCTGGAAACGGTTTTCTAGTTCCTCACTTCACCTGAAGAACAAGGGAAGAATGTGCACACCAAAATAGCTCTCCTGGACTGTTCTGGTAGCGAAGGGGGAAAGCGTTCTACTCCCGAGGCATGTAAATAATTCCAAATATTACAAATACTCTAAAAAACCCCACAATAGGGTGTATAAACTTGTAAAAATATCAGAAAGAAGACGGCAAAAGAGAGTATCCTTTTTATTTTTTTTAAGTTTATTCATTTTGAGAGAGAGAGAGAGAGCACATGTAAGCAGGAGAGAGGCAGAGAGAATTAAGCAGGCTCTGTGCTGTCAGTACAGAGTCTGACATTGGGCTCAATCTCATGAACTGTGAGACCATGACCTGAGCTGAAACCAAGAACTGGATGCTTACCTGAGGCACCCCAAGAGTAAACTTTTTTTTTTTAGAGGCAACTTATGAAACAAGAAAAGGCATCAATGAGACAAATAAGCACAAAGACTGTTCCAGGTAGTCAATTTATAAATAACTAAGGGTCTTCCATACAGAGTATGCAAAAAACAGGAAGAGAAGCTAACGTTAGAGAGCACAGGGTGGATAATAAATTGAGTAAAGTGAAGGGCTAAAAACTTGACAAACACAATGTGTGTAAAATACTTCGCAGCTTTTATGTCTCAAAAAACTGCAACTCTAGACAAAATCATTTATTAACTCATTCATGTGCTAAGTATGGTGATATGCCCTTATGGTTCCAAGGAAGAAGATGGAAACCGCTGGAGTTCTAATCCTTAGAGAGCAATATTTCACACCAGGGCGCTTTTAAATTTCAGTTGTTTATTTATTTATTGAAAGTTTGTTTATTTTTGAGAAAGAGAGTGTATGAACAGGGGAGGGGCAGAGAGGCGGGGGGGCGGGGGGAAGAGGATCCGAAGCGAGCTCCACGTTCACAGCAGACACCCTGATGGGGGACCCCAACTCACGAACCATGAGATCATGAACTGAGCCAAAGCTGGGAGCCCCACGTTTTAAATTTAAATCAAGGAGTCTGAAATGGAACTTAAAGGGAATAAGGAAACACGCCATCTTGGATACTCGGTGGAACCAACCAGGGATTCCTTCCGGCAGTATCTGTGATTCAGAGATGTGTATCTACAAGTTGTAATACAAAAACTACCACTGATAATTGGATAGTGACCTAGCACGCAGATTTGGAACAGCTCAGAGACCACACACGACCAGGAAACCCCCCATGCTGCAAGCCTAGGCAAACAATCTACTCTTTTAGGGACCCAGAGAACACTCTAAGACTCAAATCCTGAAAACCCTTGTGTATGGATTACCTTACCACTTTAAGAAGCACAAAAGGATTCAATGAATCCAAAACTGTCACAAGATTCAATTGGTTTCTCTGGGCCATAGAACCTGGGAACTGTTCTGATGCACAGAGCAGGCCTGTTGAGGAGTCTGTTGAAGAAACAACGTATCAAATTGTGTTTGCATTTAAATCTACTAGCAACACCAATTCATTTTAAGTTCTTCAGCTGGTAAGAGAAAAACAGATAAATCCTTGAAGTTTTTCTGATTACCAAATGAACTGATGATTTACTCAGTGTTGAATTAGGTTAAAGCAAAATCTAATTTTACAAATTAACTGAAAAACACAATGTGTTATGTGTATTGATGCCACAGATTTAGTTCCAGGAAGATTAAAAAGTAAGTATGTATTTAAAACTGATAATATCAGTAAGAATTGTGTGTTTATTAACAGTACAGAAAGAACTGTGATGGCCTCAAGAAGTTCTTTAGATAAAGAACAACTTGCATGATTCTGAATTTAAATAAGAACTTCTCCATCTGTATGTTCAACGTTTCTACCCTCCAACCCCCTTTTCCTGGTATCTGAAGGAAGTAGGAAAGGTTAGGCTTTATTTTTCTCAAAGCAACCTACTCAATATAATTGTTTCCGTCAATTGTAACTAAAGCTCAAAGTTTCTGGCTTTATAACGACTGTCTCCAGTCCTCACCTCATGCCTGCCTTCCCTGCCACTATCCACTGCCCTCCACCACCAGGAATGGAACGGCTTTTGAACACAGGGATCCGTTTTTTCCCCCATTCCTTCACCGGTCCTGACACCAGGCCTAGCAAACAGAAATTACTCAATAAATATTTGATGGAAGTAGCGAAGAGAACGGGGTACTGTGCACAGCACCTTGCTTGCCACAAGGAGCAGAGAGAGACACTCAGCAAAGCGGCAGCTCTCACTTTTCCAGAGTACCTCCCCAGCCCAAGGGAGCAACTGTGCAATTTCAAGACTCCCGACGTGACAGAAGTAGTTGGGCAAAAGAGGCTCTTAGAGCACATGGTGCAGGAGATTTGGGAGTTGGCACCACTGGGCTCCATCTAGAAATCGTGTTCATTTTGCCTGGGGACTAGAGTACATGTGACAGGGTTCTCGTGCATGGTCAGCTTGGGATGAATCCTTACTATTCTTAAAAAACATTCTAAAACACGATCTGTACTGGCTGCCTCCAGCCTAACCTTGCTCTTCACAATGCTTGCCAAATGAAACCTTAATCATTTCTTTAGCAGCCTCCAAATTATGCTAAAATCAGCTTTACCAAAAATTAACTCACGAGAGAAGCACCTCTCCCTGGACCTTCCAGAAATGGACAGGATATTCAAAATCTGTACTTCTTCCAACTTGCCAAACATTAATGATTGTCTATTTGATACACATGTCTACTAAATGCCACACACCATCCTTGGCCTTACCCCCATACAGGAGAACAAACTGTTGAGGCCACTGACTTCTACCCTGACATGGCAGCCACCACTGGACAAGGTCTGTGCCTTATCTATACCTTAGTAAATTATACTGCTTAGGAAATCCTGAAAATTCCATTTTCTAAGACCGAATGTGACTAGACCTATCCTGTTCTGCCCATTTCTCAAAGTGATTCGGCAGCACTGTTCTCAACCCACAGAGAAGGAAATCTGGGGGGAGGAAGGGGAAAGTTTTTATTAATAATAACTATCCTTCCTATCTTTCCTTCCTAGCTTGTATTAAAAACAAAACAAAAATGAAAAACACCCATAACTTATAAAGAGTAGTAAAGGTCTGATTCAAAATAATATGGAAAACTCAGGAAAACAACGGTTGTAACTAAACTAATATATTGTACTTTTCTATTTATCCATAATTACTTGTTTGAGCTTAAAAAATGTTTTTCATGTGTTTAGGTCACCATGTAGATGACTCCAGTTTACCTGAGGAGACGTGGGAAAATAACTATTAAAAAGCATAACTGACGAAGCTGTATGATGGGTACAAGATCATTCTATTATTCTCTCTACTTCTGTATTTTACCACCTCCGTGTGAAAATGGCATAACGTGTTAAAAAAATTTTTTTTAATGTGAATGTTTGCTAAGTGTACAGAACCTCTTCTGTTGCCTCATATAAAAGTCAGGGTCTAACCAAGGCACTCTCCTTCCCTAGTCTCTTCTTTTTATCCTCCTTCCAGGTTCTTGTGTGTACCCACTGAAAGACACCAATGAAAGAACCAGTTTCCTCAAGTACAACGTCGCTGAAAACAACCCAGGTAAGATATTACTATGTTTCATTTAAAAAAAAATTTTTTTTTGGTCTTTATTTTGAGAGAGAGACAGACAGAGAGTGAGCGGGGGAGGGGCAGAGAGAGAGAGGGAGACACAGAATCTGAAGCAGCTCCAGGCCCTGAGCTGTCAGCACAGAGCCCGACGCGGGGCTCGAACCCACGGACTGTGAGAGACTGACCTGAGCCGAAGTCGGCCGCTTAACTGACTGAGCCACCCGGATGCCCCAGATATTACTAAGTTTTAAACAGAGACTTTGAGAGGTGCCTGAGTGGCTCAGTTGGTTGAATGACCCGACTCTTGATTTTGGCTCAGGTCATGATCTCACACCGTCATGGGATCGAGCCCCACTCGGGCTCTGTGCTGAGTGTGGAGCCTACTTGAGGTTCTCTCTCTCTCTCTCTCTCTCTCTCTCTCTCTCTCCCCCCCCCCCACCCCCGCGCCCCTCTCCCCCCAGTAGCATGCGATCTAAATAAACAAACAAACAAATAAATAAATAAATGCTAGGTAGAACTTATCAAAAAAATTGAATAAAAAGAGACTTTGGAACATTCTTGAGCTTGACCTCAACATATTCCTGCTTCCAGGGAAATCACTGTGTAATGTTCCTTGACATGACATGAAGACATCCACAAACCCACAGGTCTATATGCGCCTTTTTACCTCTGCCCTCGAAACAACGAGATTCATCAACAAAATGTATTACAGCAAAATGCCCAGGCGCCGCTGAAGGCTAGACTCAGACTAACAGACAGAAGTACAACCCAGAAAACAGAACGGAGCTGCCACTAAATGTTAAAGTATCTTTCACACGCGCTTGTGCACCGCCTTGCGGAGGGGGACTGCGTTTCTCCAGCTGCCACTTGAAAGAACCACAAAGGAAGGGGTGCGCACGCTGTCTTCACGAATTCCACAGCAAACATTAACTCTGACTTTTCAGCTGCTTAGTCTCCGAGGAGACGGGCACCCAACTCTGGCCTCCCGGGGGAGCAAGTTCCACAGGATGATTCGCCCTTCTATTAAACCTGATTTTTATTTGCTCTTAAATCAAAGCCCGCAAAATTAAGCCTGGAGGCTTTACAATTCACCTAAAGCCGAACGGACTTTCAGAAGTCTTGAAAGTTTACGATAGAGGAAGAACCTGAGACCCGATGGAGGGACGTTCGGGCCTGGCAAAGACTGCCACAGTCTGGGACCGCTGCAAGGGTGGTGAAAGAGATTCCTCAGCCGATCCCGGAAAACCCCAGGCTCCCGATGATCCCTCACCTGATTGAACTCCTCGTCCGCGTATATATCAATCAAGTCCACTCCTTCGGACATGGCTCCGGAGGGAAGATCGCGAGCCCGGAGAAGCGACGAAGCAAGCAAGATGCCACTGCGGTATCCTGGAAGAGGCAAGAGGTAGAAGGCATGAGGGTCCCGGGCTGGGAGGAGAGCAATGGTTGCCAACCTCCCGTCTCCAGAGACGCAGCATCCCGGCAGCCCAAGCTCGGTCCCACCCGCTCCGCCCCGCCCCCGGCCTCGCGCCGCCCCTCGCTCTCCCAGGCCGCCGGGGCTCGCGGGGCTCGCTGCCCATCACCCTCGGGCCCGACCCGAGTGGCGCCGCAGCTGCCCGTGGCGCGACGGGAAAGTCCAGGCCTCCGCTCCTACTCGCCCTGGGACGGCGCTGCTTAGAACGACCGCGGCGAAGCCCGCAGCCCCGGCCCGACGCGCCCGCCTAGGCCCCGACGCGGCCCCCGCTCGAGTCCCTGCGGGTCGCGGAGCTCCGGCCGCCTCCGCTCCCCACCCAGGCCCAGTCCTCGCCCCCGGGCTAGGCCCGCCCCGCTCCCTCCCCACAGACTCGGCCCGGCGCCCTCGGCCTCCTCCCTCAAAGGCCCGCGCCTCCCTCCGCCCGCCGACTCCGGCGGCCCCAAACTCAACCGACCCCCTCCCAGTTTCAGCGCCGGCCCCGAGCCCTCTTCCGGCCCAGCCGGCCCCCGGCCGCGCGCCCCCGTTACCGGGAATATGGCGGCGGCGGCGGCGAGTCCGGACTAGGCCCGAAGCGCGCGAACCGCTCTCGGTCCCAGGTCCCGCCCCCCCCGCCGCTGGCGTCACACGCACAGCCACTTCCGCCATACGCAGGGGACTCATCTTCCGGCTCAGGGCCTCGGAGCAGAAGCCCACAGCGCAGGCGTCCGGAAGTTCCCGGAAGTGGCCAGGCCACAGGCGTCCGGTGCGGGTCGGGAAGGATGGCGGTGGCCACCATGTTCCCGGGTCTGGCACGGGTGAGGAGAGTGGAGGTTTTAGGGTTGCTGGGCCGGCCGTAGTGGGCACTGAGTCTCGTCTTGCAACGCAGTCATGGAGACCGCGAGGAGCCTCCAGCTGCCTGATAGCCCAGGGCAAGGGCAGACCCAAGGGCAGATCCGTCTTACAACATAGGAGGTTCAGGTCACAGCCACTCTTTTCGGAGTCCACTGTGTGCCTGTCTCTTGCGACACCCAATTCAGATTTCACCTGTTCCTCAGGTGGAACTGGCTGCACCGCCCCTGTGCGCCGCTTCTTTCTGCCCTTAAGTTTGTTCTTATGTCTTCTCTAATACCTGTTAGGATTTCACATCGTCAATTTTTTTACATGTAAGCTTTTCCGACTGTAAACTTCTCTCTACTTTTTTATTGCATCTCATAATTTTTTGTACGTTGGGTTTTCGTTTGTCTCAAGAT
Organism: Cryptoprocta ferox; assembly: GCA_028646485.1. Lineage (NCBI taxonomy): Eukaryota > Metazoa > Chordata > Mammalia > Carnivora > Eupleridae > Cryptoprocta > Cryptoprocta ferox. The sequence goes on along the minus strand of CM053575.1, from coordinate 9,397,662 downwards.
ATTTTCGAATTCCCCTTTTGATTTCTTCTTGGACCCGTTAGAACTATTGGTTTATTCGTGACCTAGAGTGTGTTAATTTTAACATATTTGTGAACTTTCCAGTTTTCCTTCTGCCGTGGAACTCTAGTTTTAGTTCGTTGTGGTCAGAAAAGATACTTTGTGTCACTTTAATCTTCTTTAATTTGGTAAGACTTGTTTTGCAACCTAACGTGATCTATCTTGCAGAATATTCTCAGTGGGCTCGCAAAGAATGTGTTCTGCTGGAATGTTCTGTATGTGTCGTTTAGGTCCACATGATCTATAGTGTTGTTCAGGTCTTCTGTTTACTTACTGATCTTCTGTCTAGATGTTCTGTCCATTACTGAGTGTGGAATACTGAAATCTATTTTTATTGTGTTGCTGTTTGTTTCTTTCTTCAGTTGTCAATGTTGGCTTGTTTGGGTGCTCTGATGTTGGCTGCATGTATATTTATGATTGTTACATATTCCTGGTGCATTGACCCGTTTATCATTATAGAATGTCCCTTATCTTTTGTGACAGTTTTTGACTTAAAGCCTACTTTGACCGACATAAGTAGAGCCATTTTTGCTCTTTGGTTACCATTTGCACAGATTATCTTTTTTTCATCTTTTCATTTTCAGCCTGTGTATTCTTACATCTAAAAGGGGTCTATTGTAACAGTTTTTAGTTGGATCCTGTTTTCAATCCATCTAGCCACTCAAGTGTTTTGTTTGGAGAGTTTAGTTCATTTACATATAATTACTGATCGAGACAGTACTCTTTTACTCCTCCCACTTTACATTATCTATGTCACGATTGCATATTTTTATATCGTGTATCCATCAGCATATTTTTTTATGTTTTTCTCTTAACTTCTCCACCAGCATTAAAAGTGATTTACGTACCACTGTTACAATATTACAGTATTTTGTATTTGTCATGTATTTATCTTTACCAGTGATCTTTATGCTTTCATAGGCTTTTGTGTTGCTCTCTATCGTCCTTTGGGTCCTTTGGGCTTCTTGAATATGGATGTCCAAACTTCCCCAAATCTGGCAAGTTTCCCGCCATTTCTTTGTGTTAATTTTTTTTTTTTTTTTAAGTAAGCTGTACACCTGATGGGTGGCTCGAACTCACAACTCCAAGATCAGTAGTCACATGCTCCACTGACTGGGCCAGCCATCCACCCCTGGCCATTTCTTGAAATGAGCTTTCAGTTCCTTTGTCTTTTCTTCCGGTACCCCATAATATTTTTGTCGGTTTGCTTGATGATGTCTCATAAGTCCCTTAGGAATATTTCACTCCTTTTCATTCTTTTTTTTCTTTTTTTTTTTTGTTCTTTCTCTGACTGGGAAATTTCAAATCACCGGGTCACTGATTCTTTTTCCTCTTGATCAAGTCTGCTAGTTAACCCCTGTAGCGAATTTTTTTTTCATTTGGTTATTGTATTCTTTAGCCCCCAAATTTGTTTGGATCTTTTTAATATTTCTCTCTGTTGATACTGTCATTCCGTTCATGCATTGTTCTCCAGAGCAAATTGAACATCTCGATGACAGTTGTTTTGAATTCTTTGTCAGGTATTTCATACACCTCTGTTTCTTTAGGGTTGGCTTCTAGAGATTTATTTTGTTTCTTTGGGCCACATAATCCTGTTTCTTCGTGTCCCTTGCAAATTGATGTTGGATCCGGGCTTTTGAAAAAACAGTCCGCTCTCCCAGTCTTTTTGGACTGACTTTGTACAAGGAAAGACCTTCCACAGTCAACCTGGCTAGAGATTCTGAGAGGTCCTCAAACATTTCTGTGTGGATATATCTTCTCTAGGTTTGTGCATATACATTCTCTATTGGCAGGATTTGCTGACTTCTTGTTTCAGGAGCTTCTTACCTGGTTTCTGGATTTCTCATAAGGGAATTGGTCTGCGTATCGTTGGGGAGTGGCCATCTCTGTGAGAGAAGGGGCGCGGGTGGGCTTCGTGTTCCTCCTTCGTGCTGGCGTCACTACCTTCTCATTGCATCTTGATAGGTTTTACCTTCTCTAGATTGGGAGCCTTCTGGGGATTAGGGACCACGCCATCACCGTATGCTCACATTCTAACACAGGCAAGTGACTAAAATACATACCACACCATTAAGAATGTTAAGGGGATACAAAGGAAGGAAAAGATCCTCTGCTGGAGAATTTCTGGAAAGGCACTCGTTAAGAACACGTGTGCAGTTAGGGCTGGGTTCTGCTCCTAACTGCAATCACTATTTGGGTGACCTTGGTAAGTTACTTAACCTCTCGTAGCCTCAGCTTCCTAAGCTATAAAGTGGGGACACAGCTTCTGAAGGACTAAATGAGATCGAATGAGCTTCGCACCTAGGAAGTGTTGAACGAATGACAGTGATGGTAGTCCTTCTAAAGATGTTTGTGTTGTTTGTTTCAGATGCTCGCTCTAAGGCGCCACCTAGTGTCACCGTCGCTCAGCACACCATCATTGAGCCGTTTCTACAGAGGCGACAGCCCAACAGATTCCCAAAAAGACATGATCGAAATCCCTTTGCCTCCGTGGCAAGAGCGAACTGATGAATCCATAGAAACCAAAAGAGCCCGGCTGCTCTATGAGAGCAGGAAGAGGGGAATGTTGGAAAACTGTATTCTGCTTAGGTCAGGAAATACGAGTCTTGCCCTCACTTCTCTCGTGCTGGAGACCGTCTTTTCAACTTGCTTCTCTCTCTCTTTCTCATTTTTAGCCTCTTTGCTAAAGAATATCTGCACCACATGACAGAGAGACAGCTGAACCTGTATGACCGCCTGATTAATGAGCCAAGCAATGACTGGGATATTTACTACTGGGCCACAGGTACTGGGCATAATAAGCAAGCAGCATGATGTGGGAAATAGGATGACTTGCGCTGATTTCCGTCTGAAATCACATCCATTTTCATTCATTCATGCAATAGACACTCAACCCAAGCATTCTTCACGGTTTTCAAAGTGTGCAAAATTGTTTTATTACTGAAAGTGCGTTTGCAAGCAATAGAAATGTGTCTAAGCAGAAAGGCGTTTAGTGGAATGGTGTGGAAAGCTCAGCATATCAACGGCAGAGTTCTGGAAAAACTGGGCTGGGAATGGTGTGGAACCAGACAGCTCTAAAAAGTCTGCGTGGTAAGAATTCTTCAGTAGTGTCACCCTGGCGCTGCCTTTGGGAAGAACAATTCTCCCTGGGTAGAGTGAGGGTTAGTTTTGACCGTGAGTAAAAAACAAAACAAAAATCCCAAACAACAGCATAAACAAGTCAGAACTATATTTCTGTCATAACAGAAGTGCAGAGGTAGGCATTACATTCAGAAGTCATAGGGTCCAGATTCCTCTTGATTTGCTGCTCCTTCATCCTCAGCATGTGCCGGCTGCCTCATGGTCGAAGGTGGTTGCTGAGGTTCTGTCTGTCACGTCCATGTTTCACCCAGGGGTAAACATACAGAAATGTACGCCTGACTCTTTATGGATCCTTCTCAGGAAATTATACACCACGCTTTCACTTATGTTCCATTAGCCATGGTTTAGTCACTTGGCTACACCTCATCATAATGAGAAAACAGTACAGTCCATGCGTCCAGCTAGCTTGGGGGTTCTGTTATCAAGGGGAAATGGGAGAATGGATATTAGGGGACATCTTGTCATTTCTGTTACACTCTGGGTCTTCAGTTTCTGTGTTTCCAGTCAATGTTTGAGTCACAAAATAGAAACCATCCTGTAGGTTCCACATATAAAGCGTGATGGTACAGAGTCTAGAGGCTTATGTAGCCATTGGAAAGCCCACAAGGTGTAAACTCTTCACGTGTTGGCCCTTAGTATTGTTGAGTAAAGTTGTATCAACTTTACTGTCAGCCACAGTTTGTCTATCCATTGACCAGTTGAGGGACATCATGGTGTTTCCGGTTTTAGGTGATTATGAATAAAGCCACTATAAACGTTTGCATACAGCTTTTTGTGGAAGTAGGTTTTAGTTTTTTTCGGGTGAATACCCAGGAGAAGGTTAATGAGTCCTATTGTAAGTGTATGTTCATGACAGACTTTTTCTATAGTGGGACAGGTAGTAAATATTTTAGGCTTTGCAGACCATATAGTCTCCGGCATGATATTCCCCTCATGCCCTTGGAGCATGCAGACTGCCTCGGACAATAGGTAAACAATTGAGTGTGACTATGATACAATAAAACTGTACTGACAGGCACGGAACCTTGAATTTCATAATCATTTTCATGTGTCATGAAATACCCTTTTGACTTTTTTCCTCAACCATTTAAAAGTCATTCTTCGCTCACAGGCCGTAGTTTGCCGACTCCTGTGTCGAGTGAAAGGGGCCAGGATCAAAGACTGGCCACACGTACTGAATGATTCTATCTATATGATATTCTGAGAAAACCGTAGGGGCATAAAACAGACCAGTGATTGCCAGGGACTGGGTGTGAAGTTCCACTTCCTTACCAGCACTTGGTATTACTAGGGTTTTGTTACTGTTTTTTGCCACTCTAAGGAATACGCAGTGGTATTCGCTGTAGTGAATTGGCATTCACTGATAATTAAGGATGGTGAGGCCCTTTTTTCAGTGCTTATTTGCCGTTGATATATCTTTGCTGATATGTCTCTTCAAATCTGACCCCACCTTTGTGTTTTTTCTTAATTGGGCTTATTTTCTAATTGAGTTTTGAGTGTTCTGTATGTCAGATTCAAGTCCTTTATCACATATGTATCTTGCAAATTTCTTTCTACTTGTCCATGGCTTGTCTTTTTATTTTCTTAACATTATCTTTCAAAGAGCAGTTTTTTTTTTTAATGTTTATTTGTATTTGAGAGAGAGAGAGGGAGGGAGGGAGTTACAGAATCTGAGCTGTCAGCACAGAGCCCAACTCAGGGCTCAAACTCGTGAACTGCGAGATCATGACCTGAACTGAAGTTGGAGGCTTAACCCACCGAGCCAACCAGGAGCGCCGCAAAGAGCAGTTTTTAATTTTGGTGATATACGATGTTTTGTCTGGTGATTTAGTGGGTTGTGCTTTTGATACTGTGTCTAAGAACTCCGCCTGTTTCAAAGTCACAGATTTTCTCTGTTTTCTTCTAGGAATTTTATAGGTTTAGAATCACCTGTTCAATTTCTCTAAAACAAACAAATCGTACTTGGATTTTGGGGTTGTGTTAAATCAACAGATCAATTTGGGAAAATTCTTTTTAGCAATTTAGAATTGTCTAATCTATGAACATGCTGTATCTCCATTTATTTAGGCCCTTGACTTCTTTAATCAGCATGTTGTCTATTGTTGCATAACAGATTACCCCAAAACTTACTGACTTAAACTCACCTTTATTATCTCATCATTGCTGTGGGTCTGGAACCCAGGCATGGCTAGCTGGGTCCTGTGCTTTATTCCATCACAAGGTTACAGTCAAGGTGTCAGCCTCAGCTCGGGGAGGGGGGGGGGCTTTCATTTGGAGGCTCCCCTGGGGGAGGGGCGGCTTCAAGTTCTCTCTGCTGTTGGCAGAACCAAGTTCCTCCAGGCTCCCCACCTGCTGGCTGTTGCCTGGAGGCTGCCTTCTGTCCGTTGTCACCAGCGCCTCTCCCACTTGGCAGCTTGCGTCTTCGGAGCCTGCCAGCTGAGAAGGCGACAGAGGAGTCCGCTAGGAAGACGGAAGTCTCAGTGTTTTGTAACATAATCACAGAAATGACTTTCTGTTATCCTCGCCGCGTTCTGTTGGTTCAAATTAAATCATTAGGTTCAGCCCAGGGTGGGGGGTGGGGCTCACACAAGGGCTTGATACTAGGAGGTGGACCTCAGTGAGGGCCATCCTAGAAGTCTGACTGCTACAGTCCGTGTTTTGTAGTTTCCAGTGTGTTTCGGACATATTTTGCTGGATTTATACCTAGGTATTTCACGTATTTTGGCGCTGTTATAAATGGCACTGTAAGAAAAGTTTCCACTTTCCCATTGTTGGTAGAATGTAGGAATATAATGGATTTTTGTATCCTGTGACCTTGCTAAGCTCACTCAGAGCTAGGAGCTATTTTGTAGATTCTTTAGGGATTTTCCATGTAGACGGCAGTGTCATCTGTGAACAGGGATGGTTTTGTTTCTTCTTTTCCAACCTGTATTGTATGCCCTTTGTATCTTTAATTTGCTTTCTTGCCCTGTCTGGGGTGTCTGTTGAGAGAGAGCAGGTGTCCTTCCTTTGTTCCCACTGTCAGGAGGGAAGTGTTCAGTCTCTCACCATTAAGTATAATGTTAGCTGGGGGCACCTGGGTGGCTCAGTCGGTTAAGTGTCCAACTTCAGCTCAGGTCATGATCTCATTGCTCATGAGTTTGAGCCCCTCATCAGGCACTCTGCTGTTAGCGCAGAGCCTGCTTCAGATCCTCTTTACCACCTTCTCTCTCTGCCCTTCCCCCGCTTGTGTGTGTGTGTGTGTGTGTGTGTGTGTGCGCGCGCGTGTGCGAATGTGCACGCGCTCTCACAAATAAACATTTAAAAAAATATATAAATAAATAAAATGTTAGCTTAGGTTAGTTGTAAATGCCTTTTATCGGATTGAGAAAATTTGCTTCTGGTTCTGGTATATTGAGTGGTTTTCATAGATAGATACTGAATTTTGTCAGGCGCTTTCTGGGCATTTCTATAGAAATGATCATTTTTTGGTCATATTTTTTTTTCCCTTTAGTCTATTGATAAGATGAATTTTTGATTGATTGATTTTCAAATATTGAACCAACCTTGCATTCCCGTGATTGAACACCACCTGGTCTTGATAGGTATTTGATTTGCAGATATCTTAAAGATCTTTGTATCTGTCTTCACGAGGGTATTGGTGTGTAGTTTTCTTGTAATATCATCTGGTTTTGATCAGGGTCATGCTGGCTTCATAAAATGAGTTGTGAAGTGCTCTCCTCTTTCATTTCCTGGAAGAGTATATAGAATTGGTATTATTTCTGCCTTAAATGTTTGGTAGAATATGCTAGGAAAGCCATCTGGATCTGAGGTTTTCTCCATTGGAAGTTTTTAACTGTAAAGTCTAATGGTTTTTGTTTGTTTGTTTGTTTGTTGTTCGTTTGTTTTTTTAATATTAGCTATGGAACAATTCCAGTTACCGTTTCTCCTTGGACAAGATTTGTTAGTCTGTGTGTCTTTAATAAATTTGCCCATTATCACATGGGCTGTTAAATCTAAGTTGTGGTAGTATTACCTTTTTCTTTGAACGTCTGAAGAGCCGTAGTGAGGTCCCTCCTTTATTTTTAAAGTTGGTGATTTGTGGGTTTTTCTTTCTTTCTTGATCAGTCTGGCTAAAGTTGATCAATTTTATTTATTTTTTCAGAGAACCAGCTTTTGATTTCATTGATTTTTCTCTTTTTCTAATTCCATTGATTTCAGCTCCTTATTATTTCCTTTTTTCTGCTTGTGATGGCCTTAATTTGCTCTTTTTTTTAGTTTCTTAAGGGGGAGGTTGAGCTCACTGATTTGAAACCTTTTCTACCGTATACATTTAATGCTGTGAATTTCCCTCTAAGCACTGCTCTAGCTTCATGCTGCCACTTTGGATGTCTTAATGTTTTCATTTGCATTCAGTTCAAAATATCTTTAATTTCCTTTCCGACTTCTTCTTTGATCCACGAGTTATTTAGAAGTTTCATTTAAAATATTTCCAGGTATTTCTCTGTTATTGAATCCACTGTGACCACAGAATGTATGTTACATGGTTTCAGTTAAGTTTTTTGAAATTTGTTTTATGGCCTGGTCTGCGGTCATGTGCACTCATTTGAACATAACATGTCTTTTGCACCCATGGGAGAAGTGTGCCGTAATGTCAGCCTGATCAGCTTGGGTGATACTATTCTTCATGTCCTTGTATCCTGACCGGTTTTCCCCGTACGTGTTCTGTCAACTAATCAAAGAGCGTCAAAATCTCCAATCGTAATTGCAGATTTGTCTGTTACTCCTTTCAATTCTCGCAGTTTTTCCTTCATGTATTTTGAAGCTGTGTAGTGTGAAAACATATTTACGATTGTTGTATTGATGAATGGACTCTTTTACCATTATATAATGTCTCTCTTTTTAAGTTTATTTATTCTGAGACAGCGCACGAAAAAAACCACACATGATTAGGTTAGAACCACCTGGGTAGGGGCGCCTGGGTGGCTCAGTTGGCTGGGTGACTGACTTTGGCTCAGGTCATGATCTCCTGGTTCATGGGTTCGGGCCCCACGTTGGGCTCTGTGCTGACTACTCAGAGCCAGGAGCCTGCTTCCAATTCTGTGTGTCTCTCTCTCTCTCTGCCCTTCCCCCACTCACATTCTGTCTCTTTTCCTCTCTCTCTCAAAAATAAACAAATAATTAAAAAAAATATATTAAAAAAAAAAAAAAAAAGAACCACCTGGGTAATTTCCCTGTCCTGAGGTCAGCCGTGCTGTGTGACACAGCCTGATCATGGTAGTGAGGACTGTTGTGCTCACAGTCCTGAAGATTGTGCAGGGCCTGTACACTAGGGGGGTGGGAAATACTGAGGGCCAAATTAGAAGTCTGCCTCCCACACCTTTCTTTTACTTTGAACCTATCTCTGTCTTTATACTTATTTTTTTAAATTTATTTATTTAAGTGATCTCTGCACCCAACTTGGGGCTCAGACTCACAAACCTGAGATCAAGAGTCACATGCTCTACCAACTGAGCCAGCCGGGTGCCCCCTATCGTTGTCTTTATATTTAGTTTGAGCTTCTTATAGATAGCACATGTAGTCTCTTTTTTATTCAATCTTTTAAAAAAAACTTTTTTTAATGTTTTATTTATTCTTGAGAGAGAGAGAGGGACGGAGCACAAGCAGGGGAGGGGCAGAGCGAGAGAGGGACACAGAATCCGAAGCAGGCTCCAGGCTCCGAGCTGTCAGCACAGAGTCCAACGCAGGGCTCGAACTCACAAGCTGTGAGATCATGACCTGAGCCGGAGTCGGACGCTTTGCTGACTGAGCCACCCAGGCGCCCCTCTTTTTTGTTCAGTCTTATGGTCTCTATCTTTCCATGGGTGTGTTTTGGCCATTTATATATCATTAAGGAGCAATGTGGTCAAATTAAAATCTACCATCTTTGTTTCCTGCTTTTTCTGTCTGTTTATTTTTCCTTTTCCCCTCTATTTCCGTGGGATTTTTTTTTTTTTTTGGAGCATTTAAAATTTCATATGACCTGCATTGTTACCTCTCGTTACAATTTTTTTAGTGATTGCCGTGGGGTTTAAATATACATCCTAAATCACAGTCTCCCTTCAAGTAATCTTAACACTGAATCATGTATGATGTAAGAACTTCACAGTAACATACGCCCAAATCCTCCCTCCCATCTTTTGTGATGCAGTTGTACTTTTTGCTTATGCTGTAAGCCTACACTACGTTTCTCCTGTTTCTCTTTAGACAGTTCTCTTTTGAGCAGTTTAAAATAAGAAAAGAATACATTATATTTTACATTTGCGTGTAGACGATTATAACTTTTGTACGTGTTGTATGTATGCACACAATATATAACAATATATAACGTAATGCGTCAAATATATCTTATATTTATCTTTGTTTTAGTTATCTCCGGAGACCTTCATTTCTTTGCATAGATCCATGTTTCTATCTGTTACCGTAGTCCTTCTGCCTAAAGAAGTTCCTTTAATATTACTTGTAGTGCAGGTCTGCTATTATGAATTTGCTCTGCTTTTGTCATTTTTAAAGGATACTTTCACTGGGTATAGAATTATAGGTTCGCAGTATTTTCTTTCAGCCCTTTACAGGGGCATGTTGCCTTTGCTGGGCTGTTAGTGCGCAGGGGTGATCGGTCTGGTCAGAAGTCGAGGTGGGTTTGGGTTTGTTTTGATTATCTTCATCGTAGCATTAACTTCAGATTCTGAGTGCTGTCTTCTGGTTTGCATAGTTTCTGACAAGAGGTCTGCTGTGTCTGTCTTTATTCCTTTGTACGCAGTGTGTCATTTCTTCCTGAATGTTTTCAGCATTTCCTCTTTGGTTTTCAGCTGCCTGGACACGATGTGTCTTCATGTTTGTTTCTGGGATTTTCCTGCTTGGGTTCTCTGGGAAAGTTGGATCCCATTACACTATTTAATATTACCCCACAGGTTTTGGATTCTTTTTTTTTTTTTTTTTAATGTTTATTTATTTAAGTAATCCCTACACCCAATATGGGGCTCAACTCACAACCCTGGGATCAAGAGTCGCTTGCTCTTTCAACTGAGCCAGCCGGGCGCCCTAACTCTTTTTATGTATCAGTTTGAGGATTTTTTATTGGGTAATGTTGATTGATCAGTCTTCTACTTCCTCAAGTGTTGAATCTCTTGATGAGCCTGTTGAGGTCAATGTGCTTTTTTGCTACTGTGTTTTTATTTTTAACATTAACATTTGACTTTTACAGTTTCCAGCTCTCTGCTGGAGTTGCTTATCTGTTCCTACATTTTGTCTGATTTTTCTGCTAGAGCCTTTAACATATTGGTTACTTTAAATTCCCTCATAGTTCTAACATCTGGGTCATCTCTGAGCTTTTCTGGTGATTGCTTTGTCCCTTCACAGTGTGTTGTGTTTTTCCTCTTTTGTGTGCATGTGTATCTCATAATTTTTTATTGAACGTTGGACATTATGAGTAAGACAGTGAAGACTGAAGTAGATAGTATTTATTTATGCCTAGAAATGGGCATACTTCCACTAGGCTATTTGTATGGGGATCAAGTCAGGATTTAAGCTCCCTTAGATTCAGTTTTGGTTTTGGTTTTGGTTTTTTAAATAGGCTCCATGCCCAGTGTGGAGTCTAGCACAGGGCTTGAACTCACAACCCTGAGATCAAGACCTGAGCTGAGATCAAGAGTCCGACGCTTAACTCAGGGTGCCTGGGTGGCTCAGTCGGTTAAGCGTCCGACTCGTCTCAGGTCATGACCTCACGGGTTGTGAGTTCGAGCCCCGCGTCAGGCTCTGTGCCGACAGCTCAGAGCCTGGAGCCTGCTTCGGATTCTGTGTCTCCCTCTCTCTGCCCCTCTCCCGCTCACCCTCTGTCTCTTTCTGTCTCTCAAAAATAAATAAATGTTTAAAGGAAAAAAAAAAAGAGTCTGACGCTTAACTGACTGAGCCACCCAGGTACCCCTAAATTCTGTTAGTTCCTTTCACTGCTCCACAAGCCTCTGTTGCTACCATGTCCTTAGAGTCGGGGCTGAGTTTCCAGAGGTATTTCTCAGGGTTCCCCTTCTCCCTTCTGCTTTCAGCCTTGTATTTGTGGGCCTCAAAGGGAATCTCTCCACGCTCTGTCCTTCCCCAGTTCTGTCCTTGCCCAGTACATTCCTGTTGCACCCACTTGGTGCCTCCCTCCCTTGGGGCAAGGCAAGTTGGGAGGGCCTTCCCTATTCTGGTTCACCTTCAGTCCCTGGGGCCCTGGGCTCCTGGGGCTGGATTCTCTGGCCCTACGTGTCCCATGGGAATACATATTTTTTCCCTTTTCTCTTTTTACCCCCTGTAGGAGACTGGATTTGGAGACCTATTCCCAGTCCCTTAAGGCTTTTATTCTTTAGAGGAGAAGGGCTGCGCTGGGCTTGCTGCTCGTTCTGCAGTGTTGGCTGATCCCCTCCTCCCGGCCTGCATCACCGAGGGAGGGAGGCGCTCTCCGGCCCCCTTCTCGGAACCTGTCCTTTACAGGAGAACCTGTCCTTGTCAGGAGCGACCTCCGGAGGGTGGAGAATATAGCCTAAAGGGCGTGAGCTCCCCTGGTGTCTGTGGCCAGCCCACAATTGGCTTGTGGCAGTTCGTTAAAAATCTTAGCCTGATTCTTCTTCCCTGTTCATAGAGTGTCCAGTGCCTCTCCTTCCTACGCGTGTCTCGGCCGAGCAGGTGCCCCCGCGCAGCTGCTCCTTTGAGGGGCTTCCCTTCCCTTACATGTTATCCTATGTGGTTGCCCCGCGACCTCCGTTCTCTGATGACCTCACAGAAAGTCATGCTCTGCGTGTTTTATCCGTTTTGTCGTCTGGATGAGTGCTGCGTTCTTTTGGGGGAAGCCTGGATCTCCTGGACTTCATTTCCGTCGCCACAGAAAACAGATGCCGGGTCCGTTGGATGCCGGGCTCTGCCCTGAGGGAGGGGGAACCGGGCATCGTTTTGAGGAATTCCCTCCCCCAGCCTTGCGGTCCCGATAGGAAGGTCATCCTCCAGCACATTACTCAAGCTCTCCCAGTGGGAGGCTCTGCTTGCGATTCGAACCTTAAGTGAGCGTCTCAAGGTGGAGAGAGAGGCTGGAGGTGAACGCACTTATGGGGACTCCCTCGAGCGCTCGCTCCCAAGGCCACCCTCTTGTGTCTCCGCTCTCGATGCCATCGTCTGTCCATTCAAGCCCGGCTCTCCGGGTTTGCGTCCACGCTGCACGCCCCAAGTAGCCCTGTGATGGATTCCTTTTGGCTTTTCGTTGGTAGAGCCACTGCTTTGTCATGTACAAGTGAGGATCGTTGCCCCCGGAAACGCATAGGCTCGAAGGGGAACGACCATACGCAGAGAACAAGAGAATACCAAGTGCAGAGCAAAACAGTGCAGCTGACACCGGACCGGCCAGGGGTCGGCAAACTTGTTCATAAAGGACCAGACGGCGAATACTTTCGTCTGGTGGCCACAGGTGGTCTCCGTTGCAGCTCCTCAGCGCTGCCCTGGCAGTAACAGCCGTGGACGGCGTGTAAGCAGGGGGGCAGCTGTTGCAATAGAGCCCCGTACAAGTACGGGCTGCCGCCGTTTGCCGACTCCCGGGGGGCTGCGGTGTGTGCTCAGAGGGAGGACGGAGACGGAGACTGTGTAGCTGCTGGTTCTCTGCTGAGGCTAGAGTTTCAGGCGTCAAGGTCCTCGCGCCGGAGTATCGACTGACATTCTTCCTGTCTGTTCTTCTCTTGCAGAAGGAAAACCAGCCCCAGAAATCTTTGAAAACGAAGTCATGACCATGCTTAGAGACTTTGCCAAAAACAAAAACAAAGAGCAGAGACTGCGCGCCCCAGATCTCGAATACCTTTTTGAAAAGCCGCGTTGAGCTGTGCACCGATGCCCGCCGCGGTGGCTCAGTCCCCGGACCCGAACTTAACGATAGGCAGTGGCCTTGACTCCCTGCTTCTCCTTAGCCCACCCAGACCACTCTTCTCGCCTCCCATGATGGGCCCATCTCAGGACATGCAGATGTTCAGTTGGATCCATGCTAACATTTCCGTTCAGGTTTTAAGCCCCAGAAGTGGGTGTCAGTGTGGCCGGCGCTCAGGTCCGTGTCTCTGGCTGCTGTCCCCGGAGGCAGGCCTCTGCCACAGGAGGGCACTGGAGGGAAGCGAATGAGCTCGCTCAGTGCTTCAGCCGGCAGGCGTGTGTGCTCGGTGCGGGGAGGCCTCCCTGAGCAGCCCGGGGCTTTGTTCAAGTGAAATTCCCCCTTTCCGCCCCGGTGCGGTCCTTTCCTCCAGGGAAGCAGATCCAGGCCCCCTGAGCCGAATCTTTCGAAGGCACCGCGGGCAGAACGCGGGCAGCAGGCGGGCACGCGTGGGCACACTGCCTAAGACTCCCCTCCCTCCTCATCACGTTTTCTCTCCAGTGTTTGCTCTGTAAACCGAAAGATCATTAAATATTAAAGAATATTTCACAAAGGAAAAATCACAGTCCCTCCAGCCCTCGCGCGATGATTTTAATCCGTAGTCCATTGTCTCTAGGGTGTTGCAGAGCCCCGACCACAGGTTTTACTTCCATGTTGCACGATGGCAGACTTTGCCTATTTCTCCGGTCTCGCCAGTTCTTGTAGTTGACAAATGAACGACATGTGAGGAATAGCATCTTCAAGCGGATTAGCGGGAAGGGTTGAGCTCTGGGGCCGGAAGACTTCTGCGTGGCCAGCAGTGGTCTCGCTGGAGGGATTTTGCCCTCAGAACTGTGATCCAGTCAGAGCCGTAGGCACCCGGACGGAGCCGGGACCTCCTGAAGGCGTGGCCCTCAGGAAGGCAGGCCGGAATTGATAAGCACGCGGCTGGTGACCGGAAGTGCAGGCCCCCAGCACTGGGGAGCTGTGGGGTTCCCATAGAGCGTCCTCGTGGTCCTTCCTGCCCTTCAGTGTCCCCAGCCGGCCGAGGAGAGAAGAGAACCAATCTTCCCTTACATGACCTGGTGAAAGCCTCCCGGTGTGCCTGTGGAAAAGTGGTGTCATGCTAATTCTGTAGATGAGAAGGTGGGCTCCGAGAGAGGCATTTGTCCAAGGTCAAGTAGCTATTCATTCATAATTCACAGTCTCCTTTAGGGGCACCTGGTGGCTCGGTCGGTTAAGCATCCAACTTCAGCTCGGGTCATGATCTCGGGGTTCGTGAGTTCGAGCCCCGCGTCGGGCTCTGTGCGGACAGTACAGAGCCTGCTTGGCGATCCTCCCTCTTTCTCTCTCTCTCCCCCTCCTCCACTCACACTTTCTCTCTCTCAAAAAAAAAAGGTAGGATGATTTCTTTTTAAAAAAGAAATTGCACAGTCTCCTTTAGTTCAGTCAGTTTCTAAAGCGTGTGAACGTTGTTCTAGAGCATTCTGCCTTAGGGGTGGGAACTTAGGAGAAATTCATGCTTTGAAGAGCTAGGGAAGGAAAGGATCATTCTGAAGCACGAACCTGTGTGTCGCGAAGGGGCAAGAAGCTGCTAGATGCTTCCCCAAGCAAGCACCGGCTACCCAGCATGGCTTTTGTGGGCGAGGCAGCGGTGGAGGCACCACTTTCAAGTTCAGATCCTGGTTCTGATTGCTTGCTAGATGAATGAATTGGCCTGAGCCTCTGTTTCCTCATCTGTAAAATGGGGATGATGACCCTGATCTCAACCAACTGGGAGTTTCAGATGAGAAGAGAAAGCTTGTGGGGCGCCCGTGTGGCTTGGCTGAGCATCTGACTTCGGCTCAGGTTGCAGTCTCGGGGTTTGTGAGTTCGAGCCCCGCATTGGGCTCTCTGCGGTCAGTGCAGAGCCCCCTTTGCATCCTCTGTCACCTTCTCTTTCTGCCCCCCCTCCCCCACTCACACTTCCTCAAAAATTAAAAAATGACAAGAGAAAAAGCTCATAAAGCTCTTACATCCCTCCCTGCCTCCTCCCCCCACACCGGCACACTGAGGTCTCAGTAGATATGAGGTGTCAGTGCTTGGTCATGGGTTCCTGAGGGCTGAGAGTTAAAAGCTCTCTCCTAACACAGATCGCCTGGCACGTCCGCGAGGTCACCAGGGCTCATGGAGGTAGGAAAGCCCAACCTGTTAAAGACCGGCGCGCTGTCTTCCCAGCCAGTGAAAACAGAAAACC
The DNA here is from genome assembly GCA_028646485.1 of Cryptoprocta ferox. Lineage (NCBI taxonomy): Eukaryota > Metazoa > Chordata > Mammalia > Carnivora > Eupleridae > Cryptoprocta > Cryptoprocta ferox. The sequence goes on along the minus strand of CM053575.1, from coordinate 9,382,354 downwards.
CCCGGGGAACGAGAGCGCTCTCCCCTAAGCAAGGAGTAAGAGTGACCTTTGGGAGGCAGAAGCAGGGCCAGTGACAAGGCGTCCCCTGGCCGCCCTTGGGCCTCTTGGTGAGCTGCAAGGAGGGCGTTAGATGGAGTTCGTATAGAGATCTAAGGGGATGTGAGAAGCGCACATGAACTGGGCAGTGACTTACTCGTCCTTTGTGGACGCTTATGCAACCCACCCCACCAGCCGAGTAGGCAGTTTGGGCTCCTTTCCCCTGGGGTTTGGTCTCTCCTCACCTGATTTTGTCTTATTTAATGTTCAGCTCTTGCCACCTCCGCCCGGGAACGGCCTGCTTCTGAAAGTTTTCCTCCCGGGCTGCTGGCTGTGTCATCTCTGGAAGGGAAGGATCTTGCTCACTTCAGCTGCCCAGTGTCAGACCCAGGGGTGCTATGTAAACAGTTTTTCCCTTTATTGGGCATTAACTAGGCCGGCCACAGTGCATTTTTGAAAAATTAATAAACAGCTAGCAAGGGCCCGCAGCCCCCAAGGACCTGTGATGAGCGGGAGCCAGACCCATTGCTCTCCGTCTGACACTTCAGTGCTCAGTGACCTCGTTCCGAGCCTGAGCCAGGCAGATGAGCGTCTGGCCTGGCCCTGACCCATCTGAAGCGGCCTCGTGAGTCCTGCCACACAGGCCGCCGTGTGACCCATCACGCTGGGTCATCGAGGCCATTCGCTTCCCATTCTTTACTCTCTTAGTCATCTTAAGCCTTTGAAAGGCACAAGCCCAGCACCTTCGGCCCAGCTCTGTGCCTTGGAGCGGAGCTGTTGGGGTCACCGTGGAGGTACCTCTCGCTGGCGTTGGGCACCATCAGAGGTCTGACTCGTAGCCCCAGCCAGCGCGGCAGAGACACACACCCGCCTCATGTTTTGAAACATCCCCAGGGGAAGAGATTGCACTGGCAGAACTTAGAGTCCCATTTATCCTCCAGCCCGTCTGTCGCCGCCACTGTGGGAAGGTGGAGAGGAGGGGTCCACAGTACGGAAGCTAGGTGGCCTTGCCTGGCCAGCGGGTCTGGGAGACCTCTGAGCCAACAGGCCCCCATCCACGCAGCCTCGCGTGTCCGACAGGGTGGGCTCGCCATCCTGCGGCTGTCACGGGGGTGATGCTGACCAACTTCCAGACAGCTTCCGGTTAAGCCACCTGTTGGCTGGCCCTTCAGTGTCCCAGGGAGCCCGCTGGGAGGGAGGGAGGTGCAGAATCCTCCCCAGTTGGGGAAAATGGCCTCAGTGGGACAGGTGGCCTGGGGCAAGGGCCGCTCTTTCAGCTTTGAGAACCACGGATCTGTGAGCGGTCTGACATTTTAAGGTGGGTTATAGAAAAGTGGACGCTTTCCAGGATAACAGGCTTGAGCGGAGAAGAGCTGCAGAGAAACTTACCACCTCAGAACCGGTAATCACAGAAGAGGAGCAAGTCTTCTGCTGGGTCCCAGGTCTTGCCGGAATCCAGGTACCCCCTGCCAGAGAGGAGCATGTTTCTGTAAAAAGGACACTGTGAACACACCTTACGTAACTACACGTCGCAGCGTGTAGTTTTAAGGCAAATTGTGACATTAAGGGGTGTGTTCTATTTGCCAGCGGATTTCAGGTTAGTGAGGATTGAATGAAACGTTCACGTTCGGCGATGGCCTGGAACGTGTTTAGGGCAGAAACAGCAGGGTAGATGCTTGGGAGTCAGACCTAGCTAAGCATCCTGGATCTCTCATTGGTGAGCCAAGTGGACCCGGGGACCGAGAGGAGCTGCCCCACCCCCAGCACCCACACTGGCTGGGGAAAACGGAAAGAAAAGGAACCCCCACGCATGTGGGGGCCCGGGGGGAAGGACCAAATGAGGTCATGCACGTAAGGCGCTTAGCACAGTACCCGGCACCTTGGCAGCTCTCTGTAGTCATAGCAACAGCGCTGTGTGCTAATGGCGGGCCCAGAACTGCTAAGGGGATCACGTGGAATCCACCACTGAATGCCACAATGGGAATAGGAGATAGGTATGGTCATCATTCCCCTTCCGCAGATGAGACCAGGGAGGCGGGCCGAGACGAGGCTACTAGCTGGAGGTCGCAGCTGGGAAGAGGTAGAACAAGCATCTGAAGGCAGGCCTTGGGCACCACGTGCTCCACTGCCTCCAAACAGAACGCCAAGGCCAGTACCCCTCTGCTACGGACTGCTCGTCCTGGGTCTCGCCTTGGTCCGTGGAGGACAGCTGGGCCGACTTTGCAGAGACCGTCCCTTGGTTCCCCGGCCCTGGCTCTTGCAGAAATGACGTCATGGCCTTAGCAGCTCCAGCCTTAACCACCTGCGCCCTCCAAGCATCACAGGTGCATTCTCCAGATGATGGTTTGGAGAGACACTTCTGGATTTGGGGGACAGCCGGAGAGCGAGGCTCAGACTCTGCCCTGGTTTCAAGGCTTTTGCCCTTACCTCAAGCAGCAGAGAAGAGGTGTGAAGCTTTCTGGATCTTCCTGTCACTATCTGTCCTTTTCCTCCACACTGGAGGCTGGTTCTGAGAGCGGGATGTGGCTGGTGGGGAAGGCCACGAGAATCCCGTTCCAGGGACCGAGAGGAGCTGCCCCACCCCCAGCACCCACACTGGATCCCTAGCTCCTGGCGACGCCAGGCGGCGACGCCAGGCCCCTTGTGAGCAGGACCCTCACTGCCCTGCTTCCCTTGCCTCCCACCCCCTCAGCAGAGTCCCGCGGAGGTAAGAGGTTCTTGTAGATGCTGCACTAGATGATGTGTTTCCAACCCAAGTAGAAAGAGGCAGCTAGTTTGGTCCTTTAAAAAGGATGCGATGCCCAGAAATTAATTTGAAAGACACACTGGAATGGCCTTCCCTACAGTACGCATTAGCAAAACGTTTGGTAAAGCTATTGCCTGCTCTAACATTAGAGGAAATGTGTTTTCCAAGCTGACAACCCAACCCATGAAAAAGAGGTTGGAAAGCCAAAAACTAGTCCTCTCTGTTGGCCGCTTTTGTGTGCATTTGGTGAGGATTTGCGAGGAAGAGATGCGCCCAGGAAAAAATTACCCTGTGTTCAAGAAGTAAGGAAAGGAAATGGAGTCCAGAGATCCAGGGCCTTCCAGAGTTGATTAATCTTCTATACCTTAAGTAGAAAAAGATGAGATCTAAGAAAAATTGGGGGCAACGAAAGCCCAGTAAAACTTTTCCCTTGGATAAAGTGACTCAGGACAGGACCAGGCAAGGGCATGCCTCCTATTTATTATTCTGAGTAGCCCCAAGATAGCCATTGAGGAGAGAAAAAATAGAACGGGGGTGAACCAGCAAAACAAGTTAGGTTCTAGAATTGTCTAGGAAAAGACTTTGGGGGAGTGCACAAAACTGACTAGAAGCAAACAGGTTGGAAGCCAGCTCAGTCTGGGAAGGGTTGCATTGCCAATGGAGCCGCGAGCCCGGTCTCCCCGCTCCTCACAAAATAAAAGTCCTTGGGGCGCCTAGGTGGCTCAGTGGGTTAAGTGTCTGACTTCGCTCAGATCATGGTCTCACGGTTGATGAATTTAAGCCCGAATCAGGCTCTGTGCTGACCTGCAGACCTCTCAGAGCCTGCGTGAGATTCCCTCTCTCCCTCCCTCTCTGCCCCTCCCTTGCTCACACTTTCTTTCTCTCTCAAAATAAATAAATAAACTTAAAAAAATGTCCTTGACAGTTTTGGGGCACCTGGGTGGCTCAGGTGGTTAAGCATCCAAGTCTTGGTTTTGGCTCAGGTCATGATCTCTCCATGAGATTGAGCCTCGTGTCAGGCTCTGTACTGGCAGCATGGAGCCTGCTTGGGATTCTCTCTCTCCCTGTCTCTCTATGCCCCTCGCCCCCACCGCTCTCTTTCTCTCTCTCTCTCTCTCTCTCTCTCTCTCTCTCTTTGAAAATAAATAAACATTAAAAAAATGTTCTTTAAAAAAAGTCTTTGGGGCGCCTGGCTGGCTCAGTCGGTGAAGCATGTGATTTTTTAAAATGTTTATTTATTTTGAGAGAGAGAGAGAGAGAGAGGATGAGTGGGGATGGGGCAGAGAGAGAGGGAGGGAGAGAAAGAATCCCAAGCAGGCTCCGCACTGTCAGTGCAAGAGCCCGACTTGGGGCTTGAACTCACGAACTGCGAGACCTGTCCTCATCATGCTGTCCTGGGAGCACTCCTCTTTTCTCTCTCGATACCTCCTCTAGTGATCTCACCCACATTCGGCTGTCCCATACCAACTGTATGCAGGCAGTTCTCAAATCTGTGTTCCACACCTATGCTTTCCTTTGAGCTCCCGCCTGCTCATCTAACTTGCAGCTTGACTCCTCTGGGGAGTCTCAAAAGTCCTCCAAACTCAGCATGTCCAAAAGGGCACTAGGTTATTCCCCGTCCCTGGTCCACCCGCCCAACCTCCCTAGCTTTCCTCTATAGTCTCTCAGTCAGTGGAGCCAGCGTCCGTCCAGTCACTCAAGCTAGAAATTATCCCAGCGCCCCCCACAGCCCCCGTGACATCGTCAAGCCCTATTGACTTACTTCCGAAATACCTCTTGAATCCATCCACTTCTTTCCGTCTCCAGAGCCATCACCATGGTCAAAACTGCTCACGTCCTTCAGCGGGATGACTACTAGAGCCACTTGAACCCCCTTGAATCTGTTCTTCACCTGAGGTCCTGAAATCAGTGTATTCCGATACACCATTCCGCTCATGACTTCCGTCTCCTTAAACTTTTCCATGGCTGCCACCACTCTTAAAAAAAGGAAGACCCTTAACATGACCTCCGAGGGTCCCGCATCTTGGCCCCGCTCTCTCTTAGTTTCTGTGCTTCAACCTCTAGATGGTCCTTTGACCTCATCCTCTCCACAACCCCTCCCACCACAGGGCCTTTGCACGTGTAGTTCCTTCTGCCTAGAAGGCTCTTGCCTCCGTTTCCTTCTTCACCTCTATCCTCTTTCAGATCTCAGCTCAGGTGCCACTTCCCCTGAGAAGCTTTGCTAACCTCTCAATTTTAAATCCATCTGGTGATTCTCTGATTAATAACTGTCTCATCACTAAATTGTAACATCCATGAGGACAAGGTTAGATCTATTTGTGCTCATCTTCATATCCCCAGTGCCTGGCACATCGCTTGGTCCATAGAAGGTGTTTTCTATTTATTTAAGAAATGAGTAAAAAAAAAAAAAAAGAAATCAATGTGTCAATCACATTGCGGAGCTCAAAGCAAGGCTTCCCAGCAGGGAGAGCCCAGGTTCTGCAGGAGTCACAGCCTTCTTGGGTGTACTGCTGTGATGACATATTGTTTCCTCTCTCTAGTTCCAGTGGTTCTGTGTCCTTGAAGGATTGGTCCCTGGCTTTCTAGGTGGCTGGATGTCCTTCGACTGGGGAGAAGGGTTCTAACGAGTTAGATTGGTCTCTCTCACTGTGGAAAGTAGAAAGTTCTTGGTTCTCTGCCCGGGTCTCCGGAAGGAAGCAAACTCCCAAACCCAGACGGGCTTCAGGAAATAGAGGCTGCGCGGAGGGGTTCTGAAACCTGGGGTGCCCGGGTCCATCAGCCCCCCGCTGAGGTGTGGGCATTATTCCCAATACGTTTCCCCCGGTGGCGATGTTCTCTGTCTTTCTCAGAAGCAGGGAGGTGCTGGGAGCCACATCGGCCTTGCTGGATGACCAGTCACAGCGAGGAAATGGCAGACGTTTGCAGAGCTCCTGCCATGAGAGGCAAGACTGGTATCTCCTTCTGCTACTACTGCTCATGTTGAAAATAAGCCTGTTGTCATTAATTGGGCCTTACAGTGTTCCAGATCAGACCGATATTCCCCACACAGTTACCCCATGAGAAAAAACATTTTCCTGTCCCTGCAGATCCAAGCACTGCAGATGTTTGCCAATAGGCTCTTCTAAGGAGCCTTGCAGACCCAAGACATAGACTTGAAGGGGTTAAAAACAAAGAATTGCGTTTAAGTCTG
>CM053575.1:9331126-9375882 GCA_028646485.1 Cryptoprocta ferox | reverse complement strand
AGGAGCCTAAATTGGAGATTAGAAATAGAAGACAAGGTCAGAACATGGTCCCTTCCCAAGGTCCACATTCTACAAATATCCTCCCTTACACTGACTTCAGTTATGAGGATGGCTAAGAATATGGGAACCCAGGTGCAAGGCCAACACACATAGGGCCCCCATTGTGCTTGCATCAAAGAGAGGGCTTTCTCGAGCACTTGTTAACAAGCATTCTTTCTCTTGTGGTTTATGAGCCAAATAAAATAACTCCTAGCCTATCTGTATACAACTTAACCTATGTTTTAATCTTAGCTTTACTAACTTAAATAATATGTATGTTATCCTGTTTTCTACTAAAAACATCCTGCTATATTCTTGGTTATAAAATTTACTTGACTTCACTGTAAGTACGTTCCATGATTTGGTTGTAACTTGTTAATTAAGAAACGAAGTCATAATTATTGGCAAAAAAACAACCCGTACAAAATAAGGTAGGTTTGTTACTTTCTTAATCTGGGGGACTGGCACCAAGAATGAAGGGGATGGTTCTAAAAAATTACTTCTGTAAAACTTGTTTCTGTACACTTTATATGATTAAAGCATCTTATCACTAAGAATTAGTCACTGTAAACAATTTCTATTTTCTGATGTCATGTTATTGCCTGACCAATAAAAAAGACACCAAAGCAGACAGAGCACAGTTGCCTGCCTGGTGACCAGAAAGAAACTTGTGGCTCTCTCCTCACTCTCTCGTGCTGACACCGTCCATCCTCCGGGGCCCCCTGGACCTGCTGGAGCTGGACTCCGGCAGGGAGGGAAGGTCTGCTCACCGTGGGCTGCCAAGCCATGCTTTCGCGGGGCGGAATCATTCTTCCTCACAAGACACCTCTTTTCAGAAGAGATTTCGCGATCCCATTCCTGTAAGAGGAAACGGGAACCCAGAGAGGCTTGCCTACGATCACCCAGCTGGGAAGCAGCAAGACGAGAGTTAAATCCGGGTTTCCCTAGATCTTGGTGTGAACTTGTTCCAGACTCACCCCGTTCACTCCTTGCTTTCATGAGCCTTGCCAAACCCATGCACCATCTGTACTCATACTTACTGTCTTCCTTAAGTGGAATACCTCCTTTATTTAAACAAATTAATTTTGGGGTGTGCCTGGGTGGCTCAGTCGGTTAAGCATCCGATTTCAGCTCAGGTCATGATCTCAAAGCTCGTGGGTTCGAACCCCGCGTCGGGCTCTGTGCCGACAGCTCACTGCCTGGAGCCTGCTTCGGATTCTGTGTCTCCCTCTCTCTGCCCTTCCCCTGCTCTCTCTCATGCTCTCTCTCTCTCTCTCTCTTTCAAAAAAAAAGTAAACATTAAAATTTTTTTTAAAAATTAATTTTTAAAAGGAAACTGTACATCACAGTTGTAAATGGGAAAAACCATATCAATGGTGTCACTTGCCAAAATTAACAAGGCAGCTATGAAAAAAACATCAAAGTTATGGAATTTTTTTAACATTTTAGTATAAAATTTCATATATACGGCAATGTTGAAAGAGGGTTTTTTTTTTAAATGTCTATTTTCCAGAGGGTGGGGGAGGGGCACAGGGAGAGGGAGACAGAGCATCCCAAGCAGGTTCTGCACTGACCGCTGATGCGGGGCTCAAACTCATGAAAGTGAGTGAAGTCAGACCCTTAACCAACTGAGCCACCCATGCGCCCCGCAATGTTAAAAGAGTTTTACCGTAAACACCTGTATATCCACCACTTAGCTCCTACCATTTTTACGTACTTGATTCATTGCACATCTGCCCATCATTCCATCCCTCTCCATCCATTAATCCATCTACTTTTTTTTAAATATTTTTTTGAGAGACAGAGAGAGACAGAGCACAAGTGGAGGGGGCGGGGCAGAGAGAGAGTGAGACACAGAATCCAAAGCAGGCTCCAGGCTCTTACTTGTCAGCACAGAGCCCGACGCAGGGCTTGAACTCACAAACACTTAACCAACTGAGCCACCCAGGCACTCCTAATCCATCTACTTTTTGATTCATTTCAAAGAAAATGATAGCTATCAGAATGCTTCCCCTAAATACTTCAGAATGCTAATCATGAACCAGCCATATATTTATTTAAAGTTGTTTCCTTTTGTTGTAGAATTTACATACAACGAATGCCCACATCTTAAGCGTCCACTCGCTGTATTTCGGCAGATGCTTACACCAAGCTTCTATCAAGAAAGAGGGATTGCCATCACTCTAGAAAGTTCCCTCATGCTCTACCCCAGTCAGTCCCACAACGTACCTCCCCACACCCCAGGCAACCGTCTCTCTGATTTTTTTTTTCCGCCACAGTTTAGTTTTGTCTGTTCTAGAATTTCATAGGGATGGAAACATACAGTATGTACCCTTCTGCACCTGTCTGCTTTCGCTCAGCATAATGTTTCTGGCATTGCCCACATCGGTATTTGGTCCTGCTTATTGTCGAGCTGAATGTATCCCAGGGAAACGACTCTACCACATTTGATCTACCCATTCCATTGATGGACACCTGAGCTCTTTCCAGAAGTATCGGCAACAGGCAAATGCTTTTATTTCTCTTGGTAAATATCTAGAGGCAGACGTTGCTGGCTCAGAGGTAGATGTATGTCTAGCTGAAAAGCAAGTGCCAGAACGTTCTCCAAAGAGGAGGCAACGTTTTAAACTCTCACGAGCAACGTATGAGAGATCCAGCTGCCCTATAACCTTCCCAGCATTTGGTGTCAGTCCTTCAAGATTTAGCCATTCTTCTGCATAGGTACTGACACCTCACTGTGGGGTTTCAGTCTTTTATTTTTAAAAAATATTTATTTTTGTTTATTCTTGGGAGGGTACACGCTGGGGAAGGGCAGGGCGGGGTGTGTGGACAGAGGATCCCAAGCGGGCTCTGCACTGACAGGCTGACAGCAGCGAGCCCGAGTCGGGGCTCAAACCCATGAACCGCGAGATCATGACCTGAGCCAAAGTCGGACGCTCAACCGACTGAGCCACCCAGGGGCTGCTAAGTGTGGGGTTTTAATTTGCATTTCCCTGATGATTAATGGTGTTGAATATTTTTTTCCACGCGCTCATTGGCCCTCCATATATCTTCTTTTGTGGGGGGGGCAGCTCAAGTCTTTCCCCCACATTTAAATTTGGCTGTTGTCAATTTATTATCAAGTTGTAGGTATTCTTGATATACCCTGCACACCAGTCCTTTGCCGATGTATGTTTGCAAATGTTTTTTACCCAGTCTGTGAGTTGTCTGTTCATTTTCTTAAGTGTCTTTTGAAGAGCCAAAGTTATAAATTGTGATGGAGTCCAATTTATCAGCTTTTCCTTTTATAGTTATTGCTTTTTGTGATCTGTTCAGAAGTCTGCTTATCCGCCAGTCATGAAGGTACATCTTTATATCTTGAATAAACTTTCAGGTGTGGTGTGAGATAAGGTTTGAGATCCTTTTTCCATATTGATACCCAGTTATTCCAACATCGTTTATTAAAAAGCTTCTTTTGTAAGCCTTTTTTAAAGGCTTGCTGTGGTATCTTTGTCAAAAATCACCTCTGTAACTGTGAAAACAAACAAAGCAATGTTATTGAATGTACACGTTTTCTTTTTTTAATTTTTAATGTTTATTTTTGAGACAGAGAGAGACAGAGAGAGACAGAGCATGAGTGGGGGAAGGGCAGAGAGAGAGAGAGACACAGAATTCAAAGCAGGCTCCAGGCTCTGAGCTGTCAGCACAGAGCCTGACATGGGGGTCGAACCCACCAACCATGAGATCATGACCTGAGCCGAAGCCGGACGCTTAACCAACTGAGCCACCCAGGTGCCCCAAATGTACACACTTTTTAAATAAAATGTTTAAATAAAAATAAATGTAGCCAAAGGTAGTCTAATTGAGTTATAAAAATTCATACTTAAAAATAAGTTCCTGGCTGAGGAAAATGGGACCTGGTGAGGACTGGTCTATCATAAAAGATTGCTTGGTTTAGTAGTATCATTTGTATCTAAAATGAAAATAAAGTTCTCCATCAAAAAACAATTCTTTTAAACATTTTTAATGTTTTTACTTATTTTTGAGAGAGAGAGAGAGGGAGAGTGAGAGAGAGAGACAGAGTGCAAGCGGGGGAGAGGCAGAGAGAGAGGGAGACACAGAATTTGAAGCAGCCTCCAGGCTCTAAGCTGTCAGCACAGAGCCTGACGCGGGGCTCGAACTCGTGAACCGCGAGATCATGACCTGAGCCAAAGTTGGACGCTCAACCGACTGAGCTGCCCAGGCGCCCCAGCAATTCTCCTTTTAAACCATGATATTAACCAGCTTCGAGAATGCCAGCAGCCTGTACATATGTAGGTGGAGAGAGCAAAAGCTTTTAGCTGTCTTTTCTGATAAATTGTTTCTTGGTTTGTCACATAAAAAATGGTCCAGGAGTGTTTGTTGTGGTGATATGTGTATAAATCCAGCGCTGGAAAGCCCACACCAGTGGTCCCCATCGCCAACGAGGCCCGTTGGCCACGTGGCAGGAGGCGCATGTGGCCGTGTGGTCGGTGTCCTGGCCAGCGTCAGGAGGACAGGCCCAGACCACCCTTCTGGTAGCTTTACCTGGAGACTAATAATAGCGAGCCGCGGTCATTGTGCGAGGCGCGCCTCTGGTCCAGCTCACTTCTAGATTTATCTTTTTTGGTTTTTTTTTTTTAATGCTTTATTTACTTAATGCTTTATTTTTGAGAGAGAGAGAGAGAGAGAGAGATACAGCATGAGCAGGGGAGGGTCAGAGAGAAAGGGAGACACAGAATCCGAAGCAGGCTCCAGGCTCTGAGCTGTCAGCACAGAGCCCCACGCGGGGCTCAAACCCACGAACCGCGAGATCATGACCTGAGCCAAAGTCAGACGCTTAACCAACTGAGCCACCCAGGTGCCCCTGGTCCAGCTCACTTCTAGAGAAAGGTAGAAGCTCTCTGGCCATCCCGCTCTACCTGGGTGTCAGAGGCGCCGAGGAGCTGAGCCCCGCGCCCAAGGTGGCTCCGCGGGGAGTGGGAGATGCGGCGCGTAAAGCCGGGCGGCCCGGTTCCACGCCGGCCCTCCTAACTCCTCTGCGGTTTTGCCTTCTCGTAAGAAAAGGGCCTGGCGTGCTGCCTGCATTCGCTGTTCCCGTTACTCGGTAATTTCAGCTCATAAATTGTTAAAAACCTGTTGGCTCCATCCATCCTAAAACCTCAGGGAGCGTGTCCCCTTTGGGAGCCCTGCGCTGTTCCGTGGGTGCCCGCCGCCTGGATCTTGCTAAGCAGCCCCCTGGAAGGCACTGCGGGGGGCGCACCTCCTCGCCGGCCAGGCCCTCTCATTCAGCCCGAGGATGACCTCCTCGAGGGTTCTCTGAGAGCTGTCCGGGAGATGGGAACAGAGAAGGGACCCATTCAGATCCGTGCTTTAGGAAAACCTCCGTGGCAGGGAATAGCATTCCTGGCAGAGGGAACTGCATGGGCAAAGGAAGGAGATGACAGAGGGTGGCGCACGTTTGGAGAGTCTGGGAATGGCTCTTGTTTGAGGCGGGAGTGCAGGGCACCTGGCGGGTTAGATTACGATAATAAATAAACCTCCAAATCGCAGCAGCTCAGCAAAGCAAAGCTTATTTTTCGTTTGGGCCAAGTCCAGTGTGAATGGGGCAGTATCTTCAGCGGGTGACGGAGTGATCCAGGCTCTGCCTTTTCAGCAACCACATTGCTGGGGTGGTGGGGAGGCCTGGAAGGGAGGATGGCAGATTAAAAACAAAACAAAACAAAAAACAGGGGCACCTGGGTGGCTCAGTCGGTTGTGCGTCCTGCTTTGGCTCAGGTCATGATCTCACAGTTCGTGGGTTCGAGCCCTGCGTCGGGCTCTGTGCTGACAGCTCAGAGCCTGGAGCCTGTCTTCAGATTCTGTGTCTCCCTCCCTTTGACCCTCCCATGCTCACGCTGTCTCTCAAAAATAAATAAAACATTAAGAAAAAAAAATTTATTTTGAGAGAGAGCGAGTGGGGGAGGAGCAGAGAGAGAGAGAGAGACAGAAATCCCAACCAGGCTCTGTGCCGTCAGCACAGAGCCCAATGTGGGGCTTGATCTCACGAATCAGGAGATCATGACCTGAGCTGAACCCAAGAGTTGGACTCTGTTTTTAAAAAAATTTTTTTAATGTTTGTTTATTTTTGAGAGACAGAGAGAGACAGAGCATGAAGCAGGCTCCAGGCTCTGAGCTGTCAGCACAGAGCCCGACACGGGACTTGAATGCATGAACCGTGAGATCATGATCTGAGCTGAAGCCGGACGCTCAACTGACTGAGCCACCCAGGCTCCCTGAAGATTGTGTCTTTTAAGATTTTATTTTTAAGTAATCTCTACACCCCATGTGGGGCTCGAACTTACAACCCCAACATCAAGACTTGCATGCTCTACCAACTGAGCCAGCCAGGTGCCCCGAGGATGGCAGATTTTCGATGTCATGCCCAAACTTCTGCACTTAATTCTGAAATACCAGCGTTTAAGGATGATGTGCTTCAAAGTTAGAACGGGCTAGTTTGTGCTGAGCTAACGAGCAGCCCCAGATCGCGGCGGCCCCACACAGCACAGCCCTGTTTCCTGCTCATGCTCAGGACAACAGTGAGCTCGCCATGACATCCGTGTTGTCGTCATTCCTGGCCTCGCGCTGGCGGGGCAGCCCCTTCTGGAACACCGCAGGTCACAGTGACAGAGGTGGCTTAGGACACCAGAGACCGTGGGGCTTGGACAACAGCTCTGGGGACAGCCCATCTCCGTGCGGTGACTCCGTGATCCAGCTGCTCCCATCTTGTGTCCTTCTGTCCCAACAGGGAGTCTCCCGCCAAAGAGGGTGGAAAATGCCACATTTGACTCCCTGAGACGGGGAGTGGCAATTCTCAACTCACACAGCCCAGCGGTCAGAACTGGCCACACTGTGTTTATCCACCGCAGGGGAGGCTGGGAAATGTAAAATAACCCCAGACATGTACTGAGTGCCTTCTCCGAGCCAGGCTGTGTGCTAAGCACTTAACTGTTGTCTTTTCTTTCTTTCTTCCTTTCTTTTTTATTAAAAAAAATTTGTTTCTAATGTTTATTTTTGACAAAGAGAGAGAGAGACAGACAGACAGACAGAGTGTGAACAGGGGCGGGACAGAGGGAGAGGGAGACACAGAATCTGAAGCAGGCTCCAGGCTCTGAGCTGTCAGCACAGAGCCCCTCATGGGGCTCGAACGCATGAACCGGGAGATCATGACCTGAGCCAAAGTCGGACGCTTAACCGACCGAGCCCCCCAGACGCCCCCCAACTGTTGTCTTTTCTGAATCCTCAGCCTAACTGTATGATTCCTGCTGTGTGACCTCACCACCGTGACCCCATCACCAGCTAAGGAAAGAGCCTTCGAGAAGTTAAGGGCATCTGAGAGCACAGCCCTCGGAAAGACAGGGCTGCAGATTTGAAGCCGGATCTCTGCGTACCCAGACCCCCTGCTCTTGACCTCTGCCCCGAGTCTCTTGCTGATCGCTGCCAAGAATATCTTCATCTCTTTGGACGACTGCGACTGGGTTCTTATTTTCTGCTCCGTCTCATTTCATCTTCCCCGGGAGTCATGAATTTTTAAATTTTGTGCAAGAGCAACCAGTGCACCCAGAGGAGACGGTAAAAGAACAGAACAGGCAGAACCAGAACAGCCATCACATAAACAGGAGCTGGAGAGAGAATGCTCAGGTCACCCAGGGAATTGCTGTTGCCTTTTAGGAAAGACAGAGACAGAGAGAGAGTGCGCGCGCGCGGACTTAGACCATCAGACTCAGGTCATTTCAGTGCCTGGAGGTGGTTGTGTAGTGAGCAGAATCGAGCACTTTTTAAAGGGGAGGGTTTCGGGGGCGGCTGGGTGGCTCAGTCAGTTAAGCCTCTGACTTCGGCTCAGGTCATGATCTCACAGTCTGTGGGTTCGAGCCCCGCGTCGGGCTCTGTGCTGACAGCTCAGAGCCTGGAGGCTGCTTCGGATTCTGTGTCTCCCTCTCTCTCTGCCCCTCCCTTGCTTGCGCTCTTTCTCTCTCTCAAAAAATAAATAAACATTAAAAAATAAATAAATAAAGGGGAGGGTTTCAGGACCCCGTCCCTGGCAGCACTCCTGCCTCCCCAGGGCGCTTCTCCTTCCTAGAGGCCCCAGTCACAGGCAGAGAAGCTGCAAACGGACAAGTAGTGGGACCTGGAGCCGCCCCCGTCCCCGGCCTGCCTGCTGGCTGTCTGCCGGAACCCAGTCTTTACACCCACGATCATCACAGCCCCGTCGCTCCCTGTGCCCACCGTGGGGGCGCCACACTGTGCTCCCTTTTTACTGCCCTCAGGTCATTCCCAAAATAGCCCAGGGAGCAGCTAGCATCCTGCTGTCACAGAGAGGAAAGTCAGGCCAAGGACACTGACCTTGACTGAGCTAGGATCTGAGTGCAGGTGGGTGAGGCCCCAAAGTCAGGCTGTTCAGACCCAGTAGCTTCTGACCCCCGAGCTTGGTTATCCGGCCATCCACGGGGCTGCGGAGCCCTTGAGGGGGCAGCCCCCACCAGCCACCATATGCTACGCCCATCCTGTGGACAAGCGGGCCCGGTGGGCTTGGCTTTGACCCAACCAGCCCTTCCTGCCATGACCCTCTTTATGCTGTGTCTCCAAGCTTCAAATTACTCCAGGTCACTGGGAGGAGCTGAGATCCCAGTGGTCCCACAGTGGAAGGCACCTGGCCCGGGTGGGGTGTGTCAGGTGGGCTCAGTAGAATCCTGATTCAGAAGCAGTGTTCCCGGGGTGCCTGGGTGGCTCAGTCCGTTAAGCGTCCGACTTCAGCTCGGGTCATGATCTCGAGGTTCGTGAGTTCAAGCCCCATGTCGGGCTCTGTGCTGACAGCTCAGAGCCTGGAGCCTGCTTCAGATTCTGTGTCTCCCTCTCTCTCTGCCTCTCCCCTGCTCATGCTGTGTCTCTCTTGGTAGAATGAGGGCTTTGGGGAGCTCTGTTCCATGGATCTTGTGGCCTCTGTGGACACATCCCAGGGTCTGGGCCAGGAGAAATGGCCAGTGGAGGGGGGGTCCAGCTGGTCCCAAAGGGGGAGTGTGGGCTGAGCCGAGGCAGAGCCCCCTGCACCCACCCCTGGAACAAGGCAGAGGGGAAGGACCTTGAAAGAGAATGGGCTGAGTCCCTGCTGTCACACAGGTGAGAGCCTGGAGGAGGAGGTGCAGAGCCAACTGTCACTTCAGTGTCCATTTGAAGAAAGAGTTCCGAGGCCCCGAGGCCAAAGAAACATCACATCTCCAACTTAAAGCAAATAAGCCAAGTCTCCTGTTCTGGCCTAGCCCCCCTCTATTCACAGGCAGCAAGGCCGGAGAGGGGTGATTAATTAAGGAAAGTCACACAGCACTATTTGTGCCAGAGCTGGGCATCGAACCCGTGAGATCATGACCTGAGCCGAAATCAAAAGTCAGAGGCTTAACGGACCGAGCCACCCAGGTGCCCCTTACCACAAGTTTTAAAAAAGGAGCACACAGCCCCTTCTCCCTGCCACCCCCGGCCTCCCGCTCAGCTGCACCCCAGAGCCCTGCTTCTCACTTCTTAGTCATCTTGGCCAATGTGGATGATTTTAAACCAACCTTCTGTAGATTTTCACCCCGAGGCGTCTAGCACAGACCAAGGAGCTGAGTGAGAGAGAGGGCAAGGGAGGCACGCATTTTAAAAAAGAAGAACCATCATCAAATCTGAAAACCCATATTTGGAGTTGAAAATGGCTTGGAGAACCTTCTAGTTCAACCCATGAGGCAATAGCAATGCCCCTCAGAGCCAGCCTGTCTGGATTCAAAGAGTAACTCCTCCCCCATTAGCTGTGTGACCCCGGACAAGTCACACAGCCCCTCTGTGTCTCAGTTTCTTCACTTATAACATGCAGGTGCTGATGCTACCCCTTCCCTCCTAGGAACACATCTCACCGTGATGAGGTTTGAACGTGTTCATGCATGCGAAGCACTTAGAACAGTGCCTGGTACCAAATAGAGCCTGAAAGAGAGTTTGCTATTATTGTCGTCTAGATTCAGGTGAATTCAAACTTCCGCTTGAATGCCTTCTGGGGTGGAGAGCTCACTCCCCACCAAGACTACCTGTTCCCCCATTAGAAGGTTGAGTGTGTCAGGAAACTTTGACCTCCTGGAACTTCTCTTCCTGATAAAAGCCCTGGCCCCGCCCTCTGACAACTGTCATAGAGACACACGTCAATCGGGGGCACCTGGGTGGCTCAGTCAGTTAAGCGTCCGACTCTTGATTTCCGCCCAGGTCGTGATCTCACAGTTCATGAGATGGAGCCCCGTGTCAGGCTCTGTGCTGACAGTGAGGAGCCTGCTTGGGATTCTCTCTCCCCCTCTGTCTCTGTCCCTCCTCCCTCCCAAGTGCTTTCTCTCTCTGTCTCTCAAAGTAAAAAAATTAAAAAAAAAAAAAAGACGCACGTCAATCAAAGTCAAATGACGCCTGCTTGGTGGTGTGCTGCCTCATTTGCCCCAGTTGATCTTCCTTTGGGGACCCAAAGCTCATGCAGCCCAGAGCACAGTGTGCAGATGTCTGTCCCCATTCAGGGCTGGGCAGTCAAAGGGCGGTGCACGCTAGCCCCGGATACCTGTCAGGGCCTTCCCAGCTAAGGAGTTCCGTGTGCCAGGGCCCCAAAATGTCCTCTCATTGGTTCCTGAGCCTCAACCTCCCAGGCTTCAGAGGGGAGGCGGCTGCTGGTGTCCAGGGCCCGCCCCAGTGTATCTGTGGGCTAAATCTTACTGCTCAGGACCGGGCAGGTCTACAAGGGTCACCCGTCTGGCCAGGGCAGTCTGTCCCTGGGGCAGATCACAGAGCTCAGCCAAGTGGCGCGAGAGCCCACTGCTAGAGTCCCAGCACCTTACAGAGGATTTGCCAGCATGTTCTAGCAGGCTTGGTGTGGATTCTGGGATCAAAGCTGGCTCTACCCCTTCCTGCCTGTAAAGTGGGGATAATAATAATTCCTGTCTTCGGGGGCCGGACTGAGGAGTGAAGAGACAACCCAGCTCTGATCCTGCAGAGAAAATGCTTAATACATGGGAACCGTATTGGGAAGATGGGCTGAGGTGGGCCCTGGACGTCTCACTTAAAAAAAATTTTTTTTAAATGTTTACTCATTTTTGGAAGAGAGAGTGCGAGCAGAGGAGGGGCAGAGAGCGAGAGGGAGACACAGACTCCGAAACGGGCTCCAGGCCCTGAGCGGTCAGCACAGAGCCCCACGCGGGGCTTGAACCCATGAACCGTGAGATCATGACCTGAGCCGAAGTCAGACGCTTAACTGACTGAGCCACCCAGGCGCCCCAGGCTGTCCCACTTTAGATCTGGAAGAATCGTTTAGTCTGTTGCTTCCTCTTACAGATAGAAAAATGAAGGCGCGGGGTGCCTGGGCGACTCAGTTTGTTAAGCGGTGAACTCTTGATTTCCGCTCAGGTCGTGAGCTCATGGTTGGTGGGATCGAGCCCTGCGTCGGGCTCTGTGCTGAAAAGAGGGGAGCTTGCTTGGGATTCTCTCTTTCTCTCTCTGCCCCTCCCCTGCTCGTGCTGTCCCTCAAAATAAAAAAATAAACTTAAAAAAAAAAGACATACGGAGGACGAAACTGAGAGGTCCAAAAGTCACAGTAATTCGGTTACCACTAGGATCAGCACTGGGTTAAGCTGCCCCCGAGGTTCCTGCTCCTTCTAGGCGCCGGCCTTTGCCTTTCCCGGGTCGGCCCCGTCTGTTCTGAAGGGCAAGAGAGGCAGGGCGGTCTGCGATGGGGGCTCGGAGGGTCCTCAGGGCGCTCCGGAAGCCCCCCCAGACGAATGAGGGCAGCACCAGCTGCACATCTTGCAGTTCCCACTGACAGCCGCTGGGTGTCGCCACACAGCAAAAAAACAAAAACAAAAACAAAAAACAGGTCACCGGGAGCCGACACCTATTGGGAGTTCACTCTGGGAGCAGGCACCTCCCTGAATTCCTCCCCTGAAATCCTCTGTGGGCTCAGGCCACAGCTCTAGAGTTTTCCTCGCAGCGCTCCTGACTATTTCAAACCTTTCGCCACTTCCTCTGCCCCCGCCTGCTGCTAAAAGGAAAACAGCCTCTCCCCGCGGAGTGCCTCTTCCCCACACAGCGCTCCAGCCAGGGACCCATCAGGGCTCCGAGCCTGCCAGTGCTACCCGCCTTCGCCCTGGCAGGGCCATGCGGCGCGCCCTCCCTAGTCTCCACCTACCACCTGTGCCTAGAGCACCTCAAGTGCTTTACAGTGTACCACAACCCCATAGGCAGGTACCGTTTTCCAGAAAGGGAAACTGAGGCACAAGTAACACGCATCGAATCTTAGTTATTATGTGGTAGAGCCAGGGCTTATGCCATCAGGCTTCAGAGTCCGCGCTCTTTCTCATAACCACTACTCGGTGCCCGCTTTGGGGAGGGCCGCTCCAGCCCTCGGTCCAGACCACGCGTGGAAGTCTTACCCTCCATTGTGGTTCATGGGTGGGGGCTCACCTGAGCCTGTGTCATCAGACTGGGAGAGCAGGGCTGTGCGCATTCACTTCTGGCCTTGCAGCTTCTGATCCCTGCACAGAGTTGTTCCTCTGGTGGGTCTCCCCTTGGCCCCCCGGGGCGCCTGTGGGTCCAGGGCCTCTCTGTGGGGTCAGGTGTGGTCACAAGCTGGCAGGTCCCGGCATCACTGGAGGCTGAGTGCAGCAAGGGCATCTCCTGGGTGGGCGGCCCCCTTTCCCTCGGCATCGTCTTCATTCACACCTCGCTTTCCCCTGATTGTCAGGGTGTTCTGGACCCAACACACACCAGCCGTGAGAGCGGAAGGCAAAACCTCCAGGAAATTTGCGAGCTGATTGCCGAACTCTGCCATTGCTAAAAAGCCAGTGATAGAAACTTACAATTTAATCAATTACATGAGAAACGAAGGGAGTACATGCTTCAACGTCATCACCTCCTTATCATGTTCCTACATCTGACTGTCATTCATGGTCTGGAGGCTACTTCCGTCTACTGGATCTGCAGGGTGCAAGTCCTGTATAGTTGGGGGCTGTGTAGGGGGGTGAGCGTGACTTCCCAACTCCCTGCTCAGTGACATTGCCTTGGTCGTTTGAAAGCAGCCACGATGGGAGAAACGGGCAAATGCTACACATCAGGGCTCCCCACCCCCACCACATCCCCAGAGACCCAGTTGTTAAACATTCGCAAGGCTGAAACCACCTGTGGGGCAAATGGGCCGGTGCAGAGGAAGCAAGGGCTTCGGAGTTGGCTGATGCCCGTTTTAATCCTTCACCAACTCTGAGGCCCGGGCAGTGTCCCTGGGCCTCACCTTTCCCATCTGCAAAATAGGCTGAGGGGCGCCTGGGCGGCTCAGTCAGTTAAACGTACGACTTCAGCTCAGGTCATGATCTCACAGTTTGTGAATTTGAGCCCCGTGTTGGGCTCTATGCTGATGGCTCAGAGCGTGGAGCCTGCTTCAGAGTCTGTGTCTCCCTCTCTCTCTGCCCCTCCCCTGCACAGGCTCGCTTGCTCTCTCTCTCTCTCTCTCTCTCTCTCTCTCTCAAAAAATAAACATTTAAAAATAGGCTGAGAATAGCAGCTTTGAAAAACGGAGCATCACCTGTCTTCCGGGAGCTGAATACATTAAGAGGAGAGGTACCTCGTCAAAGGGGACACACCTGGTTTGAGCCCCACTCTTAGGGGGCTGTGGCTCATTGGCCTGATGGTCATAGCGCCCAGGTCACAGGCTGGTTTGGGGGATTATCCGAGGTGATGTGTGTAAAAGAGCTTGGCACCCATCTGGCCCTAGTAATTCACCCAGAGGCTTAGGGGTGGGGTCCAGACCCGCCCACATCTGAGTCTCAGTTCTTGGGTTTCCGAGATCTCCAGCCAGTCAAGGCGCTGCTTGTCTCAGCCTCGTGTTCCCCACGTGAAAAGAGGGACAATAAAAGCTACCTGGAAGGGCCACTCAGAGTCCTGGAGATAAAGGATGTAAAGCATCTGCTGAGAAGTGCATGCCCAATAAACGGGAGTGATTGTTTGACATTATCTTTAATTTCTTGTCACTCAGGCAGCAACTCTGCCCAGCTATGTGCAGGGAAGCCGGCCATGGGGGTGGTGGCCGAGCAGGCGGGACCTTGCCGGGGCAGCTCACCCCCATTCAGGCCAGGTCAGCCTCTCAGTGGGCCCTGGCCCTAGAAGGGCTTCCGAGGAGGCATGGGGACGCTGTTGCTAGGCACCTGTTGCCAGGCAACACATTGTTTCTCCAGGCCTGGCCACCTCCCAGAGGGCTTGGGCTTCTCCGGAGCAGCTCCTGCCTCTAGAAGCCTCTCGCCAGACCTCAGAGCCACAAGCAGAGGGCCAGGTGAGGGTGGGGCCAGCTGCGGCCGGGCCCCAGGAGGGCCGAGCCGACTTCCGTCAGCAGAGCCCGGGAGCTGACGGGGAGACAAGGAGCCCGGGACCTGGGAGCGAGCCCTGGAGCTGGGGCAGCCAGCAGCTCCCACGTGGGAGGGCGTCTGTCCACTCAGGCCGCAGAGGAGGCCAGGAGGGGATTAAGATCAGGAGCTGGGAGTCGACCGCCTGTGATGAGCGAATCTTTCATCTCTTGAAAGCTCAGTTTCCCGGCTACACCCTGGGGAGATCCTAACGAGGTGTGGGGAAGGCCAAAGGAGCGTAGATGAGTGAAGTGTTACCATGGATGAGTCTTGGGGGGGGGGTGTCGGTGGAGAGGGACAGGCCGAGGGGGAAGGCACTGGCTGGGCGGGGTTCGAGCTTCACCTGCATGGTCCCCGCAGCCCGGGCCTGAGCCAGGCTCGGGGTCTCTGGGCTGCTGAACTGATGGGGCTCCTTGTGTGTCCTTCCCAGGCGCCCCCGCCCAGGGCCCTGCCCCACAGCATCATGATGGGGAAACTCCCCTTGGGGGTCGTCTCCCCTTATGTAAAGATGAGTTCGGGAGGCTGCACGGATCCCCTGAAATTCTATTCCACCACCTACTGTACCGCCTATGGTGAGGACCCCTTTGTGCAGGGTCTGCCCCGGGACGTGGGCCAGGGTGGGGGGAGGCCCTCCCACTGGGAGCAGAGCAGCCTGTCCGGCCTGTCACCACCCAGAGCGACCCCAGCACTCTGAACTGTTCCACCCCTGAGCCTCCAAGGACCGTGTCCACACCGGTACGGTCAGGCTGGCTTTGCCCTGCTGCCCTTCCCCCTGCATCCATCCTGTGATTCTGCCACACTGACCTTGTCCCCAGCCCATCGTTTCTATTTCCTGCTGCCGCGGTCTCGAAGGGCCAGGCTTTCATGGCTGCTGTCACACTTGTCCCAGACCCTGGCTCTATGCCTTCTCTACCCCAAGGAGCCCGGGCCCCTGGGGAGCGGGGACAGGGTGGGGTGCTGGGAAGCCCCGCTCACTGCCCTTCTACTCGGCTGACCCACGGTCCTGTCTGCTCGCTTCCCCCCCTCTGGCAGGTCGGGAGGACTTCAGGCCCCGCGTGGGCAGTCATGAAGGCACAGGCTACAAATCAAACTACCGGCCTGTGGTGTCATATCAGGCCAGTCTCGATGCCCTGGGCAACCCAGCCACGGGGTACGGTCTGTACAATCCCTCTCACCCCCTGCTCCGCTGAGCCTTAGCCCGCCGGGCCCCTGTGAGCTCCGTGCTTGGAGGCCCAGAGCCTAGGTCTGGGATCCTGGGGCACTGAGGGCCCAGCGCCCAGCCTGGCGGACTCCTGTGGGAGGTTTGGGGGAAGTGGGAAGCTTCTAGAGATAAGCCCTGCAGCCTCCACGTGGCCCTTCCTGTTTGTCATCGCTCCTGCTCCCGCCTCACCCTCAGGGAACAAGTCGGCCACAATTTCCAGTCGGTGACCAGTCAGAGTTACCGCCCCCTAGAGGTGCCTGATGGCAAATACCCGCTGCCTTGGACGGTGCACCAGACCGGCTCTGGCTACTCTCGGGAGATGCCCAGTGCGGCGATCCCCACTAAGGAGGTCAGTGCTGGGCTAGGGGGAACCCCCCAGGAGAGAGGGGGAGCCTCAGGCTGGGGTGCAGGAAGGGCCGAAGGGCAGGACGGGTGAGGGTCCCTCCAGCAGGGTGGGACTGAGCCGCCAAGGGTTGGTCAAGGCTGAGATGAGGGGCACAGGGGAGCCACGTGTGGGCCGGGAGTCGGCTCACCTTTATCACCTCCATTCATTCAACCGATGTGTTCTGAACCTCTCTTCTATATATGAGGGCACAAGTGCTGGGGGTAAAAGAGGCAGGGGTGCAGCAGAAGTGAAGGGGGCGCAATGGCAAAGCAGGAGGGTCGGAAGAGAGCTTGCTGTGGAGACATTAGTCGAAGAGTCAAGGGAGGTTAGTGTTCTTCTAAATGCAGAGAAAGAGAGTTCCAGGCAGTGCAGACAGCAAGTGCAAAGGCCCTGCGGTGCGAGTATGTGATGTGACAAAGAACCGCAGGCAGGCAGGTGGCTGCAGCCAAGTGAGGAGCCCAGGTCCTTGTGGGTCGCTGTCAGGCCATGGGATTCTACTCCAAGTGCAGTGGGAAGATTGCAGGGCTCTGAGCAGAGGAGGGACATGAGCCAACTTCATTATAAAGGAGCCCCTTAGGCTACAGATACTCCCTAGGGGTGAAGGGCAGGATCAGAGTCAAGAAGTGACTGCCATCGCCTCATCTGGAGGGAGATTGGCCGCTTCTCCCTCCCAGGTCAGGAAGGTCCATTTCGACACCCAGGACTATGGGCCACAGGCCATCACAGGGCTGGAACGCAAGGACACGCCTCTGCTCCACCAGCAGCAGGGCAAGGGCTCACTGGAGTGGGACAATGCCCGGCATGTGAGTGGGCAGCCCCCAGGAAGGGCTGTGAGCTGGGCAGAGGGGCCAGACCCACCTGTTTCCCCTCCTGGAGACATGTCCCTCTCTGACCCACCCTAAAAGCCAACTAAATAAAGGCGGGCGGAGGATACCTAGAGAAACTGGGGAGAGCCAAGGGTATTTGTTATTTCCAAGACAGCATCGGGGCGTCATCACGGGCTTCCTCACTCGTGTCTTGGGGTTTAGCCCCAGGGGCCCCTTCTCTCCCCTCTCCCATCCAGACTCGTTAAGCCTTGGGCAGGGAACTGTGAAGCCAGCACCCGTTTTCTTCCCTCAGCCTCTCTCCTTGCCTTGAGCCCCCTCTTACTCGGGGTCCCAGGGCTCTGGGCCCCACGTGCATTCCTGGGAGTTGTCCAGTGTGAGATGTGACCGTCACAGGGGCACCGTGTCCTCATGGGGGCATTTATGGGGCTCTGATGCCCCATCAGAGAGAGATCTGGGTCAGGAGTGCTGTGCTGGCCCTCCCTGCTCCCAATATGCCACACGGGTCTACTCAGAGCGTAGGTAGAGCCACCACGGCCACCAGCCTCCTCCTGGGCCTTGGTCTACCTTACGTCCCCCACTGCTCACCTTCTGTGTTCCAGGGCCCACGCTTCATGACTTCTGAGTACAATTCCAAGTATCTCAAGGAGCCTTCAAACCAGCCAGGTAGGCACATGTCTGAGCTCATGCCTCCCTCCCACTATACTTCCCTGCACCTGAGCCCTAGGAGAGACACCGGGGGACCCGGATGGAGCTGGTACTAGACAAAGAAGGCACCAGCGGAAGAAAGGACACACAGGCAGCTTGGGGGAGACATGCCTTAGTGCCAGTCCCCGAGGGGCACCTCAGTCGCTTAGGAGTGCCCACGATCCAGTAGCTCAGGCCTCCAGATCCTTGGAGCCAGCTCTGCCCCGGCTGGCTGGGACACTGAGCCTCTGGAGGCCGTGTGGGCGGGGCCAGGTGGCTGGGGTGGGACTGGGGGCAGCACGGGGGGTGTCTTTTGCAGATCTCTTGCAGAAGAAATCAATTGGGGCCAAGGAGGAGACTGGCTTCACCGAAGAGTCCACCAGGAACCCCATTGTCTTCCAGCCACCGTCCCAGCCCCTCCCTGGGGACCCGGTAAGTCAGGCTGGTGCCCACTAGAACCCCAGGGTGACTTCTAGCTTCTTTAAAAGGGTGAGCTGCCGAACCCTTTGTTCAAACGCACGATGAACGAGTGTGAGTAAAAACCACCGCTTTGGTCCAGCTCCCCCATTTTATGGATGAGAAGACTGAGGTCCAAAGAGGAGAAGGGGCCGAGCCAATGTTCGGACAAGAGTTCGGACATGAGCCCCGGGCCTGTGTGGTTCTCCCCAAACTCTTCCCTTGCCTCCATCGCCCCAATTCTACCCGCTTGTCGCGAGCCCTCCTCTGCGCTCAGGACAAGGGGCCGCTGCCTGTGCGGGGCTGATGTTCCTCTGGGGGCCTCCTTCCAGGTCCACTTCCCTGGCCGGAGTGTCACCAGGTCTGACTTCCTCCCCGTGACCCAGCTTCATGTAAGCTGATCGGGTGGGGCTGGGGGGCTGTCTGAGCCCGCAGCCTGGGGTCCTCCTGCGGGGCCTGGAAGGCTGTGGGGGGGCAGGCACGCCCCTGGTGCTAGCGGCTGCTTTTGTGCCACAGGGGCGTGAGTTCTTGCCTGTGCTGGCCAGAGGCTCCGAGCGGGAAACGGGCTACAGCCGAGTGAATGAGAGGTTGCTGAACCCCAGAGTGAGTGGCCTTCTGCGGGGGGGGGGCTCCCTTAGAACAGATGCGCTCTGTATGGGAGGAGACGGGAGGTCTCTTGGACGCAGCGGCATGTGGGCACTAAGGAATGGGAAGAATCGGGATATTTGGACGTCCTGGTGGAGGGGGAAAGGCCTGGGAAGCTGGAAAGTGAGGTGTGTCTTTGGGTTTTTTTTTTTTTTAAGTTTTTACTTGTTTATTTTGAGAGAGAGAGAGAGGAACAGAGAGGGGGGGAGAGAGAGAGAGAGAGAGAACACGAGCAGGGGAGAAGCAGAAACAGAGAGGGAGAGAGAATCCCAAGCAGGCTCTGAGCTGCCAGCGCAGAGCCCGACACGAGGCTCGAACTCATGGATCGTGAGCCGAAACCGAGAGTTGGATGCTCAACCACTGAGCCACCCAGGCGCCCCAAGGGGTGTCCTTCAAACGGGGAATTTGGTTTGTCTGGAGGGGGAAGGGCAAGGCCCTGGGGCTGGGGCTGCCTCTGCCTATCCTCCCTCTATCCTCACTGCCTCACCCTGGCCACCCGGCCACCCGGCCACCCGGCCACATTTCTTGTGACTCTGTCCCCTGCAGGTGCCCCCGCCTGGCCCGGAGCCCAGCAGCATGAGCCACCGGCAATTCCAGCCCCCGCAGCGGGTGCAACAGACCAACGTCGCCCTGCTTGGCAGGGAGACTGTGGGGAAGAAGGTGAGGCCGGGGTACCCAGCCCCACCCCCAAATCTCCACCGGCTCCCGACCTGCCACGTGCCCACCGCCATACCTCTTGTGCAGGAGCCTACAGGGTTCAGCCTTAACAACCCCAGCTACGTCCGGAGCCCCTGTGACCCCGACATGGATAACCGGTACCTGACCACCTACAACCAAGGGTAAGCACCCCCCCTTCCTCTGCAGATCTAGGGCTGCGAAGCTGGTTCGCGGTTTGTAGACAAATGCTGGGACAAGTAATGAGCTCACAGTCTGCGAAGGAGACCAACACTGAGTTAATGTGGGCTCCCCAGAAGCAGCCCTTGAGCCAAGGATTTGAGTGCAAGCCTCTTACTGGGGAGTGTGGGGGAGTGGGAACGCAGTACAGGGAAAGGAAGGCAGCCCAGAGCGGGTGTGGTATTAACCAGATATCCCGTGGGAAGACTCTAGAAAACAGTGCAAACACACAACGCAGGATTATCCCAGCCCAGGGGAGAGAGCTAGGGGGCTGATACCACCATATCCATCAGTCCTTAGTTAAGGGCTGTCCCCAGGGGCCACACTAAAACCCCCAGGTGCCTCCCTGCCCAGGCAAAGCAAGTGGCAGCAGCCTCCGGGAAACCTGCCTCTGTACTTCTCTCTGATGCAGTGCAGGCCATTGATGCCCAGGCTGGTGGGCAGGGGGAGACCAAGGGGGCTGACGGGGGTCCGGGTGGAGCAACATGCCATCTGCTAAGATAGTACATCCCGTTCATGGCAGGTGGGCTCTGTGCTCCCCAGAAAGTAAGCTCTTTGCAGAGCAGCAGGGAGGGCATCCAGGAGGAAGTGGCCCTAGAGCCGTGGGGAAGGGCTCCTGGAGCCAGGACTGGATGGGGATCAAGGAGGTGTGATTCTCTGGACAAAAGCCTCCTTGAACACCACCTGTCCTCTGTGTGTCAGCGTGTGTCACCTGTGTCCACACTGCCCCCCAGTTCCTTGGTCTCCCAAGGCGCTCCCATCCTCGGGGCTAACCCCCCTCTTTGGGATGTGGACCTGGAGCTTCCGAGGGGAGGAGTGGTGCCCAAGCCACATGGCAGATCCGTGACACACGTGGCTGCTCCAGCTCCCACGGAGGGCGAGGGGGAGGGCCTGAGACCCACTCTGGGTGCTGGGGGACAACAGCGTCCCAGCACCTCGCTGGGCAAGTGCCCTCGCCCTGTAGCTCTGGCGAAGCCTCCGCCCCAGCCATCTCTGCGGGGTCTTCCTCCCACCCACCCCTCCTGCCAGTTGTCAGGCACGCTGTCCTTCCCCGGGGGGTTGCAGCCACTGATTTTCTCACTTGTCCGTCTGCACCCCCACTCCGTAAGCTCCAGGGCGGGGCCCGCATGGTCCTCTTGGCACTTTCAGAGCCTGGCCCAGTGCTTAGTGAGCAGTAGTGAGATGGAAGGGAAGTGGACCGCCTGGAGAGAAATGAATGAGACCGGGTCCCCACTCCCCACCGCTGAGGTGTTCACACGCCAGGGAGGGAGGCCCCCTTGAAGGGTCCTTTGTGCTCCAAAGGGCTGGCTCCGCATCAGGGGGCTACCCCAAGGAGGGCCGTCCAGCTCGGAGCAGAGATGGCCGTTCCCCAAGGGGACAGGGGCTCGGGAGTGCCTGGCAGACCGCACAGTGTGGGCGAAGGCAAGGAGGCTGGAGGGATTGGAGGCAGTCTGTGCCCTGCTGGAGCCAAGACTCCTGCCCTGAAGGGCACAGGGGCTGCGGAGGGGGGCAGAGGCCGACTTGCCGCCAAAAACCCGCTCCCTGTCCTGCAGGTACTTTGAGAACATCCCTAAGGGTCTGGACAGAGAAGGCTGGACTCGAGGCGGCATCCAGCCCCAGAAGCCTGGAGGCTACGCCCTCAACCAGCCGGTCACCCGCATGGAGGCCATCCCCACCCCCGAGGAGAGCCTCCGGGGCCTGCACCCCCACGTGGGAAGGTAGCTGGCCGTCTCTTCCCCTCTTTGTCCTTTGCTGATCCAGGCCTTTGCCCAGCTTCTTCCCTCCCTCCATCGGCCTGTCTGTCTGAGGGGCCCCTTTCCTCTCTCAGGCTTGTGCCTTGCTTTTCCCGCCCCAGCGACCCCTCCCTCCTCGAGGCTGCCTTCCAGCCGCCTTGTTCCCATCCCCCATCCGGGAGGGGGCAGCACCTGCTCCCCCTCTGGCTGCTTGGGGGGTGTGGGGGGTGAGGCCAAAGCTGAATGGACTGTGGTTCGGCCTCCCTCTGACTCCTTTCGGCTCAGTTCAGTTCCTCAAAAATTACATTTATAAGACAGTGGCCCACAGTTGGCAGGCAAGGAGTGTTTGTGGCTTGGCTGACCTGGATGAGGGCAGCCCCAGGGGAGGGGCAGGCAGAGGAGAAGGTGCCACCTCATGCCGCTCCGCTCCCTGCAGAACCCTGGTCGCCGAGGACCCCTTCTACCGGGCTGCGCCGCACAGCAGCCGCTTGGACGTGCCCAGCTGAGCCTCAGGCTGGGTAAGGGGCTCCCCGGCCCTGGGTCCAGCAAGCCCTGCTGGAGACCCAGCCTCAGGGTGGGCGGTGGGAGACTGGGGGGCCTCTCAGGGTGGAGGAGGGCACAGAGCCGCCCCAGAGCCCCTAAGGCCTCATCTCCGCTCCCCACAGGTTCGCCAGCCCAGCGGGGCAGGAGCAGGATTCCTATCCCGAACCCTGCTGGGACTACCCTGGCTACTTTCCTAATGAAATAAAGAGCCACAAAGCAGGCAGGCCGGAGTCCAGTCCCTGCCAGGGAAGCAGAGGAAGGGTGGGGGGAGGATGCGGCGGGGGTGCAGAGGGGCCAGGGCCAGCTCTGGAGTCAGGGAGGCCCGTGGTGGACTCACTGATGCTATGGACCGGGACACAGGTTCCTCTTCGGTCAAGGGGTCCCCTACAGCCTGTGCTGAGTGCTCAGTCAGTGTGAATGGGAGGGAGCAGACGGGACAGAGTAGGGGGAGGCGGAGGGGGGCAGAGGGGGGTCAAGGAAGCATAGGTTTTCTGGTTTGTAAAATGGGGCAGGGGGATGAGAGCAGGACTTCCAGGGCCCGTCTGGGTCCCACATTGGATGGTTTAAAGGAGAAGGGAGGACCGAGGGGAACACGGTCATAGAGATCTCCCCCCAGAGACAGATGGAGGAAGGTCTGCCATGGATGGGCACCTGGACACTGACACAGGAAGGGGTGGCGGCTGGCTGAAAAGCCTGGTGCCTCGGGGCAGCACTTGTGTGAGAATTAGAACAAGGTGCCCCCCCCCCACCTCTCCTAAAGAGGGAATTTCTCCTGGGAAGTAAACGCACCCCTTCCTCCAGATGCTGTAGCCTACCTAACATGGGGGCCTGCGAGGCAGAACCTGGGCTGCCTCTCAGCGCCTGGCACCTCCACCAGGTGCATTTGCACAGTGCACAACTCTGCAACTGCATGCTGTGGCCCTGCCGGCACCATCTCCTCCTTATATAATGGGGAACCTGGGCCCAGAAAGAGTGCACGAGTTTCTTGAGTTCATACGCGGAGAGAGGCAGCAGCAGCCCCAGGCTTGGATGTCCCCTGCACAGACTCCGTGGTTGGCGCCACACTGCTGGCCCCCCCAGGCCTGGGCGTACCAGCAGGCCCGTGGCGGGGGGTGTCCTGGCTCGGGGGGTGTCCTGGCTCGGCCAGGCTGGGGTTCCATGTGGGATGTGGGTGGCTCCAGCACCGGAAGAAGGGAGTAGGGGACACAGAGTCTCTTGCCTACAAACCCAGCGACAGCCGCCCAGGCTGTGGGTGCGTCCTGCTGTCCATGGCCTCCGGCATTAGGGCCAAGTTACCAAATCAGAGGTTTGCCCACTGGGCTGGATCTCCGTTGTGGCCCAGCCAAGGCGAGGTGGGGGCGAGGGAAGGGATCAACCAGCCCCTCCGGCCCGCGGTCACATGCGTACACACACACACACACACACACACATACACACACACACAAATACAACCAAAGACATACACAGACCCGTGGAGACACACACCCACTAACACACACAGACATGTAAATACCCACGGACAAGCGCCTCTAAGCACACACAGGAATGCACAACTGCACAGATCGTCACATAAACACCCCAAACGCTTGAACATGAAGACGTACACACACGGAGACAGACCTACAGATGCATCCACGTGCTTAGACCCAGACACACAGACACACCAAAACAGATGTAGAGACTTACGGGACAGACAGACAGACACACACACACACACACACACACACCCTGCTTCACGTCTCCATTTCCTTCTTTCCCACCAGTGTCCTTTTACAGCTCACGTTTCCTGCTCACCCCTCCTCTGTATGACTCAGTAGGGGATATGGTGTCGGGGGACACTGGAGCCTCATTACACTCTCTTTCCATGGCCTCCCCCTCCCACTGTCCAGCACCCAGTTGCCAGGCCGTGTGAGCTGGGGCCACCCCACGATGTTTCCCGAGCTGGAGCTAAGGACCCACCCCTGGGAGGGGACCCAGCAGCAACCCTCTGCTCCCCTCAGTTCCTGCCTACACCCCCTGTGGCTTCTCTCCAGGCAGCCCATCTTGACCTCTCTGTTCAGATCCTGGACCCCAGCCCATGAGGCTATGTGAGGATGGGGTGACCCAGGGCATGTGGTCGCAGAAAGGGGATGCGAGAGGACCCAAGGCCTAGCCTAGATGGTTCTGGAGCTCCTGCCGGGTACAGGGCATGAATTTCTCCATCTTCTAGAGGAAGGGACAGACACAGAGACAGGTGTCTGCCTCAGGTCACACAGCAGCAAGGAGTGTGGGTGGGGGCCTGCTGGCAAGGGCTGGAGCGGGGAGCCCAGACTGGCAGCAGCCCTGGTGGGGGTGTGAGTTGACTCTGGATCACACCCGCCTTCCTGACCTCTGCCCACCCCACTGAGTTTCTCAGAGCAGGCCCCGTGGGGGAGGGTGTGTGAGCCGGACCTTGAATTAAAAGGGCAGCATGGCCGGTTGTGGGTGCTGAAGGAGGCAAGGTCATGGGCAAAGACACAGTGCAAGGCCAGCCCAAGGCTTGGCAGGGGTCCAGGGAGGGGACATGTGAGCTGTGAGGTGGGCAGCCCCATCCCCACGGAGAAGGTGAGCTGACTAGGTTTCAGGGGTCTTGACTACCATGCTAGGGAGCCCTTCTCTGTCCCCCTCCTCAGTAATGGAGCTCAACAAAGGCACAGAGCAGGCCTGTCTTGTTCGCAGCTGAGACTCCAAAGCCTAGGACAGTGCCTGGCACATTTGCAGGTGTTCAGGAAATGTTAGAGAATGAATGAATGAATGAATGAACAAATGAATGAACGAACGAACGAACATCGCCTGCCTATCAGAGCACCAGATTTGAGCTTCTGGATGTCATCTGCCCTGGCCCCAGGATGTCAGTCACCCAGGCTCCCTGAGACCCTGCTTTAACCCTGCTGTGCCCACCCCCCACTTGCCCGGATGCCACAGCTGTGACCTCGCAGGACTGCTGAGTTTTAAGCCTCCTGGCCACCCCTTCTCTCTGTATGTACCCCCTTGCTCTCCCCTCAACATGCCCACCCTCTGTCCAACCCCAACCAAACTCCCTTGTACTGTCCTGAGGGACTCACGTTCCAACCTTGACCCGCAACCCCCCCCCCACCAGGCCCCAAGACCAGGATTGGGTGGGTGCAATCCTCTCTGTGTCCCCAGGGCAGGAGGGATAGATACTTGCCCCCCTGTGGCCACTCAGGTTATTGAAACCCTATTGAAGTGATGGCCTTTGTCACCTCACACCCACTCTGTGCTGTCAGGTGAGTGTGGGCGCGGATAACATGGGTTCATGTGTGGAGGCCCTGTCCCCCTGACTCTCTGAGTGAGACCTGAGTCTCTGGTCTGACCCCAGCCAGCATCAGCCCGACGCCCTTCACCCCGGGCCCAGGCAGGCAGCGGAGCGGAGCGGTCCTGCCCTGAGCCCTGGAGCCAGATGGGCTGGGTTCATTCCCAGCTCTCCACAGCCAAGGCTGCCTCCCGCTCCCCGCCGTGGAGGCCACTTGACCGCTCTAAGCTGCAGTTAATAGCATTACCCACGCTGCAGGCGAAACAAGATGACGGGTGTCAAGGGCTTGGCGGCTGAATGGTGGCTGGCTTGATGCTGGAGCAGAGGAAACAGAGGCCCACGTTGGGAGTGGGGACTTGGGACAGTCACAGGGTCTGGCCTTTGTCTCGTCCTGCTTGGCCCTGGACCGGCCCCCTCAGGACCCTTCTCCAGGATGTCATCTGCCCTAGCCCCAGGAGCAGCCCCCTCTTGGGTGGGTAATCCCCCTGTACAGCCTTGCCTGGGCGCCCAGGCTGCCCCTGTCGTGTCCCCAAGGCCAACTCCTGCCAGGGTCCCCTGCAAACAGCTTGCCTCTCCCCTCACCTGGAAACCAGGCTTTGGGCGTTGAGGTGAGTCACTCCTAGTGGGTGCTGATTGTAGCAGCTACCAGTAGCTTCCTTCCCCTCCCCGCAGATATTCCAGAAGCCGTTCTGAGGTGAACAGTGATGGTGATTAACTTTATTAAGCCCCCACAGCCTGCTGGGTGCTGGGAATATTCCGTGGGCCTTCATCTTCTCAGCAAGAACACCGAGGGTCCTCCCTCAGGGGGAAGCTTGGGGACACAGGTGGGTGCCGTGCTGACAGCTGCGGTGTGGGGGTGCGGAGCTCCGAGGGCTGACGGGACAACAGCATTGGGAGAAACGCTGGGTGCCACGCCATCGGGCCCCACTTCTGACGCACGCGGGTGCGTGTGAGGCCGCTGCCCGTCACAGCACTGCGGCGGCTGATGTTGACAGGTACCATCTGGCCCAGGTCACGTGGTGACATGCAGAACCACCAGCTCACGGGCTTGACAGCTGGCCAGCTGGGAAAAGGCATCTGTCCGTGGGAACTGGAGGCCCCCATGAGGCCAGGGGGGAGTGGGAAGCCTGCGTAGGGAGGACTGTGGGTTTGCTCTACCCAGACAGATGAAGGGCCTGAAACTCAGAATCCGATCCCCACTTTCCTCTCTGGCCATCTGGAGGGCCACCCATTCTCCAGGAAAATTTCCCAACAGTCAAATTGGCAAGGGCAGTGGAGGAGCGGGACCCAGGAAACCCCCCACCTAGGGCCTCCGTTCAAGGTCAGAGGAGAGCCCTCTGCGTCTTTCAGGCCTTCGGACAGTCCTTGCTTCTCACGATGCTGCTACAGACAGGGCTCTGCCAAGAACGTTCTTGGAATCCTACACTTCACTCCTGGAAGGACCTTTGTAATAACAGTTAATCCGGGCCAGAGAGATAAAGCAACCTCGGAAGCCACGCAGTTTAGTGAGTGCACACTTGGGTGTCAGCGCTCTGAACACAAGGCCTTCCCTGTATATCACTGAAATGGGGCTCTCGAGTGGGCGGAAGTGGGGGCCTGGCAGCTTCCTAGGAGAGCCAGGCGTCTCCTTCGCAGCCAACAAAGTGTGGGGCTTTGTTTTCTTTTGCCGAAGAGGGGATGTGTGAGTCCAAGTGTGTGTTAGCGTGCCTATGTCCTCAGAGGTCCCCCGGGAAAGGGACAGGTCAGAAGGGGATCGGTGTAGCCCACCTATCCTTAGAGAGACACTGGGTGAGATGCTGAAGGAGCCGTGTTCGGGCAAGACTTTATGGGATTCTGGGCCCCAGCATGCTTACCGTGGCCCCAACGACAAGGTGTGTTCCCTCTGGGGACCTCTGCCTTGCAGCAAAGACACGATCTCCTTGGGGGGGGGGGTGCTCTGGCACCAGGGACAGGAGGCGTCGAAGAACACGGGCAAACAGATTCCCGAGCATAGCCAAGGCATCTGGCAGTGCGGGCACTCCCGGGTACCACAGTGAAGACCCTGGAGTGGGGGACAGTGGGCCCTCCGCTGTGACCATGGGGTTCCCTTAGTGCCCACGCCACAAGTAACAAAAACTGACCAGCTAACGTAAGCAGAAGAGGAATTTATTCCAAGGATTCCCGAGCTCACAGAATCTTCAGGCAGACTTGAGGACAAAGCTTGGACGCTACCCGGCTAAGAATGGGGGTCAAATCGTCCCATGAGCCTGGGCGCCTGGCGACAGCATGCCTCCCACATTGC
Organism: Cryptoprocta ferox; assembly: GCA_028646485.1. NCBI lineage: Eukaryota > Metazoa > Chordata > Mammalia > Carnivora > Eupleridae > Cryptoprocta > Cryptoprocta ferox. Next base: position 9,348,485 of record CM053575.1, on the reverse strand, counting down.
TGGGCACTGGACACAGCTCTGGCTGCCGATACCCCCGCCCAGCCTCAGCCTCAGGAGGGATTCTGCTCCGAATCTCAAATTTCCGATTCCACATCTGGGGGGAGGGGGGTGCTTTTCTGCTGGGTGGCTCCAAGGTCCCGAGCCTGCACCCAGCTTGCCGAGGAAGCTGGGAAAGTGGGTTCCCAGCACTTTCGCCTTCCACGGTAGGAAATGGGTTCTGTTTCCTGAGGCAGTTTGGGATTGTCAAGAGTGCTGAGGGGTCCGAGGACTTCAAATACCCTTCACATCCGGGTTACCAACTAGAAGGAGGAAGTGAGCAATCGTGCAGTACCTTAGACACTGGGCAGGGATGCTGCTAGACTTTAAGGACACTCTGGGAGACATGGGGAACAGACAGACGCCCTTCCTCAACTTCCCTAATAGTATCCCAACCTGCGAGGTCGCTGATGCAGATGGGGTCCCTGGGCCGGGGTTCAACTGTACACGGTGTCATCCTTATGGTGGGTGTGGACCTCCCAGACACGTAGTCAGGAGCTCGGAGACGTACCGTGGTCTGTCTGTAACTGAACTTGGCAAAGACATCCATCGGTGGCTTCCAGTCCAACTTCCTCATCCCCTTTGAAGTGAAACTCTGTCCGTTCAGGACTCAGATCCAATCTGCCCCTCCTCCCTTTCCTGTCCTCTTTAGCGAGGTGTGGAGCTTCCTGGGGGACAGGCAGCGATCTACGTGGACTCCCCCCAAGATGTGTGATCCTTGTGGGTTTTGGTCAATCCACACGTGCCCTCCCCGCACCTGCCCGGAAGCTTCTGGGACCTTCTGAACTCTGGTTGCCAGGGTTCTGCCAATGACCCTCCAGTGGTACCACACATGCAGCCCCTCTGGGTCCATCAGCTGCTGTCAGCACACCAAGTCCATCTCAGAGGTACAGAAACTTCTAGATACTCTCTCTCATGACACGGGGCGTATATAGAGGATTCAGGGAAGGGGCTGGCTAACCTCAATTTCTACTCTACCGAGCCTTCTCCATATAGGCAGGGGGGCTTGTGGGAAGCCTGATGCATTCCTAGGCCACACGTTGTAAGGAAATTGCAGATCCCTTCTGCCCTGGTGTCCCCTCAATGTTCCTGGGATGCTTTTCATGCCACCCTCGGCCTCAGCCCAGGGCAGGTGAAGCCTGAGCTCCTTTGCAGGGGATGTACCCACCCATCTGTAGGGGTGCAGCTCTGCCCCTTCTCTCCCACATACCAGTTGAGCCTTTCTCTCATTTTGGGTGGGATCTTTGCTTCTGTGATGACACATGCTTCCCCACTCCAGGGCTTCCGGCATCAGCTCCTGTCTCGCCAAGTTGAAAGCCAAGCTTTCGGACCTGCAAAAAAGCTTTCTCTCTCAAAACCCGGCTCTTGTAAGGCTGTAGTCTGAACTCTGGTTTCAAAGCCTCTTGTGCAACTCAAAGCCAAGGATTTGATTCTTTGTTCTGAGTTTTCCCTTGGAGAGCGGGAATATAGGAAGCCAATTTCGTATCTGACAGATGGGAATGTGTGTGTGAAAATTGTCTACGGTGGAGCATTAGTTAATATCTCAGAATGACAAACCCCAGGTCCCGTATTACTCATCGATGCTTCATGATAATTCTTCAAGAGAGGGTGATTGCGCCCATTCCAAGGCCGGGACTAGGGTGAGGTGAGGGAGGCATTTCCCCAGCCACAAAATTTAGAAAAGTGTCCAAAAAAGAACCCCACAATCAAGATAAACATTGGTTTAGTGCAATCACTTAAAAAATAAAAGTGAATGCAAAAACTTCACAATAAACAAAATACCAACACTTTAAGATGGGGACGAGACCTACGGATTCTTCCTTTTGCCGAAGACTCCAATATGGTTCATCACAGCACTGATTCTGATCCTATCTTCATTTGAAATTGTAATATCTTGTTCATCATAGATTTTCTGCATTCATTTCGGATTAAAAAAATTGCATCGAACCATTATTTGTGTTGATTACTGGATTTTTTTGGCACCCCGTTACATTTTGTGCCTTGCTCACCTCACCCTAGCCCTGGGCTCCTCCTCCAGATGTGAAAGTCAAGGTTCAGAGGTGGTGAGTGGCTCAGGTGGAAGAGATGGCCCAAGGGAGCAGGAGGGAGAGAGGCCCTCACACATACTGGCTGTGCAGGCACAAGGCAGCAGGCACCGGGCTGAGCATGTGGAACCTCCATGGATAAGGTCCCTATCCACATGGAGTTCATATCTTGTAACAGGGGAAATACTTTTCAATCAAGCAATTCACAGTTAATTATTTATTTAATTATAATGGGGATAAGTACTTTGAAGAAATGTAGCAGCCCAAGAATCTACAGGATGGAGGCTTGACGTGTTCTGGAGGGTCCTGGAAGTACTCTCTGAGAGAGGAAAGTTTGAGCTGAAACCTTAAGGATGAGGAACGTGAACACCAAGTAGCGAAGGAAGAAGAGAAATCAGCAGAGGTCCTGGGGTAGAAAGAAGCTGGCGTGTTTGAGAAACGGAGAGGCAGTGTGCGAGTCAGGCCAGGCTGATTCTGTAACAAACAGCCCCTAAGTCCCCTGGGCGGCACCGTTGGTTAAGCGTCTGACTCTTGATTTCGGCTCGGGTCATGATCTCATGGTTCGTGGGTTCGAGCCCCGTGATGGGCTCTGTGCTGACAGTGCCGAGCCTGCTTGGGATTCTCTGTCTCTCTCTCTCTCTCTGCCCCGCCCCTACTTGTGTGCGTGCACAGTCTCTCTCTCTCAAAATAAGTGAATAAATTTAAAAAATGTATTTCTCATTTGCCTCACGGTTTAACGCGGGTCAGGTCACTCATCTCTAAGTGGTGAGCTGGGGATCCAGGGCTTTCCGCCTTTAATACTGCAGAAAACCAAAGAGGGGAGGACTGTGGCATGTATCACTGCTGCCCACTTCCCCTGGCCCAGTGCTCAATCCAAGGTCCCACTCTGCCGGCCTGGGAGAAGTGGCTGGTCTGAGTGCTCAGGAAGAAGAGGAGGGACACGGACGTTGTGACCGTGTCAGCAGCCTCTGCCACGGGGAAGGGGGCCGGGCCAGGCAAGTATTTGGCGGTCATGGTCGAGACCGGCATCTATAGTCTTCGAACAGAAGACCCAGCTTACACTTGACCACAGATCTAGGAGTGCATTTTTAAAATGTTTATTTATTGATTTATTGATGGGGGTGGAGAGGCAGAGAGAGAGAGAGAGGGATAGAGAGAATCCCAAGCAGGCTCCATACTGTCAGCACAGAGCCCGATGCGGGGCTTGAACCCATGAACTGTGAGATCATGACTTGAGCCGAAGTCAGATGCTTAAGCAACTGAGCCCCCCAGGCGCCCCTCGGGAATGTATTCGTATAAGAGCAGCTGCTAGCCACAACCACTGAGTCCTCTCTCTGGAGAAGAAGCTATGGTGCCCAGAACCCATTAGGATGGTCAGGTTCCCGTGGGTGGCGTGGAGGTGTGGCCTTCACTATCTTGGCCTCTTTTGCTCCAGCTCCGGTGTCCCTGGAAGGGAAAGGGGAGAACTCTCACCTTTCAACAGAGCTCAGGTCACTCTCAGAGCTCAGGTTCCAGGGGAATGTGATCCTCAGAGCATGTCTAGTTTCCAGTTTCTAGAAGGTCTGGGGAGCAGGTGGGCAGTGGCCGAGCTAGCCTCATGCGTTTGGCTACTTAGTGAAGGGCTCTGGGCTAATAATAGGTCACAGACTCCCTGGAATTTGCTAGTAGGCAAACCCTGAGCCCAGATCACCACCCTGGGGTGACCTGCACTTGAGGATTCTTGGCTCTGCCTTGAACCCTTTTAGGGTAGCTAGGCTTGTCCTGTGGCTTCTAGGGTGCCCCGGCTGAGCAAACACATGGAACCCTGGGGCCACGGATCAAAATCTCCAAGTAGGGCAGTCCTGGAAACGTTTTTGCTATTTGGAGGATGGCAGCAATCATTTGGGCCACGCTGGGTGGTTCCTCTAATTTCCCCCAACCGAGAGAGACCATGAGACCCAGCAGGAGAAGCCCAGACTTGGCAACAGGATAGACGGGCTTTGCCCTTTCCCGGCTGTGTAACCTTGATCAAGCTACTTCGCTGAATGCATTTCCTCATCAGGAAAAGAAGGGGCGCCTGCCTGGCAAAATTGCATTGAAAGATCAATGAGATACCTACAGGTGCTCAGTAAGTGCTAACCGTCATTCTCTTGTGGGAGAGAACCCAGGTGAGAGGTGCACCTGTTGCACAAACTCCTCCCCTGGCACACACACACACACACACACACACCACACCTTCCTTGCAGCTGCAGCCGAAGGGATCCTATTAAAATATGTGCCAGATTGTTTGCCACTTCTCTGCTCAAAGAAGTCCCCCAGCGACCTCTCACCCAGAGTCAAAGCCTTCACCAAGGCCACGAGCCCAGTGAGGTCCGCCCCCTCCTCACTAGCCGTCTCTCTGGACGCATCTGTAACCATGCTCCCCCTTGCTCCCTGGGCTCCACGCTGCTCCAGAATGGCCCCAGCGCGCTCCTGCCCCAGGGTCTTGGCATGGCCACGCCCTCTGCCCAGGATCCATTTCCCCTTGACATTTTGTCTGCCTGGTTTGCTTCCTCTCCTCCTTCCCATCTTTTCTCCAAGGGCATCCGGTCAACGAGGTCTCCCCGGCCACCTGTTTTAAACGGGACCCTCAGTCCTCCTTCTGTCTCCTCCTTGCTTTATTTCCTCCCTCCATAGCCTGACTATTGCCTGACACACTGTGAATGCATTTTGTTGATGATCTCCACTTACAGAGACATAGTTCTACAAAGTCACGGTTTTTTTTTTTTAATTAAAAAAATGTTTATCTTTCAGAGACAGTGAGCAGGGGAGGGAGACAGAGGATCTGAAGCAGACTCTTGCTGTCAGCTCAGAGCCCGATGCGGGGCTCGAACCCACGAACTGTGAGATCGTGCCGTGAGTTGAAGTGGGACGCTTTAACTGACTGAGCCACCCAGGTGCCCCCAAAGTCAGCGGGTTTTGTCTATAACGTTCACATTCACAGCAATCCCCAGTGCCTAGGCATATAAATAAGAGGCTTCACGTTTGTTGAATGAATACCTGAGTGGAGGCAAGGACTCAAGTTGGGGAGGGGTGCAGACTGGGGGAGGGAGCCTGGCCTGAAGGACAGTGTCAATTTCCTTTTTCTCCAAATGAAGGAGTTGGACTAGAGCCCAGGAGACCACGAGCCCTTGGCACATCAATGGTGAGTTCCCGCCTCCATGCATTTTTCTAGGGTGAGGGTCCCTAACTCCTTGCAGACATGTAACAGGGCTCAGCGCCGGCCCTACCCCGGGGTTTCATGGTCGCATCTACTAGGCTCAGATCCTCGCTTTCTAAGAACCCACAATGCTGACGTTCCATGATCTTATTCTAGTCCCAGCAGCCACAGGGGGCCTGGCCGCAAAGAGGGGGCCTTAGCAGGGTCGGCCTGGTGGGGAAGGGGTGCCTGTGGGTGGGAACGCGGGAGGGAGACTTCATATCACATGTGCCGCTTTCTTCTGTTTATACAAAAGAAAATCGATGGATAGCAAGTGTGACAAAATGTGAACAATTGTCAATGCTGGATACTGGGTACAGGGGTGTTTATCACAGAGAGCTTTGTACTTTTTCTGTGTTTCAAAAATTTATTTCAAAACCCCCACGGATTTGGAGGTGGGGAGGGCAGTTAGAGCTTGTGATTAGGCGTAGAGAAGCTGTTTCTGGGGGCCCGAGGGACCCGCGCTCGGGCCTGTTTCCGGTGTTTGTGTGTGTCTGTGTGTGTGTGTGGGCAGAGGGGACGGCCAGGGTCTGTAACCTCTCTCCCGCCCTCCCTGCTCCCCCTTCCCAGGTCTCAGTTTCCTGCCTTCCTGGGGAGCAGGGACAGGCTGAGAGGCCCCGTGCTGGGGGTGAAGCTAATTCATTAGTGACGCTTCACAAGGACTGGGCGCCCGCGGTGCCAGCGTGATTCATCAACATGATTGCCCCGATGCCAGCCTGCGTGGGCCCGGAACGCCAGCACATTTTACCTTTACCCACTGAGAAGGGCCTGGTGGGAGGTGAAGGTACAACATGATCTACTCGGAGCAAGAAAAAGCCTCGGAGAAAAAAGCGGGCGGATCCCCTGTGCCCTTGAACCCAGAAAGCTCTGCCAGGCTGGGGCTGGGCTGCAGGGGCTCCTGGGTGGCTCCTGTCCATGCCGGCAGAGCCCACGAGGGCTGCCTGGTGCTGGAGTGCCAGCTCTGAGCATGTGGTGAGGGGTGGGGGCTGGCTGGCTTTCCTCCTCCACAGCGAATGTTCCCTTGGGGAAACTGTTTGGGGGGCAGTGGAGGCGGGGGAGGTGCCCAGCCTCTTCCCCTGCAGCCTGGCTGGCTTTTCCTTCCGCAGAGTTCTCCCAAACGAGGAGAGAGAGAGAGAGTTGGATTGGGGTTTAGGCGAGGTCTAGAAGGAGCTCAGAACCCTCCTCTGCCCCAGGTGTGGTGTCTGGGCTCCACTTAGTCTCTGCCTGAGTCCCCTACCGTGGCTGAAGTCCCGCCTTCATTTTGCTACTGTCCCTCCCAGGACATAGGGGTCCGTGGCTGGCTCCTGGCTCAGAGCAACACCTGACTCTGTTTCCCACCACCTGTTCACCTCATGCCTTTTCCTTCTTTTATCCGACCAATATATATGGCGTATCTGAGCAAAAGAAGCCTGGAGGGGGAAAAAAAAAGTAGGCACTGAATAATCTCATTTATATGAAATTCAAGATCAGGCAAAACTGATCCATGAGGATCAAGGTTGGACGCATGGTTGCCTCTGGGAGGTGGGGATTGACTGAGAGAGGCACAGGGGAACTCTGAGTGATGGAAATATTACATGGGTGTTTACATTTGTCAAAACTCATCAAACCGTAAACCACCATCGACGCATTTCACTCTACATAAATTTTGTCTCCACTTAAAACATGTTAAAAATGTGGGGCATCTGGGTGCCTCAGTCGATTAAGCGCCTGACTCTTGATTTCCGCTCAGGTCACGATCTCACGGTTCGTGAGTTCAAGCTCTGTGTCGGGCTCTGCTTGAGATTCTCTGTCTCCCTCTCCCCGGCTCTCTCTCTCTCTCTCTCTCTCTCTCAAAAATAAAAGAATAAACATTTTTAAAAAGTTAAAAATTTTCATTGAATACTTACTATGTGCCAGACACCTGTGCCTGCAGGGAAGGAGACATACTTGTCTGCTCTCCGGAGAAGCTTACTTTATAGCTGACAAGTGGTTCTTCTCCTCGCCTTGCACTGGCCACTGTTCTCTGCCCCTTGGCTGGCCCCTCTCCCCCCCCCCCCACTGCCTGCAGTGGAGATGGGAATGGGGGTGGGTCGAAGGATAGGTTGCTGCCTGGACACAGTCACTTACATGGTCACACCAGCCAGGGTCAAGGGAAGGCAGAATAGAGGAGGCATTGAACCTGCAGACTCCGCCGCCTGGCTGTAACTTCTACTCACTGTGTGACCTTAAGCAAGTTCCCGAATCCCTTTAGGGCCACTTTCCTCATCTTCCATGTGGGATTGACGATGCTTTCCTTGTAGTTTTGGCATGAGAGTTAGAGGCTCCCTTGTGAGAAAATTCATTGCTAGAGGTGGGCAATGAATAGGATCATCATTGTTTCTATTTTTTGTTTTTAATTTAAAAAAATTCTTAATGTTTATTTAATTTTGAGAGAGACAGAGACAGAGACAGAGAGACAGAGAGTGAACAGGGGAGAGGCAGAGAATCGGAAGCAGGCTCCAGGCTCTGAGCTGTCAGCACGGAGTCCTACGCGGGGCTCCACCCCACAGACTGTGAGATCATGACCTGAGACAAAAGTCGGAAGCTCAACGGACAGAGCCACCCAGGCGCCCCATGTTTTTAATTTTTTTAATGCTTATTTATTTTTGAGAAAGTGACAGAGCACCGAGTAGGGGAGGGGCAGAGAGAGAGGGAGGCACATGAATGAGATGCAGGCTCCAGGCTCTGAGCTGTCAGCACAGAGCCCAAGGCGGGGTTTGAACTTACAAACGGTGAGATCATGACCTGAGCTGAGGTCGGACACTCAACCGACTGAGCCACCCAGGCGCCCCACCATCGTTTCTCTTAAATGCTGTGATACATGATTAAGAGCACAAATCCCAGCCACTCACCAGCGGGGTGACCTTGGGCAAGTCCCCCAGCTCAAGTCAAACCCTCAGAGCCTCAGTTTCTCCACCGTTACAACGGGGGGATTGAGGGTACCTAGCACGTCAGACGTGTTGCAAGGATTCAGCACCATGTCCTCAGCACAGCGCAGGGCACATGGCAGCTCGCAGTAAATGGGAGCGGGTGTTTCTGCCAAGATCTGGACCGGAGGGAAGTAGGCAGGGGCACGCCGCTGTTGGTGGGAGCACGCGCAAGAGAGTTACAGAATAAGAGTAGTCATCCTTGGTGGCGCTCAAAGGGGCTCACGGGTCCCAGTCCTCCGCCCACCGCAGCGACGCACAGACCTTGCACGTAGCCGGAGGGATGCGGCAGGGGACTGGAGTGCGAGTACACTAACAAGGAACCTGCTGGGCACTGAGCGCGGGGAATGCGGGCGGAGCCAAGTCCCCACAAGTCCTCAGATGCCACCCCCCTCGAAAAGGGCCAGAGAGTAACACTGTTCCGAGTTACTATCCTAACGTGACCGCAGCGGCGAGAATGGGAGCAAGCCGGCACTGACCGCGCCCCTCGTCCCTCCCCGAGAGCCACTTGGCCAGAGTCCTGGTCGCGCGCCCGGTCTCCTAGGTCGTCGTTTCCTTCCTACTTGCCGCTCCGGGTTCCACACCACCGCGCACGCCCAAAGGCTCGCGGGGTCCGGAGGTGCCGACAGCGTCGGACGTCGGGTCTGTGTTGGCACGGTGCCAGGCTTTCGCGGCGCGGACTCTGGGTTCCCTGGGTGTGCTCGGGCTTCCGGGCGGGTCGCCTGGGCCGGCGCGGGGCGGGGGGGACGGGCGGGCCCGGGCACCCGGACCCCACTTAGGTGGCACCTTGGCCCCGCCCGGCCCCGCCCCCTCGCCGCCTCATTGGCAGCCGCACGCGCGTCGGGGGTTGCCAGGGCGACGGGTCGCGGAGCCGCGAGGAAGCGCGAACGCGAGCCAGTCGGCCTCCGGCGGAGGGAGCGGGGGAGGCCCGAGGGCGGCGGCGGCGGCGGCGGGGCCCGGAGCGGGCGCCTCCTCCCGGCCCGGCCCCCCCTCCCGGCGCAGAGGCAGGCCGGGGCGGGGGGCCCCCCCACCCCACCCCCGGAACGCGCGCGGCCTCGGCCCCGTCGGGGAGGCCCGGGAGCGGCCGGGGCGGGGGCGATGCCGGGAGGCGGCGGCGGCCCCGGCCGGGGCCCGTGACCATGGGCATCGCCGAGTCCACGCCGGACGAGCTGCCGTCGGACGCCGAGGAGCAGCTGCGCAGCGGCGAGCAGCAGCTGGAGCTGAGCGGGAGGCGGCTGCGGCGGCTGCCCGGCGCCGTGTGCGCGCTGAGCCGCCTGCAGAAGCTGTACGTGAGCGGCACGGGGCTGCGCGAGCTGCCCGAGGAGATCGAGGAGCTGCGCGAGCTGCGCATCCTGGCGCTCGACTTCAACAAGCTCGAGCGCCTGCCCGACGGCCTGTGTCGCCTGCCGCGCCTCACGCGCCTCTACCTGGGCGGCAACCGGCTGCTGGCGCTGCCCGCGGACTTCGCGCAGCTGCAGAGCCTGCGCTGCCTCTGGATCGAGGGCAACTTCCTGCGGCGCTTCCCGCGGCCGCTGCTGCGCCTGGTGGCGCTGCAGTCGCTGCAGATGGGCGACAACCGGCTGCGCGCGCTGCCCGCCGAGCTGCCGCGCATGACGGGCCTGCGCGGCCTCTGGCTCTACGGCAACCGCTTCGAGGAGTTCCCGCCCGCGCTGCTGCGCATGGGCCGCCTGCACATCCTCGACCTGGACCGCAACCGCCTGGGCGGCTTCCCGGACCTGCACCCGCTGCGCGCCCTGCGCGTCTTCTCCTACGATCACAACCCGGTCACCGGGCCCCCGCGCGTCGCCGACACCGTCTTCCTCGTGGGCGAGGGCGCGGTCGAGCGCATGGCCGAGCGCGACGAGCCCACGCCCCGGCCGCCGCCCCGGCGCCCCGCCCGGGCTTTTGAGGATGAGGAGGAGGAAGACCTACTCATAGGGGGCGGTAGCTCGCGGGCTCTGGGCCCCCCCGGGGGCAGCCTCCCCGCCCTGGAAGCCGCCCCAGGACTGGGCACCTGAGCCTGTGCTCTGGGTGATGGACTTCGGCCGTTCTGGGAGGAGGGGCTCCGGGAAGGTCCGTGGGAACGGTGGACCCCTACCGGGGGGCCGCGGAGGCACCGCTTTGGGCAAGCGGTAGGGGCAGGCAGGCCTGGGGGCCATCTTCACATACTCCTGCTTGGTCGGGAGACTGCCACCTGGCTGATCTCTGGGCAGTCCTCAGCCCGAGAAGTCCCGACTCCGTCTAGTTCCCTATGGCTCTGTCTGGTCGCTGCGAGAGTCACGGACACCACAGTAGAGATGCTGGCTTCCTCCTGGAAACCAGGGTCCCCGCTCTCGGCTGGCTGAGTCTGGATTCCCAGGCTGCCGCACCAACCCCCCTCCTCCGGGAGTTTGGATCTTCTAGACCCTACACTTTCGGGTGCGGGAGCCGCTACCTCTGGGGCGGGCCACACGCCTGTGTGAGTCAGAACTGCCCTTGGAGAAGGGCCTGGGCCACACGGGCAGGGGCTTGGGACTGGGGCCGGCGCCCGGGACAGAAGTGGGAAACTGGGATTGGGGCCCTAACACCGAAGCTGCCCTTGCCCCTGCACTGGGGCTCATCTGCACATCCCACCCTCCCCAGGCCCTCTTAAATTTGCATGGGGAAGGGGGCGCTTAGAAGGCAGGGTCTCCCCCCTCTCCCATCCCTCCTTTTGCTTCTGTTCTGTTCTCTAGGCATGTGCCTGGAGTCTTGCTGGGAGAAGGGAGCTCTCTCTCATTTTCCAGCAGCCTGAGCCTTCCAGCTGTCAAGTTTGAAAAGATGCCACTGTGCCTCTAGGGCCTTCTGCGCGGAAGAGAGAGGCTCTCTGCCCTGGGAGGCTGCCCCCCAGCCTCTCCGACTGCCTGCACTCTCCATTCCCTTAAATGGGCACAGTCAGGGTAGCTGGCACGGCGTGGGGCATGGGACAGACAAGCACTGTGCGCCTCCACTCCGTCACCAGGGACAAGCCTCAGGGGGTGAGGAGTGGGGGGTCGCTCTGCAATCCCCAGGGCGAGATCTTTCCGATCCAAGCAATAATGGGAGGAGCGGGCCAGGGCCAGGGACACTCAGGGACACTGTCAGGGGCAGTGGCCCCATGTGGTAGTGTTTTCTTTAGGACGAAAAAAAAAACTGGCTGTAAACATAAATTATATTTCTTGGAGAAAGAATGTGCGTTTCCCACATGCCTGTTTATTTATAAGCCCTGGGAGGGAGCACCGGGTCCCATCGCTGTGGGGAACCTGGGCTCCCTCGGCACTGCCCTCTTGTCCGTGTGCCCCAGCTCTGCGTCAGATCGGCCTTGGCCAACGGTTGTATCCCGTCTGGGGAAAAAGTGCTTGTCCTCAGTTACAAACCGCTTTGGCTGCTCAAGGCTGGTCTCCTGTCTCGCTCTAACAGACTCTGCCTGCCAGGCACCCTCCTCACCCCCTTTTCTGTCCTCTCCAGCTGAATTCTTAGGTTCCTGACTCTCAGTATAATTTGAATCTCCCTCAAGCTGGGCTGACCTTTCTCTCTCCTTTCACTGTACTAACCCCCGCCCCCGCCCCGCCGTGGTTCTATTCTTTCCTTCTTCTGTCTCCCTCGCTCCATTTTCCTTTTTCTTAGTCTCTCCCTCTTTATTATTTTTGTACTCAGTCATGGTATTACTTTCTCCCCTCACTGTTCGGGGGTGGGGGGAGGGAAAGATTTAAAGAAACAATTATAAAACCTCAAGCCTAGAGGCCCATCTCCCGTGAGAAGATGCTGCCAGGTCACCATCACCATGGCAACAGGGCTGATGTCATACAAAGCCCAAAGGTCAAGTCCGGCAGCTCTGTTGGTCACTGGACTGGGCCTGGCTTAGAAGGAGGCAGGGGATGGATCTGGAGCAGTCAGCTTGCCAGTGAAAGAGAAGGCCTTGGAAAGACAAAGGAGGGACACCTGGGCGGCTCGGTTGGTTGGCTTCGGCTCAGGGCATGCTCTCACCGTTCGTGGGTTCGAGCCCCATATCAGGCTCTGCGCTGACTGCGCGGAGCCTCCTTGGGATTCTCTCTCTCTCCCTCTCTCTGCACCTTCCCTGCTTGCTCGCTCTCTCACAAAAAAGATAAAGTAAACATAAAAAAAAAAAAAAGGACAGGAAGAGCTGGTGGGTGGGGAAGATTGGAGGCTGACTCCTGCTTAAAGAGAAAGAGGTTGGGCTTCTGGGTGGCTCAGTCGGTTAAGCGGCCGACTTCAGCTCAGGTCATGATCTCACAGTTCGTGGGTTCGAGCCCCGTGTCAGACTCTGTGCTGACAGCTCAGAGCCTGGAGCTTGCTTCAGATTCTGTGTCTCCCTCTCTCTCTGACTGAAGCCCGCTCACGCTCTGTCTCTCTCTCTCAAAAATAAATAAATGTTAAAAAAAAAAAAAAAAAGAAAGAGGCATCTGGGGCTTGGCCGCAGACTTTATCCCCCCCAGGGCTCCTCAGGTGCCCATGTTCCCCTTGCTGAGGCTCCATCAGAGCCAGTGGGCCTTTCTGGGGTCTGGGAACTTGGAGGAAGGAACTTGAGATCTCAGATCACTCGAGGTAGGAGCAGCAGTGACCAGAGCTGTCGTCTTTCTCTTGCTCATGACTCCTACCACGGCATAGAGGAAATAGCCCTGGGGGCTGGGCTCAGAAGGTTCCAGTCCCAGTTCTGCCCGTGGCCAAGTGACTTTGAGCAAGTCATGATCCCTTGGGCCTCGGTTTGCCCGTCTGCACACATGGTGCTGGGTTTATTGAGATCTGATGCTACACGGTATTTGTCTACCTTCCTTTCATGCAAATCCTAGACATAGAGGAAAGTAGGGGTGCGGAAGGAGCCAGGCACAGTGGAGTAACCACTGGCCCTAGTAGCCCTAGGGCCCTAGTAGCCCGGATTTCCTTCCTCTCTCTGGTGTGTTTCCCTGTACCTCTTCCCTTGCTGCACTTACCTGAGAACTCGAGGTGGGGCAAAGGCCACATGAGTACCCCCGGGGCCACCTCCAGGCACAGAGGTGCCTTTTTGCACTGCCAAACATGGACCCTTGTCCATGGCCGCTCACCAGCCCAGCAGGGGCTGCGTCTCTCTCCAGGGAGAGGAAAGACATCTGTCAGGGCCCAGTCCCCGGCTTTGCTATTTGCTTGCTCTGCATCACCAAGAACGAGTTCCTCCTGGGAAGTTAGACAGTTTGGTTCAAGTGGGTGCTGATGCCTGGCTTGAGAGCACTATTGAGGGTCTCTGTCTCCATATGGAAATGGAGAGACCAGGGTAGGAAGGGGGCCATTGCCAAGGACAGCTGGGCATCACAGATCCCCTTCAGTGATGAAGAGAGCATGGCCTTGGGAGTCCTTGCCCACCCCGCACCTAACTGCCTGTGACTTCCCACTTGGCCTTGGGGGAGCAGGGAGAAGGGGAAAAGACTTCTGGAAGCCCACTTGTTATGAGGGCCATGTCTGCAGTGCCCCACTTGGTCCGAGGCGATCATCGGCGGGTGGGCCTTGGGGGAGCAAGAGCTGCATCTGTGCCCAGGAGTCAGGGACAGAAGCAAGAAAGCAAGAAAGCAGGCAGTGGGGACAGTAATGACAAGTGAGCAGAGGCAGTGGCAGGGCTAGGAACAGGCCCGGGGAGGGAAGGGACTTGCTCATCAGTGAGTTTCGGGCCTCCTAATTCAGTGCTCAACCCATGCCACGGGAGATCCCCTCTGTCCTCAGCTGATGGTCAAGGTCTTGCTGTGGAATGGGTGGGACTTGCTCCTGCCCTCTCCCAGAGCCTCCCCACGGCCAGACCCGGTCAGCAGAGCAGAAGAGACTGGGGTGTGTGTGCGTGTGTGTGCGCGCGTGTGTGTGTATGTGTTGCGTGTGGATCCTTTCTTAACTTTGTTACAGTCATCCCCTGCTTCCTGCCCACTCTTGGGCTCTGGAAAGCAGGACACTGTGTTTGGGAACGGGGGACCCTGCCCAGAAGCCCCTCCTTGCTTCCTATGCCACCGCATTGGCTTGCTCAGCCACCTGTCCCAAAGTTTCCTTAAGAGACACGGCACTCTTGTCTGAGGATGGACATTTATTAGCACACCTGGGTGCGCCACACAGAACGTGTATTCAGACAGGGATCCCTGCCCAGGGGGGCTTACAATCTAAACAAAACACAACACACGCACATACACGCACACGCAGGACACAGACACAGGGACCAGGGCATCTTCAAGGGACACGGATGGTCAGGGGAGCCACAGGCTGGGGCATACAGCATGTTCAAGCGTTGTCCTTTCGTTGTCTTTGGTGGGGGAGGGAGAGGAGAGCAGGACGTGGCCCAGGATGGCCTTCCAGAAAGCAGTCGCATCCAGGAGGGACTTGCATGAGGAAGAGAACAGCAGAGGACAGTGGTCCCAGGCCCAGGGAGGGATGGGCAAATTTCTTGGATGAAGAGAGAGCCAACAGAGTGAAGGCAGGAGAAGGCAAAAAGTCCAGGAGGAGCCCCTGATCCCCGGGGCAGGGGGCTGTCCTGTCTGCCAGGCTGAGCTGTCCCCTTGCTTCGGGGCTCAGCTTTCCAGAGCCATTGTTCCAGAGAGATCCTGAACAGAAGTTCTGGCAAGGCGTGCTCTTGAGGCTACTTACCTGACCCTAGGGCTCCCTCTAATCTCTGGGACAGAGATCAGAAGCCAAAAGGGAAAACCCCGACCTTTTAATGGGACACATAAGCCAGGTTGTAAGGAATTGATGGGGCAGAAGGGGAGACGGTGGGCAGCCTCAGGTGGGGGTACTTAGTGCCACGCAAGGAAGCAGCTAGCTGCCCACCCCAGATGCTGGGGAGCAGGGGCATGACGGCCCCCTTCACTCTGGAGGAGGGCAGGGCCAGCAGGTGGACACATGGTAACAGGTGCACTTGCTCCTTTTGTGTCTATGACACAGATAGCACCTTCCTTCCGAAGAACCCTGAGAGCTGCCAGGCCTCAGTTTCCCCCAGGCTGTGTGTGGGGCGGGGAGGGAAGAGGCGGGATGGTTATTGCTTTTTTGTGAACTAAGGACACCGGTCCTGGGTGAGGAAATAGCTTGCCTGGGACCACAGTGACTGCAGAAAGAAGACACTGGGGCCCAGTTTCCTCAGACTGGGACTGGCCATGGTCTCTTTTGAGTGGGAGAGACTTTCCTCATCCTAAAGGATTAAGCCAGAAAAGGATGGAGAGAAGCCAGAGATCCAGCCGACAGACCTGGAACTCTTTCCTTGTCCCAGGAAGGACCGGGAAGGAGACACTGGTCTGACCAGTGGCCCAGCCAGCACTCAGGGGACAGTAGGGGAGGTGGAGGGCTCTGCTTCGGATTGTTGGACCTGCCTTGGAGGGTGGTGATGGCCCCCTGGGGACTGAGGGAGGCTGGGAGCACTAGAGGACCTCAAGGAGACTAGTCCCGACGAGCCTTGCTTCAGGCCTGATCAGGAAATATGGCTGCTCTCCTGCTTTCTGGGCAGCTGGTGGGTTCGTATTCTAGATCTGAGGATGGGCCGGAAGCTCAGGGAGGCCCTCCTCACCAGTGAAGCCAGATCCCAAAGGTGACAGGGGGAGACTCGGTCCCAGGCTCCCCATCCCCCTCTCCCCGCTGCCTCTTCCCCTGGGAGGTGAGGTAGGGCTTGGACCCACGGAGGAAACAGCCGAGGCCCTACTTTCTCACGATCCTTTATTAATCAGAACAGGCCCTACCACAAAAAGCGGGGCCCATTCCCACAAAAATATGATTTTGTAAAGAGGAAATCTTGCTGGCTTAGAGGGTGCGTGTGGTGGAAAAAATTTGTATGGTTCTTTTTTCCTTTTTTTTCCTTCAGTGTTTCTTCATTTCTCTTCACCGCAATTTTTTTTTTTTGTGATAGTGGGTTTTTGTCTTTTTTTTTTTTTTTTATATAAAACACTTGCACTCAAGGACTCAAACACGATACAAACAGCGGCCACCAACCCCACCCCTGGGGCCCCAGCCGGGCTGGGGGCTCCGGGGGCCCCCCTTGGCTTTTATTGTGGCTGTTTTCCTTGTCCCTTCCCTGGCGGCTGGCGCCAGTGGGCAGGTGCGGGGTCCTGTGGCGGGTGGAATTTATACAGCAGTTACGTAGGGAGATGGTCACAAGAAAGGATACCTGAACAAGATAACAACTAAGTCTAGGGCGCCCACAAAGACGGCAGATGACGCTCATGAAGGGACCTGGGACACAGTGGAGAAGAGATAGATGGGCCCAGGCCGGCCTCGGCTATCCCTGGAGACTCTGCGGGGGGAGGGGCAGGTGGGCCTCGCTCTCAGGCTGCAGTAATAATACTTTGCTCCCGGGTAGCACCTTCATAGTCCTCCTGCCTCAACCCCCAGGTCAGGTGACAGCGGCCTCACAACCTCCCCTATGAGGTAGGTGAAGTATTATGACCATCATTTTACAGATGGGGAAACTGAGGCCCCGGGAGTGTGGGTGATCTGCCCAAGGTCCTGGGATGGTGGCAGGGCTCCAGTGCCCTCCTCCCATCCTCAAGTTCCCCCATTCCCTGTTCTCCTCTAGCCCTAGCCCAGCCCCGAACTCACCCCATACCACCCGCCTCCTCCTGTGTCAGCCCACCGGCCCCTGGGCCCACCACTTGCCACCCCTCCCCTGCCGCTGGGTTGGGGAAACCCGGGGTGGGGGGTCAGATTGGAAACAGACTCCGCCCCAAGATGCTCCCTGCATATGATTGGCTAATAGCTCCGTGGGCGGGGCTCGGAAGAAAGAGATGCAGTTGCCCCGCCCACTCATTGCAGGTTGGTTCAATCCCTGAAGGGCCAGGGGATACGGGGCGGGGCTGGCACCGAGAGGTGGAGGGGCACGGGATCTGCGGCAGGGATGGAGGACGACAGATGCCTCGCCTCTCAAGGCTTTCCACAGCACCCTCGGATCGCTTCCACACAGCCTTCGGAGATGCTGCCCTCCCAGCTGCGGGCTGGTCCCCAGCCCTACCAAAAAGGACCCTGCCGTTGGGGCAGGCCCTCATTTTAAGCAAAGCTACAATACAGAAAAATTGGGATTTACAAGAAATGTGGGTGACTATTTGCTTTACATAAGCACTCTCCAATCTACAAGATGATTCACCTACTCTCTATGATATTCCTCCAGATCC
>CM053575.1:9179934-9331026 GCA_028646485.1 Cryptoprocta ferox | reverse complement strand
GGAATGTGATGCATACAGTAGGTGCCTGAAAGGTGTGAAATGATGTGCAAGAGATGAAGTCGCTAGGCAAGGAGCTACTGCAGAACTCTGAGCGGAGAGGGGCTCGGGGTGGAGGTGGCAGGAGGTGGCCAAGGTCTCAGCCCCGCTCCAGTGTCTGCCCCTCTCCCCACACCCATCTTTCCCCACCCCCGCCTTCACCTGCCTCTCCTAGCCCACCCCCAGCTGTGTGTAGACCTCTCTCGGCCTCCTTCCATGCCTCACTTTATGAAACCCTGTCCTCTCTGCACTGCCGACCCCAGGGGGACAGGGTAAGAGTGCCCCCCCCCATACACACACACACACACACACACACACACACACACAGTGGACAAGACGCGAGGACACGGGCTGCGGCTCCAGGACCCCGGAGCGGGCTATACACTATCCTTGGCATTCAGGGCCCAGTCGGCACCTGAAACTGCCCAGGGAATGGGCCTCTCCTGGCCAGGCCGGGGCCAAACGCCTCGGCCTCCCCTCTCCTGGGCCCGCATCGGTCGCTGGGAAGGAGGCGGCTTCTCTCCACTCCAGGCACTGCCTTAAAGAAAACGGGGGACCGTGCCCACCTGGCCGGCCTCTGGAGGGATCTGCCCGTCTGCCTGTCTGGCCGTCACACTCTCCCTCACTTCTTTAGTATCAGCAAGTCAGGAAGGAAAGGGGCGAAGCAGGAAAATGGCTCCCAGAGCCCCTCCCCCAGAGCTGGACCGGTGGAGGATGAGGCTGGTACTTCCTAGAAACGGGGCCCAACTGACTCCTGGGACCCCTCCATGGCCAAGCCCTCAGGGTCCTCCCCTCACCTATGGCGGGGGGCCAGGCCGGGCATTGTGCAAAAAGTGGTGAGGGCATGATGGGGACCCGGGCCCTCGGCCCCCTGGGCCTCCCTTGGTCCCACTTAGGCCTTCAGCTGGTGCCACTGGGCCACCGGCTGCCGGGGACGGGCGATCATGTCCTTCCAGTGCTTCACCTCCCCGGGCCCGCTCTTCCAGGACAGGTAGATCTGGGGAGAAAGGGAAGAGCTCGGGATCAGTGACATCAGTGACATCAGTGACATCGTCCCCTGCCCCCACCAGCGGGTGACACTCCATCTCCTCAATGACACCCTGAGATCATGATCCTGGGAACCAAGGGACCTCGCCCACAGTGACGGCCTACCCTCCAAGGCTCCCTCCCCCTTCCCCCTGGCCAGCCTGACCTATTTTCCTTGTTGCACTTCCCTCCGGGAGCCTGGGCAAGCCTAGCCCTTCCCAATTAGACTCCTGACCTGTTTTGCAGTGGGGGATGGGGGTGGAGGCAGTTTGTTCCCACGCCCTTCCCTTCCGTGCCCTACCTGTTGGCCACTGTCAATCTCTCCTCACTTACGACTGCTCCTACCCCCTCACCACTCACTGCACCCTGAGCCCTCGGCCCGGGGCTTTCTACACACACATCATCGTATCCTTACCTGTGAGCCAGATGCAGTATCCCCATTTTACAGATGGAGAAACAAAGGGGCGGAGAGTTAAGAGGCTCGCCCATAGTCATGGAAGTTGGAAGTGGTGCAGAGGAACTTGAATCTAGGTCTTTCTGGTTCGGCACTATCAGCCCAATCCTGCAGGCTTCTGCCTCGTGGGGCCGTGCACGTGGTCCCCCAGCTGACCCCTGCCTTGCGGCTGGTTAGAAGCATAGGGCTTGCCAAGCTACCCAGGCCAAAGTGACAACCAGTCCTTCACCCCGGCTCGGTCAACGGAAGCTAGAACGGTTCGAAAAGGAGCTATAATTGGCCTCTAAAGAACCCCCAACTCGAAAAGGCCAAGCTTCAAAAGAGCTCAGAAGTAGATACGGCTACGTGGCCCCCGGCCCCAGGCCTGCTCGGAACACATGGTCCTGCTGGGGTATGGGTGACGACACCCTGAGAAACGGTTCCACCTGTGACCACAGGTTGGCCAGTCATGCTCGCTGGGCCTCGTTAGATGGCGGGCAGGACTCAGGCACCCTCTCTGAGGCCACCTGCTTCCCTTAGCCCCAGGAGCTAAGGTCTCCATCCCCACCTGTCTGAGGCTTGCCTCCACCTTGGCCCCTTTCCCTGCGGGGGCCCAGGTCATCCTTTCCCATTGACCCCCATTTACCCCTGGGTCGCGCCCCAGGTGATCCATATTTTTTCCTCACGTGTTTCTGGAATGTGTCCTTCACCTGGCCTGCCCTGACCACTGGCTTCCTGCACTGCTCCTGGTCAAAGCTCCGCGCCCAGATGGACAAACATGCCCTTAGTAGGAATGTTTCGAAAATAACTTTTATTACGACGGCAGCTAACATAGGTCTTCTAAGCACTGTAGCAAGGGTTTCGCCTGTGCTCTCGAGAGGGGGCCTGGGCCCAGGAGATCTGATTCCCAAGCCCAACCTCTCAACACTAAAACCATAAACAGGGGCACCCGGGTGGCTCAGTCGGTTAAGCGTCCGACTTCGGCGCAGGTCATGATCTCATGGTTCGTGGGTTCGAGCCCCGCATCAGGCTCTGTGCTGACAGCTCAGAGCCTGGAGCCTGCTTCCGATGCTGTGTCTCCCTCTCTCTCTGACCCTCCCCTGCTCACACTCTCTCTCTCAAAAATAAATAAAACATTAAAATAAATAAATAAAACCATACACGGACACAGGGACAGACATTTCAAAGTAGAGAAACAGAAGGGTTTGTGTCACAGAATCACATCCTGGAAAAACTGAAGGCCGGGCATGGATTTTTCCAGTAGATGATGAGGAGAGGTCATTTTCTACAAGGAAGATACCCACATATCCCAGGCAATTCTCACACCACTGGGTCAAGTGCTATAGGGTTGGTACTATTAGCTCCGTTTTGGAAACGAGGACACTTTGGGCGCCTGGGTGGCTCAGTCTGTTGAGTGACTCTTGGTTTTAGCTCAGGTCATGATCTCACGTTTTCATGAGTTCGAGCCCTACATTGCGCTCTGCCCTGGCAGCACGGAGTCTGCTTGGGATTCTCTCTCTCCCTCTCTCTCTGCTTCTCCCCCACTTGCACTGTCTCTGTCTCTCTCAAAATCAGTAAACTTTTTTTTAAAAAATGAGGACACTGCAGGTAAAGAGAGACAAGTGACTTGGCCAAGGTCACACAGCTTGACTGGAGGTAGGAACTGAAGCCAGGTGTTTGGAGTCTCACTGCCCTTGACATTGCCTCGCACAGCTCGCCCTCTGAAGATGGGACCTGGGGGAGCCACTCGGAGGTCCTTACCTTGCCTGAGGGTCCTGTCCAGAAAACCCCCTTCTGGGGACCCAAGGCGCTTCTTTCTCCCACTTCCTCCTTTCCCTGCCCTCCCAGTGGTCCGTCCTGAGCTCACGATCCACAGCAGGACACTTGAGGGAAATCTTGTCCTACCTTCTCCTTTTCAGACGAAGTGGAGGTCCAGAGTCGGGGAAGGGACTGGCCCTCAGAGTCTCTCCTGCTGCTCAGCCCTGAGCTCACCCACCACTACCCCTGCTCCAGGTGCACCATCCCTCCCGCCAGGCCCCCACCTACCTTGCCAATAACGTCATTGCGGCTCAGCTTGTCCTTGTCCATGACTGTGATGATGATGGTTGTCTCCCTCAGTTTCTCCGTGGGGATGTCGAAGGCAAAAGACTCGTTGAAGACGGGGTTCAGGTTCCTCTTCATCGTCACCGTCTTCTTCTTCTCCACCCGCTTGTCCTTGTACATGAGCCACACCTTCACGTAGGGGTCTGGCCGATGGGAGGGAGAAGGGTCAGAAGGGCAGAGCCGGGGGGGCTCCCCAGGATCTCCCCTCCTTCTCCACGTGTGGAAACTGATGCAGGAGAGGCTGTAAGCTTTCCCCAGAGGGTGAGGAAAGCCCCAAGCAACAAGGAGAGGGATCTGGGGGACCAGTGGATGGACGAACTGCAAGGGACCTCAGCCATCACCCGGGGCCCCCTTGTGAACACAAAGGAGGACCAAGCCCCACAGCAGTGTCCGAGCTGGGGCTGGAGCCCGGGCCTCCCACCACAGTGCTCCCCCTCTCCCTGATTCTGGTCTGAGGACAGAGTCCAAGGTGAGGCTGACTCTGACGGTGCTCCAAAGGGGGCCACCTAGGGCTCCAGAGGTGGGGTAAGAGGGTCAGGGGTGAGATCCACAGCTCAGACCCTGCTTTCGACATCAGCACGACCCTCACGTCCCCAGAACTCCCCAGTCCATCCACCCTCTGTGTGGAGAGGCCCCAACACCTGATGTGCCCCCGATGTCCATGGCTTTGAGGTTCCGGGCTTTGATGATGTTCACGATGATGGAGTTGGCGGAGGGGTTGTAGCAGAGAGACAAGAGCAGCTCCCCTCGGCTACCCTGGGAGGGATAAGGTGGGGGGGTGAGCCTGGGCTGTGGGGAGGGCTGTCCCCCAGCCTTGCCTCGGCTCCCCTGGGAGGGAGAACAGGAGGGCTCGGGGACTAGGGGAGAGGGGACAGTTAGAGAAGTCTCTGGCTGGCTGGGGTGCTTACCCACCCCCACCTGTCACCTCTGTCACGCCTGGTGTCCCCTCATCTGACAGTTCTGTGCACCGCCCCCCACCATGGGGCCCCCGCTCCCTGAGTCCAGGATCTTCGTCAGAGCTCAGACAATTCTCCCCAGTGTCTAACACCAGCGCTGAGACCCAGGGCGGGAAGTCCTCTCCACTGGGTGCCCAGCTGCCCCTCCCCCCGCCCTGACATGCCGGGAGACCAGGACCAGATCTGCCGGCCCTGACCTGCCAGCCCCCAAGCCGGGGACCCACAAGTGGGGCCTTACACTCCCATCGCTGCATGGCTTCAGATCCTTCCAGAAGGTCTGCATCTGGGTCAGGTCCACCTTGTTGAGAGGGATGGACACCTCCCCAATGGGGTCATTGCGGCTAAAGCGGTCATAGTCCAGGACTTGGAGGTAGAGGACCCTCTGCACCACCTTCTCGTAGGGAAAACCTGGGGGACAGACAGCAGGGGTGAAGAGCGGGACAGAGGGGCCCCACGGGGCCTGGGCAGGGCGATGCTCCGAGGCAGGGAGGCCCCAAGAGGAAGATGGCTGGTCCCGTGCCTTCCCGCTGCCGCCCCACCGAGGCACCAGGCAGAAGCCCAGCTCAGACCTTCCTGCGGCATCAGCAAGAACTGCCCCTGTCACATTCGTCTCTCTTGACGGTTCTCCAAGGTGGGTGGCATCTTGTACATTTCACAGATGAGGAGACTGAGCCTCGGATGGCTGAAACTACTTGCCCAAAGTCTCCGAGCTAAGAGAGCAGAACGGGGACCATTTACTCACTCATTTGTCACATGTCTGTCTTGGTGGCCGGGCGGCGGCCCCTCACTCTCTGGGCAGCCCTGCCACTGCCGATCATCCTGAGACAAGCCCGGGCAGGTGGCCCTGTCTGAGACGGCCACGGCCACCAGAAGCCAAGCCCCAGGAGGACTCGAGGAGGAGGAGGAGGCGGCGAAGACATAGGGACAGGAGTGGACGCTTGTGCTAGGGTTCCACGCTTCCCCCCTGCCTCCTTCCGGTGCCTCGGCCTGTCCTTCGTTGTTCTTCTGCGGATCCTGAGCCTGGCCCCTTCTCCACTGCCACCTCCCTCATCCAAGCCGCTGGCACAGTTTGCCTAGACAGTCACAAGAGTTTCCAAACCGCCCTCCCTACTTGCACGCCTTCTACCGTCCATCGTCAACGCAGCAGAGAGATCTCTTAAAAATAGAAACCACATCACGATGCTCCCTTGCTTAGAGCCTTTCAGTGGCTCCCAGGGCACTTAGAGTAAAAGCCGCGTGCCCTGCCTTGGCTTCAAGTCCTTCTGCACGGCCTGGCCCGCTGACCTTTCTCTGCCCCTCCTGCCAGCACCCTCCGCTCAGCGATGGGCTCCCGCCACACCAGCCTGCTTCACAGCTTCTCAGCACCCGTTTTCTCCCGCCTGCTGGCGCCTCCGTGACCCACCCTGGCCTTTCCTCTTCCTAAACAACTCTCAGCTTTCCTTCCTGACATCCCAGATGGGGTCGGATCCCCTGCTCTACATTCTAGCAATTTCTTTTCACATCACGTACCACGGGCGGTAACAGAGATGTCTCTGTTTCCTTGAGTCTGACTCCCACTAGGCCAGGGTTTCCAGGAAGGCGTCTCTGCCCTCAACCACTGGGTCCCAGCATCTAACGCCATTTCTGGCACGTAGTAGGTACTCGATAAGTATCTGTTTAAGTGAATCGATCATTGGAAGAATGAATTAATGCCAGCGAAATGGCCTGATGGAGCAGCCGGAGTGTGCCGGAGAGCGGCGGGAGGTGAGACCAGAGGGAGAGCCGGGGGAGGGGGCCTGAGTGGGATGGAGGGGATGGTAGGAGGCCTTGAGGAAGGGCTGAAGCCGGAGTCATCGGACCTGGGGAGGCTCGGTGAGAGGAGGGGCAAGGGGTGCAGGTCAGCCTGGGGGCCTGAGGTGGCGAGGGCCTGAACTAGGGTGTGAGCACGAAGGAGGGAGGACACGTAACACCTCAGCCCGACTGGCAGAGAAGATGAAGGGAAAGAAAGAGTTCTGGAAGATTCTGGCACTTTCAGCCAGACGCTAGAAGCAGAATTGCCTCTGAGAGAAGCAGGCGTGCCGGAAGAGGAAATCCTATGTTCCCCAAACCCCCAGCCTCTGAATTTCTTCTGGGCTTCCTCCTCAGACCGAAGGGGGCTCTCTGTCTTGCTCATCTGGGAGCCCCCCACGGACCTGCCCAGGCGACCTTTGGCATCTATCCAGGTGAAACGCATGAGGACAGGTGTTCTGGAAATGTTGGAGGCCCCAGGAGGTCCCCGCACCTGAGTCAGCCCTCTTCAACAGCAGAGGAGGAAGACTCTCATTTGGCAAACTCCTATTCATCCATCAGAACCCATCCTGAATGGCCTCCCAGTCTTCCAGCACTACCAAGGGGAGCTTGTAGTGGGTTCCTACAGCATCTGCCATGCAGCCTATGGCTTCATTACCTACACATCTGTGTCCTCCATTAGATCAGGAACGCCTTGAGGCCCAAATGGTGCCTTGCCCTTTCCTGCACCCCCGGTGCCGAGGACAGTGCCCAGCCCATCGCTGATGTTGGATAAACGTTTGCAGAAGAGACGAGTGGATTGAAGATCTGCTCGTAAACCTTGCCCCGTCAGCTGGCTACCTGCACCTCCAGAGAGCTGAGCCTCTCCCTGGCCCCCACACCGAGCTGGGGAGGAGAAGGATCCAGAAACACACAAGCACCCACTAGCTCACCCTCAACGATTTGTTTGAGGTGAGCTGGCCATCACCTTGCGGAACGGGTGGGTGTCCGATGGTTGGGACACCGGGTGGGGAAGATTCCTCGGGGCACACACTGAAAATTCTGGAACGCCAAGGCACCTGACAGTTGGAGTTGCAGGGACCTATTCTCGCTGGTTGAACCGTATCAGGAAGGGGTAATGGCTTCTCTAAGTGGAGTCCAGGCACCAAAAAGGCCTGGGACAGAAATCACTCCCTGATCACGCACCCAGCCTCCTGGTCACCTTGGATCCTCAGAAATAAGAGATAAAGATGGCCTTCAGAGAGACTCCGCAGGAGAGAGCAAGGACATTTGTCTCCGTGGTCTCCAGGAGCCAGGGGACATGGTTCAGAGAGGTGTTCCCATGTCTCTGGATGTGGTGGGGGTGCGGGGGAAGTACGGGGGAGGGGCTCAGAGAAGGGGACCCGACAGAGCATATTTAACAAACCGGGGGAAAGGGTTTTCTGGGTGCTGTAAGTGCCTTCACGATTTACCGATTTGTTTCAAATCCTCACTAGGATTCTCTCTGTCTTAGAGATGAAGAAACCATGGCACAGAGAAGTTCAGAAACTTGCCCCGGTCACACAGCTGGGAAGTGGCCAAGCCGGCTTTCGAACAGACAGCCTGGGGCCACAGCCTATGCTCTCGACCACTAACCTATGACTGCGCCCGCTGTGCCACCTCTGGGTCCCGTGGACGCCTCCCTTCCTGCCTGCCCTCCTGGTGGCGAGCCCCGTGTCTGAGCTGAAAGCCCAGGTGGAGCCTAGTTCGGTTCCCGGGCCCCTCTGGCTGTGGCATGGCTCCAGCAAGCCCTGTAACCTGATCCCAGTCAGACACAAAATGCCTCAAGTTCACTGGGCTCAAACACGTGGCTGCGTGGGCGGGTGCATGCAGGTGCGCGCTCCCGTGGGTGCGCCCATCTGTGCGGGCGCGGCTGCCTGGGGCTGCGGTGGGGGGAAGAGGGGACTCTGGGTGGGGGTGGGGTGGGGGGCAGCGCCAGCCTCACCTTCGAAGAGGAAGGTCTCGTTCCAGTGGGGGTTCAGGTTCTTCCGCTTCACCTTGGTCTCCAGCTTGTGCTTCTTGTCCGGCAGCAGGTAGATCTTGACAAAGGGGTCGCTGGTGCCGCTGAAGTCCTTGGCCGGCAGCTCCTGGGCCTTCATGATCTTCACCGTGAGTGTGGACTCCTGGAAGTTGTAGCCGACACTGAACTGGATCCGGCCCAGATTCTCCCGGCTGCAGCCCTCGTGGGCCTCGTCCTCCTCGGAGCCTGGCGACAGCTGGGGGCAGGGGAGAGGCCAGCGGGGTTGGGGAGGATTCTGCTTCCCCCAGGCCCCCACCACAGCCCGGCCCGGAAGGAAGTCTCTCCGTGCCTGCAGCCAAGTCCTGCTGCTGACAGCTGGCTCTCCCTCTGTGCACAACGTGGGGCTGGTGGTGGCCCATCTCCTATTCACATCTGGGACAGGGCGCTCCGGTCACGCAGGAGCGAGGCGCCGAGCCCGGACAGCCCCTGTCCCCCGGAACCCCAGGGCAGTGTGCACCCTCCTCCCTGGCCTCCCTTGGGAGTCCTGGGCCCCCGAGCGTCCCCTTCCTGCCTCCCACCCTCCCACAGCTCTGCCGGGCCCACAGAGCAGATCAGGGACATTGCTCCCAGCTCAAAAGCGTTACCATGATATTTCTTTGGAAAGTGACTCTCTGGGGTTCTGAGAATGATGTGATTTACAAAATGAGAGAGGTGAGTTTTCGGGAGCAACATCGAATCTGTGTAAGGCATAAATTCATGCAGAGATGCTAAAAAAAATTCAGGTTCCTAGGCCCCGGTCCCCAGAGAGCCTGGTTTGATGGGGCTGGAGAGGGCTCGGGCAGCAGGATTGTTTTAAAAGTGCCCCAGCTGTCTGTCCCGAACACCGGGGCTAAGGGCCACTAGAAGGAAGGGCTCCACCTGCATTCGGTCCCCCTCTCCCAGGGGCGGGCCCAGCAACGGACAGATACGTGGGGGGTGGCGTGGTGTCCCTGTTCCACGCTGATGTTGAACACCTGGGAAGTAATTTGGGGGAGGGTCTCCCGGCCAAGTCTTCTCAGCTGTGGCTGCTCACTGGGGATACGCGGGGCGGCTTCCAAGCTCCCTGGGTCCCGCCCCAGACCCAGGGGTCCAAGTGGCCCAGGCATCCCTCTCTCTGAAAGGTCGTCAGGGGACTGGAGGAGAGCCAGAGTTAGTACTCATTTAAGTACCACATTTTAGGACAAAACTGGTGGCCCATTGTCTCTCCCCACTTCCCCTGCAGGAGGCTTCCGTGCGCCCTGTCCTTCCTCCAGGCTCTGAAATACCGAATAGCACAGATAATAAGAATATATATAGTGTGTACCTACCATGGCAGAAGGCTCTTACATCACCTTCTTACTGAATCCTGACAACAGCCGGGCGAGGCACTTATCACCACTCTCTAGCTGAGGAGACCGGCTCAGAGAGGTTAAGTCACACGGCCAAGATCGCACAGCAGTATGGAGCCTCTCTGACTTCAGAGCCCACTCTTTCCACCAAAGCAGGGCAATTTTGTGATCTCCGCCCCCACCCCCCCACCGCCGCCCGTCCCCACTCAAGCCAGCGAGGCCCAGGTGAGAAGATTTGCATCACACTCAGAACGGTAACCACCAGGCCGGCCTTGCCCTGCACCCTGCGCCCAGCATTCATTTACTCCCTACGACATCGGAATGAGGCAGGGACCACCATGTACCAGTTTGGTTGGGAGCACAGATCAGCTTGCCTCAAGTCACCCCTGAGTAAACAG
This sequence comes from Cryptoprocta ferox, assembly GCA_028646485.1. Taxonomy (NCBI): domain Eukaryota; kingdom Metazoa; phylum Chordata; class Mammalia; order Carnivora; family Eupleridae; genus Cryptoprocta; species Cryptoprocta ferox. The sequence continues at coordinate 9,320,962 of CM053575.1, read as the reverse complement.
TGAGTTGAAACTCAAAGCCAGGTTGGCACGCAGCCATCACGGGCGTCCCTCTGGCTCCCCTGACTCTGACACGCAGATCCAGCATCCGGGGCTTCCTTGGCCACACCCTGGTCCTGTCTGGAGCTGGAAGGCGGCCTGAGCGGCCTCCCCCTGCTCTTTCTCCCCGAGGAAGAGGGTCCCTCCAGCTCCTACCCGTTAGCTGGATCCAGGTGCCCCCGCAGGCCCACTGAGAGCGTGGCTCTCTCCCCAGGTCCAGTTTGGCCCTGCGCTCCCTCCCTGTGCCAGTACCTGCCTCCCTCCCCGTGAACCTCAGATTCTGCATCAACAGAATGGGACCATGACGTCCATCCTGCGGGTTCACGTCCTGCTCTGCGGTCTGGCCCTTGCCGCTGCCCGCCGTGGGGCTGAGAGCCTGGGGCACGCGTGAGTAGGCAGGGCCAACAGAGACCCCCTTGACCTTCCCGTTCCTTCTGTGGTTTGGGTGGTCCCTGGCGATCGGAGCCCAGGCGGCCCCAGCCCCAACCGAGGTCCCTCCGGTCACTTGGCACTTGGTTCCCAAATAGGGTGGTCTGGGCGGGGAGGGGGGAGGCCCAGGCTGGGCCTGTTCTCTGTGCCCACTCCCGGCTTTCCCAAACTACAGTCCTAAGCCCGAATTCACCAGCCGGGGCAGCTTGAGGAGCTGTGTCCATGGCAACCAGACTGGCCACCCCTACCATGGCCCCAGGGGAGGTATTGCCTGAGCCCTGCTCCTGTAAAAACAAGCATCAACGCCAGAGCCGGTGTGACTCAGAGAGGGGTGTGGCCTGGCATTCCCTCTGACCCCTTTCCCTCAGTCCTGTCCTTGGGCCAGCTGCGGGGGCCTGACACTGCATCCCAAGCTTCTGACAGCCAGGGGCCTGCTTATCTTCATCATGAATGACGGTGACCCAGCTTTGGCCTAGGGCTGGGCAATTAGACCTTGGCTGAGCCCTGAGCCCATGAGAGGGCCCTGGGGCCTGCACGGCCTGAGGCTGTCATCTCCTCCCTGGGGGCAGCAAGTGGCAGGCAAGCTGGCTGGGAATGGGCCGTCCCTTCCGGGATCCGGACTACCAGGAAGCTATAACCCATTAGGAGGCTGCGCAGGGAGGCAGGATGGGCCGTGGCAGGGCCTATCTATGTGGGTGGGGAAGACACACAGGAGGGCAGAGGAGTGCCAGGTGTGCAGGGGCCGAGGTGGGGAGGCCCAAGGGACACCAGATCTGGAACAGGGAAGATCCGATGCCCTAATCTAGATCCAAGAGAAATGCAGACTCTAGGGTCCACCTCAGGTCTGCTGACCGGGAGCCTGTATTTTTTTTTCAAAGTTTTGTTTATCGAAGTTAACTCTACACCCAGCACAGGGCTTGAACTCAGGACCCCGAGATCAAGAGTCACGGGCTCTTCCACCTGGGTCAGGTGCCCCATGGGAATCTGCATTTTAGCAAGATCTCCCAGTGATTCACGTGCATATTACACTGTGAGAAGCTGAGAAGCGCTGGGCTAGAAAGGGGCACTGGGGGTGGATGGTTAGAGCCGCCGGAGACTATGGGGCAGAAGGGGGGGCACTCAGGCGGCGTGGCAGCCACAGCACCAGGCCACAGGCAAGGGAACTCTGAACTGGATGGTGTCAGAACTGGCAAGGGCTTGAGAGCCCACACACCTGCTTCCCTACAGGAGGGGCAGGAGGGACGGGGTTGGGAGCCCAGGTCTGGGGAACGGAAATGACTTGTCCCAGGTCATGTCCAGTAGGAACACAGCGGGCACCAGCTTCCCAACTGGATGTCCTAAGCCTCCCTGGGGTTTCGGAGCTGCCAAACCTTTGACTGGCTGCCACCTGCTGCCCCATCGCAGTGTCCCCGCCCTGTGGCGGCCCTCCTGGGGCTCTTTGGTGAGCGTAAGTGGGGCAAATGGCTGTGCCTCGCTGCTGCCGCCACCAGGGGGCGCAACGTGGAGCCCCAACCTCTGCCTGGGTGAAGGCCCCAGAACCACAGGGCTGGGATCCGGGTGGAGTGGGGTGTGCACAGAAGACCCTCAGGAATCAGGACCAGGGGGTCTCCCACTCTCTCGTTATCTTGGGGCCTCAGCTGGCCCCCAGCGATGGGGTTGGGGGCGGGGAGGGTCCCGAGGATGGGGATATGAGACCTGCTCCGTCCACCTCACCTCACCACTCAGTGGGGTGCCTCTCCAAGAGAGGGGACGCATTCTGCCCCAAGCCTTTCCTCCAATGATCATAAAATATATCTCACATGAGTAGGGTTTCTTAGGCCCCTACTCAACCCAGAGACTGGAGAAAGACAGGCGTTCTTATTCTCACTTGACCAACGAGTAAACTGAGGCACAGAGATCCTGTTTCGATGAACAAGCTGAGAAAAGAACCCAAGCCTCGCTAGCTCAGTCACTATGCTGGTTTCCCTTCCTGGGCGGCCAACTCCCGTGCTGTCACCAATCGCCACACTCGTCCCCTCCCCTGCCCCCCCACCCCGCCCCCTCCAGCTCCTGCCTGGGGCCCAGGCCTCCTGCCCTTCTCACCATGAGCATCTCACTGGTGAGGGAGTTGACGAGGTCCGAGACGGAGGAGCGTGGCTCGGTCCGGCGGTCAGACTCATCGTGGGGTGTCTGGCCGGGCACGGGGGCTGTGTTCACCGCCTTCCCTCCTGCAGGCAACCTGGGGGTGGGGGGAATGCGAATGAGCTCGGGTCGGGAGGTGGGCTGGGCTGGGCACCTTGGCCTGGGTGGCGACAGGACCTTCTCTGAGCCCCAGGCAGCTGCCACGTCCTGTGGGTCAGCAAGAGTTATGCTCTTGTCCATGGGGAGGCCTGGTTTCCCCCTAAACCAGCGCTCAGGGCCCATCTCCCTCACTTCAGCACAATTTGGCGTGACTGCCCCTGTGGGTGCTGTTTTGGTGGGTATTCCCACTCTTCCTGTTCCCCAGAAAATTCCCCACCATCCAGTCACTGTTTGCATGGAGTGCGGCCCCCTCCCTAGAGGCCCCCTCCCCAGAGGCCCCTGTCATCCCTGCTCGCTCCGACCCAGCAGGAGGCTCCCGTGGTGGCCCATCCAGGGTACCCCTCTGCGTCATTACCCTCTGCAAACACGCCCCGAGTGCTAGCTCCCAGAGGCCCCACCTGTGTTTGTTCAGGCTGAGAACACAGGTGCCCTTCAGACTGACCAGGTGAGCTCAGGACTGCTGTCCACACAGCTCTGGCCAGCAGAACTTTCTACGATGACAGCCATGTTCTATATCTGCACTGTCCATATGTGGCTACCGGGCATTGGAAGTGGCCAACGCGACCGGGAACAGAATGTTTAGTCTTGTTCGACTCAAACTAATTTAGATTTAAACAGCCACCTGGCGGATAGAGCGAGTCTACGCCCCCTTGCTCCCCAGTCCCCACTCTTCGCTCGCTCAGAGGACTGTGCATGGGAGAAGGCTCTCACCCAGGGTCAGAGAGAGACAGGGCACCACCGGGAAGCCCCGGATCCGACCATTCCACGGGCAGCCCTGTGTGTAACCCCGACTCCGAGCTGATCCCGGGAAGCTGGGCTCTCTGGCTCCACAGCTGGGTAGCGAGCCCAGGCCCCATGCATCTGGGGCTCAGGAAAGGGGCACAAAAAGCCTGCCCAGGGACCAGGCTGGAACATCTCATGAGGAGGAGAGGTGGGGCAGGCAGCGAGGGAGAGACGGGAAGACTGGCAGCGTGGGGCTCAGGACAGGCTACAGTAGAAGAGCGTGGAGAGTTCCAGAGCCACAGGCTCGGAGACACACACAGGCTAGACACACACCCTTGGTACGGACCAGGTGTCAGCACACAGCTGGCCACGACGGGCAGACAGACATGCATGGAATATGCCAGGCCCTGGAGGGAAGACACCAGGACCCAACAGCAAGGTGTGCACCTGCACGTGCACACACACACACACACACACACACAGGGGTGCACACAAGCCCAGCAGACACCCAGGGGACCAGGGAGAGACTGGCACAGCAACAAGGCAGGTCAACCAGAGCCGTGAGATGGCACACACAGCAATGCGCACACTTAGATCCAGAGAGAAAACATTCAGGGAGACCGAGGCATGCCAAGGTGTGCGTATGAATTGGGACAAACTGAAACGGAAAGAGCAGGGAGTTGTTTCGGGGACAGACACCCCGAGAATCAGACGCACACGCACGAGCTGGGAGAACCCGGCCTTGCCTCGACAGCAGGAAGGAAACACCCCACCACCACCACCCCCCGCCCCGCACCCGGCCCAGGGATGCACCGGGGTCCCTCCCAGAGGTGCGGCCACAGCCACGCACGTGCGCGCGCACACACAGGGACACACACTTGCGGACACGTGCGTACGCAGACAGGCACGGGGAGGAAGAGGACACTGAAATAGCTGGAGAGGTAAAGTCAGGTTAAAAATAGAGTGGGACGGGAGGAGGGCGCCAGATTGACTGCTGAAGATACGAGAAAGTCGGAGTTATTCTGGCCACACCACAGCGCCAGCACAGCTGCAAAGCAGCCTGGGTAGATGGTCAACGCCACAGAAGCTCTCGGAGGTCACAGGACAGAGAGAGACAGAGAGACAAGTGCACAGAGAGGCAGAGGGAGAGGCGGAGGGGCCCGTCACCGGCCCAGGGACATCCCTGTGAGGAGCAGATGGGAGGAAGGAGAGGGGAAGACAGAGAGAGAGAGAGAGAGGGGCCAAGAAAGGTTAGTCGGAGACTAGTGAAGAAGGCTGCCGGGTGGACAAGGGGACGAGCGAGGCGGCCGAAAGGAGAGGCAGAGAGGAGGCGGGGGACACACACCGGGACAGAGGAAACATGGTGGCTTGGGGGCGAGGAGAGCAATGGGGGTGGCCCGGTCCCCGCCCTGCCCCGCGCCCCACTCGGGTGGGGGTGGGGCCACGGTGGAAACCATTTGGATCCCAAGGAGCAATGGAAGGGATGGCAGAGAGCATGACGTGGGGATGGAAGCAGGAAGGATGGGTGAAGGAAGCAGGGGGCATGGGAGCCTGGGGGTGGTCCTGGCCTCCTTCCTTCCCTCCCTCCGGGGTCCAAGAGCATTCTGTTTTTGGGGCCCATGGTGCTGAGGCCCAGACACTAGGAGATGCTGGATGGGTGTGGGGGCGGCTTCCAGGCCACCAAGGATGCTGGGAGGGGGGTAGTAGCTAACCTTCCCATCTCCGTGTCGCTTGCTAGATGCACCCCTACCTCGCTTGGGACTTGGAATGGCTGCTCCTGCTCCCGGGGGCCCCCTGCCTCCCAGGAACCCACTGCTGACAGACACACCCTTCACCCCAGAAATCCAGCCAAGGGGTCAGCTGGGTGGGGAAGGGAGGGGATGGGGCAGAGGGGCAGACTCTGGGTCTGGGGGCAGAAACTGAAGAGGAAGAGACAGCTGACCTGAGTCTCCCATTCCAAGGTCCAAAGAGCCAGGAATCCAGACGAGTGAAGCCCTAAGGTGCTGGGTGCCCCAGGGGTGGTGCCAAGGCCAAGGCCAAGCTTGGGGATGGGGAGACTGGCGGGAAGGAAGCACTCGGTTCTGGAAACCCTTGCGGGGCGCAGCCCAATCACCCGGGAGATGCCCCAGAGGCCATGAGATGGAAGGGGTGGGCGTGACCAGGTGGCAATGGCACGTTCCACCTGGAGAGTCAGGCAGGGTGGGGGTGGGGGCCCAGGGCCTCCACCTCCACCTCCACCTCTCCCAGGAAGGCAGGGACGGCTGATGCAACGATCAGAAGGGATGGGCAGGCTAGAATACGGAGGGAGACCTACATGGCAGAGAGGTAAAAATAGGCTGTGGGTGGAAATGGAGCCGGCTAATGAACACATGGGTGATGTGAAATCTCGTTTCCAGCCTGCGTCTGCTCCCTCACGCTTCACACCTTTCCCCAGCAAGGAGCTCGGGGGACGCGGCGGGCATCCAGAGAGGTCTCTCATCTGCGACCCCTGGCCCTCTCCGCTTGGCACTCTGGCCTGCCCACGGCCCAGCCCAGGACTTCTGAGGCGCCAGGTGGCTTGGAGGTGGCAGGCTCTGTTCCTCCCGCTCCCCAGGACATGGGCTTGAGGGTTGACACCATCTGTGTGCCACTGAGAGAAAGAACCGGTCCCGCTCTCCCCTCCCACTCTCTGGGGGTTTCTGGCTGTGTCCACCATAGACATGCAACAGGAAAAAAGAAAAAAATGAGAGGGCTGGTCTGCAGAAGCCACTGGAAGGATAGGCAATCAGCTGTCTAACTCTTGGCCTGCCCTTCCGTAACCCACAGGCCCCTGGTGGCAGCCTGGGACAGGCATTTCCTGCCCTAAGGGCCTCAAGGAATGTCAGGATCCCTGCCCAGTTCACGGGATCAGACGGGTGCCCCCCCCCCCAGGCCAAAGGCCTGCTCCCTCATTAGAAGCTTAGCATGTCCAAGCTGGAAGGGGTCACCCTGTTATTCAACAGACGAGGAGGCAGAGACTCAGCGACTCGCTCAAGTTTGCAGAGCAAGGCTCTGGCACTACCAGGGCCAGAAGGCCGGCATCCTGGCTGTCACCCCACACCCTCCCCTGCAGGCCTTTGGTCTGGCGAGAAGCAGACCTGACCAAGGTGACGAGCCCTCCCTTCATGACCACAGGTGTGTGGCTGGCCCAGCCCAAGGCCAGGTGACAGGTGCAGGATCACCCCACCTTTGTGACCCTGCCCGAGCCCCAGGACCTCTGGACCTTTCTCCCCATCCCCTTCCCCACAAGGTGCGCCCCTGACCTCCTGATGGCCAAGACTGTGGACGGCGAGAGGCCCAGCCCTCTGCTCGGCCTGCGCGGGGGCCGTATGGGCAATTCTGAGGACCAGCAGCAGGGCACCTGGTCACAGAGAGCCCGACCGGCACCTGCTGGCCGCTCTCGGCCCCTCAGCCCATTCCCTCCTCCTGCTGCCTCAGGTTCAAGGCTGCCTTTCCAGTCCTTTCTGATCACCAGGCCTCTCCCATGCCCCAGACCCTCCCCTCCAGGGGCTCCTCTTCAGTCAGCCAAGCAGCTCGGCCACACCTCTGTAGCATCCCTGCAGCGGGGGGGTGGGGTGCTACCAACACCCCAGCGGGGTCTCCAGGCAAGAGGGGGGTTGAGGTGGCGGGGATGAGGGAGAACAGGCCGGTGCCCCTTCCCTACATCCCCCCCGCCCACCAACCACCAGAGAAACGGGGATTTCGGGGTTGGGGGTAGGGCAGAGATGAAAGATGAGGGGCAGCAGAGGGGAGCCAAGCAGGGAGATGGGGCAGAAAGGCTGGCTTGCTCCGAGCGAGGGCAAGCATGCCCGGGGAGCAGGCTTGATCCAGAATGGTCCCAGGACAGCCACACTGGCCTCGGACCCAAGGGACACCCGGGGGGGGGGTGGCGTGTGTGGGGGCGCCAGCCGGGGAGGGGCAGTCCTCCCGCTCCGGGATCGCCGAGGGTACCACCGCCTCGTCCAGCAGCCGGGCCAGGGCAGGTGGAGGCAGGTGGCCTCTCCACGCCTCCATCTCTGCCGCTGCCGCCGCAGGCCCTTGCCTGTGCTCGTACCTCTTGTCCCCCTGAGCGTTCTGGTTCTGCTGGGTTCCTGGGTTTTGCAGATCAGGGATATTGGCAAAGTCATCCTGTTCGGAAAGCCCTAAGACCAAGGATAGCACCACCATCCTGCCTTCCCTGCCCGAGGTGGGCAGCCCACCGGCCGGTGGCGGGGAGGGAACGAGGAGGCCCCGTGGACGGGGGCGGGCAGGGAGGGGGAAAGAGAGAGACAGAGACAGAGACAGAGACAAAGAGAGAGAAGAAAAAAGCGTAAGAAACTGGCCCTGCAGGAGAGAAACCACACTTTAGCACTGTCAACAGTTGTGGAGCAGAGTGGGGTGGAGTCAGGGAGGGAGGGGGGAGGGGAGGTGTCCGCAGGGGCCCCTCCCTCCCCGACCCAGCCTGCCTGGGCGGGGGCGTAGCAAGGTTCTCTGGAGAGAATCGGGGGCAGGGGCTGGGCAGAGGCCTGCTAAAGCAGTATGTGTGCCGGGGAAGACTCTGGAAGGCTGGGGGAGGAGAGTACAGGCCATGGGGGCACGCAGACATCCAAGGTGAATTCATCGCCAGCTGAACAAAGGTCAGAGGCTACTTGTTCTGACCCTCTGGGCCCCTGGGAGAAGGGGGAGGGGCTCCGTGTCCAGCTTGCTTTGAGACTCTGCAGGCAGGTTTCCGCTCCCCAGTGGAAGGTTCTTAGAAAGCTTGGAAATCCAATGGGCACTGCGCCCTGAACTTATGGGAGCCCCTTATAAAGACATCTGGGGGTCATGGTCAGCCAGATGTCCTTGACACTGGGAACAGTCCCTGGACACACGGCCCATCAGAGGAGAACGGAGGTCCCTTCTGGCACACGGTGTGCTGGCCACCGCGGTCCTTCTCTTGAGTATCCCCCTTCCTGGAGATCCGGGGAATAACCACCAAGTCTTTTGGGTCCAGTTCTGGGGCCTTTTCCCTGGAGAAGCAGTCCAGAAGTCATCAAAAAACACAGGCGGAGAGAGAGAGAGAGAGAGACAGAGCGCAGGGGCCTGGCAAGGTCTGGAGACGTCCTGCAGATGCGCGTGTGCAGGGAGAAAGGTCTGAAAGAGGCTGTGGCCATCCTGCTTCTAGGGAGGCTCAGTCCAGGCTGACAAGGAGCTGCCACGTGGGCAGCAGTGTGGGGCCAGAGGTCAAGGTGTGACATTTTTCGCACGGGGCCCTCTCAGAGAACTCCTGGGTAACTGTGGGGTCACCTTGCATTTTCCAGGGACCAAAAAATGACCTGTTGCCCCTCAAAGCCATCGGAGGTCACGGCATTTTCTGGAGTTTGTGCAGCCCTGGGTTTCTCATCCAAAGAAAGAAAGGAGGGATCGAAGATGCAGCAGGCAGGAAAGCAAGTGTCTCAGGAAGGGCCGAGGGAAGGCTGGTAGCCTGCTGGAATGTTCTGGAGGGTGGGGTGGGGGGGAATCCTGGGTCAGGAATTCTGCCACTTCAACCACAGTCCGAGAGGGCAAGGTTTAGGTGAGAAGAGCCGGTTGTGGTTATTTCCTAGAGAGGTGATCAGACAGGGAACTGGATCGGGTGAGAAGCGGCACTTGGGGGTGGGGTGGGGGGACACGGGAAGAGGGGGGATGGGAGACGGCAGTGAGGGAAGCTAAGTGGATGCCCCACCCCCTAGGTCAGGCAGCTTTGTCCCGGGCATGTCACTCCAGGCTGACCCTCCTGCCGGCACCCGACTTTTGGGAAACAACTCCCCTTTCCTCAGGACAACTCCTCCTTCTCTTTGTTCTCTGCCCACCGGTACAGTTTCAGAGTTGGTAAAATTCCATTTGGCTGCTGGGGAGCTGGCTGAGCTGGGGGAAGGAGAACCCGGCGAAAACAACATGTTTTTCCCTGGTTAATGCATTTTTCAGATACTCCCTTTCGCTCTTCTTAAAAACAAAACGGCTCCTCTGCATAAATTCCCAATTTGTCATTCTCTCCAGCAACACAGGCTGCAAGGGTGAGAAAGAGGGGCCAGAGGAGGGTCTGGGCAGAAGCGGGTGGTATTGGGGAGGGGGAGGTTCACACCCATTACAGAGGAGGAACAGAGAGGGGGTGGCGTCCTGGGAGGCCTGGCTAGCCCTCCCGCCCTGGCTCTCTACCTGGACTGGCATTTGGGGCAGAAGGGCCTCAGAAGCACAGGGGTCAGAGGTGGGCAAAGTACAGCTGGTGGCCTGTCTTCCGACAGCCCACAAGCTAAGAATGGCTTGTGCGTGTCTAAAGTGTTGCTTTAAAAAATGTGATTGAGACCACGTGTCCCACAAAGCCTAAAATATTTATAATCTAGCCCTTTACAGAAAAAAAAAAATCGCCGACCCCTGCTTTGAAGAATGACACGTGGTGGTGGGGGGGGCTGGGTGATCTCTAGAGGTGGCAGGTGAGGGGCCCATAAAGCCAGAGGTGGGCAGAGGAGCGTGGACAAAGGATGCCGGTGCATGAGCTCCGGATCGTCAAATCCCAGCTGGCCCCAGGAGGGCGCAGAGTGCTGGGAAGGTTGGGACACACAGGCTTTCCTGCAGCCGGGGGTCCTTTCTTCCCAGGGCCTGGGGACGGCCCTGCCCCGGTGTGATGGCTGCCAGGACAGGAGGCAGGGTGATGGCTGTGCGAGGGGTAGCCTGAGCTCAGGAAGAGTCGAGGGGGGCGGGGCCCGCGGGTTCTGTTCAAGCCGCAGTGGAACCAATTCCCTCCACTCTCCTAATTCACACCAGCGCCAAAGAAACCTCCACCTGGAAGCCAGGGGGCTCTGCTGGGAGTCTTGTCTCACGCAGGCGCTGGCTGGAGCCCCAAGGGTCCTTGGGTGGGGGAGAGCCCCCGCAGATGTGCTGCCTGGATTGGCCAAGTAGAGTCACAGGCAGCCCGTGCTGCCAGGCCGGGCCCGCAGGCCACTTGCACGGGTGTGGGAGGCAGAGCCTCTTCTGTCGGGGGGCCTCTGCCAGGGCCCGCACTCCTGTCTGCCCTGGAGCCTCAGCTGGAGAGGCAGGAGGCTTGGAGGGACCTGCTTGCCTTCAGGATCCCCACATCTTGCCAGTGAGCTGGGCCTTGACCTTGGCCTTCCCTTTCCTCCTCCCTTTCTCCTCTCCCAGGCTTAGTGCTGGTCTCTTGCTCCATGAAAAGTGCTCCCAGGAAGACCTGGGTGATGGGAATAATCCCCAGAGCCTGGAAGGAAGGTCATGTTAGGCTGGAGGAGGCGACTGAGACCGGGGACATAAGCCCAGGTCAGCCCTGGGCTCTGAGAGTGAGTACAGATGCCCAGAGTGATGGCGGAGAGAAGGTGCCCTGGGCAAGGGCCCTATCTGTGAGGGGGGTTCAGGGCATCGAGTGGCTGGCGGGTGGGGGGGGAATGAGGGATGGCTAGTCAGATACCCACGGTGTGTGCTTACTTCCCAGACCTGTACACTTGAAAGGCTCTGATTGAGAAAGTACATTTTCTCAAGCTTTGGGAGGGGGGAAGGGGAGGGACATCTGAGGTTTGTCCTCAGGGGATGGGTCATTCTGGGAGCTGGAGGACAGGTGGCTGTAGAAGGTCAGAGAGGCAGAGGACAGGGCTGATGGCAGGGACAGAGGAAGTGAGAGGGAGGGGAGGAAGTGCGGGGTGGGAAGGTGAGTGGTGAGCGGAGTCGGGTTACGGGGAGGAGGTGATCTGGAGGGTTGGAGGCAGGGCCGGTGCCCAGGTTTGGGGGGAGGGGAGGAGGCTGGCAGGGAGGCCAGGAGCAGCCTGGGACTAGCGGGGAAGAAAAGGAGGCCGACCCAGCGGCCTCGGTGGCATTGTCTAGTGCCCCCACGGCCTTTTAGTGGGGGGACCTTCTCTGAGCCCCGAGAGGCAACGAAGTAGTAGGGGGGAGCTGGGGTCCTCAGAGGGGTGGCTCAGATACGAATCCTTCCATGGGGTTGTGGGGGGGGGGCTTCGGGCAGGAGCCTCCAGCCACAAGAGGCTGGGGGGGAGAGGGGTTGGCCGAGTCTGCTCCCGAACCCTGGCGATGGAGGGCCAGGACTCATGCAGGGCCAGCCGCTCCGGAGGAGACGGAGGGGGGAGGAGGCTGGGTCGGGAGGTGGGGGCCGGCCCGCTCAAGGGGGGGACTTACAGGAAGGATTTCATGTCCAAGCCTCGGTTTCGAATCTGCCCCACCACGTGGTCCCAGCTGCCTGGGTTGGAGCGGCTGCGGCCGCCGCCGGCCGCCCGGTACTTGGAGCCGGCCGAGGCGCCCTGCCGAGCCTGGCCCCGGCCAGGGGCCCGGGGGTTGGGGCCCTGCGCCTGGGCTGCGTGGGCCTGCAGCTGGCCCAGGCTCTGGCTGGTGGTGGGCTGGCTGGGTGGCCGGCCCCGCTGGTGCTGGTTCAGCGGCTGCTGCAGGCTCTGCTGCCGCATCAGGGTGCGGGGTCGCTGGCATTTCGGCTCTCCCGCGGAGCTGGGGATAGACTCAAGGGTAGTGGCCGTGGACAGGGTGGAGTCCTCGAAACTTGGGGCGGGTGGAGGAGAGGAGAGAAAGGAGAAGCAGGTGAAGGGATCACAGTGGAGGAGAAAGAAGCCGAGGGTCAGGACTAGGAGGCCCCAGCGCAGGGCGCGCTCTGCCGGACCTCGCCAGGCCTCCATCACGGTTGTCGCCGCTGCCGTTGCCGCCACCACCTCACCCGGGAGGCCACCAGACCCCCGAGCCCACCCTGAGGCTCCCCAGGTCGGCCCGGCCCAGCCCACCCTCCGGCCTCGGCTGGGCTGGTGCCTGAACACCTCCGTGTCTGAGCGGCCGTGGGAGCTGCGGAGGCTGAAGGCTGCGTGGTGAAGGCGGCCCCAGGGCCCTGTGCCTGCCGTGTAGGAGGGAGCTGCTGCGGTCTCGCGGGGGGACCCCAGGAAAGTCTGCCTCTGTGATCTAAGTACGACTGGCCTTTGGAGACACGAGGAAATCCAGGTCAGCGCAGGGCTGGCCTAGTAAAGAGTGGCGGGTCTGGGAGAGCCAGGGATTCATATGCTTGGTCCACGGAGGCTGGGGACTGTCCCCAGACTCCCGACCTCTGCGTTATGGCCAGGGCCGCCGGTGCAGATCTTTGCCCTCCTTTCAGGCTTCCTTGTTTCTAGGTTCAGCATCCTTTCCTGATATCTTGGGAACGCCTCCCACTCAGAGGAGGGGGTCCAGGAAAGGAGCGGATCACTGTTCTGATAGAAAACAGGGTGACAGTGCATTTGCAAGAGCCCACCCTCCTAACAGGCCCGCCAGCATCCCTGAAAAATGCCGATAGGGGGGCGAGGACAGACAGGGAGCAGGACACGGCTGATTAGAGGTAGCATGAGGGCAGAGTGACCCGGGTTCAAGCCCCATCTCTGCTGCTTCCTGACTGTGGGACTTTGGAAAAGTGAGCCCACCTCTCAGTTTCTTCCTAAAACCCAGGGGAAAAATACTCCCGGAGCTGCCTCGGCCCCAGGGTTGTCACGAGGACCTGATGAGGTCTGGCCCAGGGACAGACGTCTTAGCTAATGCTCCCCATGCCAGTGGTACCCACAAATATCTCAGGAGATGGAGGTAGGAAGGGTCAGAGACCTACCGCCCCTGCCACCGGCCTCCCCAGGCAACTTGCTTGCTTGGTCCCCAGGCCAGAGATTTCAGCACATCCCACAGGCAGGGCCAGAGCTCAGAGGTCCCAACGTCCTCCTTGGTCCTCTCCTTCCATCTCCCAAACCAGTGGTCTAGGGCAGGGGTTGGCAAACTATAGCCTGGGGGCCAAATCTGGTCCCCCCCCCCCACCTTTGTAAATAAAGTTTTACTGGAAAGCGCTGTCAGTAATTTACATCCTGTCTAAGGCTGGGTGACAGGCGTGAGTAGTCCTAAAAGAGACTATGTGACTTGCAAAGGCTCCCATCTGGTCCTTTATAGAGAAAGCTTGCCGGCTCCTGGTCTGGGACCACAGGGCAGCCTGAGGGAGGGGCCCCAGGGCCTTGGAGCCGCTTTCACCACTGCGACCAGACCTCAGCTTTGCTCATCCCAAGCCTACCCTGGGAACCAAAGCACAACAGTTAGGCTGCCCCTGTGGGCCGAGAGAGAGAAAGAGAGAAAAAGAGGGAGAGCAAAAGAAGGAGAGAAAGTCAGAGAATAGTAAAGAGAGAATGAGAGAGAAAGAAAGTGAGAGACTGAGAGAGAGAGAGAGAGAGAGAGAGAGAAAGGTAAAACGTAGCTTTGGCTGGGGTCCTGGAGGGGGCAGCAGCCTTGCCTGGCTCAGGTCTGGAGCTGGGGCCACCACCAGGGACAGGCCCAAGCCTGGCTGGCCAGGTGGGGCCCACAGCTCCCTGGGGTCAGGCTGAGGCAGGGGAGGATGATCCTCGGACGGCCTCCTCCTCCTCCTCCTCCTCCTTGCTGGCCTCATTTTGGTTTCCTATCACATCCAAAATTAGTCCAATTTACAACCTCTCAGTCACAGGAAACTAGAATTGGTGCCTCCAGGCCTGGAGCCAGCGGATGGCACGGACGCTGTGGCCGGCCTGGAGTCTGTGGCCGGAGCAGGCTGAGGAGGGCGGGGTGCTGGGCCTGGCTCTCTGAGGGGGTGTGGGGCTTCCCTCCGAGGCCTTCCTGAGGCTCCATGTCAGGGCAGAGATCCACGTGTGTTCCCTCAGGCCGACAATCAAATGCGGTCTCAACACGGGGGCCCTTGGCGGTCCCAAAGGGAGGCATCACAGGCCTTTGGAAGAGACCCGGGAGGAGCCTGATTTGAGGGAACGGGACAGCCCACAGCCAAGAAGGGGTCTTCTAGGTGAGAGGCTGCTTCCTTCACTGGGAAGGAGGCAATTCTAACAGCTGAAAACGGAGCCTGCGTCCCAGTGGGTGAGGATGGTCATAGCTCAAAGGATTTAGAGCCTGAAAGGGCTCAGCTATGGGCAAATGGAAGGTTCTAAAAGCCCAGATGAGAATGAGGCTGCCCCACGTGGAGGAGGAGAGAACACGCTCTCTGCTGAGAACAGGGGGCCAGCCCTGTCTCCGTGCCCCAGGAGAGGTGCGTTGGCCAGCTCAGAGAACTCTCAGAAAGGAAACAGCCCTTCCGTCCGACGTCCAGACCACCCTCACCAGAAAAGAGAAGCTAGCCAGGGCTCGACAACCCAACCGCCAGGAACGCACAGCCCAACCGCTGATCGTGGGACAGCTCCCTGCCCAAGACTGGGACAGCCGATGGGGATGGCTGAGGTGAGGATGGACTGATGGCGACGGCCCGGCTGCTCGTGGTGGCCTCGCAGAACGGATGGTGTCATGGTACAGGCAAGAGTGGGGCAAGCCGATGGAGGCGCCGGATGGTCAAAAATGGAATGGCTTGACCTCTGGGTCTAGAGCCATCTGCTGGCTGCAGGAGGGAAGGCCCGGTGGCAGATGAGCGGCTGAGAGCGGGCCAGCTCCCAGGGGTGGGGGTGGGGGATGGGATGGTCCAATGGCTGAACAACCACGGGTGGCCCCCAGGGGGATGACCTGACGGCGGGGACGGGGCGGCCCGTCACAGAGGATGGGATGACCCCAGGGCTGAAATGAGGCTGCCGCACGCGCGGGGGCAGAAAATGGAATGACTCGGTCACTGGCGAGGCAAGAGACTGATGAGGGCGGCAGCCGCAGGCGGAGATGCGACACCGGGTGGCTGTTAGTTGCGTCCAATGGCAAGGATGACGGCAGCCTCGTGAAGGGTGATGGAATGAGCCAGGGGCCGAGGACGGCACCTCTGGGGGGGGGGGCGACAGCAGCGGGCGTGCCAGGGGGTCCCGCTGTCCACCCTGGCGGGGGCAGGCCCGAGCTCGCGGCTCCAGCGGCCATGGGGCCATCACTCACTTGGACAAGTTGAGCTTCCCTGCGGCCAGGTGGCTCTGCACCGTCCGCCAGCGGCCTCTCCCGGCCTTGCCGCCGCTGCCCGGCTCGCTGGGGGCAGCCCCGCCGCTTCTCGAGGCGTCCTCTCCGGGTGGCGGCACCGGCGCCGGCTTCTCCCCCAGCGGGCCTTCCCGCTCCACCGCCAGCCCCGCCGCCGCGGCGGCCACTTTGGCGCCCGACAGGAGGGTGCCACTGGGGGCACGCAGGAGGCGGGACGCCGGGGGTGGCGGTGGGGGGGAGAGGGCAGGCCACACGTGGGGGTGGGGGTGGGGTGGGAGAGGAAGAAAAACAACGACAGATAAAAGGAAGAGAGAGACAGCGAGAGAGGAGGAGAGAGACAGACGGACAAGAGACAGACAGAGAGAGAGAGAGAGACATCAGCACTGCAAATGGGTTAGCGGCAGAGCCTGCAGAGAGAGAGGGGGGACCGGGCGGGCTGGGGGGTCGGAGAACAACGCACCACGACAACGGAGGGGGGGCCCCTCCCCACCGCCTGGGGCAGGGGCGGCGGGGGTGGGGGGAGGGCAGCCACCTCCAACTCTATCCCACAGGACAACGAAGGGTTAACGACGGAGGAAGAGCGGGCTGTCCAGGCCAGGAGGCCCCAAGGCAGGGAGAGAGAGAAAGCCGTGTTAGTCAGAGTTCATCACCACCACCACCGTCACCGCCATCACCGCCACCGCCACCACGACCACCGACCACCGACCACCGACCACCACCACCGAACAGCCAGGGCAGCAGCGCACAGCAGGGGGGAGAAAGCGAGCCACACCGAGAGGGAGGGACCGAACGGGCAACCCCATCCTGACTGCACAGAGGGGGCGTGGGGGCCGCGGGCCCAGCTTTGGGGGGAGGGGTGTGGGCACCGGGGGTGGCTGCAGAGGGGCTCTCCTGCGTGGCTGGCCCTGGGGGAGGGGGCGGGAGAGGGGCAGGCAGGAGGGGGGGAGGCAGGAGGGGTTGCTCGTCTCCATGGTCAGCCTGCCCATGGGTGCATGGGTGGGGACGTCCGGGGAGAGGAGCGGGGAGGGGAAGTGAGGGCCGGGAGGGGGACGGAGGGCGTGCGCGGATACTCGGTACATATGATCAAACCAGGTAAAGTCACTCACTTGAGGGACAGTCGTGGGTCGCCATAAGGGGCGTAGGGTGAAATGTTTAGAATAAACTCCTTGGGAGGGTAGGAGCTCCATTTCTGCTGCACTGTGCTCTCATTGTTATTCCAAAAGTCTCTGTCTAGATCGCTGGAGGGGCAGAGAGAGAGGGGAGAAAACAGGGAGATACAAGAAGAAGCAAGAGCTGCAAGTCCTGTGGGGGCAGAGGGGGACCGGGGCCCCGGGGGGCCGGGCACACACAGAGTGGAGGGGGCCAGGGTCTGCTCCTGCAGGAGGAAGAGAGGCGGCGGCACACACGCACGCGCCCGCACACGCGCACACGCTCGAGGGCCGGGAGGAGCCGCGCGGAAGGGAGGCGAGCTGCAGGCAGGCACACCGGAGCCTCGCGCCCGGGAAGCTGGTGGGAGAGAGAAAGGTGTTGAGAGAGGAGGGGAGGAGAGGGGGCTGGGGGAGGATGGCCGGGG
The DNA here is from genome assembly GCA_028646485.1 of Cryptoprocta ferox. Lineage (NCBI taxonomy): Eukaryota > Metazoa > Chordata > Mammalia > Carnivora > Eupleridae > Cryptoprocta > Cryptoprocta ferox. The sequence continues at coordinate 9,304,026 of CM053575.1, read as the reverse complement.
CGGTGGGAGAAGGAGAGGGTACCGGTTTCTGGCTTGGAAAGAGAGGAGAGGTAGATCAGACCCTGCTGCCAACCGGCTGGGTGGCCGCGCCCCGCCTCCCGCCCCCCACCTGGCCTTGGCCTCCCTGCCTGCCGAGCTGTAACCGCTGGGCTGTCAGTGCTCCCGGTGGAGACCCGAGGGTCGCCCTGAGGTCCCCCAGCCTCCTCTGCTCTCTCCGCTCCCAGGACACAGCCTTTCCGCAGGATTTGTGGGGTCTCAGCTGAGCGGCACTTTTCCACTCATTGCAGATGTGGTGGTTGTCACCCCCCCCCCCCCCAGAAAAGAGAAGCACCTCCAGGCCTCTGACCTTGCTGAGGGTGTGACCACAGTCACCAGGAGCCCTTCGGGTCCAATGTTTTGGAGCCTGTGTGGGGGGAGCCTGCCCTTCTCTGCGGGGGCTGATGGGTACACTCAGCCTCAGGCCCTTGACACGTACCTGACCTGCCAGCCACGGCAGCCTCTCCCTGTGCCCCCTCCCCGTCCCTTTCCAAGGTGGAGTCTGGAAGGGACCCTCGGCCCCAGTCTTCCCACCCCCTCCTGCTCTGAGACAAGTCATACCAACCAAGCAGATATGCCGGAAGCACAGGGAAATGTGGGGACTTCCGTTGGGGGCCGGGTGCAGAAGCCTCGGCCGTCAGAAGGCACAGCCTGGAAATCCCAGGAGCCAAGGACAAGGGGCTCCATCTGCTTGTCTGTCAGGCTCCTGGGGCCCCGAGGAGCAGGCCTGGGAGCACAGGGAGAGGAAAGGCAGAAGAAACAGGCCAAAGGAACATTCCGGAAGGGAGCCGTGCCTGAGACCTCAGAAGTGCATCTGGGGGAAGGGGCCCCAGGGAGGAGTGTGGGGTGAGGGCCTGGCTTGTGCTGAGGTGTGCCACTGCTCAAGGCCAAGGCGAGGGCCCTGTTGGGGGCGGGGGAGGGCACTGATGGGAGGCTCTCCCCCAGAGATGGAGCAAACATGTTCTTGGGGGACCTGCTTCTCCCCCGCCCCCAACCACTGGAGCTTGACCTTGACCTTGACCTTGGTCCTCAGCCTTAGACTTGGGAAACAAAGGAAAGAAACTGAGCTGCCACCACAGGCCCAGAGGAGATGGTGGTCCTGGCCCCAGGGGGTGTGGACAGCATATGTCTGTCCCCAGAATGCACCTTGGAAATGTCTCACAAGGGGCACCTGGGTGGCTTAGTCGGTTAAGCATCTGACTTGGGCTCAGGTCATGATCTCGTGGTTGGTGGGTTCAGGCCCCGCATCAGGCTCTGTGCTGATAGCCAGCTCAGAGCCTGGAGCGTGTCTTCAGATTCTGCGTCTCCCTCTCTCTCTGACCCTCCCCTGCTCACACTGTCTCTCTCTGTCTCTCAAAAATAAATAAAAAACATTAAAAAATTTTTTTAAATAAAAATAAAAAATAAGATAATAAAAAAAGGGAAATGTCTCACAAGGGCTCCCTACACAGGGTTCAAAGCCAAAGTCCTGAGCCAGTTTGCGAGTAGGGCAGTGGAGGCTAGGATAGGAGAGGCAGGACAGGTCCTCAGCACTGGGAGGCCCCTCCCTGGGGAGGATCGCTCATCAGAAGACCCTTTCGCTGCCAGAGACATCCTTTGGTCCCCCTCCTCCAGCATAACACAGATGAACGGTTGGAAGACCTCCTTTCCCCTGCCCCCTCCAGATCTCCAAAATCGAGGGCCATCCAATCCTAGGTCCTGGAGAGAAAGAGCCACCAGGGTCATCACTGCAAGGCTGGTCCCCCACCCTGTTCCAAGGAGCTTCGGGGTCCCTCATGTTGTCTGTTGCAATACTGGAAAAGAGGATCTTTCATTTTAAAAGTTTGGGAAGCACAGGTTCCTTTGCTGCAGGACTTCTCATTGCCTTTAATGTGTCAATGAATGCCAGTACCTCCAATGAGGGAGATACGGTGTGCAGTGTTTCCCAAACTTAGTTGGTCATGGAACCCATGAAGCCTCAATGATTCACAGAATAACTATGAATCATTGATGGGGTGCTTTGAGGAACACAGTTTGGGAAGCACTGCTAAAGAATGCAACTTCCCCGGGAATCTTGACCACAGATCCCTTCAGAGGAGGTCCTAAGGCCAGGAGGAGACTGGGCGATGGGTGAGCCTTGCTTCCTGCCACCCTACTGGCTTTGGGCCCTGGCAGGAGGTAAAGGCCTAGGGGCCTAAGGGCATGTAGACATCTGGCTTCCTTCCTCTGAGGCAGAGGCTCTGAGGGCTCAGCAGGGTGGGAGGGGGCAGGGGCTGCAGGGCTACAGAGAACTGGGGGGTACCCACTGTTGCCCTCATGTGGTCCCAGAGCACGCACGGGTGCTGTCCCAGCCCGCAGGGCCTGCCTCCTTGCTGGGTATCCTCTCCCAGGCCCTTTCCACGACTCTCCGGGACCACATGCATCCCCAGGTTATGGTCGCCTGGTCCAGCTGCAAACTGGGTTAGGGGCCTGGTCTGGAGGCGGCAGAGGGAGCTGGGCTGGCCCCACGTGGGCCCTCGCTGCCTTCGGGAAGCCTGGGGCCTCGGCTTGGCAACAGCCCTTGAGACCTGCCAGCTCTCCGCTTTGAAGACGGGAGAGTGTGCAACCAGACCCAGCTTCAAAGGCTCCCCGAGGCCTCCTCCTGAGCCTCCTCCCACCCCCAACCTCTGGCAGACACACCCCGCCACTCGCCCCCCCCCGCCCCCCCACCCCAACCCCAATGGCCACAGACACACACCCACCGGAAGCTGCTGTGATGGCCCCAGACAGGGTCAGAGCTAGAGATGAAAACCGAGGAGGAGCGGGGAGGGAGCCCTCGGGAGCAGGGAGTGGGGAGACAAGAAGGGAGAAGGGTGGACTGGAAGGGGGACAGACCAGGCAGTGGGAAGGGGGCAGGAGAGAAGGTGGGGGGCAGGGAGGCTGGGGGCCCTGAGTTAAAGGAAGGGAGGGTGGGGTGGCTCGCCTTCAGGCCAAGCCCCTTGCTGGCAGGCTCAGCCCTGGACAGGCTAGGTTGGAGGGGCGCCCAGCCCTTCCTCAGCCTGACAGCCACCCAGTGAAGGTTCAGCAGAGAGAGAACCCTCACCCTCCGAGCCTCTGGCCAGGTGGGGAGGTTGGGGAAGGGGCTTCCCTCGGTGTGTCCCAGCGACCCTGGCCAAGGCAGTTGGTCCGGGGAAGGCACACCTGCCTACTGGAAGAGGGCTTGCAGAGCGGGGAGCCTGGGTGCGTCAGAGGCAAGACAGGCCTTGGGGACCAGCAGTGACAGAGAAGGGAAGAATCCCCATTCCTTTGCTTCCCCAAGTGGCCCAGCACTGAGATGTGCCCACCTTTCAAGTCACCCTTGGGACACTGCTGAGGTCTTCAGTAAGAGTGTGAGCACCCCAGGAGAGGGGATCCCAGCAGTGGGGGGGGGGGGCTGGGGGAGGAGCTTGGATATGCAGGGGAGCTAGGAGGGAGGGTGGGGATGGTGTGTGATGTGGAGGAACCAGCAACCAGGGTTGAGGGAAGAGGCAGCCAGGGCTGGGAGTGAGAGCAGCCAGAAAACGGGGCTAGGGTCCTTGGAATGTTGTGAGGGTCTGGGGGGCATAGGCAGAAAGGGTGGAGCCCCTGGGGCCACCCTGAGGTGCTAGGAGTGTGCGGGTGGGGGGAAGGGAGAGAGAATGGCCCCAACGTGTGAGGGGGAAACTGAATGCATGTGCTCTGGGGAGGGGGGAGGCTCCTCCCACTTGGGCTGCCTGCGTGCTCCCACCCCAAACTCGAAGCCTGGCACCTACTTGATGGCCTTCTTCTCACTGCGCCCACGCCCTGAGTCTGGCGTGCCCACGGTCTCCAAGGAGTTCTTGTAGCGTTTGCCCTGTGGAGACAGCACCTGGGTCACTCTTGGGAGACGGGACTGTACCCTCTCAGCCTCCCCAGAACGGGCCTGGGTGGGGGAGTGGGCTGGGGCCCGGCCTTGGCAACAAGATCTGGGGCCAAGGTGTGAAGGTGTCATCGTTGTGGGGTTAACTCCTTGACCCCATAAGGCTCTAGGACCTACTCCGCCCCTTGACTGGCACCCCATCCCTGATCACCAGGGATGGGGCCCCTCCGATCTGCCTGTCTCCTGGGGCTCTGGCCGGGCTCCCAGAAACACATCTCCCTCTGCCACGGACAGACGGCTCTCAGGCGCCTGGCCACGTCACACTGGCCACGTCACCGCTCCCAGATGGTGGGGGTGGCATCCTGCAGGGCAAGGTTGGCAGTGGCCAGTGACGTGAACGGCGGGGGCAGGGAGAGGGCCTCGTGCCCAGTCCTGCCCAGGATTGTGCCCAGCACTGTCTGGGGGCTCCCTGGGGTCCTCCTGCCTCGGGCATTAAGGCAGAGCAGGGCCGGAACACTCTCCTTTAGAGGAAGGTGGCCTTGGGAAGAAAGGCTGCCCCCCCAGCTCTGAGGCTGGGACAGCGGGGCCAGCAACCCAGAGTTCCTCACACCTGCCTGAGTGGAGGGGGAAGGGCACGGCCCGCAGTCCAGGCGCTCTGGGTCCCCTGGCTCCAGGAAGGGCCACGGCTGCGCTGGGGACTGGGCCTGCTGCCGGGAAGGTGAGTGCCATTCACCTTCTCGGTTTGGGTTTCTAAATTTAGCTCATGCAGAGCCAGGCACCATTAACATTCCTGGCTGCCACCAAGCGTCCTCACGTGCACCCATGGGCCACGGGCCTGGGGCAGGCCTGGGGTTGACGCGGGCAGTGGGGTGGCAGCACACACACACACACACACACTCACTCACTCACGCTGACATCTCACAGGTGCACTGACAACTCAGCCACAACACTCAATGACTCCACCCTCCCTAAAGCAAAATAAAAGCCGCGCCACCATGATCCCCGTGCTCTACCATGATCCTCGTGCTCCCCGACACTCCTGCCAGCTGCAGCCCCTGCCAGGGTGCGGGAGCCGCCCCGGGCAGAGGCAGCAGAGCTCACCAGAATGGCGTGGGTGTAGGGGGTGGGTCCTCCGCCTGTGTCTAGCGCCCCCACGTCTCAGGGGCGACTGGGGCCTGGTCCCAGCAATGCCACACCTTCCACCATGTCACCCTGGTTGAAGCCCGTTGCCCTCTCTGACCTCCTTTTCCTCCTTTCTGAAGAGGTGTGCTGTCTCCAGAGGAGCCCCGGTCCCTCATCCTTCCAGAAGGATCACAGAAATTACTATTTCTCTCCTGACTTACTTCAGCTCCCACCCTGGGGAACACAGCCCGAACTGGCAGGGACTCTTTGGTCTCTAGTACTCGGTGTGGGAGCTGGTACCCCGCAGTTCTCAAAAACACAAAAAAAGATCACATGGGACGGCCCCCTCACCCCGCCCCTGCCCTGGGGACTCAGCCCCAGGCTACTGTCTCTGAGCCAAAACTTTGAGAGTTAAAAAAACAGAGCTATTGGATCCTCAGAGTCCACAAAAGCTGCCCCCTCTCAGCTCCAGCTCTGCTCTGTCCCATCATTACCCAGAAGTTCAAATCCCGAACAATGCCCAGTCTGGACTGGGAAGATCAGGGCCCGGAGCTGCTCCATGCTGGCCAAGCGCCCTTCTCTGGACAGGACACAGGGAGAAGCCCCGTCCCCAATATTCTCCCACACTTCAGGCAGGGTGGCCCAGGGAGGGCCCCCCAACCCCACCCCTCACTCCCTCTCCTCTTTCTCCCTGGCCCTGGCTGGAGAAGCTGCCCCACGTCAGTGTCAGCACCTGCTTTCTAAGGCCGGTCAGCTGCCCCTCCCCCAGGCCAGGCCTGGCTGCGGTGGGCTGGCCCCAGTTCATCTGGGGCCTGCCCCTCTTCCTCCTACAGCTCAGAGAAACTTCCCCTCTGGCTGCAATGATTACTCTGAAGCAGGAGCCGAGATGCCATGGGGACAGGACAGGACTGAGGGCAGGGCTCGACCCGGTGGGGCAGGAGTGGGGGGCAGGGCAAGTTAACAGAGCAACGACAGGAAACCCAGGCAGCATCCAGGAGACACTGGGTGGCTCCGGAGGAACCCAATACCATCAGCCTGCTTCGCAGGGAGGGGGTTGGCCAGGCTGATCTGGAAAAAGCCAGCTGGAGATTAAGGAAGTTATTAATGTTTGGAAATGGGATCTGGGCTGTCAGGGTGTCACATCACTGCTGCTGGGGGGACAGGGGGGCAAGGAGAGCCCAGCAACTGTGCAGGGAACATTTTAAAGCCCCTTCCATAAAGCGCAGACAGCCCAGGCAGAAAGCTCCCAGGCTCCTCTGATGTGGGGGGCTGGGGGAGGGGTTGTGGCAGGGTTGGGGGCTGGGCAGCTCAGGGGAGAAAGTCAAAAGGGACAGACTGTGGCTTGGACCCCTGGAGAAGTCCCTGGCTGGAGGCTGGGAGGAGGGGCTGGGGCTCTAAGATGCCCCCACCTGCTACAAAAGCTGTCATCTTCCAATGCTGGTCCCCAGGTGAGTGGGGTGGGGGTGAGGCTCTCACCACAGTGCGCGTGCACGCGCGCACACACACACACACACACACACACTGCAGCACTTACCAGGAGAGGTTGGGACAGTGGGGACGAAGCAAGCATCAGCTCACTCTGGTGGGGATCTGATGAGAAGCACATCCCATCATGCAGAGGTGAACACACACACACACACACACACACACACACACACACTGCACCAATACCCTCAAAGTCGACACAGCACAAAGCCCCCCACTGAAGGTCACCCACGGGGCCTGCTCATACACTTTCCTCTGCCTTCAAACACATACAGACAGATGGACAGGACAGTCCGACAGGCCGACAGGCCCCGCAACAAGACGCACAGGGCTGCAGTGTGTGTGTGCTCAGCCACTCCCACGGCCTCGGAGGACACTCGCATACATAGGCACGTGGCCAAGCCCCCTCCTCCCCCCCCCCCATGCAGACACCGGAGATCCAGGGACAATGCAGGCAGCCAGCCTGGCCCCACACACCTGCACCCCCACACCCGGAGTGGGCCCGGGTTACGCACACACTCGTGCTTGGGACACAGGGGGGGCCTTCTCCGTGACCCCTCCCCAGAGGAAGGAGCTCCCTGAAGCTGAATATCCCAGGATGGAGAGCCATGTTCCCAGTTCCTGAGTGTGCCTTTCCTGGAGACATGCTGGGTCATGGGCCTCTTGGGTCCTTCCCAGAGGTGTCTGCCCCTTTTCTTCCATAGGACTGGGGCTTGAAGCCCCCACCTACACAGTGCCCATGGCCACAGTCCTTGTCCTTAAGGCCCCTCTGCGGCTGGGCAATGACACCTGGCCCCCCACTCCCACCGTGCACAATCTAGGAAATGGAGGTACCTGCCAGGGATCCTTCTTCACCTAAGCCCAGGAAAGGCCCCACATCGGGACACCTCTGGGTCCACCTTTGGGAGTGCCCCACTGGACCCCCCAAAGTTCCCACTGCACTTCTGGGCTGGGGCAGCAGGACTGGGGTGGGGGGAGGAGGAAGGGAAGCGGGGTGGTGGTGAGTGGGGGTCTAGCCTTGCTGCCGCTTCTGGGGAATTGGTGGCTGCAGGCGGCGTAGACGGCTCAGCCCGGCTCCCCCTCCCGAGCCTTCGGGTGATGAATGTCCCTCCTGATGGTCTCGTTACTTATTGATGGCCTAATCCTGCTCGTTAATTCCCCAGCCCTCGTTAAAAATGAAAAGAAGCCGTTTGTGCTTGTACAAACCCCAAGAACCAGGATGGATGTGCGGGCGCTGGGGGTGGGGCGGGGCGGGCAGCGCCTCCTCATTGGCCAGGAGACCTGGCTCGGCCACGCCCAGCCCTGGGGGGGGTGGGGCAGTGGGCGGCAGGGAGTGGGGCGGGGGGCGGGAGGCGGGGGCTGGGAGGGGGCCCAGATTCTCCGTCTGCGCGTTCGCCTGAGGTTCTTTATGCGGCACGTGGGGAGTGTGTGCGTGTAGTGGCGAGCGTGTGGAATGCCTGAGACCCACGTCTGTCCACAAACGTGTCCCTAGATGTGTGGTTCTGGGTGTACACACAGACAGACGGGACTGACATCCAGGCAAATGCAGTGCGTGCGTGCGTGTGAATTTCGACGACCATGTGCCTGACTACGTGGGCGACCGGGTCATCTGCGCGCGCCCTTGAGAGAGTTCACGAGCCAGGAATTGTGGGGGGTGGGGTGCAGGGCCAGGCCCCGCCCCCGGGGCCCTCAGGAGCCTCACCAGTTTGCGCTGACACCAGTGGCAGAGGCCGCAGAGGACGACAGTGACGCTAAGGCTGACGGTGATGATGGCAGAGACCAGCAGGACATCGCGGGTGGGCGCCCCTGGGGAGGACACACACAGGTCAGACCCTCATTGGCCAGGGCCAGCCACCCTCCCTCAGCTCAGAGCCCCCCAGAACAATCACCCTACCCTTCCATTTGGCCCCCCGACTGGCAATTCTAAGTCTCAAGTTGTATTTCCAGCCAGGCCTTGCTGGCTGACCTTAGGAAGTTCCTTCCTTTCTCTGTGCCTCAGTCTCCTCATCTGTAAAATGGGAGAATTGTGCAGGTTGAAGTTCCTCCCAGCCCCTCCCTGCACGGGCTCTGCACGGGTCCAGAGGATCCGCACCATCCCCCAAACTTGACACCTCAAAGGGACAGGCCAAGCGTGCCCCCAGCCCAGCCAGGCCTCAGTGGACACTTCCAGTCCCCCTATAAAAGCCGCTGCCCCTGCACAGCCTTCCTGCCCGGCACCCTTCCATCCCCTCCAACACTGTGAGCCACAATGCCCGCCGAATTTGCCCAAAGGATGATGACTGGTTCCTACGGTCTCTCTCAGGTCGCCTGCGCCATGGGCACTAACAGACCCTCAGGAGTATCTGGCCCAAACTCAACAGCGACATGTGTCGTCAAAAAGGGAATTTCTGGAACTCTCTGACCAGCCCTCACCCCCTTTAGCTCAGCTCTCCTTGGGCTGGAAGTCCCCCCAGGTGGTCTCTGTACACCCTGGCCAGCCCTGACTCTTAGCGCCCAGCCTGCAGGCTCCAGCCCCACCTCCGCTGCCCGCAGTGTCATAAATGCCCACAGGGGCCACCGCGCAGCTTCCATTCCAAGAGCTCCGGGCTCTCACACTTCAGGAGCTGCAATGCTGACACACCTGCCCTGGGAGGAAAATCCCAGGTTTCTGTGCAAATCCCGCCACTTGCTAGCCGTGGCTTTGGACGAGTCGCAGAAGCACTGAGTTTTCTCCGGTGCACACGCGGATTAAACGTCCTCCCTGCCTTCTCCCAGGTGGTTGCAAACACGAGCCCAAACCAAATGCAAGGGAAGCAAACTTTCACCGGAAATTCTCATGTGGGGGAGTGAGTCGAAAGAGAGCGGCACGGATCACACGTGCTCTGTAAATATGTGTGCACTAGGATGCGTCCTAAAGGCGAGTAGACGCTGTTTATTTACAGAGAAGCCGGCGTGGGCTTTTCGGTGCCAGCGATGGGTAATTAAGAGTTGACAGTATCTGTCTGGTCCTGCTTCCTGCGGTTTTAGCTTCTGGGCTCCCAGTCTCTCTTGCTTGGCTGTGGGGCCTCGTGGAGAAGGGCCCAGTGGTCCCCCTGGCTCTCAGGGGCCTCGGGGCCCCCTCCTGCCTCCACTCTAGGGCTTCAGGCGGCCAGGTCACCACTTGCTCTCCCTAGAATCCGGCTTCGGCCCCGCCTCTCCCTTCTCAACTTCCTGAGCCTCCCAGCTGTGGGAAAAGGCCACCTTGACATGGTCCCCACCTGTCCACCTGCCAGGCCAACTAGGCTCCCTCCTGTCCCGGGGTCCACAGGCTCGGCCCTCAGGAAGTCCCTGCACCCAGTTCACTGTCAACCTCAGGGCACACAGTACCCAGGGGTTGGGACCTGGACAACCAGCAGACACCAAGGAACAGGTCCTGCCCTTCCCAGCCTGGGGTGGAGGGACACAGCTCTGCCAGTCTGGAGGGGCCACATCGGCCAAAGTTTTCTCAGGCCAAATGGCCTCAAGCTTTAACCTCCAGGCTTCTGAGGGAAGGGGGGTTAAGACAAGTGGGGACAGTGACGGCCATAGTAACCACAGGTCATGCCACCAAGGTCCCAGGAAGGGGGTCTGCACTTTCCCCAGCTGTCTCCACAGGAACCGCCCTGGCCCTGATGGAAGGGCCTGGAGGGGGCGGCGGTGCTATGAGGGCTGGGAAAGCAGGTGACCTTACCCCTTCCTCTGCTGAACTCACTCTTAATGAAACAAATTCCATTCTTGGTCTGAGCTTTCTTCAGCCACTAGCCGTTAAGAATCTACCATGAGGGGCGGGACGCCCGGGCAGCACAATCAGTTAAGCGTCCGACTCTTGGTTCTGGCTCAGGTCATCATCTCACAGTTCATAAGTTCCAGCCCTGAATCGGGCTCTGTACTTGATTGCGCAGAGCCTGCTTGGGTTTCTCTCTCCTTCTCTTTCCACCCCTCCCCACCCCTCTCAAAATAAATAAACTTTAAAAAACAAAAAGAAGAATTCGGCTAATTATTCCTGAGCCTGTCAGGCGCCCCAGAACTAGTGAGTGGCAAGACACCCAGCCTGGGGCTCCAGGCTCTGAAATACCCAAGAAAAGACCCAAGTTTGAGTGCAGCTTCTGTCTCTTAAGCGCTGCGTGGCCTTGGAAAAGTGTCTGAGCCACTCAGTGTCTTCGAGGAAAGAGATAGTGGCGCCCACCCAAGGGGTTATTATTAGGACTCAATAGATAGGTGTTGTTACTAAAGTTGATGGTGTTTGTTTTCTCTCGGGTGTAAACAGACGGCTCTGGGAGCACACATGAGGAAGTGACTGTTGGACGAGGGAGCTATCTAGGCAGGCTTCCCTGAGAAGCGGTATGTGGTGTGGTCTGGGGGATGGCTGTGAGGTGAAGGTAAGATATTCCCGGCACGGGGAGCAGCCAGGGCAAAGGCAAGGTGGGGGAACAGGAGTCAGCACGTTGTCTGAGGAGCTGGACTAGGTTAGTGAGGCCTGATGGGGAAGGGGCTCTGTCAGTGTGAGGGGCCCACTGTGTTTCGCAGGCCTTGGGAGCCATGGAAGGTTTTTGAGCAGGGGAGGGGCAGGATCGAGGTAGGGTGTTAGCAAGCTCTTGCTCTGATAGCTGAGGTGCCATGGTAGGAGGCCCCGCTCCAGCTGGGTTCCTCTGCCTGAACACCCTCTCCATGCACCCCTCCCCCCACACATCCTGGCCACTGGGCGATTCTCAAAGGCGCCTACCTCCTCTCTTTGCCGAAAAAGACAAAACTGTTTCGCACCCCCTGCTGTAGGAAGGGGGCCCCTGTCAATCCCAGAAGCCAGGGGGCACACACTTGGGACCCAGGGACCCAGGGAGTGCCCATCTTAAACAATTAGCATTCTGGGGGCAGGCAGAATGAGCACTGGGCTTGGAGTCTAGGCAAACGAGGCTGAGGCCGTTCTGGCCACTAACCAGCTATGCGGCCACGAGCAAGGCGCCCAACCTCTCAGAGGTCAATGCCTTCCTCTGAGGATGAGCCAGGTGTCCCAGGTGTTTCCCAGGAGCTAACAGCTCAGCCCTTAAAACAACTGAAGTAAGCCTTATGATCGTCCCCATTTTGCAGAGGGGGAAACTGAGACACAAGAGGGCCAAGAACCTTGTCCGAGCTCCTTCGGGTAGCAGGTAGGGGAGCCAGGGTTCGAACCCAGTCAGTCCAGTTCGAAGGCTACTCTCTTGGCTTTGTGTGCTCTTTGGAACTCGCAGGGTTCCCAGGAGTTTCTCCGGGGCTACGGAGGGGGATGCTGAGCAGATGCGGCCGCGGTCCCTCAGCCCCTCTCAACAGGCAGCATCGTCTCCCTGGCTCGCATCTTGGGCTCCTGTAGGAAGCTCCATTTGAAGGAAGAGGTGTGTTGCTAAGGAAAGCTGAACCCCCTAGATCGGGGGACCGAGAGCACAGGGCGGATGCGGTTATCTTACAGCCAAGGAGTCTGACCACCCCCCAGCCCCCCAGCCTCCTCCAGACAGCCCTCCCTCGAAGCCAGGGTGGAACAAATCCTTGTCACTGCAAATTGCATTGATGCTGTGACCGAAAGTGACATGGTGTCCTCGGCCGGCAAGTGCCATTGCCATCAAGGGGTGCGGGCGTGTGTTCTTGCCTGCCAGCCGGAGGGAACCCATGCCCACAGCATGGAGGCACTCTGTTTGGGGCCGGAAGGGGCCTCTGCCATCACGGAGTCCGGCCCCAGCAATGCCCAAACCCCCTGGGCAGCCCTGTCGGTGACAAGAAGGAGGCAGGCCCTCCGCCAACAGGCATCATTAGGGAGGGCTGCTGTGCCTCGTGCTGAGCCGAATCTGTCTCCCCAGAACTCCTCCCCCCTCCGTCCTCCCCTCTCTCCCAAGCTTGCCCTCCGGAGCTGCTGGGAACAAGCCGGCTCCCTCGGCCACATGACAGGCCTCCAAATCCTTGCCGACAGCTCTCATGTCCCCTTCCAGTCTTCTCCAGGCAAAGCTGCCCTGGCCCTTCTAACCCTTCCTCCGAGGACATACATGGTTTCAAGTCCCCTTAGCGTCAGCATATTAACATTTGGGGAAAGAAAATATTGCAGCCCTCGTCAGCCTTTGACAGGGCCGGGTTCCGCAACCTATCCTCGGGCAGAGGAGACATCCTGGGTCCCGGGGGTGAGACACAGACAAGGGCAGACGGATGACATCAGGAGGCCAGGGCGGCAGGGTGAGCCAGGAGCAGGGAGAGCCAGGCTTCCTGGGTCCAGTCCCCGGAGTGTCTTGGGAGTGAGGTGTGAGCCCAGGCTCGTTGCTGCCCCTCTCTCTGCCCAGGCCCGTGGTGGGCATGTCAGCTGACTAGAGCTCAGGACCAACGATGATCCAGGGGGGTTCTGTGGATGGCTGCTGTGCTCCTGACCATGCCACCAGCCAAGGAGCCCTCAGGGTACATGCTCGAGGAGGCAGCCCACCTCTGAGGGGGGACCAGATGCTCCCGTGCAGTCTTCCCCTCTAGAATGTCAGCTCCTTGAGGGCAGGGCTTGCGCTCTGTTCGCTACCGTCTTGCCAGGACCAAGGAGGGAGCCAGGCAAGCAGATGCTTGTTGAAGGAATGGGTGAGTAGGAACCTCAGGCCTCTAAGAATAATGATAATTATAGAGGCTACCATTTATTAAGCACCCACTGTGTACCAGACTGCAGGGTCCGCAAAGGCAAGGGCTGTATCTGCTTTGCTCATTCCAGACATTCTGTGACAGGCTGACATATGGGAGGTGCTCGGTAAATATTGTTAAACGTTCAGTGCTTGCATGGTGTCCTGCTTGTCACCCAAACAAGATGGGAAGGAAGAGACCGGAGAGGCTGCAGTACAGAGTCTGAGCCTCTCTTTTACACACACACACACACACACCAGGACCTTCTTCATTCTTCCCCCATGCCTGACAGTTCCTTTTTCTATACCCAGATGAAAAGCACCTCCTCCAGGAAGCCTTCCATAATACCCCCCGTGGGAATTAATGTCTCCTGCCTCTGAGCTCCCATCACACTGTGCCTGCGCCCTTCTTTCTGGGCGCAGCGATTAAGCGCCAGCGCCCGGGAGCCAGACTCTCTGGGTTCAAATTCTGGCTCTCATTCTTCCTCGACGTGTGACCTAATCGTTGCACATGCCTCTGCGTCCCCATCTGTAAATGGGCGCTAATAGTAGTATGGGCCTCCTGGGACAATTGTGAGGTTTAAAGGAATTAGCACATATAATGGGCTTAGCACAGTGCCTGACACAAAATGAGGAGGCAATAAATGCTATTATTATTATTATTATTATCATCATAGCATTACCACGTCCGTCTGTATTAGAGACATCTGGACCACGGAGCTACTAGATACACATCTAGTTTTTTGCCCACAGGACAGCAGAGGCCAGGCGTCCTGTCTTACTCAGGTCTGGGCACCCCACTCCCTACCCCAGGGCTCGACCGAGACCAGGAGCATCAGTGAATGCCTATGGCAGGAATGGGGGGGGCGGAGACAAGGGGGGTTTGGCGGGGGGGGGGGGGCAGCAGCTGGAAGCCGGGCTGGGCTTCAGGTGTGAAGGGCAGACCTGAGCCCGCCCCCTGCCAGGGCTCTGCCCCCACTCCCAACTCCTTCTCATCTCCTCAGCAAGCCATAATTTATGGATGAACAGAATCAAACAGGACTGCTGGCTACTGGGACGCCCTGGGGAGCTGCGGGGGAGGGAATGGACTTCTGAGGACGTGCCCACCGGCTGCCCGGGGGTGGGGAGGGGAACGGGAGGGGGCCCAGAGGGGGAGGAGGTACACACACACAGGTCACGGACATGCACACCCACGGCTTGTACACACACATGCGCACACCAGAGACTCACGCTTGACACAGACAGCCGTGCGGCCCACACCCCACACATGTGCAAGTAGGCACACCACACACACGCGCGCGCACACATACACACACACAAGCCACAGAGACTCACTCCTTGCACAGATACCCATGCTTATTCACACACGTGCGAAAACACACACCTGTGCACAGATCCCCATGTACACACAAGCACACACATGCACAAGCCGTGAAGACTCATCCCTTGCACGGACACTTGTGCTCCCACTCACACACACCCACGGCCATGGCCATAAGTAGATGTCCAGCCCACTCTGCCATCACGTGGCCTAGGTGTCCATGCACTTTCTCTGGCCTGGAATTCTCTCCCCTGTCCATTATTCGTCTATTCAAATTCTCTGCCCTTTTTAAATTTTTTTTAATGTTTATTTATTTTTGAGAGAGACGGAGCGTGAGCGGGGGAGGGGCAGAGAGAGAGGGAGGCACAGAATATGAAGCAGGTTCCAGGCTCCGAGCTGTCAGCACAGAGCCCGACGCGGGGCTCGAACCCATGGACCTCGAGACGGTGACCTGAGCCGAAGTCGGACACTTAATGACTGAGCCATCCGGGCAGGCGCCCCCCTCTCCCCACTCTCCCCACCCCCCGTCTGTCCTTCTTAGGGCAGAACAGCAGGACAGGGAATAGACCTGAAGGCAGATGACCTGGATTCCAGTCACAGCTTCGCCCCTGGCTGGTGACCCCAGGTAAACTAAAGCCCATTTGGGGACCTCAGTGGTTCTCCTTCAAGCGATGAGAAGAGCCCCTGACTTCTCATGCTGGGGTCCCGTCGACGTACAATAATAGCTCACGTTAATTGGGTGCGCACCTTTGGTGGCTGACAGGAAGCTTGCACAGGCCATCCCTTGTGATCTCCCCAACCTGGGACCATTATTGGCCCCATTTCACAGAGGAAGAAACAGGCATGGGGAACGAAGGCAATGTGAGCCTGCCCTTTGCCATGGCTGCAGAGCCTTCCCTCTGGGTGTGACAGCCTTCCACGAGGGGCTACTGCATGGCCTAGCCACACCTAACTTTCCTCCCTCCTTTAAGAAGGCTAACTTCTTTCACGCTTGAGGCTTTGCGGCACAAACGCTTTGCTCTGCCTGGAATGCCTTCCTTCCGTCTTCTACCACTGAGATCCCTAGACAAGATGGTCTTCGTTCTCTCCCACATTCCTTTCTGCCTCCCCTGTAACTATGGAAATTCATCATTGTGGGTTAATAACGAGCACTTTCTGTCTCCTCCCCCCCCCCCGCCACTGGGAACACCTGGAGGGCCGAGACCCCCAGATCACTCATCTCTGTAGCCCGAGCTCTGGTACCTAGGAGAGGCTGGGGAAGTAAGTGCTGAACAAAAGCTTGAAGTTATTCAAGGCCCCAGGTAAGCCAGCCTCTTCCAGGAAGCGCTTCTTGATGACAAGGGACTCGCAGGGCACTCTCTTCATTCTCCAAGCTTGAATTAACTGACCTTCTGTCCAATGCCCTTTCCTGGGGGATTGGAGCCAATGGGGGTAAGATCGTGTCTCCCTGTCGCTTGGGGTCTCCCACAGCTAACAGCCCAGGATATGACACAGGGAAACTGCTGGCAATCTGTGCACACAGACTCTTTCCCCCAGACTCTGCTTGCTCTTGCATACTCGGCTGGTGACACACACACTCTCCATATCCAGGCCTTCCAGCATTGTCCCCACCCCCTCCCAACCTAGACTGCTTCCCTCTTTGGGGATCCCCAGATCCCGGGCCCTTGCTATCCTTACCAAATAGGTTTCATCACAGTAACTGATGTGTGCTGGACATTGAATCATGTTTACAGTCTTTAGCACCTCTGGAGATAAGTACTCTCCTGCTCTCCCGAAGAAAGAAACTGTGGCTCCAAAGGGTTAAATACTTGCCCAAGGGCACAGAGCAGAAGTGAGGGAAAGCTCAAACCCTACAGCTCTCTCTCTCTCTCTCTCTCTCTCTCTCTCTCTCTCTCTCTGTTGTTCCACCCGAGGGGAGCTGAGCCTTGAACCGAGTCACTCTGAGGACAGAGCCGAGAGAAGAAAGAAACTGAGTGAACGAACACAAAATAAAAAAGCGGTCAGGGAGAGGAATTTCCCCCAGATTTTTACCAAAGAGCGTCCTGCCTGAGTTACTCCTGCTAGTGTTTCAGAGACTCCTCTCACACACACCCTTCCCAGGGACCCTTCCTTCCTCCACTGGCCCAGCCCATAGCCGCAGGAAAGCGCCCTCATCAGAGACAGGTTCAGTCCCCCTAAAGGTCCCCAAGCAGTCTGGGGGGTGGGCCCCTGGGGTTAGACACAGATGAGCAGGAAACAGAGAAGGGTGGGGGTGGCCCAGGACTTGTCCGGGGCCCATCACTGGTACTGCCTAGGGCACAACCACTATTCCCGAGATAAAGCAGAGCGATGGTGGGGGTGGTTGGGGCTACATCTGCCAGCGCCTTCCTATCCTAATCCTGCCTCCTCCCACCTGATTCTGCACTACTTACGACACATCGTGCCCCAGCGCCTCCCCGCTATCCTTTGGTGGCTGCATGATGACGTTAGAGGTGGAAAGCAGTGAAAGCTGGAGTCACAGGTTTCCAAAGGAAGCACCCCTCCACGTGCCTGCTGAGCAGATGGAGATGCGGGAAGGTGGGAGGGCATTTACAAGTGCAGAGCCTACCATCCCTAGGAATATTTGGGCATGGGAAGGGGCGGCATTTTCAGTACCTATCCGACCTTCCTTTCCTCCTCCCGACCCAACCGCAGAGAAAGGCAGAGCTGGGCAGAAAGCAAGAGAAAAGCCAGTGAGCAAAATTCTGAACCCTAGACTGTCAGGCAAAAGCTCCGGGCTGCCTGTCACGTCAGATTTTCTGCCCTCTCTCTACTCTAAACGCCCCCCCTCCAGGCTGCCCACCTTGGGAAAAAGCAAACAAGATGGGTAGGTAGAAGGAAAAGAGAAAAGGGAGGAGAAAGAGAGCCAGGCATTCATTTCCCAGGAAAGCTGGTCCTCTGCCCTACCCCCATGGTCTCCGGACAGTCTCCCTGAGTGTCCTTCAGAAAGCCAAGGAGACGCCCACAACCCCTCAGGCTTCACCTGGGGCCAGAGCAAGGCTGGTGAAAGAGGAGGTCCAAGGGGAATTGTTTTGGAAAGTTACAAGTAGCTGAAAATAGGGGCTTAGCACGAGCAAGGCTCCTCAACCTTGACTGTAATAAAAACAGATAATGCGTGAGTGAGCTAGGGAGAGAGTGCTGGCAGGGGCCGCAGAGGCCGGCTGGATGCAGACGGTTTAGAATTCAGGGGAGATGCCAAGTGAGTAAACAGCGAATGAAGGATTGTCCGGATGGGCCAGGAGCCGTTCCAGCCAGAAATTGGACGGGGACCTGTCAGGATCCACAAGCACTTTGACTCCTCATCAGGGGAGCAGGGCCTGAGCTACAAAGGCCTCATCCATGCATTCTCTATGCCTCCTCTACCTTGGCTCTCTCTTCCGGCAGAAAACATGGCCTTGGTGATATTGGCTCACGTTTCTTCAGTGCCGAAGAGTTTACAAAGTGCTCCAGAGTTTACCTAGGGTTTCCCATCTCTTGCCATATTTAGTGGTGATGGGGGATCTTCTGCCTGGCGACTCCTCCCCTCAGTCACCCCCACCTCCCACAATTCCTGGCTTAGGGAAGCCTGGTGTATCTGGCTTCAGTCTTCAGCCTCAAAAGATGGAGAGGGGGATAAAGACCATCTGCAGACTCTAGAGAGCTACTGAGTCTGGAAGTCATCAGGGTCAAAGCCATTCAGGAGGAACATGACCAGGTGCTAGCTCTGAGTTAGCCTAGAATCAGCCGCCCTTCCCACCCACCCTGATCCCAAAGCCGATGAGCCGCCTGGGCAGCCGTGAAAATGATCATGTCTGTCAGTGCAGCAGGGGCCCAACAAAGGAGGAGCTTAGGTGGAGGGCTTCTCCACCAGGGGCAGGATCAGGGACCTGTGATGATTAAGTGCAGGCCTTGACCACTAGTTACTCCTATGAATAATGCATTGCTGTGCCTTGGCCTAAGTCAGCATCTTATTGTTATTAATAATACACAGCTGCAAAGAAGCTGAGGTTGGAATGGTGCGCTCTATTTTATTTGAGGATCTCAGAGCACTTAAGAGTTCCTCTTGCTGATGACTCAACTCCAGCTCCCCAAGTCACAGGCTTCCTTACAGGCCGAGGCACCTGTCCTGCCCCTTCCACCCTTCCACCTGATGCTGGGAGCCATGAAAACCTCAGGGGCTAGGAATCTTCCATCCTGGGATTCAGATTCTTGACTGGGGTTTTGGTGGGGGAAAGGGTACACATAATTGTTGCCAGCTCAAGGGTTCTCAGGGATAGAATAGAATGTGAAGCTGCTTCCAGGGATGTTTAGGAAGGAGGGAGAAGTCTAGTGGAAATCCAGGTGGGGAGAAATGGTTGGAGGGAGACCATTGGGGATGTGAACCCAGTTCTGCCACCCACTGTGTCGCTGTGGGTGTGCGGCCTTAGGCAACTAACTCAACTCTGGTCCTAAGTCTCCTCGTTAGAACATAGGGTGACTGAGATATCCTCTGGGAGGTGTCATTCTACCATATTCTGGGCTATCATTTGTACCACAAATATTAAGAGGGAGCCACGGAGTGCACCGTCCAGGGGTCTGTCCACGGTGCTGAAACAGGGACGGGTGGCAGCACCTCTGTCCTTGGTGCTGAAACCCGTTTCTGTCCCTTGACTGCTTCCTCCTCCAGGTTGCCCTTTGCATTGCCCCTAACGAGCAGGATCCAAAGGACCGGAGCTGTTTTCAGGACTGCAGCATAGTGATTCCACTTTCCTCTGCCAATCGCTCCCCGATCGGCCACAAGCTGAAGCCACGGAAGCGACTTTAAGAGCTCCCTTTCCCCAGTGAGGTCCTCAGATACTGTCCGACTCATGACAAAAAAAGCCTCCCCGCTAAGGTAAGTGCCACCTCCCATTCCCTCAGGTGGAGCCCGCCGAACTGCCTGCTGGAGGCTGGTGCGGGTACTGCGCTTAGAGCAGAAACACAGAATGTCCCCAGGGGTGGGGAAGGAGGGGCGGACAGTCCCTGTCGCCTTCTCCTCACCCACCCCGGGAAAATATGGCGCTTTGAGCTTGCAGCGCTGCCTAATAACCTGCACCTTCCAGGTCGTCCGACTGCGTTCCGGCCGCCTTGGGGCTCCATGCTGCCTGGTTCACAGCAAAGACTCAACCCAGTGGTCAACCTGGACCAAGCTAAACATCCTGCTCCCTCTTCCCAGAAGGGTGGGGTGGATCTGTTTAAACAAACACTTTTCCTCCGCAGTAGAGCCAATCCTACCAAAATGAACACAAAGGCTTGTAATAGGCCTCCCTGAGGGCAAACGCTCCCTATCTCACACCCACCCAGATAGGAAACTTGCCCAAAGCCCTTTTCTAGGAAAAAGTGGGAGTCAGGGAAGAAGGCCACAGCTTCAGCCCACTCCTGTTCCCTACGCCACAGGTTGGGGCTCTTTGAGAAGCAGATCTGCTTGGTGTTTCCAGGGACTGCTTCTTATTAGCCCCACTGGATGTAGAAATTCCCCTCTTTCCAAAAACAAACAGCAAAAGAAATAAAACCACCCGAACACAATACCCCAAAGCACAGCTTCTCTGGACCCAGGCAGGGAGTAAAGATAACAGTCTTCAATTACAGTAGATACAGATAATATAACATATTGAGCACTTATTATAGGCCAAGAACTGCTACGAGCTCTGCCAACTGTATCTCCTTTAAAACGACAACCCCTTCCCGGGAGGAAGCATCATGATCAGCATTTTACAGATGAGGAAAGTGGGGTCCAGAGAGGTGAGATGACCACTCAGGGTGGTGCCGCTGGTGTGTGTTGAGACTGCCACGGAAAACCCCATCGTCTGCCCTGAATCTTTCAGCTCTGCAGGTTCGCCACCCTTCCATGTTCTGGAAGCCTCACTGCCCCACCCCTCCCCTCCACATCCTCACATCTTATATGAGGGCAGTCTGGAGGAACACAGTAACACCTCACACTCCCACAGCACTTTACAGCCTGCAAAGTGCTTTCATAGCCATTGTCCGAATCAACTCTCACCATACTGAGGCATTTTTCTGATTTTAGAGGACAGAAAACTGAGGCACAAAGAAATAAGTGACTTTCCCTGAGTCGCACAGGGAGTAGTGGAACCAAACTCGGATGACAATGACGGTACTCCCAGCCCAGGGCTCTCTCCCTATTTCCTCAAGGCTGGGGTCCTGGGGGCAAGCCAGGGAGGGGGTCCAGGGGCTTCCGGAGACCCTGACCTGGGCTGCTTCTCTCCTCCTGGTCCCCAGGGGCCATCAGTTGGCTCCGCTCTACCTTGGAATGTCAGAGACTCATTCTAAATGCAATTTTTTTCCAGGCAATTACTTCCTACTAATTAGGAGACAAGGCTGCCAGTCCCTGGGCCCTGGACTGACCCCCTTTCTCAACTCGCAGGGGTGGGACATTGTGGAGGTACTGAGCAGCAGTGCAAGCCACCGAAACTGCCTGGCTCAGCCCCATGAGCCCCATCATCTGAAGGAGGCTGGGAAACTTTTGAGGGCAGGGGAGATGGTGGAGGAGTCAGGAGCGCCAAGGAACTGGAAGAATGGAGGCGGAGGTGGGGACACTGGGGAAGGAGGGACTCTGAAGTGGGAGAGAGCCGGGGGACAAGAAGTGAAGGGGCCTAGACCTGCCCATGCAGAGTAAGAGAGATACCTAGGCCCAGGAGCAGTGGGAGGGAGCCAGGAAGACCCGGAGAAACAGGGACATTTCTTCCATGTTGTAGGAAGGAAAAAGGAGGAATCTCAGGAAACAGAAAGACAGAGGAGGGGGGAGAGATTTCCCCCCTGCAGAGGGAAAGGGAGGAAGTAGGCATCCTGGAAAATGGTCAAAATTACTGAAGTGGAAGAAGGCAGAGAGAGGGAGATACTGGGAGACTCCGGGAAGGAGAAGGAGAGAGGAAGGACAGGGAGGAAGGAGGAATTGCTGAAGGAAAGCCCCGGGGAGACAGGGAGGAGAGCGGGGGAGGACGGCTGGAGTGGCAGCTCCCAGGGCCTCAAGAAGGGCTCTCACTAGTCATCGTCCTTGAGCCTCCCCCAATGTCAGTGCCCAGCCAGTTGGGCCCGCGTGCCCTCCTACGCAGCCACAGGTGCGGGCTAGCATGGTGGCAGGCCACCGGTCGGCTCAGGCCCCAGATGCTTCACTCACTCAGGGCAGCCAGCCGACCTCCCTTCCCGTCAACCTGCCACCCCCTCCATCGGGCTGAGCCAGGGACTCTCCTGGGTCACACAGCAACATGACCAGGAGGCTCTGGGACTATGGGGTCCAGCCTTTCTGATTTACAGAGGGAACACCCAGGACCCGAGAGGAAATGGTGCTTGTCCAAGTTCATATACCAAGTGGGTGATGAGGCCAGATGCAGAGGGCTCAGGGGCTAAGTCCCAGTGGTGGGTCCTGTTCCCTCCTGGGCAAAACCAGTAACACGAGACAAAGACAGGTCTTGGATGCTTGCAAGCACCCCTGAGCAGTCTAAGCCCTGTGGAGTATGGAAGGGAGTCAGGGTAGTCAGAGGCCGAAAGGGAAGCAATTTTTCGCCAGTGTTTACAAGTCTATTTATTTATTTTGAGAGAGAGTGAGCAAGTGAACAAGCAAGCACAAGTGGAGCAGGGGCAGAGAGAGGGAGAGAGAGACTCCCAAGCAGGCTTTGTGCTGTCAGCAGGAAGCCGGAACCGGGGCTGGATCTCACGAACCATGAGATCACGACCTGGGCTAAAATCAAGAGTCAGACGCATAACTGACTGAGCCGCCGAGGCGCCCCGGAAAGTCACCATCTCTGGAGCACCGGGTGGGAGCATTGTGCACGAGTTATAACTGCAGTTAACATTACTGAGCACTTACTAGGTACAATGTTCCAGCCACTTAAAGCATTGCATGCAGGATCTCATTTTCTTCCCACAATAACCCTATAAAGTATGTATTACTGTTATTCCATTATAGGGAAGAAACTGAGACTCGGGGAGGCTGAGTAATTGGCCAAGTCCACAGGCTAATCAGAGGCATGTTTCTAAATCCGGCGACTAACCACTGCCCGGAGGACCCATCCACCCTGGCATTATCTGAAGATGCTCAGATCCCCAAGTCCTCATGATCCCAGCCCAGCCCCAGGCCCCAGAGGCCAATGGGGTTATAGTGCTGGGTTGTAGGGACTTCTTGTGGTCCAAAGTGGGGGTGGTATCATGAAGTATTAAATTTGGACAAGGCTGTCTTTAGACACTGGAGCCTGGGTTCTAACCCAGGCTCTGGGGCTCACTTACTGTGTGACTTTGGGAAGGTCACTTGCCCTCTCTGGACTTGGTGCTCCCACCTGTGTCACTGAAGGGGAGAACCCGATAACAAGAGCTAGCATGTGCGTGGTGCTGACTCGGTGACAGGCACAGTTCCAGCCAGTTCATATAACATCAACCCATCACATCCTCCCAACAGCCCTCCGAAGTAGGTGTTGTCATTGTCCCCACTCTATAGATGGGGAAATGAAGCAATGAAAGGTTAAGTAACTTGCCCAAGGTCACACAGCCAATCAATACATAGCAGAACTGGGATTTGAACCCCATTGTTTAAAATCATTAATTAATTAATTAATTGTACGTAACCTCTACACCCAATGTGGGGCTTGAACTTACAACCCCAAGATCAAGGGCTGCATGCTTTGCCGAGCCACACAGGCACCCCACGAACCCCATTACTTTTGACCCAGAGCATGTGCTGGTCCTGCCACTCCGCATTATTTCCCTATTGAGTCTCTCGGCTCCTGCTTGGGGCCCCAGAGCGGTGTTCCCGTGTCCTGTGCACGGGCGTACGTGTCATCGTTTTTCCACCCGGGGAAACACACATGTCGTCATGGGCCCGCCTGATACAACACGTGTCTGCTCATGCTTCTACGCCTGCTCCTTCCTGCGCGGTCGCCCAGTTCCTGTCCGGACTCACTACGTCCGCTCGGTCATACAGCTCCGTAAGCTTTTCGGTTCCTAGAACAGGCCTGCTCCAGCATGCCCACATGCGTGCACACACATGTCCCCCTTTCCGGGCACCGGCTGACTCGCGGTGGGGGGGCCCTGTGCCAGGCTTTAGCACACGGCCACGTGGCAGTGACGTGGGCCACCACACCCCTTCTCCTCTGCCCCCCTCCAGTGCCTGGGTGGCTCGCACATCACACTGTATACCTGCCAGCACCGCCATCCACGCTGCCTTCCTCACGCCTCTCCCCTAACAGAAGCGGGCACCTTCTCCAGGAAGGAAGCAGGCACAGGCCCAGGCTGGCTCCCACGGCCTAAAGATGCCAGCCAACTCAGGGGTGGAGAGGGAGAAAGAGCCACCGGCCAGAGGCTCTGAAGGGCCTGGGTTCCGGGGTTCCCATCTGAAACTAAGCCCTCCCTAGGGCCAGAGGGCTGGAGCTCCCGAGACCCAGAAATGGGGTCAGATGGGGGATGGAGGGCATCTCTGCCCATCCCGTCTGACGAGGGCTGACGAGCCGTGCGGGCTTCTCTGGCCAAGTTAGCGTTGCACACCCCCCCCCCCAGCACCCCATCCTGGTCCCTGCTCTCTCCTCCCCCTGCCCAAGCATCTCGGAGTTCTGGGTATTTTTAGGCCTCAGCTGACAGGCTGTGAAATCGCTTCCTTCGCACCTCCCCAACCAGGCGGGGGCTGGAGAGGGAGGAATGGGGCCGGGGGGGCCACACACAGCCAATTCATCAGGCTGCTCCGGGGCTGACAGGTGCCAAGCAGCGAGTGAGGGCTTCCTCCCTTTCTCCTCAGAGTCTCCCCTTGACTGAGAGGAACCTTCCACTGAGCCTGCAGCCTGGGAGAGGAGACAGGGTGGGAAGGAAGCTCCACCCCACTCCAGGGACCTGGGAACAAAGGCTGTAGGGGATGCCTCAAGCACTAAAGGAGGCACTGGGGACACCCTCTGAGTCCAGCTCTGCAGCCAACACCAACTCCCAGCACTCGCTTCCAAGTGATGGGCCGGGAGACGGGCTGGCTTGGATCCTAGTGGGATCAGGGAGGCACCTGGCAGTGCAGCCTGGGGGTCAAGACCCAGCCTTTGGAGTAAGGCTGACTCGCACTCCCACCCCTGCTCTACCGAGTGACCTGATGGGACACTCCAGGTCCCTGGTGCGACCCCTCTGGGTCTCCGTGTCCTCATCTGGACAATAGTGGTAAAGCTATCTCCCTCACAGGACTGCCGTGAAGATGAAATGCGAGGCTGAATGTGAAGGACGGGGTGGTCTGTGGACCCACCAGGCCCTGCTGGAAGATTCTCTCTCGCCACCTTCCCTGACCTGCAGCCCCTCCTCGCCCCGCCCCCACCCCGTGCTGCCTTCCTCACTGTGATCCCCGAGGGGTCATCCTGGCATTATGTTCTTTGGTGCCCATCTGACCCTCACCCTCAGGGAACAAGTCCCCAGCCAAGGTGGGTAGGCAGTGTAGACCAGCCCCGCCGCCCTGCTTCCTGCTGCAGGGGGCACATACGCATCTTGTGTGCACATGGACCCAGATACCAACACGTGTGTGTGCCGCCAGCGCCGGGTGTGAGGGCGTTTGGCCTAGGACGAGGCCCCAGGGAAGTGGGAAGGCATACCCGAGCCCTGCTGTGAATGGACCCCTGTGCCAGGGGCCGTGGGCACGGAGAGGGAGGTGCCTGCCTAGTTGCCACGGAGACAGGTTGGCTCTGATGGGGTTCCGGAGCTCAGGCCTGGCAGCGTGAGCTGTGTGGCTCTCGCAAGGCCTGGCCCGGAGGCCTATGGTGTGCGGTAGGGTTCACAGCCAACTCTCAGGAGCATTTACTGTGGCCACTGGGCCCTGGACCAGCCCACCCTGGCTCTACATCCCTCTCTGGAAGGCTTTCTCTGATGCCCTCAGATCCCTAGGTAAGTCCCCTGGTGGTGGCAGCCATCCACACCTGTTGTGACCTGGTGTTGTCCCCTTGACTGCCCAGTACCTACCACAAGCTTTCCAAGGGTAGGGCCCCACTCCAGCTAACGCTGCAGACCTCCTGGTGTGGTGCCTCAGACTCAGCCCTGTGCACGGGAGAGACCCAGGAGGGGCTGGGCAAAGGTGGGAACAGATATGTTATCCCCGGGACTCCGGCTCCATATACCTGCCTCCAGGCTTCCTACCCTCCACTCTGCTGCAGAGCTAAAGTTCTTTAACAGAGATCTGCTTGAAAGTTGCCCACGGCTCTCCATTGCCCTAATTAAAAAAAAAAGTGAGGGGGGAGCGCCTGGGTGGCTCAGTCGGTTAAGTGTCCGACTTCGGCTCAGGTCATGATCTCACGGTTCGTGGGTTCAAGCCCCACGTCGGGCTCTGTGCTGACAGCTTGGAGCCTGGAACCTGCTTCAGATTCTGTGTCTCCCTCTCTCTCTCTGCCTTCCTCTGCACATGCTCTCTCTCTCGAAAATAAACATTAAAAAAAAATCCAGTTTTCCTATTTCAGAATGCCAGGACCTTCATAATCTGGCCCAACCTACCTTTCCCAAGCCTCAACTCCGGCTACTGCCCGCTCACAGGCTCCCTTCTGGCCACATTCAAGCACTCCCGGCTGCTCCAGCTGAATGAGACCCCACTTCTGGGCCACTGCATGCACTGTCCCCACCACACGGGAACGCCTCCCCCCTGTTGGTCACATGGCAAACTCTTATTCTTCCTTCAAAACCCAAGGCCCTGGACTACAGCTCATGCTCTTGGGTCTGCCGGTGTTTGCTGGAATCTCAAGCCAACTTCAAACCACAAGCTTCCCCCTTTCCAGAATGCTGAGGATGGAAGGGCTAACGCGGGTCATGTGCTTAGAACGGCACCTAGCACATAGTGATCACTCAACAGGTCTTTGCTGTTCTGAAGGTAACTGACGGCACTGCCTCAGTGGAGCCCTCCCCGACTCCTCCTCCACCAGGCCTGAAGCACGCATGTCCTCCTTGGAGCTTCTGGAACCCCCATCCCAGACCATCAATTGCTTGGCGCAGGATAACGGTGACAACAGTTGTCGTTGGCTTAGTGTTCACTATGTGCTGGGCTCTCTGCTAAGAGCGTTTCCCGCCTCACCTTAGCCTCGTCCTCCAACCCCGTGTGAAATAAGAACCATCATCATACTCATTTCACAGAAAAAGAAACTGAAGCCAGAACAGTGGAGTACCTGGCCCCAGGGACAGAGCAGGAGTGTCCCTGCCAGGATCCAAAGAGATAGCTGTCTGACCCCCAGAGACCTCGCTGAAGCAAGCCACCCCCTGCTGCGCATACATACAGGGCTTAGCAAATAGCAGGTGCACCACAAGGGAGAGCCTGCATTATTATTGTGCTGTTGTTGGTATCAGGGTATGCTGGGTGACCTGGGGGGGGGGCTTCCTTGGGCTGGACCCCCTATAAAGCAGGAAACCCCCATACCTGGAGAAAGAAAGTGAGGGCTCAGGGGGGCCCTTGGGCTGCCAGGGATGGGGGTCGGGATGGCGTACAGGACCTGGGAAACCGGAGGGGTGCCGGAGCGAGCAAAGGCTCGAGGGGGCTGTCGGGGGCCCAGGTTGAGCAAGGGGGAGAAGGCCTGCCGCGTGCTGCCTGAGCTGGCCACCGCTCTCCGGCCCCGCTGACACCACCCGTGGTAATGAGACGGATCCAATTTGTACCCAGGGCCCCGCCGGGAGCAGCTGCCACGGCAGGGTTTGAAGTAATTTAATTGGACACATTAGCCACAGAGCTACTCTCTGCTCCCCCCCATGCGGGGCCTCACGCAGGCACCCCTTGTGGCCTCCCACACCCCACGCCGCCCCATCCTGGCTGGGGGCAGCGCTCACACTTCACCAACCAGCGCCGTGAGACCCCTACCTACTAGGGCTGACCCCCCACCCCCCGCGCGGGTGGCACCCCTGCTCTCTCATTCCTGGGGCTCCTGAGGGTTCTAGAACCAGAGAGCCAGCCGGGCTCTGCAGGCCCCAAGGTCTCCCCTTTCTCTGATGCAAGGAGCAACTGTGGGAGCGCCCTGGGGCTGGGGCTCAGACCTCTCCCTCCTGTCTCCTCTGATGGGCACAACAGGTCACCCCCTTTCCCCTGAAGCCTGCCCAAGAACCCCCAGCTTCCTGCGCTCCAAGAAGGGCATCAAAGGAGCCAGGGCCACTACCAAGGTGGGGGGTGAGGGCAGCCTTCTCTCAGGGCTCTGGGGGAGGAGCGCATACACACGCACAGAATCAGACGTAGTACACACACACACACACAGAGGCGCACGCGTGCGCGCACGCCCTTGGACAGGCCCACCTGCTGTCGTGGAAATGTCTGTATCTGTACCCACCAAAGCCCCAACATCCCGCACCTATGCCTGCCGCACAGACAGGTGAGGCCCTCCGGCTCCCAGCAGATGGAAGCCTCAGGAACAGGGAGCCAGCAGGTGGGAGGGTGTGGCGGAGGGCGGAGGGCAGGCGGGATCCCTGGAGGGTACAGGCCCTGCCTGGCTGGGTATATATAGGGCCCAGGGAGGCGCCCTCCCCAGCTCTCCGTCACAACTCCCCGTGCACCTCGACGCACCTAACTACAAATACACTCATTAGCTGCTGTTTACAGCCTGCCCGGCGCTCAGACAAGCGAGCGCAGCTATTACCGAGTCCAGCTGGCACTGCACCCGCACCCGCGCACGTAGGTACACACGGCACAGCGCTTTCTCCCCGCCGGCCCCGCCCTCGCTTTCCACCCGCGCCGTGGCCCCACACGTTCAATGCCGAGAATACATCAATTCCCCAAACATCCCGGCGGGGCGGGCGGCTCGCGATCCAAGTCAGCTCCCCGCCCAGCCCCACAGGAGACACACCTCTTCCTGGGGGCCCTCCAGGTCGGAAGCTGTTACAGAGCCCCCCCAGAGCAGGCCCGACGACGCGCCAGCCCACCGCCCAGACCAACTGGGTCCAGAATTCCAGGCGTAGGTTCTGGGCACCGTCCAGCCCCTTCCACAGGTCCCAAGCCGTCTGCCAACTCCGTTCCAAGCCTTGGGGAATTCTGCTGGGTGAGACCAAAGCCATGCCCTCCAGACACGAGTTGGACAGGGCCCCGCAAGACTGCCCCTACTGCCTGGACAGTCAGGCACCGCCATGTCCGTGGAGCTGGCACCGCCCTCCTGGCACCACTGGCTGGGGTTCCCTTGCGAGGCAGGCGGGCACCCAGGCCGGGCCTGGCACAGGCTGGCTCCGGCACCTGGCCAGACCAGTGACCGTCACGAAAGAGAGAGCTGACCTCGCTGGCCTCCTGTGCCACCTGCCGGGCGCTGCCCACGGAGCAGAGCTGCCTGCGCCCACCTGGGAGGCACTTGGTGCCTCTGGGGAGACTGTTTGAAAGACTCCCTTCTGGTCAAGAGTCCCTGACTCAGGACTGGGCCTCCTGCCCCCCCACGAGGCCCCCCTCGCTGCTGCTCACTCCCCTGAGGGAAGCAGTTATTGAAAACGGTCCATCAGATTCAATAAGGATTCAAAGTCCCTCAGAGAATAGAGGGTGGGCAGGGAGTGAGGGTGGGAGAAAAGGAGGGATGCGCAAGGGAAGGAACCGCCCACTCCTCCCCTGCCTTTCCCTCAAGGCCTCCTGCTCCGCTGGGCTGGGCTGGGCTGGGCTGGAGGGGGTGAGGTGAGGGACAGCTCTGCCCTGGAACTCTGTGTTGCCTTCAGTGCCCCTTGGGCCGGAGCTCGGGGCCGGTGAGGGGCAGGGCCCAGCTGCCCAGGGCCTGACACCCACCTGTTTCCCTGCCTTCCAGCTGTCCGTCACCTGTCACCTGCTGGCCTGTGTGTCCACCTCCCCCCCCCACCCCCCCACCCCCGTCCAGCCTGCTCTAGCCTCTCTTCTCCAACCAGGAAGGGCTTTGAGGCTATCTCCCTCCCCACCATCCCCCAGTTCCTGAGCACCCAGCCCGGTGGTCAATCTATTCCCACGAGGCCATTAAACGGCATGACCCAAGGCCTAGGAGGGTCCTGTCTCCACAGTAACACACAGCTTGGGGGCACCAGCTACCCTGGCCCACGCCCACAGAAGCCATCCCACTCACCCAGGGTTTCAGGCCCCCACTCCCGGCCATGGCCTGTTGGGAGATCATTTGCTCTTCAGTTCTAGCCTGGGGCCCAAGCCTGACACGCAAGCCAGGGCGGTCTGGGCCTGTGCAGATGGGGCGGGTGGGGGGTGGAGGGATAGATGGAGGTGGGGGTAGAGTCTGACAGTGAACTGGTCAGAGTCAGGCCTCATGGGACCTTCCCACACCCCAACCCTGGTCCCCAATCCTGGGGGACCTTTCAGCCATACCCCTAACTCCTGCCCCACAAATCACCCAATGGCCTCTGCCCTTAACTTGTGCCCAGTGGGGGGAGGGTTGGCCTGGACAATCTCATGGAGCCTTCTGCCTTGAGAGAGGGTACCCACCATGCCAAGGCCCACTGCCCCACGCATGGTGTCCCCTACACTCCCTAAGGATGACCTTTCTGGCAGAACTGCTGTAGAGGCCAGAGCTCACTAACAGGTGGGCCAGACAAGACTTGGGGCACTGCTATCCCCAGGGCCAAGCTTGCAGAGCCCGGGGGGGCAGGGCAGGCAGCCTCAGGAGCGGACCTCTCTCCCAGCGCTGCTGCACTGGCCCAGACTTTCCCTCTCTGGCCTTGTGCGCTCACTCACTGCAAGGTCACCTCTCCCTTCCTCCCTCCCTGAAGCTGCCTGGCCTGCCCACTGCAACGCTGACCCCTGCAGGCCTGCTGAAGCCCTGCCCAGCCTGGGTCCTGGGTCCTGGGTCCGAGGGCCACAGGGAGGCCAGGCCAGGCCAGCGACAAGATGAACACAGGATGATGGCTGAGGGCAGCGAGAGGGCCACATGCCTTGGGGAGGGGACACAGAGGGGACAGAGAGGAGGTTGCAGGCACGGCTGGGGGAAGGTGGACGGAGTTTGGAGCAGAAGCCCATGGGATGTGTGGGAAGGGGGGCTGGTCTCCATCCTTCACTGGGCTCTGGCTTTTTCCCACAGTCCCTTGTTTCTGCAGAGCTAGATACCAGGAGTGCCTGGGGCCCCAGGCCCAAGTAGGTAGGGAACTTCGGGAAGGGTCTCAGCAGCAGGCTGAACCCTGTGGAGACCAGAGTGAGTGGGCGGAGGGAGGGGGTACCTCGGGGACACTCTGCATCCAGTCTGGGACGTGGGACAACATAGGAGACTGCACATTGTAAAGAGGTTGGGCCACAGGTGTTCCTGGGAGTGGGAAGAGGGGATCAGGACAGAAAAGGCACTGGCCCCTGGGGCACCAGAAGGAGGGGCCTGAGTCACACAGGAATTAATTTGCATATCTCACTCCCACCATGTGCCAGCCAAAGGGGAGGTGGGGGGCAGAATTCGGGGACACAAAGCCCTGCCAAGGGGAACAGAATCTGGGGGGCCCTGAGGGGACCTGGGGGTGGAGGGGAGTTGCAGGGATTCTAGGAGGTGGGCACGGATGCCAGGGGGTACAAAGGCTAGACTTGGGCCCCTCAGAGAGCCCCAGGGGACCAGGATCAAAGGCAGACTGCCCTCTCTGGCCCATTTCTGGCCCCATCAGACCAGCAGCCACAGCAGAGAAGAGAACCTCAATCCAGCCTGTTTCCCAGTGAGTGCCATCCCCACCCCGGCACCTGCATCTGGGCATGACAGGTCCACCCCTGGGGGGAGGTCTGTTTGAGGAAGGGGAAGAGGGAGAGGCCGGGGGGCTGCCAGTGTGCCAGGGGCCGCCCTTTGCCCAGAAGATGCCAAGCATGTCAAGTTGGCCTCCATGGAGAAGGTAGAGGTGCTCGGGGAGTGGTGATGTCATGGTGCCCAGGCGTGGGAGGAAAGGGGGGGGCGGGACAGGGGATGAGGGCACAGACCCAGGCCACTGGCCTCCCAGGAAAGGGGAGGCGGCCAGCATGGCAGAGAGAGGGGGAAGGGAGAGCCCTCACGGCATCTCCCCTTCCATCCTCATAACCTACACTTGGCCTCTGAACTCAGCGATTGATTGGTTTCTTCGAGGGCGATCCAGGCCAGAGAATGCCTCTGCCCTTGGTCCAAGTGCTGGAAGCTGGCAGCCCCTTGGAGGAAGACACCAGGGTCAGTGACCTGGGTTGAGACGGATGAAGGGAGGGGTCTCCAAAGGCAATGTCCCTTCAGCCATCACCTAGAGGACACTCAGATGGGCAGGAGGCTCCAGAGAGGGCGACTGAGTCTCACCCTTACACCCAAGCGCTGAGTGAGTGCAATGCCTGGCGCCCCCTCCTCAGTGGACTCACTGGGCTGCAGTGACCTGACAGCCGAGAGAGAGCCGGAGTCCTCGGGAGGCAGGGACAGGCTGAGGCTGCCCCTAGAGGGAGAACAAATGTGGGGCTGGGACAAGAGTGGACAAAGCTAGTGTCCACCGGGCTGCCCTCAAAAGCCTTGGGGCTCTGGGCACCTTCCGTGGAGGGCCTTAGAGCTGTCCCTTCCCCCAGGGTCCCCCAACCCAGGGAGGTCAGCAGCAGGCTTGGGTGTCTGGCTTTTAGCATCACAGAGAAACCCAGAAGCAGAGACCCCACCCCCCACCCCCACCCCGCCCCTGCCAGAACTGGCAGACTGGTGGGGTGCTGGGTCTGGGGTGGGGCACCCCAGGTGGGCGCTGAGACAGCTTGGGCAGGAGCTGCAGGGGACCTGCCTACAGGTGGGCACCGGGTGAGGAGGCGTCAGGAGCCAAGGAGGAAATGGCAGAGCAATTTCCCGAGGAAGGAGGAAAGATTCCTCGGCAAGGCTTGGAGGATGCCAAACAGACGTGGACTCCTCCCCGGGCTCCCTTGGGAGAAAGGCAAGGGAGCGGGCCCCTCTCCCTCCCTCACTCCCTCCCCCGACAGGACGGGAGTGAGTTTGGGGTTCTTTGCTCTCCCCCCCACCTCCCCAAGCCCTGGAGCACATTCCCCTGGCACCCCCATTCTCCCCAGTGTCTGCTCTCTTTCCCTTCAGGTACTCCTCTATCTCCCTCCTCACCGCTCCTGCGGTTTTCCACCCTCCCTCTCGGAAGCCCCCCTCCCCTGCTGCTGCACCAGATTCGCACCTGCCCCCTGGCACCCTCTCAATTCACAGTTGGCACCGCCGATGTCCCTCTGCTCCTCGGTGCCCACAACCTTGGCCCAAAGCTGCCTGGGATCCTCGTCCTGGGGTCCCCCAGCCCCGGCACCCGGGGGCACTGGTGCCGGGGACCCGGGGGCGCCTCCGAGGGCACTGCCCGGTTCCCGCGGGGGCAGTGGCTCCTCGCTCCGCCACACACGTTGTCCTTGGGCTGCTGGGGGGTGAGGGAGGGGGTAGGTCCTTGTGGGGACACTGCGAAGCCGGCGCCGGGCATCAAGCCTGGCAGCGCCCGGGACTGCGGGGGCCGGGGTCCGAGCCGCTGCCGCTCAAGCCCGCGCCCCCGGGGCTGGGACGACCCCGTGGAGGGGTGTGGGGGGGGGTGGGGGGGAGTCTGTGCGGCTCCGGGCCGGGGCTCCGAGACGGCGCCCGGCGCTGCCGCCGTCCTGCCTGCCGGTGCGGGGCGCCCCGGCCCGCGCGGGGCCGCGCTTACCTGGGCTGGCCGCCTCCGGGTCCCGGTACATGGTCCCCTCGTCGCCGGCTCCCTCCGGGCTCCTCAGAGCCTCCCGCGGCCGCGCGCTGCTCCGCCGCCGCTGCAGGGCATGGGGCCGGGCGACCCCCGGGGGCGGGTCCGAGGGCGGGGGCCGCGCGGGCTGCACCGAGCCGCGGAGCCGGGGAGCGGGGGCCGCCCGCCAGCCCTCCCGCCCGCCCGCCGAGCACGCCGCCGCCGCCGCCGAGCCGCGCAGAGCCTCCTCCCTCCGGCCTGCGCGCCGCGTGTGCGCGCCGGAGCGTGTGTGAGTGTGTACGAGGCCGTGTGTGTATGTGTGTGTGTGAGAGCGCGTGTGTGAGCGCGCCCCGGGCACCGCCGGCGCCGCCCGCCCGCTGCCGAGAGCCGCTGCCGCCGCCGCCGCCGCCGCCGCCGCCGCTGCCGCCCGCGCCCGCTGCCGCCCGCTACCGGCCGCGCGCCGCACTGCAGCCTGCGCCCGCCGCCGCCGCCCGGAGCCGCCCCGAGGGCACCAACGCCGCCCCGCGCGCCCCGCCCGCAGCCGCCCCGGGGAGGGCGCGGAGCCCTCGGGTGGGCCCTGCGAGCTTGCGGGACCCGCCGCACTGCGCGACCAGCCCGGCCGGTGCGCCCCTGAAGGCAGCGGCTTCGAACCCGGCAGGGCGGGGTGGCTGGCCACCTCCTCCGAGGTGCCCTTTGACTCCGTTCCAAAAGGCGTGGAAGGCCGCTCCGGGTTTTCCGCGTGGTGGCGGCTCGAGGGCGTCAGCTCGGGACTCGACTCGTTGGCGGTCCCGGGAAGACGGGCTGGTGCGTGCAAAAACCAGGAGTGGATTTTCGTTTTGCCAGCGCTGAGGCTGGGTCCGCCACGCTGGCCATCCCCCGGATTTGAACACGGCTGGAGCAGATAGGACCAGGATCGCCACCCTCAGTGGGGGACTAGACCTAGTGACCCTCCTCACTCAACCTAACCGCAAAAAACAAAAACACACACAAAAAAAGAAGAAAACAGACATTCCAGCCGTCTGCCCATCCCCCTCCTCCACTTGGCCCCCTTTCCCTTTCCTTGATCCCAGCACTTCCGTGGGTAAGAAAGAATTCCCTCCTTCCAACCCCTGGGGGCTCTCTTGGCTCTCTCAGCCCCTCTGTCAGTTCAGCCCAGTCCAAATCAGGTGAACCCTAGAATCGCAAGTGTTTGATTCTGGGGCAGGGAGGAGAAGGGGCCCTTCGCCCCAAAGTTTCAAAGCCTGGGACTGAACTATTGGTGGTTTCAGGGACAGAGACCTCGCTGCACACACCGACACACCTAATCAACTACACCACCGCCTCCCCCTATACACACAGGCACACAAACACAGAAGATACAGACACTGAAACATTGCCCAGTGAGGGGCCTGCCCCTCCCCTAAACTGAAGGAGGTAGGCGGGTGGGCCACCCATGTCCCCTTCTCCCTGGCCCAGCTGCAGGTCCTGCCCTCCTTTCCACTGAGAATGAATTTTCCACCTGGACAAATGCACTTAACTGACTTTAAACCGCACAGCTCACACCCAGCCACACCTCCACCTTCCCAGAGCACAAGGAGGCAGCCAGCACTCACGGGGACAAACCTCTGTCTCAATCTCCCCCAATACTCTCTCTCTCTCTCTCTCTCTCTCTCTCTCTCTCTCTCACACACACACACACACACACACACCCCATACCCTTGAACTTGCAGGAGACTATTATACACACATGCACTCACCTCCACCCACAGCTTTTCCGTTGAGAAACAGATAAGGAATTTCCCCCAAGCAAACCTCCACGAAGAGTGTTCCGGTGAGAACAGATTTCCTTGGATTGAATGTTCTAATTAAAAATGGAAGGACCAAAAAAAAAAGGCATCCGAAGACTTTAGCCCATAATTAGTCCCTGGCCAGAAGTCTCAGCCCTCATCCCCTGCTCAAGGGCCATTATGTTTCTACCCTGTGGCCGTCCTTACCCACATGCAGCCAAGAATCCACGACATATCCACACATCCCTTTTTGGCAAACCCTGGAAAGCCAAGCCAAGAGGCTGGGACTCCAAGGTCTCCAGTCTTGACTTGTTCCTGCTCCCCCAGCCCCCAGCCACAGGTGCCCCTCTCAGTGCCCTAGCTGGTAAAAACCCAGTAGTCCACTCCTTCCCACCCCTACCTCATGTCATCAATGGGCACCACAGAGCAACGTTCTCTGCTCAGAAATCTCCCCACCTATCAACCTGAGAGTCCAGATGGCGATAGCAGATTTCATCATTGCAACTCAACAGATCTTTGTAAGCATTTAGGATCATGGAGCTTTACAGAGTTGGCGGGACAGGACCTCTGAGAGGCCACGACTCCGGAGACAGATGGTGGAGACAGAGTCTCTAGAGGGGAAAAGAACTGGCCAGGGGGCCCCAGGCCCCAGAGCTAGCAGGCCAGGGAGCTGGCAAGAAAACGGAGAGGGGACCCTCGGTCCTGGCTCCGGTCTTTTGCCAACTACCGTGAGCCTCACGAGCAGACCCAGGGTTTGCTACCATCTGAGAGCTTTCAAACATGAACATCCCAATCTCCTTCACTCCCAGGAGGCATTAGACAGCCATTGTTCCAGAACATCAGAGATGGACAGTCCCTCAGACATCCTGGATAAATCCCATGAGATACGGTAGTGGGGCATTGGGAACCTCAGCTGGGTTGTATTTCTTGCCTGCGTCACTGACAGGAAAGGCTGTGAAGACACCTTTCCTCTGGGCCTCGGTCACTCTGTGTAGGGCACGCAGAATCATGGGGACGAGCAAAGAATACAGATTTGTGTGGCCCTCCTCTTCATCGCTGTGTGACCCTAGGCAGACTACTTGACACCACTGGTCCTCAGTTTCCTCATCTATACAACGGAGATAAAAAATACCACCTCTGTCCTTCAATTATTACAAAGATGAAGTGAGATGATACCAGGAAGGCACTTAAAATGATACTTGGAACACAGAACCTATTCTTGATAGGTATTGAACATACTCCTCATGACCATGTTTTCCCTGTCAAGGAAGTTCTTTCAGATGTCTGACCTCGAGCCATGCTACTGCATTTGAAGGCAACTCTCTCCTGCTGGAGAATCACCAAGAGCCAAGCCAACTGTGAGTCCCTGTTTTCTGAGTACTCGCAGAGGACCCGGCACAGGCAGGAAATAAAGCATGCGGAGTGAGCAGGTCCTGTAAGAAAAGAGATCAGAGGGTGGGAATCAGCCACCTTCTGCCGCCAGGTCATGTCCCTCGAAGGTGAGGGTCTGGGCCTTTCGTTTTCTGCCCTCCCCCCCGCCCCCCCCCCGGTAAAGTGGGGCCCAGAGAAAGCTCCGTGACGCTGGGCTGTGCAACTTCTTTGTCCTGAGTTCCATGACGTGGCAGGAAATGCTCGTAGGCTTATTTCCAATCTGTTATGGCCATTAGGGCCCAGGTGTCCTGGGTCGACGTCGGCTTCAGCTTCCGGAGGAGCATGAGCAGGGAGGGACGTTCTGTCCCCTCGGAGCGGAGACCAGGCCCACACCCTCTGAAACAGGGCCCCTGAGGCTGCCTGACTCCGTTGCTAGGCCACGGCTGGAGGCAGGGCGCCTGGGTTCCCCTCACGTCTCTACCTGCTGCCGTCTCCCCACAGCTCCTGTCCCCCACTACCCTCCCCCCTTTGTCACGGGCTGAATCATTAATAAAAACGCTGAGGAAGCTGTTTGCGCAGCTCACGTGACCCAACAAACACACCTCTCTCTCCTTACCACCATCCGTGTGGCAGGAGGCTCGTGAGCATTTTCCTGATCCAGGGGGACAGGCTGAGACCAGAGCCAGAAGGGAGCTTTGAAGGGCAACGAGCAGAGCCCGCCGATGTGTGAGACCGGCAGCCGGGGTGAGCTCTGTCACCCTGTCCCTGCGGCTGGCCTTCCCTTCCTCCTCTGCGGGCGGTAGGCGTCTGGAGGAGGTGGATGCACGAACCGAATGGACATCGCCTCCCCAGGAAGGACACAGTGACAAAGTCCTAGAAGGCAGCCCTGGCCATTTCTACAGCCGCCTCGTCACAATGGAGACCGAATCGACGCTTGCGGATCCATTGCCTCTTCTCCCCAGACCCGGGAACCACGGAATCTGAGACATTCACCCAAGGCTGTGTCACGCTTGTCACACTTGTGCCGGCCCTCTGTTGCGGAGGCATCCACCATCCAGGGAAGAATCCTAGACTTCGACTCTGCTCTTGCCTCTGCCACCATCGGGTTTTTTGGCCTCGGCCGGTTACTTGGCCGCTCTGGGCCTCAGTTATCTCATCCATAAAATAGAGCTGTAATTGCACCACATGGGTATGGAGAATACCCTGGGGAGACAGCAAGGCAAGGGGCTGGCTGTCTTTCTTGGCTCCCTTGCACCAAGGCACCTGACACCTCCCAGGCACCCAGGACTCTGCCCCGAGCTGACCTTCCATAGCCCCGAGTACCCATTCCACATCCTCAGGTCATGTTGCCGGGCCAGAAACCCCTGCTGCACTCCCAACCCCACCCGCATCCTTTCTCCCGGAAACCTCCTCCCCATCTGGATTCTGTCCCTAAGTCTCTCTCTCTCCATTGTCACCCTGCCACCCCCCCACCCCCATGTGCTTGGCTCAGCCCCTCAAGCTCCAAAAGATGAAAGCTGGTGGCCCTTCTCTTTGCCAGCTGCTGCGTGGGATAGTCCCAGCTGCAGTCAGAATCTTGGCCTTGGGTCTCTGTTTTGAGATACCCCCCCACTGCCCCCTGCCCCCCCCCTTGGTCTGGGGCAACGCTGGGCCCCTGACATAGACTGAGAGAGCCATGAGAGCCAGCGAGATGCCCTCATCAGGACGCACTGTACAAGCACCTCGGCTTGCCAATTTCAAGCCGAGTGACCTGGGGTAAATCACTCAATCCTTCTGAGCCTCAGTTTACCGGTCTGTACTACAAGGAGGTTGGTTTTTCGTCTCCATGTCACCGTGGGACTCCTTTGGGAATCTAATGAACTCCAGGGACCTCTCCTCCCTAGAAAACACGCATATTCAAATACAGCACAACACTTCGCCCACCACTGGGGTGGGACGGGGTCCTACAGGTTTCAGATTCAAATCCCTGGCTCAGAGCCCTACAAGGTTGCTTCCAGTTCCCACAGTCTGTGCCCACTTCTCTGCCCTACTCACCTCCCCACAGTGCTTCTTGGGTCACGGTGGGGGGTGGGCTGGTGATTTGTCCCTCCTATCTCAGCAGCCCCCTCCCCCAGCTCTTGCTGTGGCCCGAGCCACCTTGCCAACAGCCCTGACCAGCGATTCAGTACCTGTTGGAGGTTACCGAACAGGCTTCGCCTCCCTGCCTTTCAAGGTATTTAAAGGTTCTTTGACCAAATGCTTTTTGATCCTCCGCTGATGGGAACCAAGCAAGCATCGGCTCTTTCACCAATGGCCCCCCTCCCTCCACATATTAATGACTAAGAGCTCTTTTGATATTGCAGAAGCATTCTGTGGTTTGTTCAAAGCCCTGGCCCTTGTGGCCACCTCCCCTGGAGACCCAAGCCGGTCAGCTCCAGCCGCCACCGCCCACCCCCAGCGGTGGCCTAGTTAATAGGGGCCTCCCAGCGCTAGACGGCCCCGCCTATAACTGTGAGACCCCAGACCTGGCCCAGATGGTAGAGGGCTCGCTTCAGGAAAGCCTCGCTCCTTCCAGGGGTCCCTGACCCCATGTAGGTAAGATAGGATCAGGGTTAGGGTCCCCCCCAGGCCCTGGAGAAACACGCCTCTTCTTCCTGCCCAACTTAGGCGGCACAGACGGGCATGCGGCCCACGGGATCGATTAACCTGCTTCCAGGGTCCAGTAAATGTGATCCCTTAGCCTGAAGCTGAGAAGGGGAAACTGAGGCTTTGAGAAGTCCCGCGTACAGGCCTATGAGCCGGCACCCACCGACTCGAGACCTTCGCCGGCTCCGCAAGCCCCCTTCACAGCCAGCGTCACTCTGTCCCCCGCGCTCCTGCTCCTGCTGCAGAATCCGTGTGGGGCGGGGGGCACTAGGCACTGGGCTCAGGGCCGCCGCTGCCCCGCGACGGGCGCCCCCAGCGCGGCGGCGGTTCTTGCCAACTTGGACGGACCCACCCAGAGCGCCTGGAGTCCCCCGCGGGGCGGGGGCCGGGGCGGAGATGCGCGTGCGCGGAGGGGGCGCCGCGGAGCCCGTGTGAGCTGGTGAATTACCGTGTGGGGGAGAGGACGCGTCCGCCCCCGCCCCAGCGGAGGAGGCGCGGGTGCACCCAGGTGGGGGCCGTAACACTGCACTGAGGCCCCAACCCGGCGCCCCAGCTGGAGTTGAAAACTGCAGTGGGGTGGGGTCCTGTTTCTCAGCAGGTGAAAGGGTCATCGGCACCGAGAGAGCTGTGACCACCCCTGTGTCCAGGATGCCTGGCTTTGCACTTGGGAGGATAACCGGAGAGAGCTGGGCAAGTTCAGGTCCCCTGGCTCCCTCCCTCTTAAAGGGCTGCTGGGCTCCTCGGGGCGGCCAGACCAAGCCCCAGAATCCAATCCCGGCCTTGTAATAATTTTAATAGCGGCAGCCCCCATTTATTGAACTCTGAGGGCTTGACAGGCCCCAGTGCCAAGTGCATAATAAACATTATCTGACTTGGTAGCCCCAGGAAGAAGTCTGGTTGTGATCCCCTCCCAAAGGTGAAGAGGCTGAGAATCAGAGGGGGTATGGCCTGCCTGGGGTCACAGAACAAAGAGGGATGAGGGCTGGGGCAGCTGGGAGTCCCACACAGCTCTGACCAGTTCTAGAGTCTAAGCCTTCAACCACTCAGCTCACTTTCTTTCACCTTGGAGCTTTCTGGAGGCTAGGCAGGCCCCAGCTTCTGCCCTTCAGCCCAGTTTCTCCCAGCTCATGGGAGAGAAGGGCAGGAGTAGAGGTGAGGCAGCATTGGAAAAGAGTGGGATCCCCCCTCAAGTCCCTGGCTGCTCCATTTCCTCCTGGATCCTCTCTCTTCTCACCCCCCCTCAACTGTGCATGTCCCCCAAGGCTTTGTCCTCAGCTGTCATCTTCTTTCTCACCCCACACTCTCTCCTGTGTGAGCGCATCCATTCCTCATGGTGGCAGCCTAACTCCCACCTCCATGTCTGGGGCCCTGACCTCCCTCCCAGGCTGGCATCTGCCTTCATGAAGCACCCCCACCCCCACCCCTTGCCCTATGGAGTAAATTCATTACCGGCCTTAGAGCAGCTCCTGCCTGGGACCACACCGTTCCAACCCAGGGACCTCCCTCCCTCATTCATGCTGCTCCCTAGCTCTCTGGCCAGTGCCCCCCCCTCCCCCGCCCAAGGCCTTTGATGGCTCCCCACAGCCTGTGGAGTCAGGTGCAGGAAACTTTGCTTGAAGCAGAGTCCTCCCCAATGTGAGGACCCTGCCCTCCTTGTCCTGCCCCCCCTCCTCCTGATGCCCTGCCTTCCGTTAAAAACCGTTCCTGAATTTCTGCCATGTGTTCCCACCCTTCAGAGCTTCATCTCAAAGGCCCCTTCTTCCGAGGAGCTGTCCTTGATTCTCCCAGGTGAGTCTGAATTCTCTTCTGCAGCCTCAGCACGACTTTGATGGAATTGTCCACTTTAGCCATATCTGTATAGCTCTCCAGTCCTGCTCTCTCTGCCCACCTCTCTCACTTATCCAATGGCCTGGGAGCTCCTTTAAAGGCAAGGGTGGTCCGTTACAATTCTCATCATTCGTTTGTTTAAAAACTGATCTATTTCGCAAACTGAGTAGCTACTATGTGCTAGGTACTGCATATACAAGATCTCTCTGCTCTGGGCTCCTCCTCTGGGCAACTGGCATACAGTGGGACAAGGGATGCTTAGGGCACATTCAGGGATAACTTTGCCCTGGGCAAGCATTTCTCCGACTCCTGAATGCCAGGCCCTGGCCTGAGTACGATGGGGGAATGCAAGCCGGAATAAGACCAAGCCCTGTCCTCCAGGACTGTAGATACACAGAAACAATATGATATGTGTACAAATATGGGTCTGAACAGAGTGCTGTGAAACCGCTGGAGACGGAATAATGACTTCGGCCCTGGGGAAATCTAGAAGTTTCCCAAATGCCTAGTGCTTGCCCCAAGTAGGAGCCTCTTAAATCTTTGCTGAATTAAACTGGGTAGGAGAAGGGGATATAATAGAGACTGAAGAAGAAAAGGCAAGTTAGGGAGGGAAGGGCGATGACAGAGCATTTTCACAACATGTGCAGAAAGTGGCCTTGCCGCCCACCCCAGAGGGATGTCTTGTGGATGAATGAGATCATGAGCGTGCAGTGTTCTGAACTCTTGGGAAGAAAGGATATGTAGATATATATATCACTGATATTATTAGTCTATTCCTGTCCGACCAGTAAGTCGTTCTTTCCAGGGAGCCTGTTTCCGCCTGGGAAAACTGGGTGTGCCCTGTGACAACTCGATTCTCTCTCTGGGCCTCAGTTTCCCCATCTGCAACGCGAGGGTGTGGGATGAGGTGGTCCTGAATGTCTGGCTCCTCCCAGGAGCTTTTCTGTGGGATGGCTGCGCCGGCCCACGGGATGCCCTCTGTCGTGTCCCGCCCATCACACCCATATGATGTCACCAAGGCCGCTCCCTGTCTTGTTTGTCTTTCTGGACAAACAAGGGCTTGCAGAAAATGGGACAAATGTGGATTTTCTCCCCTCTGTCAATCTTGGGGTAGAGGCTGTGGGCCTGCGTTCTGAAAAGGCCCCCTGTGTGGGCCCCCTCCCCTCCATCCAGGTCCAGGGTCTGGGTTCCCCTGGGAAGGACCTGGCCTTCTCCAAAGCCTCCTGGGCTTCTCCCTTTATGGCCAGAGGTGCTGGGGTACAAAATTCCCCCAGTGAACGGGGATGGGGACTGTCATAGGGGAGAGAGAAACATCTACCCAAAACCCCCTTTGCCCCCTTGACTGTGTGCTCCCCTCTCGTTCACTGCGCTTGGCTACTCCGTGCCTCCACCCCTTCCCATAAATCAGAGGCCCTGGCCATGTCCCTGCCTCCACTCTTCTTAGTCGACACACATAATCGGTGACAAGGCCTGGCCTTCCCCCTCCCTGGCTATCTCTCCCCAGTCCTTCTCAACACCCCTGCCCTCACCCACGTCCTCTTGTGTCTCACCAGCTTCCTCCCTGGGTTCCCTCCTCTGCCTACAACTGTCCTGTGCGCACCAAAGTGCAGGTGCATGTCATTGTCCCGCTCAAAGCCCAAAGCAGTGGGTCCCTGCTGCTCTTGGGGAAATGTTCCTTCCCTGTCTGGCAGGCAGGGCCATCTTGACCTACCCAGAGAGGTGAAGTGATCTGTGAGAAAGAGCTAGGGAAGGACCGTGTTGGGGATACCTTTCAGAGAGGGGGATGGGCGAGTTCAAAGGTGGGAGAGGAAATGACGCCTGGCGTGGGAAAAGTCAGAAACCTGACTGGGGCGGGCCAGTGTCCGGGGGTCATCGGACACACCTACTGTGTGCCAGGCACTTCCCTCATGCTGGGCCTACAGCAGGGACCAAAACAAAGATCTCATCGGGGAGCTGGTGTCTAGCACGGGGAGAGAGAGGCAGTGGTAAGTAAATGTCATATGATGTTAGGAGATGATGACTGTGGTAGGAAAACAAAGGGTGGGGAGAAGCGGAGATGAGGGGTTTAGCCTTGTGGCTCTACGGGAAGTAGTATAGGAATAGAAAATAGTGCAAAGGCCCTGCGGTACAACTGTGCTTAGAGGGTTTGAAGCACAGCCAGGAGGCTTGTGGGGCTGCAGCAGAGTGAACGAGGCAGAAAGGAACAGGAGAGGAGGTCTGGAGAGAAAAGGGGAGTGGGGAGGGTGGGCCTCTGTAGGAACCGTGGAAGATGGGAAACTTCTGGAATATCTTGTGAGGTGGAGGGACATGAGCTGACTTCTACTATCGAAGGATCACGCCTGTGTGTTGAGGGGGCAGGCGCTGTCACAATGATCCACATGAGACTCAAAGGCAGCTCAGACCAGGGTAGATGCCGTGGGGGTAGCGGGGAGTGGTGGGTTCTGGGCGGGACCGGCAGGATTTCCTGATGGATTGGATGTGGGTCACGAGAAAAAGGGAGGAGGCAACCTCACCTGCAAGGTTCGGGCCCGAGCAATGGAAGGATACGATTGCCATTGCCCAGAACGGGGCAGCTGGTATCAGAGCAACGCTCTTCCTGTCTTCTTGTCATTATTGCCTTCCCTCCCCCGCCCAGAAAGAACCTTTTTAGACATTTGTCCTCCGGTCATCGCTGTGCAATTCTAACACCAGAATTCAAGTTATAATCTAATCCTCTAATGCACATGTGTTTATGGACTTTGGCCCTTTGGAGGGTCACAGACCATTGCAGCCTCGGAGAGTTTTTGTTCCCCAAGCACTAATTTTCACCCCCTGGGGAGAGATGGCGCCCTGTGGAGGCTGCGTGGTTCCGGAGAGTTGCCTGCAGGAGAGGAGAGCTCAAGTTCAAGCTGTCTGCTCCGGGGAGGAGGCGTCCAAGCCACAGCTGGGTTTGGAGGTCCGGGCTGGAGGGATGGGCTTGGCCATCGTGGCCATACGGCTGCTACTTAAAGCAGTGAGACCAGAGGTGGCCGGGGGAGTGAGCACAGAGCCCAGGACCAGGCTGGGGGCTGGGGGAAGAGAAGGAGCCAGCAGAGGAGGCCACGAAGGAAGGCACGAGAGGTTGGAGAGAACCAAGTGAGCAGCACGAGAGGCCTGGAAGTCAAGCGGAAAGTCGTGTCGGGGGGGAGGGGAGTGCCAAGCTGTGTCAAACGAGGTGGGGAGACCCCTGGAAATCTGATGGGCACTTTTGAAGGAGTGTGGGAGGAGGGGGTGAGAGCTGGATTGGAGTGGTTTCGGGGAACAGGAGGAGGAGGAGGGGAGCCGTGACAGCTCTGAGGAGCATCCCTGCAGAGGAGAATGGGGGGGACTGGGTGGGAGCAGCTGGGGAGGTGGGATCACGACAGGTTTGAGTGAACCCGGAGGAAGAGCCGGGAGCTGGTTCGCCGCTGGGAATGCTCTGGTGGAGGGTAAAACTGATGCTGCGGAGGCAGAGGGAGCGGGGGGAGCCCTGCTAGAGCGGTGTCCTTGAGTGGAGCAGAGGGCTGGGCTTGGGCGCCCGCGCCCGCGCCCGTGCCCGGCGCCCAGTGGGGGTGGCAGCGTGGGAGGGCGTGTCTCATGGGCCTGGGGAGGCAGGGCGTGTGGGCGCAGATGCTGGTGGGGGTGGATGTGCCCGCGGATCCAGAAGCACTTCTGCGAGACCGGATTGTGTTCGGAGGGTGGCAGCAAGGTCAACGGCGCAGAGCGAGGGTGGGGGAGGCGCGGGTGTGGTGAGATCGTGAGAAATCGTCACGCGCCAGAACAGGGTGGTGGGTGTGAAGGGGTCTGCAGCAGAGCGCCTTCCTGCCCCAGCCCAGGATGGGGTCAGCCGCCTACTTCCGAGCTCCCAGGGCCCCCCCGCCGGTCCGCCGGGTTCTGGGTGTCCGCTGCTCTGTTTGCCCCGAGAGAGGACCTCAGCGTTTCCATTCCCAGGCTGGCAGCCAGCGTTTGAATTCTCCACGACTCACTTGCTGGGTAACCTTGGGCAGGTATTTTAATGTCCCCGTGCCTCAGTTTCCTCATCTGCAAAAT
The DNA here is from genome assembly GCA_028646485.1 of Cryptoprocta ferox. Classification (NCBI taxonomy): domain Eukaryota; kingdom Metazoa; phylum Chordata; class Mammalia; order Carnivora; family Eupleridae; genus Cryptoprocta; species Cryptoprocta ferox. Next base: position 9,259,446 of record CM053575.1, on the reverse strand, counting down.
GGGGACGATGGTAGGAGCATGCCCTCCGTGCTGTCGCTATCTTGCACCTGTTGCCTGGCACGGATGAAGGCTCAGGAGATGAAGAGTGAAGGCGAGGTTAAAGAGAAGGGAGTTTGCTCATGGGCCCTGCACAGGGAGGGGTGGGGTGAAGAGGGCTAGCATCAGATCTGTGTCCTGGCTGACGGACGACTCGGTGTCCCCAGCGCCAGTGCTCAGCTCCCACCACGTAGCTGGGGGCGCTGACATAGCTCTCAGGTGGGCGGCGGCCAACTGGGGACAGACCCCCCAGTGGAGCCCAGGACAGTCCCTGACTCAGCCAGGACTGGCGCAGGGAGACAGGGAGAGAAGGGCTGGAGTTGGCATCTCTTGCCCGGGCCCCACCCTCGGGACTTCCTCCCCAGCCTGGCCCTTCCTGTTTTCCTCCCTGGGCCCTGGAGGCCATTTCCTCCAAGGAGCTAGGGCAGGAGGTTGCTTTCTCTTTCCGGAGCCCAGAGCTTTCTGGACTCGCAAACTTCCAGATCTGGGCCATTGGGACCCTCTAGAAAATGGTCTCCTTGGCTAGCCCCTTCCCTGAGGCTGTGACTGCCTGAGGGGCACTGCTGGGGACACACAGTGTGTGTGTGGGGGGGGGGGTAGGAGGATCCATGGGGGGCAAATGTTGCCTTGTATTCCTGTCAACACACCATGGAAAGACCGTGGGCTGGGAGCTGGCATCCCTAGGAGGGGGCTCGGGGCTCACAGCCCTGCCACGTCCAGCTGGGGCCTCTTGTTCCTGGAACCTCACTCATCCCCCACCCCCTGCAACCTGGAGGTAGCAATAAAAACTCTCTTATAGGGGGCCTGCCAGGAGCGAGAGCTAATGGCCAGAATGGGCTCTGCGGATTGCTAAGAGATCTACAATGTTCCTTAGGGTACCCACATGCCTGGCAGGGAGGAGTGGGGAGGGAGCTGTTAAGTGCCAGGTGGTGGTAAGGCCGGAGTGGGGGTGGGGGCTGATGAAAGGCTCAGCAAGGCCCTAGCCCTGCCCTTCAGCCCCTTCATGAACTAGCCAGCACCTGCCATCAGCTTGGTTCGCAGGCCTGCGAACCTCAGGCCTCATCTCTCCTGTGTCCTGCAAGCAGGCAGCCCGGTAGCGCCCCGGCTCCAGGAGCCTCGCAGAAACTGCCTCTTGCCCCCCTTCCCATGCCCTCATGTCCTGCCCTGTCCCTCAGCCCCTCCCTCCAGATACCCCAGCGAGGAAAGGTCAGAGCAGTTTCTGGAGCTGGGCGACGTCGTGGGTCACCACTTAGCAACGCCCTCCCTGTACTGCTGGGAGAAACCTAACAGAAAGGGCTTGGGACGTGCCTAGAGGCGCACAGCCATTTTTTCTGGGATAATAGCTGCCTCCCTCTGCCACAGCTGGACTCGCCCGCCGCCCCTCAGGGGACCATGGAATTAAAGAAGTCACGCCTTTCTCCCACCAGGCACGCCGCGCCCGAACTCGCATGGCACAGAGTGGTGACGAACATTTCCTTGAGCACCTGCTATGTGCCAGGCAGTGTTCCGGGAGCCAGGAACACAGTGCTCAAGGAGGCCAAGTCTACCCTCAGGGGGTTCGTGTCACTGCATTCAATCCTTTTATCACCCCACGTGCTCCGTATTTACAGATGGAGAAACCGAGGCTCAGAGAGACGAGGGAGCGAAATGAGGTCCTATGGCCAGTGAGTGAAAGCAGGGATCCGAGCCCAGATCTGTCAGATTCCATCCACAGCCTGATCTCTTAACCACCGTGAAAGCAGGAAGAGACTGGAAGGGAGTCAGAAGGCGTGCGTTGGCCACTCCCTGGGATCTGGGCTTTGGGACCGTCTTGCCTTCATTGGGTCTCAGTTCCCTCATCCACTGGCGATCCAGAAGGTTCATTCCAGTATTTCTGCAAGTCTGAAATGTCAAAAGACCTAGCAGTCTGTCTGCCCAGAAGATTCAGGAAGGAATTCCTTTTCTCCCCATCACTGCAGCCCGGTTGGTAGGACAGGAGCCCAGCTCACCCACGAACAGATCTTTGCAGCATAAGGGGGGAATAGAAGCCTTGCTCGGGCCCCGAGCCTGACCTCATAGTGGCCTGGCTTGGCTTGGCCACCGTCCTCAAGGTGACCCTGTTTTCCATCCCCATCGCTGGTCCCGGCCTTGACTCTGCCTCTTCTAACTTGATGTGTTACCTTGGGGAAGCCCAAGCCCCTCTCTGGGCCTCAGTTTCCACATTTATTGGATGAAACCATTTCTGATGTGCCTCTGACTCTGCCGATCTGATTCTAAAAGCGTGTCGAGCCCTTCACGGGGGCCCAGCCCTTTCTGGGAATTGAGCCAGGCCGAGTGTCTGCTGGCCGTGACCTCTACGCCTGGCCCACACTCTCCCCATCAAGCAGAAAGGGAAGAATGACCCATCTCAAACTGGTCCTAGGCTCCCCTGTCACCCCTCTGTCCCCCTTGTGTCCACATACCTAGGCCCTGAGGCCCCAGCCCCAGCATGAGGGATGTCTCCCCCACCTCCTCCCCCCAGCCTCTCCCCCCACCTCCTCCCCCCAGCTAGTCCTGGGGTGGAGAAGACAGAGGCGGGCAGCCAGAAGATCACGACAGGTAGGGCTGGATGGTAGCGAGCACTCCACAGAGAACACGCTCAGCAGAAAGGCATTTCTCATCGTGGGCACGCCTGCCAGGTGGTGGGAGGACCATTTCTTTTCTTTTTTTATCCCCATTCCAAGTGGCTGGGAGGGAGGGGGGGCCCAGGAGGAGAGACTCCTGAGATAAGAGACAAGGATCTATGACCTAGGCTCAGACCAGGTCGGGGCGGGGGGCACCAGTACCCAGGGCACCTCCCATCCCCCCTGCAGACCCAGGCCCTAGTCCTGTCCTGAAGGTCTCTCATAATATTAACCTTGTGGGCGTGAGTGCCCTCCCCCATTTAGCAGACGAGGCCGCTGAGGCTCAAAGTGGAGAAATGACTGGCAGGTCGGGGGGCATGGGGTCAGGCCTCCTGGGAGTTCTCTGTCCTCTTCAGGCACGGATATGCGTTTGGAAAGCTCACCCAATGGGCGGGAATGATCTCCCCTCCATTTAGTAGAGGGATGGGAAAGAGCCAGGCAATCGGGAAGAGCAAAGTGGCTAACCCACCTTTTGAGAGCTCCCAGAATTCACTGTGCTTCCTCTACACTCCAGACCTCTGCCTGGACCGTTCCCTCTTCCTAGAGCTCTTTCCTCCACCGGACTACATCCTACTGACCCTTCAAGTCAGAGTTAGGTGTTCCCTCCTCCAAGAGGCCCTCTTGGCTTTTCCACTGGGCGGGAAAGCCAGGTCACGATGCTGTGGAGAGCCACTTCCAGGTGAGACCAGATAGGGCAAGCGTCGTGCTCAAGGTAACACAGCCAGGCAGAGGCTCATCGCCAGGGCTCTGTGCCATCCATTGCCCCACTCCCCCACCCCACCCCCACCTGGCAGCCTCCTGGCTCTGGGCAAACAAGCTGCCCCAGGCCCCGGGGACGGCGCGCCAGAGGGAGGTAACAATAAAAGCTTATCAGACAGCATGTAGGAGGCGGCCACACATTTCAGAGGCTAAGTAATCTGTGTCTAATGTTCACTTAGCAGAGCGCGAGCCTCCGAAATGTCAGCGCTCGCGGTCTGACCCTGCAGCGGCCCCAGCTTTTGAAGCCGAGGGAAACGGAGTCATTCTGCGCCCTGGAGCTTTGTACCCGGGCTGCGGTGCAGGTGGCAGAGTTTTCAGACGCCGGACCGCCCTGGTGGCCCCGGCTGGCTATACCCAGGGAGGTGACGCCTCTTTTTCGGTCCCCGAGAGGCTGTTGCAGACGGGGAGACAGAGGAGGCTGGCCGTGGGAACCCACTGCTGAGTGATTGCAGAGCCTGGTTTTACCCGTGAGCCTCTGCTGCTGCTGAGCGCCCCAAGGGGTGTAGGAGAGGGGTCCTGCCCTCTTCCAGCACCCCCCTCCCCTCGTGACCGTGGAAATGATGCCCACCCACCATGGGCCACCTTGGGCCCAGCCTCCCCTCTGAGCCCACATGCAGGCCCTGGGGCCTGCCTCTATCACCTCCCTGTTCTATCTTAGGCAGATCCTCAGCCCTCCTGGACCTCAGTTTCCCCATCTGTCAAGCAGCTGGAAAGGTCTCCAAGATTCCGTCCTTTTACAGTATCTTAGGGATAAGGCCCTTGCTCCACAGCCTCCCCACTCTGCTCTGCTTTTCCTGTTTTCCACAGCTCGGGGTCTTCGTTTCGTTCAGTGCGTGAGGTCTCCCGGCAGCGGTGCCTGTGATATAGTAGGCGCTCAGTAAATATCGGGGGCCTTTCAACTCCCAGCGGGTACCCCACCTCCCTGCTGCAGGTCCCTTGCTGATTGATACCTGCCCCCCCACCCCCCATGTGTCTGTCCTGTCTAGTCCCTCCTGGGGGCTGCGCTGCAGACGGATATGCACGTGTTGATATGCAAATCTAGAAGCCTCCCCTGTTTCGATTCCACCTTCTCCTTTCCATAGCGGGTGCGTGGGAGCTAGCCATGTTCTTCTTTTAGATCCCCCCGGCGCTGCTAGGACTAGTGCCAGGGCCTTGGAGGTACAGCCAGTGCTCCATGGTGTTTACACTCTGCCCGTGACTCACCCACAACAGCCCATAGAAGGCCCTGCCCAGGCTGGGCCCTGGCATGGCCAAGCAAGGGCCACCATGTTCGTAAAAGCCCACCGGGCTCCTGGAACAAGAACAGAGGGGCGAAAGGCCGCCAGAATAGTCCTCCCCTCCCCCCCCCCCCGCCGGGAGCAGGCACGGGGAGTTGAGGGGCCAGGTGGGAGAAGGTCTGTTGCCCCTCACCCCCACTGATTCTTTTGTTCCTGACCCTTTATCCAGGCCTCGCTCTGCGTGCCCTGGGCTGGGAGCTGGGAGACCTGAGATAAATCAGCCCCGGGCTTGGCCTTCAGCAGCTAGCAGGTTGATCTAGAAGGCAGTGGGTATTATGGGCGATGGTGGAGGCGGCCACGGGATGACGTGGGGCCGGGGGTGGGGGCAGATGAAGTTGTCATTCATTCGGTGGGCTGAGACTTTACCGAGGAAGGGCTTTCCTGGTGAAGGGAACTGTGCCTGCGAAGACACAGAGACCGGGCTCCAACCGCAGGGAAAGGTGGCATGCTGGCCCTGCCCTCCTGCTCTGGGAGCTCGGGCCTTGCCCGTCCCTCCCAGATGGCTTCATCTCTGAGAGTGGAGGTGGCGTTGCTTGGGTGCATGGCTAGGGAGTGTCCTGAACGTTTTCTGTGGCCTCTCCAGCTCCGACAGCGCTTCTGTGGGAGCAAGAGTAGGGACAGGGCAGGGCTCTGGGCGACAGTGAGGTCCCGGTGGCTGGGCAGACGGGACAAACAGGGCTGTCTGTTTAGGCAAGGAGGGGAACCCGGAGGAGGACACTACCAGCCAATGAGACTGTCTCTCCAGGCCCAGTGTTTGCTGATGGAATAAGGCAGTCGGGCGTGCCAACAGTGGGGAAGGAGCTGGCCTTGAACTGCACATGGGCTTTCCCTCGAGCTTCTCGCCTAGAGCACCATGCGGGGTGCTGGCTGGTAGAGCCCTTGGAGTTCAATGTACCCATTAATGGAGGTGCTCAGAGAATGCTGTCCAGGCTGGGGCTCTAGCCCTCTTCCTTAGGAAAGGAAAGGGTTGGAGGGCTGGGGGATGGGGGACGGGGGTGGGGGGGAGCAGCCATCCCCCTCTGGGAGGGGAGAGGGCCCCTGGGGCCAGTCGTGCTCCAGGAGTTTAGTCTTGACCCTGCCACTAACGTGGTGGGTGACTCTTCTCTCTCTCTCTCTCTCTCTCTCTCTCTCTCTCTCTCGACTTCAACCTTCCTCTGAAAATGAGAGACGGGAAGAGAAAAGCACATGAGCAGTTTTCCAATAGGACCCCCATCTTTGGTTGGGCCGGAGAAGTTGCACGCTGAGCAGTCGGCCTGTTGATTCCCTCCTGCACCAAACAACTGCTGAGCGCCCACTCCGTGCTGGCTGGTTGAAAGGCAGATGACACAGCCGGGTCTTCCAGCCTCAGTGAGTTCCCTCTTTAGAAGCGGGGGGCGGGGGGCCTCCTTGATTCCAGAGCCTGCGCCGGGGCCACGTGGGGCTCTGTGGCCCTGTGGGGAGGCTCCTGCGTCACACTAACTGTGGTTCACACTTGCTAGCCGTGTGGTCTTTTTTTTTTTTTTTTTACATTTATTTATTTTTGAGAGACAGAGAGAGACAGAGTGTGAACAGGGGAGGGGCAGAGAGAGAGGGAGACAGAATCTGAAACAGGCTCCAGGCTCTGAGCTGTCAGCACAGAGCCCGACGCGGGGCTCGAACCCACAAACCATGAGATCATGACCTGAGCAGAAGTCGGACGCTCAACCGGCTGAGCCACCCAGGCGCCCCCAGCCATGTGGTCTCACATAACCTTTTGTGCCTCGGGTCCCTCATCTGCGGACCGGGGACAAGAACCACCCCACCCAAGGGACCAGCTGGCACAAAGCCTTCCAAGGGTGCGTGGCAGGTGCTGCATGGGCCTTGCTGGCTGTTGTTATTATCCCTGAGGGTCCTGACGGCTCCCCCCAGCTCGAGGAAGGGGCAGCCACAGAGAAAGGAGTCCCATGACTCAGGCCAGGGTAGGAGACAGAAGATGGAGGACCCCAGAATTGTCAGGGAGCCTGGGTTTGGGTAGAAGTAAATAGTGCTAGCAGGTAGGGTCTCTGCGTACCCCATCTGCACCCCCAAGAAGTCAGCAGTTTAACTGTCCTCTGATGGATGCCGCCACACACACACACACACACACACACACACACACACACACAGAGGCCTCGTGAGAGAAAAACACCTTCAACGCTCTGTGTCCGGTTGGCTGGAGAAGCAGGGAGAGAGCCAGACAATCATTCCATCACGGCAGATGGGAACACTGAGGCTCAAGTGTCCGGGAAACAAGACAGTTAACATCCGTCGGGGCCAGAGAGAGACCCCAGGCCGCCCAAGCCCCCACCCTGGACCCCAGCCTCCTTTGTGGGGAGCAGTGAGGCTCCGAGTACCCTAACACCAGGCCAGCTGTATCTCAGCTCCGCCCTGCCCTTCCCGGAGGCCCAGCCACCCTGGGCACACCCTCTGCAGTGCCCGACTTCCCCGGGGGGAGCAGATGGTGCCAGGCCTGCCGAGAAGCGGCCGTCCCGGAGCCCAGCTGCTGCGCAGATGGGAGCTGGGGGCAGGGGCAGCGGTGTGGGGGTGAGAAAGGCAGGGACCCTTGGCGCTCAGGCCTGAGTCACCCGCCGTCGGCCCGGGAGTGGTAATGAGCAGATCGGAGTCATTATGGCCAAATGACTCGGATCGGACTTGTTCACCGGGGCAACCGCCGGCCCCAGGGAGGGCTGCTCACGCACTGCTGCCCTGGCCCGCCTTGCCCCCCTCCCCTCCCCCCTCCCCCTCAACTCCCAGGAGCTTCTGCGGCCTTCCATGCCTCATTAGAGCCTCCTGGACATGTCTGCCTGCACTCCCTAGACATCACCCTCTCCCCCTTTCCCGGGGCTTGGCAGGGGGTGGGGGTGGGGCCCTGGAACCTGAACTTGGAGGCTTGATAAGGGGGCACAGTCATTCCTGCCCAGGGAAACTGGCATAAGCCCCCCCTGTGTGCCTCCATCTGGAGCTGGGGCAAGGACAGGGTGCAGCCGGGACCCAGCCACCAGGGCCAGTCCTTGCCTGTCTGGTCACCAACCAGGGGTCTGAAAACAGTGAGGGCCACCTAGTTCTGGGCCAGGGGCACCTTGGTCTGCAGCGAGGGAGGTTCTTCCTCTCCCACTGGGCTCTGTGTCGTCCCATCTACTTCCTCCCAGAGCAGGAGCACAGAACCAGCCGCCCCGTCGCTTCGGACTGAGTACCGGTGGGGCAGTAATAACAAGTAAGGTACTGAGTCTTAGTGCTTCCGACATGCTAACAGGCATTGCTCTAAGTGCTGGCCATGTTTGGGTTTTTTCTTTAAGTGTATTTATTTTGAGAGAGAGAGAGAATGAGAGGGGGAGGGGCAGAGAGAGGTGGGGGACAGAGGATCTGAAGTGGGCACTGTGCTGCCAGCACAGAGCCTGCTGTGGGCTTGAACTCACGAACCGTGAGATCATGACCTGAGACAAAGTTGGACGCTCACCTGACTGAGCACCCAGGCAAGCGTTGGACATGTCATTTTTTTCAATGTTTTATTTATTTTTGAGAGAGAGAGCGAGCGAGAGAGCTGGGGAAGGGCTGAGAGAGAGGGAGGCACAGAATCCGAAGCAGGCTCCAGGCTCTGAGCTGCCAGCACCAAACCCAACGCGGAACTTGAACTCACAAACCACGAGATCATGACCTGAGCTGAAGTCAGAGGCTTAACTGACTGAGCCACCCAGGCGCCCCAAGTGCTGGACATGTCTTAATTCACTTTGTCTTCACGGCAGCCCTAGGAGGTGTATTACTGTCATCCCCATTTCTAGATGAGGGGATTTAGGCCCAGGGGGGTTAAGTAACTGGCTCAAGGTCACACAGCTCGTGAGCAGAGCAGCTGGGCTTCCATCCCCCCTCCTTACTCCAGAGCGCTCCCCACCACCACTTTCTGCCTGTCCCTGCACCTTCCCCAGGGCCTCTCTGCCTGAGTTGGTGCCCCACTGCCGCCCCATTGTCTCCTCTGGGAAGACACTTCTCATGCCTGTCCCCCAGTGAGAAACCGTGCTTTTGCCTGGGCTGTGCCCTCTTCCTGGAATGTTCATTTCTGTGGGGGCCCCTGGCTCCAGTGCCACCTGGCCTTGTGCCCGAGCTGAGCGGGACCCACGAGCACCCGCAGGGGCACGGTGGGAGGGGGCGGTGGGGGGGACACAGAAAAGAGCAGGGGCTTCGGGGGCAGATACGTGACTTCAGGACAAGCCACCATCTCTCTGAGCCTCAGTTTCTGCAACAGGAATATTCAGGAATATTCCTTCTAGCTTCTCACGAAGTTTGACCATCTGTGAAGGCCCATAACCACCTGTTGTGACAGATGTAGGGAGACCCCTTCTCCAATCTGCGAAGTCCAGCAGAGACCCCTGCTGTCGGCAATGCGGGGGGGGGTGGGGAAGGGGGGAAGCCATCGCCTGAGGCCCTTGTCCCTAGGAAGCCGCTTACTGTCAGTGCCTCTTTGCTTTGGTCCCGTCACTAAGAACAGGGCCAGGAAAAAGGTTCTGTACGTCAGGCAGCCCCCAGTGACCGGTCCTGGCAGGGCGCCAGCCCCCATCTCCGGGAGCCCAGCACCAGCCATCTCCCACCCTGGGAAGGGGTGGGCGGCACCCTCACTCCTCCACGTTGCTGTGCCTCAGAGTCAGAATCCAGGGAGACGGTCTCCTGGCAGCGGAGTTCCCGCTGTCCGCCCCGCATGGTGTCTGTGCCGCTGCTGCCCCCCCCCCTCCGGCGCATCGGGGCTGACTACATCCTAGGGGTGGGCAGGGGATCCAGCAGGGGAGGCAGGTGCCGGTGTGGGACACCCCCCGGGGGGTTTGGGCAGGTGAGGCAGTGGTCCTGGCTGCCCCTCGCCTGTTCCATTGTGAGAGAGAAGCACACGGCAGGTGCTCCGTGAGCCGGGAATCTTCCCCAGGTGCCAGCACGGCCAGAATCCCCAGGGACGGCTGGACATGTGACAGGGGCTGTTGGGAGGCTATAAATGTTCAATCCTGGGGCCCCTGGGGGACTCAGTCGGTTAAGCGTCCGGCTTCGGCTCAGGTCATGATCTCACGGTTCATGGGTTCGAGCCCTGCGTCGGGCTCTGTGTTGACAGCTCAGAGCCTAGAGCTTGTCTTCAGATTCTGTGTCTCCCTCTCTCTCTGACCCTCCCCTGCTCATGCTGTCTCTCTCTCTCTCTCTCTCAAAAATAAAACATTTTATTTTATAAATAAATTTTATTAAAAATTTTTAATAAAATTTTTTTAATTTTAAAAAATTTTTAAAAAATTTAAAATTAAAAAAAAATTTTATTAAATAAATAAATGTTCAATCCCTCTTCGCAAGAGGGGCAGTGGTCACCTCCACCCCGGGACCGTCCTGCACCTGTTGTCACCCACCCACTGCCTCATCCGTGCCAGTCTCCACTGAACGTGGGCAAACACAACCAGAGCAGACCTGTCCTCTGGGATTTCACACCGGCTTTGGGGCCCTGGTTGTTGGAGGTGATACAGCTTCTCAGTTCCAATCATTCCTTCCTGGGTTTGGGGTGGGCCGGAGGTCCCAGGCCTGTCCCCTCCCAAGCTCCTCGGGGCGCCACCTCACCGCCCGGACCACTGGGCCCAGTTCCCGAGGTTGCCGAGTCACCATCCCTCCCCCCACCAGAAACACAAAGCTAAGAGCTCATCCTAAGCTCCGTTTCACCCGGGAGGGTCTAATGGAAAAATGGACGTATGAAAAATCATTTACAAGTGTACATCTTAAAAATAACGGAGACATTTCTGTTTTGAATGGCGAACGTGTTTCACATGATTCAAAGTGGAAAACTCAAAAAGGACAGGGGCACCTGGGTGGCTCAGTTGGTTAAACACCCGACTCTTGGTTTCAGCTCAGCTCATGACTCATGGTTTGTGAGTTCGTGCCCCGTGTCGGGCTCAGCTCAGAGCCCCTCTCTCTCTTTCTCTCCCTCTCTTCTTTCTCTCCCTCTCTCTCTGCCCCTCTCCTGCTCTCTCTCTCTCTCTCTCTCTCAAAATAAGTAAAGACACATTAAATTTTTTTTTTAATTCAAAAGGGACATAATGTGAAAAGTCCTTCCTGCGCTGGGCCCTGGCCCTCCCCCATCCCCCTCTCCAGAAAGCAGCAATGTGATGGTCTCATGCGGTCTTTCAGAGATTTCAGTGGATAAATCATCACCTTCATCCCTGTTCTCATTTGTCAGGGATTTGTCATTTTTTTTTTTAATTTTTTACTTATTTTTGAGAGACAGAGACAGCAGGGAGGATCAGAGAGAGAGGGAGACACGGAATCCGAAGATAGGCTCCAGGCTCTGAGCTAGCTGTCAGCACAGAACCTGACACGGGGCTCGAACCCGCGAACCGTGAGATCATGACCTGAGCCGAAGTCGGACATTTAACCGACTGAGCCCCCCAGGCGCCCCTATCCGCCTTTTAAAATGCATATACATGCCGCTCTGTACTTGGCTGTCTTCCCTGGAAAATACATCTTGGTTATTGTTTCATGTGGCTTGAAAAACAGCTCCTCATTCTTATTTTATAGCTGCGTATTACTTCACTGTGTGGAGGGACCACAAGTTACTTAACCAGCCTCCTGTTGGTGCACGTTTACCTTGTTTCCAGCCTTCGGCAACCACAGTAAATGCTGCAGTAAATAACCTTGCACGCAGGCCACTTCAAACGCAGGCTAGCAAACCTGAGGACAGGTTCCCACCGGTAGAACTTAGTAGAACGGCCAGGTTGGATGTGTCCACGTGTCCTCGTGCAGCTGGAAGGGGGCGGAGGGGGTCAAATTTGTCCTCTCCGAGGTCGCCACGCTCCCACCAGCCATGTCTGCGTTTGCCTGCTCTCTCGTAGCTTTGCCAGCACAGCGTTTTATCGAACTTTGCAAGCTTGGCCGGTCTGATATTTGAATGATGGGGTGTCAGTGTGGTTAGAAGTTTTTAAACGGCAATTATATTGGTGGCTGTTTGCTGAGCAGGGAGGCATCGTGCCAAGCACGATACATGTGACGTTATACTCACTTCTCACGGGGAACGACTGGAAGCAGATAGCAATAGTCCCATTTTAAAAAGGAGAAAACAACGGCCCCGAGGAGTTAGGTACTTACTGCCCTAAGGTCCCACAGCCTTGAAGAGGCAGAGCAGGAATTTGAACCCCGATTGCGAGGAGCCCGTGCTCCTTCCTTATTCCAGGATGCCTTCCCCTGGAGGAGACTACCCCCTCCTCTACCCCAACTGGGCCCTGGGCCCACCCAAGGCTAGGGCTTCCCAGGAGTGGGTGATGGGGCAGGCTTGGTCCCACAGCCCTGGCTGGCGGTGGTGCCCGCTCTGAGAAGGACTCTCAGAGCCTCAGCTCTGCCCTCCCAGGATTGAGTCTCAGCGGGAGGTGGGCTCCACTGGTCCTAAGCGCCAGGCAGGTTGGCGTCCCCAGGGGGAGAGCCACCACCAGCACCTTCAGCTCTCACGACGTTAGTTTCCCGGCAGCGGCTTCCACCGGCTGCTCCGCTAGGCCTCTCCCTTTCCGGAGCCCTAGCCCCTGCCGTCCCCAGGCAGCCTGTCATCGGGCCTGTCATCGGGCGCTGGACCCCTCAGGCCTGGTCCTTCTGCTCTCCGAGTCCACACCCCCAGCTCCCTCTGGCACAAAGGCTGACCAACTGGTGAGTGTCTCTGGGTTCTCCCTTGCGGGGCCCGCAGGTGGGGGAAGGAAGGTGCCGAGCCAGGACTCAGGAGTCCACCTCGCCGTGTGGCCCGGGCCAGTGCCTCTGCCTCCCCTGGGCCTCCCGGTGCCGCGGCCTCAACCGTCCAGTGCTCCCAGCTCTCCCGGGGCCGGCCTCTGTCCCCGGGGGAAGGTGGAGGACACTCCAACTGCCAGGAGGGGGCTGGAGCTTCCCCCTGACCCCGCCCTCCAGGAGACTGGGAGGCCTGCCCTTCTGGGGCCTTCTTTCCCTGCTCCCCTCCCCCAGGCTCCAAACGGCCCCGACAACAACCATGAACTCTGATCCCAGCCTGTCCAGCACGGGTGGGGCAGGGCGTTCTGTCAACAGTGGCAGAAACTCGTTAACTGAATGTCAATAGGATTAAAGGCTCTGACGCCCCAGTAGCCAAGTGCGACGTGACGTGATGTGGTGGACGGCGGGGAAGGGCTCCGGAGGGCCAGGGCACACGTGCGTGGGTGCGTGTGTGTTTGGTGGCGGTGGGTGGGTGTGAGTATGTGGGAGAGAGACAGAGACAGAGAGCATACGTTTGCAGATGAAGATTGAGCACCGAGAAGCCTTCCGCCCTGGGAAGCCTTCTAAGGAGGCCGTGGACGGTGTCCCCAGGGACTCCAAATGGCAGCTTTGTCACTCAGGCAAGGATGAGCTGTTTCAAGCTCCCACGGGGTGTCAGGCTCTGCACTGGTTGCCGGGGGCAGGCGGGAGCTGGAAGAACCAAGAGAGAGGACGATCCACGCGGTCCCGGAGGTCCCAACACGTCAGAGGGACAGGAGGGGTTCCGACTGACCGATACCCTTGGTCACTGATGAGTTTGAGGCCCAGAGAGGCTGGGGGAGCTCTCAAGGTCGTATAGCAAGCCGGAGGAAGGTCAGGTCCTGAGCCCGGGACTCCAGCGCACCTACCACATACCGCACAGTGAATGCACACACACACACACACACACACAGACTCTCGGTGCCTAGTGCAAGGTGCGGAGGGCATTTTTCAAGTCTGCTAGGGTAAGCAATTGGAGGGAAGGTGGCCAGGATCGGTGAGGCTGAGTAAAGATTCAAGTCCTGCAGCAGAGGAGACGCCGGAGACAAGGGTTTGAGTCCCAGCTCTGGTGCTCTACGGGTGCATTGTCAGGGGACCTTCTCTGAACCTCAGTTTCTTCTTCTGGGACAGCGGAATGAGACGAGCAGCTGTTAGGAGGTTTAAAGGAAAGCCCCTGGCGCGTGACTGGGCTCCTCGATTCTGCCTTGCCTTTCCCTCGCCCCCGGGGCATGGGAAGATCAATCAGGTCTCACTGAATGGAAGCGGCCCTGGGTGAGGTCAGATGAATGGCAAAGAGCACTGGTTGGTGTCCAGCTGTCCTTCCCACGTCTGGCCCCTGGGATCTTCCGGCCACGGAGCCGAGAGAGCCGATGGTGGAAATCCCAGGCAGACAGCCTGCGTCCAGCATGACGAGCCCCAGCCCGCCAGCCAGCCGGAGCAGCACTGCCTGTCTCCACTGAGGCCCCTTCCCCCATCACACACCTCACGGCCCTCCTTGGGGAGATGCCCTCAGCAGTGGGGAGTCCCAGAGGTACCTTCCCTTCCGGGGAGGGCCCAGGACATCTGCTGTGCCCGGGCTGCCCGGGCTGCTTGGCTGGCATACAGACAGACAGGCAGGTTGGCCAGCGGGCACTCTGGGAATGTAAATTCCACATTTGCATCATGGATATTCCTGGCCCCGGGGGCCGCTGACCTTTACAGTTGCAGCCTCGGTCCTTTTTCCCCTTCCAGCTCTCCAGGCTCGGCCGGGCTGGCCATTGGATGCTGGAGCCTTTGTAGATCAGCAGGTGGGGGGGGGGGTGTCTGCGCCGGAGGCCTCTGGGGGGCGAGCTCTGGAGGGGGTCCTGCAGGGACCAGCTTGCCCTCCCCTGTTCACCCAGCCGGGCGGAGCCCGCTGTCCCCGACTCAGCATCAGCTGTCCCCCACCCCCAGCTAGGATCCCCTCCCCCCTCCACTGCGAGTCATTGCCTGACGCATGGGCAGCCTGAGCCCCCAGATTAGCAGTGACATTGAGACATCAGTCGCCCCCAGCTGCCTGTGACGTCTCCCCAGGGATTGCCCCGTCTCTGCTGAGCGACAGCAGTGCTGAGCACGCTGTCAGCTTCTCTGGGCTAGGCAGTCAGGCGTGCCCCCCGGAGGAGTGGAAACCCCTCCCCAGCCCGCGCCTACCCCTGCCAGGTCCCAGAGGACTCTTGTCACGGGTGGCTTGGTCAGCCAGCTGGCTGGGCGAATTCCCTAAGATGCGTCTAAATTCAGCCCCTTCTGCAGACTTTCCAAGAGAGCAGGTTCTGCCCTGGGTCCCAGGAGCGCGGAGCTGGGGACCCTGAGTCATGCCCCTGAGGGTTCCCGATCAGAAGACCCCATTTACTAATTTTTCTTGTCCATTCTACTGATATCTCTTGGGCCAGAGGCTGGGGATACTTCGATGAAGGTCAGAGGTTGAACTGTGTCCCCCAGAGGGCATTTTGAAAGTCTTAACCCCCAGTACCTCAAAATATGACCTGATTTGGGGCGCCTGGCTGGCTCGGTCCGTTAAATGTCCGACTCTTGATTTTGGTTCAGGTCATGATCTCACGGGTTCGTGCGTTCGAGCCCTGCATCGGGCTCTGCCCCAACAGCACAGAGCCTCCTTGGGATTCTCTCTCCCTTTCTCTCTCTGCCCCTCTCACGCACACACACTCTCTCAAAATACATAAGTAAACATGAAAAGAAGAAGAATATGACCTGCTTTGGAAATAAGGTCATTGTAGGTGTAATCAACTTAAGATGCGGTCATCCTGGAGTAGGGTGGCCCTGCCCCCGGCCTGACTGGTATGAGAGGACGGAAGCTGACCATTGAAGACACAGACAGGAGAAGGGAGTGGCATGTGATGACAGAGGCAGTGGGACTGGAGAGAGGGATTCACAAGTCCGAGACACCAAGATCGTTGGCAAGTGGCAGAAGAGGCGGGGCGGGGGGTGGGGCGAGGTTCTATCCGACGGGTTTCGGAGGGAGCACGCCCCTCCGATGTCAGGCTTGTGGCCTCCAGAGCTGTGAGACAGTCCGTTTTTGTCGCAGGGCGTCTGGCTCGTGGTGCCCTGTTACGGCAGAAGTGAGCTCCGTGAGGGACACGAGGGACGTGGTCCCGGGCTGCCGGAGCGCACAGCGCAGCAAGGGGAGACGAGACCCATGAAGCAAGTTCACAAATAAATATGTAGTCACAAGACATGCCACCCTGGAAATAGCAGCTGACCTTTATTAAGTGTTTGCTACCTGCCTGGCGCGGTTACGAGACTTTTCATAAAACTTTTTTAATCCCCAGACCAAGGCTACGAAGTAGGTGCTCTGATGATGTCTGTCTCACTGATGGGGACACTGAATCAGAAAGGTTGAATCACCTGCCCCAGGTCACACAGCAGGAACATGGCAGGGAGAGGCTCTGGACGCCACAGGCTGAGCCGCGACTTACTCGGTTCCCTGAAGAAGGAAGCGGACAGGAAAATGGGGGGGGGCGGGCAGCAGAGACCATTTAGAAAGAGAACGAATGATCCTTCTAAACGCAAATGAGACCACGTCCCCTTCCTCTTGTTAGACCTTTGGTGGCTCCTGGTTTCAAAGTCCGGGCTCCGCACCTGGCCCCTCACCCACCCTTCCAGCTGCAGGAAGGGGACGCGTGCAGAGACTCAGAGACTCAGAGCACCGGCTGGCTGGCGCTGGCTGGCGCGGGAGGCTGAGGGCAGCGAGAACTTGGCTGTGTCTCTCACTCACACTGCTGAGCCTCACTCCCTTCACCCTCCAGGAGGGAATAGGCAGAGGACCCCCTGAAATAGAGTGCAAAGCATCCACAGGTGCTATGTAATGGATCTCCCCCCAAACCCCTCCCCGTCCCCCCGCACCCTGTGCCCCTCTCTACCCCTCTCGGCTCCCCACTGGAAGTTGTAGCAAAACTGTCCCTGGCAAGGCGGCAGCTCCCTATCCCTGTGCTCGGGGGGACCCTTTCTCCCACTTCTCTTCTTCCTCTCGCTTGGAGCATCCCCTGCCCTGCCCTCCATCCTCCACCGGGAGTCAGGTGTCCCCCCACCAGGGCCTCCCAGGGGGCCTGGAGACCCATCAACAAGAGAAACCCTACACGTTAGCTCGCTCTGTCCCTGAGGCAGGAGTCTGACTTTGTCTGGCCTCAGTTTACCCATCCCGACAGTGCCGTGGCCCGTGGGATCCCACTTGTTCTTCGCCTCCCAGCTGCCCCCACCCCCATCACCCTTCCCTCACCGACTGTCCTGCCGTCCTCCCTGTTGAGTGTCAGCCTCAGCCCGGGGTTGGAGGACAGGGGCCGCCCCTCTCCCTGGTTGGCACGCAGATTATATGGCTGTCTTTCCCGGAAGAGAGTGGGTGACGAGGGTAATTAGCCGCCTGCCAACCAGCCACTCCAAAGAGTCAGCTGTGCCCCTGGGAGCTAGTGACAGGAGGGAAGGCCTTCCTCCTGAAGAGTCCCCAGCTCCCGAGTCCCTCCGAAGGGGGCTTGTCAATCAAGAAGTCATATCGTGTTGGGGCGCCTGGGGGGCTCGGTCCTCAAGCGTCCGACTTCGGCTCAGATCATGATCTCATGGTTTGGAAGTTAGAGTCCCATATCGGGCGACAGCTCGGAGCCTGGAACCTGCTTCGGATTCTGTGTCTCCCTCTCCCTCTGCCCCTTCCCCGCCCTCAAAAATAAATAAACATTAAAATAAAAAGTCATATCATGTTGCAAGGGCAGTGGGAGAAGTTCCGTCTGTGGCCTTAGGAGGCCTGGGTTCCAGTCCTCCCCCATTTGGCTGCATGATCTTGGGCAAGTCAGTTCCCCGGCCTAAACCTGACACAGGACACGAGATACACCATGTGCCCTGATGCACAAACGAGAGAGAGTGAGCCCCAAACCCCTCCACCGTGTGACTGCGGCAAACCCTGCTGACTGCCCGTCCCCCCTTTGCTAACCACACACTCCAACTTTGGGGTTACCCCATCCCCATGGATGGATCAGGGCTAGTCCTGGCTGACCCTGCTCCCCGATCTCCCAGCTTCCCCTGAGTTCTAATGCTGACCGATGAGCCATAAATAGACGTTGACCGCTTGGGGTTTCAGGAAGTGGTTTTGATTTTTTTCAAATAAGGAGCACACCGGGCTGGTAGTGTTCCTTTTGACTCCAGCCTCCTTTTTTCTTTTTTTTTTTCTCGGAACCTAGACGTGATGCCTGGAGGTGTGGCAGCCATTGGTGGTACCATAAGGTTGAAAGCCAACATCTAAGAATGGTGGACGACGTCATGAGGCCGGCAAAGCAGCCCAGGCAGTTTACCTGTAGATTCCTTGTTATGTGAGAAGAGGAAACCGGAAAGTGTTTAAGTCACCATTTTTAGGTTTGCTTTGACTTGTGACCAAAGGCATTCCTCACAGATGCAGATTAGTATCTGTCTGTGGATGTCTCTGTTGCTGTAGGGCCACTTCAGGATATTCAGAGCCTTGCTCAGTGGTATTATGACATACCTGTTGACCCACTGACTGAATAGAAATGACCGAGTATATACAAGTTAACAGTAATAATACTGACTGCCTTAGTATTAGCGTTAGTATTATTACCCCATGTATCAAGGACTTGCTGCGCCCTCTGTATGAAGCATTATCGCATTTAACTCCCACGGCAACACTGTGAAGTAGAATCTGAACTGCACCCGTTTTACACATGAGGAAACTGAGGCTCGGAAGGGGTCACGCAGCTGGGGGGTCATGAGGCTAGAGTTTGAGCCAGGTATGTGGGCTCCAGGACACAATTTCTGTTCCCCTCATGTCACACCCTCAGGTCAAGACAACCAGCTCGATCGTTTTGTCTTTTGGCCAAAGAACAGCAGGGGGAGGGCGAGTGGCCTTGCTGGATGGGGTGGCCCCGAGGCTCCCTGCGTCTCAACTGTCACGTGCAACTGTGCTGAGCTTGGAGAGCGGAGGGCTGGAAGTTAGAGGGCAACAAGGAGTCTGTCCCCAGGCCCTGTGGCCTTGGCTAGTGGGGGGACCATGAGGTGCCGACCCCTGGCCCCAGCTATTCCTCAGACTCCTCTGGGGGGGGGGGGGGTCCACTTTTTCCTCGAAGATACCGAGCGCAGAGGAAAAGGCTGCGGAGGAAGCCGGGCCACGCTCCTCTCCTGACCCCTCGGCACGGTGGCATCTCCTTACTCAGGCAGGTTGGCCGAGGCCCTGTTCTGGGACGGGGACGGAGCTGGAGCGAGGTGGCAGGTGCCTGCCCTCTGTGAGCTTAGATTCTAGGTGAGCGCAGAGAGGCGCGAAAGTGCACGGGAGGGGCACCTACCCCAGAAGAAGAAGGCCAGGGAAAGGTGAGAGCCAAAGCCAAAGCAGGAGAAAGGGGAAGAGTGTTCTAGGGAGTGAGCCCCTCAAGGGCAAAGGCTTGGCGCTTGGCAGGGAAAGCGTTCAGCAGAGCTGAGCATGAGGGGCAAGGAAGGGGGGGAAGCTGGGAGGGGAGTGAGGGCGGGTCCCTGGGGCTTGAGGAGCCTCATGGGGTTACACGGAGGGGCGGGGGGGGGGTGGAGGGCGGGGCCACGGCCACGCAGGTCCCACGCTCACTCCAGAAGGGGACGGTATTGGGTTTGCATTTGGAGTGTGGCTCGGGTCTCTCCCGGCTGCACCTGCTGAGTCTCTGAGGCCACAGCTTAACAGGCCATGCAAAGGGGCCCCCGGGGGGCGCAGTTGGTTAGGCCCCCGACTTTCAGCTCTGGTCATGATCTCATGGTTTGTGGGTTCAAGCCCCGTGTCGGGCTCTGTGCTGACAGTGTGGAGCCTGCTTGGGATTTCTCTCTCAAAAATAAATTTAAAAAAATAAATAAAAAATAAAATTCAAAAAAGTGTATTTTAAAAAAGGGCTATGCAGAATGGGTGCCGTTTATAGGGAAATTCCTGAGAATTAACCCACCAGGCTGGGCGACCAAAGGGAGGTCTGCCCTTTCTCCCCAGTCCTGTCCTCAGACTACGGGTCGAGCAAGGATCATTTTCTTGCCTTACGTCAGGTACTAACTCTGGGTTCCAGCAACCCTTGGGAATCATGCAAAACCCACCGCCGTGCCCTGGTGGCTGAGGAACGTTTATCTTGCAATGATTTAAACAATTCATATCACTTTTCAATTTGCGTATATAAATTTAGACGTAACGTGCGGGGAGTGTGATGTTGAGATGCTTTCCATTACCAACTAGGTGGGCTTTGAAGACTAGAATTCCTAATGATGCTATTTTTTAAAATATTTTCAAAGTATTTAAGAACAATTTGATTAAAATTTCCAAAAGAATGAATAAAACTCCAGATTTGATTTAACATGTCATTAATTGCCATTGTATTTTGTCTCTTGATTTTAATCAATAATTCTGACTCTTTTAGAAAAATATTTCTTTGAAAAATATTTCAAACATTTTACATTTACTGTAATTTATGCTTAAAAATTTTTTTTAATGTTTATTTATTTTTGAGACAGAGACAGAGTGCGAGCAAGGGAGGGGCAGAGAGAGAGGGAGACCCAGAATCTGAAACAGGCTCCAGGCTCTGAGCTGTCAGCACAGAACCTAATGCGGGGCTCGAACCCACGAACTGTGAGATCATGACCTGAACCGAAGTCGGACGCTTAACCGACTGAGCCGCCCAGGCGCCCCTGTAATTTATCTTTTTGATAAAAATGATATTTTATTTCTTTTTTAAATGTTTATTTATTTATTCTGAGAGAGAACAAGGACACGAGCGGGGGAGGGACAGAGAAAGAGGGAGAGAATCCCAAGCAGGCTCCACACCGTCAGCACAAACCTTGAGCTCATGATTGGAGCCGAAATGAAGCGTTGGACGCTTAACTGACTAAACTACCCAGGGGCCCCTATATTTTATTTCTTTAGTCTTTTTTTTTAACACTTTTAAATTTATTTTTGAGAGACAGAGAGAGACAGATCATGAGCAGGGGAGGGGAAGAGAGAGAGAGGGACACACAGAATCGGAAGCAGGCTCCAGGCTCTGAGCTGCCAGCACAGAGCCCAATGCGGGGCTCAAACCCACGAACTGTGAGATCATGACCTGAGCCAAATTCGGATGCTCAACCGACCGAGCCACCCAGGCGCCCCTATTTATTTCTTCAGTCTTTTATGATTATGCCTGTTACTATAACACAAGTTAGTAATTTTGGTGAAATGAAGGCATGAACATTTTTGTGGAACAAAACTATAATAATTTATGAATTATGTATATCTTTATTTTACTACTTGTCCAAACACAGCCGGCCCATCAACAGAACACCCAAACATACCAGCTTTTGAGCATATAAAAGCCACAGCTTTATACATACTTTTCAATTTTGCCACTATGGATGTATATTTATCAAGGTAAGAGAAGGGAACATATTTTATTCCACAGCTTGTTTTGCTTGATTTTTAAATATTTAGGCATATGGTATGTGGGTCTCCATTGGCGCTCTTGCAAATATTAGAGGCAGACCTTTTTTTTTTTAATAACAGCTTTATTGATACATAGTTCATATACCATAAAGCTCACCCTTTTCAAGTGAACAATTCGGAGGGTTTTAGTGTATGTATAAAGTTATACATCTACCTCTACCACCTAATTCCAGAACATTCCCACCGCACCGCCCATGAGACCCTGCACCCATGAGCTGTCCCTTACCATCCTCCCCTGCCCCCAGCCCCTGGATTTCACTAGTCTACTTCCTGTTTCTATAAATTTGCCTAGTGTGGACACTTCATATACATGGAGTCACACAGTATGTGGCCTTTGGTGTCTGCCTCATTTCACTTAGCACGACGTCTTCCAGGTTCCAGGTTGTAGCAGGTGACAGAATTTCATCCTTTTACGGAGCTGAGTAATATTCCAGCATATGACTAGACCAGCCAATGGGCGTTTAGATTGTTTGCACAACAGCCTCTTATGAATAGTGCTGCTAGGAACTGTTGTGTATCATTTTTTTAATGTTTATTTTTGAGAGAGACCCAGAGCACAAGCAGGGGAGGAGCAGAGGGAGAGGGAGACACAGAATCCGAAGCAGGCTCCAGGCTCTGCGCTGTCAGCACAGAGCCCGACGCGGGGCTCGACCCCACGAACTGAGAGATCATGACCTGAGCTCCAGTTGGACTCTCAACCGACTGAGCCACCCAGGTGCCCCTGTGTATATATATATATATATATTTTTTTTTGTGGACATACGTTTTTCAGTTCTCCTGGCCACATACCCAGGGGTGGCATCCCTGGGCCACGTGGTAACTCTGCTTCACTTTTCTAGGAACTGTCAAACTGTTTTCCAAAGCGGCTGCCCCGTTTTGCATTCCCACCGGCAATGCGCGAGGCTTCTGATTTCTTCACATCCGTGTCAGCACTTGTTACTGTCAGTCTCTTTGATTATAACCATCCCAGTGGGTGTGAAGTGGCATCTCGCGCTGGCTTGGATTTGCATTTCCCTGATGACTAACGATGTCGAGCGTCTTTCCTGCGCTTATTGGCCATTTGCATATCTTCTTGGGGGAAATGCTTATTCAAACCCATGCCCACTTTTTAATTGGGTGATTCAGGTCTGGCTTTGGTACTTACAGGGATATGGCAGTAATCGTTACGACCCGACCCCAACACAGCAGCCTCGTGCCTGCTTCTACACCAGCCCGTGCACTTTGGCCTCTGCGAAGGGGGCTCCTATCACCTCGAATGCCTTCTCTTTTCACCCCTTCAGCAAAGCCTTCTGGGTAATCGTTCTGTGGCCACAGAGTGGGAACTGGCCACGCCGCAGTGGACCACATCCGCTGTAGCCCGTGGCTAACAACGTGGGCTTGGGAGCCGGGCCGCCTGCTTCGCACGCAGACCGTTCCGGGCCTCCGCTGGGCAGCCCTGAGCTGCCAACTTCTCAGTTCTCCCCCCTCTAAAATGGGAAGGGAAGGGACGCCAGGGGGGCTCCATCGGCTGAGCGTCCGACTTCGGCTCGGGTCACGACCTCGCCGTTCGCGAATTCGAGCCCCGCGTCAGGCTCTGCGCTGACAGCTCGGAGCCTGGAGCCTGCTTCGGATTCTGTGTCTCCCTCTCTCTCTCATGCTCTGTCTCTCTCTGTCTGTCTCAAACATAAGTGAAAACACTAAAAAACAAAAATTAAAATGGCAATGGTGATGCCTTCCTCAGAGAGTTCTCGGAAGGACTTGCTGAGAACTACGCGTGAAGCCTGTCTCATTCTGTGCGCAGCCGTATGGCGGACGTCCCCCTGTGCAGAGCACTTCCGGGGACAAGGGGGTCATTACTTTCAGGGCAGGACTTTCCACTTAACGGGTGACGTTCACTGGAGCAAGCCCTTGGGGCGTTTGGCTGAAAATCGCCTCCCTGTGCCCCCGACCCGCAGGGTCCCAGGGCATCGAGGGCAGTATTCGGGCCCAGGCAGCTCTCGAGCCTGGGGTGAAGGCTGTGGGCTCCCCCTCCTCCCTGACTGCCCATCCACTCCTCTCCTCCCCTCCCCTCTGTGTCACCCACGCTTCCTCCCTCCTTCCCGACTGGCGTGTGACTGCTCAGGGACGTGAGAAGCAGCTGGAAAGTGACACAACACCCCTTAATTACCTTTGTTCCTTCTATGTCCCAGCGCCTAAATTTAGTCAGCAGAGCCTGGGCACTGGGGACCCAGCTCCTTCCCCCACAAACCCCCCACCCTCAGCAGAGGCAAGAAAATGAGCCCCAGGACAGGGCTTCTGCCCCAGCACCTGCTCCTTACCGCCCCGGGGGTGGGGGGTGGGACTGGGGTCAAGGCCATCTCTGAGAGGGCGAGTGGGGACTCCGGTAGGGACCCTTCCCTCTGCAACTGCCATTTGGGGCCGCAAGCACGATGGGGTAGGTCGCCACCTGCCCTTTCCAGTGCCGGGGAAGCCCGAGAGGGGGGGTCAGAGCAAGTGGCCAGAAAGTTAGGGGCACAGGCTCCGAAGTCAGACGGCCCTGGGTCCTCAGTCTCCACCCTACAACCTGCCGACGCTGGGCAAGTCAGCAAACCTCTCTGGGTGTGTTTCCTCATTTGCAAACTGGGACAGTCATAGGATCTGCCGAATGAGGCGGTCAGGAAACGGGAATGAGATGACACAATGAAGCACGGAGTGCCAAGCCAGTGCCCGCCTCGGCCGCCGCTGCTATAGAAGCTGCTTGACACGCGGAACGGCCCCCCACACCTCTGGACCCACACTCCTCCTCCAGCAGCCACTCTCGGCTTCGGACGGGGACACGGAGGCGGAGAGAAGTTAGTTAACAGGCCCAGGGCACCCAGCTGGCTGGCTGGAAGGCTGGGCTTTGAACCCAGGCCTGCAGGCGCCAGAGCCCGCGGCAGCTACTCCCTTCCGTGCGTTGTTCCCGAAAAGGGGCCTCACCTCTTCCAAGTTCATCTCAAGGCCCACTCCCTCCAGGAAGCCCTCCCGGCTGGCTCTGAAGCAGGCCTCTCCTTGTTCTCTAGGAGTGGAGTGTGTCCGCCGCAGACCATGACCGGCTCCCAGGCTTGGGGACAAATTCTAGAAGGGGAGGGCCTGCTGTTACTTCCCTGGGTCTTTGAAGTTGCAGGGCGGAGTGGGCGTGAACTACAAGTCACTGCTTTTCGGGGGTAAATAGACAAAGGCGGAACCAGCAGGTGGGAAGAGAAACTGAGTTGGGGCAGAAGATTGGACCCGGAGGGGGTGACAGGTGTCGGAGAGTGTGCCCGGCCCACTCTGTAGCCCAGAGATGGGGGGCAGGGGCTCCACCCCAGAGCCGGGAGGCTAGGCAGTCCCGGTCAGGGATGGGGTCAGGGTCAGTCACGCCTCGGAGGGTTACCCTCATGCCTGGGTCTCTGGGCCTCAGTTTCTCATCTGCAGAATGGGGCAGTAAATGCGGGCCTCTTAGGGGTGGAGAGAGGATGAAGGGATGGGAGTGTGTCCCAGCCCTGTGTCCCTCATGGCCTCTAGCCCAGTGTCAGCCACTCCGGTATGGCCCCTCAGCTTGGACAGCTTCCTCGGGTACAGCTCCTCGCGCGCTCTCTCTCTCTCTCTCTCTCTCTCTCTCTCTCACACACACACACACACACACACACACACACACCACTTCTTGGCCATGCTGGACCTCACAGACACAATCCCTCAAGCGTATCAGTTGGGGGTGGCCTGAGACAGCCATCCGCATCCCCCCCACCCCACTGCTGGACTGATCTACTGTCCCCAGGCTGTCATCAGGCCTCCCCAGCCCTCATGACCTCACTGATGAGACGCTTTCATCATCACCAGCAAGGAAACTGGCACAGAGGGGCTGAGGAGTGTTCCGGAAAGACAGAACTTGGATTCAGACCGGGGCAGTCGGGCCCCAGAGTCCGTGCTCGAAACCACTGCGCTCCTCTGCCTCTCCTGATGAGCCCTCCCCCCCACCCCCCTGCACGGGCTGCAGTCATTAGACAGCCTTACAGCGAGTGAAGACGCTTCGGGGCCGTGCGCTAGACAGCCTTTCTGAGGGAGCACCTCTGAGCCTCGGTCCTTCACTGCAAGTCACCCTCACCGAGGGGCCCGTCGCCCTTGGGCTTCTCTCTTGTAACCCCTCCCCCCAAACAATAACATAATACGACCGGCAGCTGATAGTCTTCCAACGCCTTCGATGCGCCAGACGCCCATCCTGAAACTTGACGTGTTTCGTCATTTCACCCTCAGGACAGCCCTGAGAGGAAAGGAGTGTGAGTTCCCTCGTCCCGATGGGGAAACTGAGGCTCAGAGACGTTCTCAGGGGAGCCCAGGCGGGCTGGCTCCAATCATTCATTCACCCCGTGGCCCTCTGAGCCCCAGCCTCCCGCCTCCTTCTGCCCTGCCCCCACGCTGGGAACCCTTGCCCTCCACCATCAGGAAGGCCTCCCCCCAGCATCCAGGAAAAGGGGGAGAAGGGGCGGGCTCGGCAGGCAGGCGGTCGCCCCTGCCGGCCCTCCCCCCGCCCTCCCTCTGCAGGAGCGGCCTGGCCAACTAGCTCTGAAAGCCCCAGCAGCCTCCAGCGAAGGCAAACAGAGACAGAGTGGCCTGAGCTGAGCCCCGTGAGGCGGAGGGAAATGTTTTCCCAGCTGCCTCCCTTTCTCGACACCGCACCCGCTCTGGGGCCCCGTAAGTGGCATGACGGTGCCCCGGCCTTTGAGGACGGCTCCTGCAGTTAATGCCCGGAGCAGGTGCTTCCCGTAAAGGGCTCCATTAAATCCTTAGCCACGGGCTGTATTCTCCGCTGTCTCCATCTCGGCCAAGGAGGAGAGGGGGGCACTTGTCCAGTCCCTCTCGCAGAAGCGAACACTAAGTATGACTGTTAATGCCACCGTGGCAGAGATGAGACCGCACAACCTTGTGCCGGGAAAGGACCCGGTCCTCGGCGGGGAATGGCAAGGGGGTTAACTAGAGTTCCTCCCGTGTGTACTGTTTACTCCCCAAACAGCGGGTGGCTCGAGCCTCCGGTGCCTCTGTGAGCACACGGGTCTCAGGCCGGGAGATGGGGGTGTTGAGTCATGACAGCCAGAAAACCAGGCATGTTTGGAGCGCGGGGGGAGCTGGCATAGGAAACCAAGCTCTCTCTCCATGTTGCACATTACCTTCCTTCCTTCCTTCCTTCCTTCCTTCCTTCCTTCTTTCCTTCCTTCCTTCCTCTTCCTTCCTTCCCCTTCCTTCCTTCCTTTCTCTTCCTTCCTTCCCCTTCCTTCCTTCCTTCCTTCCTCCCTTCCTTCCTTCCTCTTCCTTCCTTCCTCTTCCTTCCTTCCTTCCTCTTCCTTCCTTCCTTCCCCTCCCTTCCTTCCTTCTTTCCTTCCTCTTCCTTCCTTCCTTCCTTCCTTCCTTCCTTCCTTCCTTCCTTCCTCCCTTCTTTCCTTCCTCTTCCTTCCTTCCCCTTCCTTCCTTCCTTCCCCTTCCTTCCTTCCTTCCTTCCTTCCTCTTCCTTCCTTCCTTCCTTCCCTCTCCTTTCTTTTCTTTTCTTTAAAATTGTTTTTAATGTTTAGGTATTTTTGAGAGACTGAGAGAGACAGAGCGTCAGCACGGGAGGGGCAGAAAGAGAGAGACACACAGAATCCGAAGCAGGCTCCAGGCTCTGAGCTGTCAGCACAGAGCCCGATGCGGGGCTCGAACCCACAAACCGTGAGATCATGACCTGAGCCGAAGTCGGACACTTAACCAACTGAGCCACCCACGCGCCCCTCTTTGCTTTTTTTTTTTTTTTAAGGGCATATTTCTAAATATCCTGTTGAAACAGGGAAGGAAGACTCTGGAAAGGGTCCAGAGAGCAAGGGATGATACCCACAATGGAACTGGAGCATGCCTGTTGTTATTGCTTAAGAGGTGTAAACTCCCCCGGGGGTTTTCCGTTTTTAATTTCCTTGTTGGACCTGCGTGTTGTTTAGGATTCTATTCGGTTGAAGGTGGTAGAAAAACCCAAAGAAATAGTGTGTCAAACAGTATAGAAGTTAATTTTTCCTCCCAAGTGAACAACATTTGGCAGAATCTAGTCCAAGACTGGTGCGGCAGCTCCACAAATATCAGAATCCATTTCTCGTTGCTCGGTCCTCCTTAACATGTGGCATCTACCTTATGATCCAACATGGCTGCTCCAGCTCCAGCAATCGCATCTCATATTCCAGCCAGCAGAAAGGAAGGAAGAAGAGGCAAAAGGGCACAACCCACTGGGGAAGGACGGCCACGTACTTCCTGTCACTATGCCTCAGGTAGCCTGGGACTGCCCTTGACTTGCTGCTGCGACTCTCAACTCTCCATCCCAAAACCCGAACTGCCCTGAGAGCAAGACCCAGATCCCAAGAACAAAGCTTTCGTTCCTGCATTCAAGGCCCTCGACCACTGGGTTTCCTCACCTGCCACAGCCCCAGGCAGCCTTTGCCCAACCACTCTGAGCTACCTGCCTGTTCCCTTCCTCTCCTCACCAGACTGTGCCCGCTGCCTGAACGCCCGCTCCTGGACCTCCTCTGCCAGTCGTCCGGTTCCACCCCGACGACTCGCCATGGAAATGTTGCCTTATCAGGGCAGCCTCCCCGGGCCCTTCTCAGGAGAATCAGAATCCCTTTCTCCAACCCTCCCTTGGGCTTCCGGAGCCTTCCGTCATCCCTCTATTTATAGCCTGTTCAAGTCAGGTGCCCCTGGACACGTTGCTGGGAGGGAGGGAAGGGCCCCAGGCTGGGAGAGCAGGTTCTGTGACCTGCCTGGGAAAGGGCTGGGATTTTCCAGGACGACTCCCCTGACCTGATGTCCCTTCACTCATCTGTCTCTGGAGGGGGGAGATAGAGCCCGGAGCGATCTCATCACTGCGTACCTGGAGCCTAGGTGTGCCCGTGTGTGGCTCCGGAGCCGGAGCCCTGCCCTGGGCCTGGCCCCGCCCCCCAGTGCCCGCTGACCTGAGTGGGCGGGGTTAGAGCTCTCTGTGCAGGGGAGGAGGTAGGAGGGTCCTAGCCAGGAAGGGCCTGCGTGCGTAAAAGGGCAGGGCTGGCTGCAACTCAGGGGAGGCCAGGGGGTGCTCTCCACGGACCCCGGGGGCCCCCTCCTGCTTCCCTGGCAGGTCCAGGCCGCCCACCAGGGGCGGTGGAGAAGCGTCCACCCTCCGGGAAGCCAAGGCCTGCGGGCCCCACACTCAACGTCACTGTCACCTCCGCTCAGCCAGCCCAGCCCCTCCCGGGTCCCACAGCACCTCTTAGTCAGCTCCCCGCCAACTCACGCTGCATCCCTCAGCCTGTCCGAGCCAATGCTCCTCCCCTCCCCGGATCACAGCCTTCCCACCGCATCCTTACAGGCCTCTCCCCCGCCCCCCCAGCTCCCCAGGGGCTCCACCGCCCTTCCTCCAATATCCTGACAAGTCTGAATTCTGAGTCAGGGCAACCCCCTCCACGCCCCCACCCACACACCCACGTTCAGATAAAGACAGTGACACCAATGCCAAGGATAGGCCTCTGCTGCCAGCGGACGGCTTCCCGCCTGCCCTCTCATACGCTCCCATTCCCGGCCCTGACCTCTAGGACCCAGCCCTTGACACATGAGTGACTGTGGAAGGGACGCTCTGTGGAAGACTCAGCCTCCTTGTCACCGTTGAGGCTCGCGGGCGCATCTAACCAGGACGCTCCTGCTTGCCGCAGGCCACATGGCAGGCTGAGTCGAGCGTCCCCGCCCTGAGCCTCGCCTGAACCAGGACTGGGATCCAGCATTTAGAATCGGACAGACCTGGCTGTGTGACCTCTGGCAAGTTGCTAACGCTCTCTGAGCTTCTGATTCCAAAATAGCAAATGGGGCTCCCAAGGGACCAATGGGCTCTGGCCTCCCTGTGGGTTGGAGAGCCCCCTCTTCCCTCCGGCACCCTTGGAAGATAAGAAGCTCCTTCCCCCGTGGGGGTGGGTTAGAAGGGGGAAGACGGACAAGTGTGCCTTCGGACCTTGCCCCAGGAGCTGGCCTCCAGCTCCACCTAGCTTAGAAACCACCAGGGGAGACCACACCGCCCGCCTAGGATCTAGGTCCCGGTTGCAAGCAGAAGCAGTCAGGGGCGCCTCCTAGTGGACACCAGAGAAAATGTCTACCCTGGCAGAGGCCACTTAAGGGCTTCTGGTCCAGCCCCGCGTAAGTATGGCTCTCAGCTTGCAGTTGGGGTCCGGTGCCCACCCATTACTGCCAGCTGTGGCAGAAGTCACCTCCCCTCAGGGAACCCCGCGTCCCTCCTCCACAGATGGAGATGATGGTAACACCGTCACCACGCAGGACACAGAGAGGCTTCGGTCGGATGACAGGGTAGCCGCTCTTTGCACTCTGATGTTTTTTGAGGTCCAGAGAGAGGCTGGACTTTGCTCAGAGGGTGCAGCGAGCTGGTGGCTGAGCCAGGGTGAGGGGCGAGGGGCTCCTGCTCCAGTGATCCTTCCCCTCCTGGGGGCTGCTCCATGGGACCTTGGACGCCCCAGCGCTATCAGTGCCTCTGTGTGGCTCTGGGCCTTTTCAGATGTTTCAGCACCATTAACATACCTGTCCCAGGAACTAGCTTACGACTGCATCCAATTAACCTTGCTGCCAACTGTGATTTATTTTCCAGCGCTTGCAGGCGTATCTCTGTTCCCATCTCCTTCCCAAAAGACAGAAGGCTCGTGTGAGCCCCGAGGAGGCTGTGATGTCCCCTCCAGCTCAAGCCCCTCGATGCTGGCCCTGAGCATGCGGCGCTCGAGTCCCCTGCCAGGAAGCAAGGCTCACCTGCTCAGACCCCCATGGCCCTGGTGGTGGCGCCTCGCTTCTGTGCCAGGCCAGGAACTGTGTGTGTGTGTGTGTGTGCGCGCGCGCGTGTGTGTGTGTGTGTGTGTGTGTGTGGTGGGAGGCAGAGGAAAGTGACTTCCCCAGAGGAGGAGGGAGGATGCAAATGGGGCCCTTTGTAAAATGCACGCTGGGTATCGGCCACCCCCAGATTCCAATTCCTCTTGGGTGGTGCTGGGGGTTAATCTGGAGCACCTGGTTGGGCCAGGCGGATGGTGGAGCTCACCCACCCCCCCTGTGCTGGGTCCCTCTCGATGCCACCCCAGAATCCGTTCTTACATCCCAGGAAGGCCCCAGGGCTTTGCTAGAATCTGAAGGGGCCACACTCATAAACCCATACGTGCTGGGGTACCTCCTCCAGCTTTTGAGAAACCTCCTCAAGTACACGAACACAAGCGAAGACAGGGGCTGCATGGCCCCAGGACTTGGAAGAGACTCACACCGACACGCAGACACAAACACACAAGAGGCAAAAGGAAAGGAGCAGGGTCTAAGGGTAGGCAGGCCCTTGGGGAGCGGGCTGAGAGCTGGGGCTAGGGGGTGGGGTGAACGGATAGTCGGGGAAGCCGCAGGGGCTCCAAGCAAAGGGACCCCCTCCCAGCCAGACCACCTCGTCCAAGCACCCACCGTGGGCCAGTGCGCCGGGCCTGAGGCTGGTAACCTGAGCCAAAGCCTGGAGGGCCACATTGGGTATTGGAAGGCTCCAGAAGGCCAGGGTGGAGCCAGCCCTGGAGGTCCTCACCCTCACCCCCCTGCCGGTACCCCAGTGCAAGGGGGCTTCACCCTCTCCTGCTCACCCCTCGGGCTGCCAGCTCTGTTCTCCTGGTGCTCCCCTCCCCTCTGGGCCAACGCCCTCCTTGCCTTTGCCTACTTGTCCCGGGCCTGCCCCTTCCTACGGAGCCCCCCTTTCTTTTACCCCTGTCCGTGACAAACACCAGCTCATCCTCCAACTTAGCACCTCCTCTGAGAAGCTTTCCAGCCGCCCCTTCCCGAGACAAAACTCATCTCTGCCTCCTGGTGCTCCCAAGGCCCTCGCGCAGACCTCTGCCTTCACTCTGATGTAATGCTCCGCGAACATACCTAACTCCCAGACTCTGCTGCGAAGGTTGTGCTTTTTCTGTTTTGTACCAAGGGCAACACTTTTCACCGAGCTATGCAGGGATCGGATTTGTGATTTAGAAAGGCCACCAGGGCAGGTTGGCTGCGGCCAGAGGCAGGGAGAGGGAACGTGGGACCGGGGCAGGCGGGGAGGTGTGCAGATCGGAGATATTCAGGCCTCTACCTCCCCCCAAACCCGGGTTTCCCCGAGCCTGGCTGTGCACTGGATCCCTTGGGGAAGACTTAAAAAAATAAACTCCTAGGCTCTGCTCCCAGATACACCTAAATAGGGTCTCAGGGGTCAGGGCCCGAATCTGTCATTTTTTTTTTAATTGTAGTAAAGCGCCACATAAAAATCGTAACCATTTCTAAGCGTACAGTACCATAGCGGTAAGTACATTTACCTTGTCATGAATAAGACATCTAGAACTCTTCCCGTCTTGCAGATCCGAAGCTCCACACCCATGCAACAGCTCCCTCCCTGGCCCCCAGCTCCTGGCAACCTCCACTCTAAATCTCAACCTCTAAAGAGGCTTGGACCTCTTTAGATTCCCCATACAAGTGGAATCAAACTGTCTTTTCGTGACTTAGAATCTATATATTTTTTTGAATCAATCTCTACTAGTTCTGGTGCAACTGGTGTGTGGCCCGGAGTTCGGAAACCACTGCCTGTGTTACTGAAACCAAAAGGCGCCCTCCCCGGCATCACCCTACTCTTAGCAGCTAAAATCAGATCCTAGGACCTTTAACCTTGAGTAGGTGTTCCCTATGACCTCTGGGGAGAATTTTCTCCCATACAGGCCCTTGTAGTCTATCGAAGTCAGACTACAGCTAATAAGTCAACACCCCAAATTATTTTTCTAATGTTTTACTTATTTATTTATTCATTTTTAAAAATTTTTAATTTTTATTTATTTTTGAAAGAAGAGACCAAGTGGGAGCAGGGGAGGGGCAGAGAGAGAGGGAGACACAGAATCTGCAGCAGGCTCCAGGCTCCGAGCTGACAGCACAGAGCCCGATGCGGGGCTCGAACTCACGGACTGTGAGATCATGACCCCAGCTGAAGTCGGATGCTTAACTGACTGAGCCACCCAGGCGCCCCTTTACTTATTTATTTTTAAGAGGGAGCGTGAGCAGGGGAGGGACAGAAAGAGAAGGAGACAGAGAATCCCAAGCAGGCTCTGCAGAGCCCATGAACTATGAGACGCGTGACCTGAGGCAAAATCAAGAGTCAGACGCTTAACCGACTGAGCCACCCAGGGGCGCCCCTCAACACCTCAAATCATTATTGATTTTCATGACCTATGTTTATATAATGTTTTGGACCCTGGCTGCTCAAGTCTGGTCCTGAACCAGCAGCACCAAGATCCCTGGGAGCTAATGACAAATACAGACTCTCAGCTCCCACCCGGCTACTGAATCGGAATCGAGCTCCTCGGGGATTTGTGTGTATGGTAAAGTTTGGGGAGCCCAGCCTTAGGGTTTATAGAGTGAGGTCTGCTGGGGGCTGGGGGAAGTAGGCTTGACCCCAGAGCTCCCCAGGAGGGGTAGTTGAGAGGCGAGGGAGGTAGCCTGGACTGAGGTGGGCTCAGTTTTGTCCCCGCCATCCCACGGCCAGTCACCTTTGAATGAGGCTGTCCCCACACACCTGCTGGCTTAGCCCCTGGCCCTCAGTCACCTGCCTCAAGGTCAGCTCTCCCAGGCCCTAGCTGCAAACTCCTAGATCTTCAGCCTCTGCGTGGGAAAACCACTGTGTCCTTTACAGCCTGGCTTGGGGAGCATGGCCTTGTACTTGGCCTCACATAGACGCTTTGAGCAGAGCGCGAGCCCTTGTGAAATGCCAGCAACCTCATCTGGTCCTCACAGTGACCCGGAGAGGCCAAACCTGTAACGATTGCTTACTGAGCACTTAACAAAGCAGCAGGTACTAAGGAAAGGCTCGGTCTTCCCAGGACCCCGTGAGGAGGCCACAGAAGTTTTCGTGTTTGGCAGGTGAGGTAACCGAGGCTCAGAGAGGCCGAGTGACTTGTGTAGCGTCCCGTAACTAGTATGTGCTGGCGTTGGGTTTTGAACTTAAGTCAGCCTGTCAGGTCTGTGTTCTTTTTGTGTTTTTAATGTTTATTTATTTTTGAGGGGGCTGAGTAGGAACAGAGAGAGAGGGAGACAGAGCTGTCAGCACAGAGCCCAACGCAGGGCTCAAACTCATGAACTGTGAGATCATGACCTGAGCCGAAGTCGGACGCTTAACCGACCGAGCCACCCGGGCATCCGTGTCAGGTCTGAGTTCTTAACAGAGACATCTCTGCCCTTGCTGTCTTCTTATAGAGGAAGACACTGAAATTCAGTTTTGTGACCTGTCCAAAGTCATATGGCCGCCAAGTGCTGGCCCTGGGACTCGATCTCCAGACCGTGTGTACGCCTGAATTCTGCTTTCTTGACCGCATCTTACAGATGTGGGAGCTGAGACTCAGGCTGAGCAGGCCGGCCTGGGCATCAGTGACTCTGAATGCCAGGCTGTCCACCCTATTTCCGGCTGCCTGTGCTCACCCCTGGCATCAGGTCCTCCCCTCCCACCCTGGGCTGATGTCTTAGTGGTGATGACGCTGATGGACCAGGGCACTGGGAGGTGCAGCCGCAGCCCAGAATGTGTGGGGAGCTCAGCACCACGGGGGAAAAATGGAGAGTGACACGTCCTGGCCCCACGGCTCTGCGCCCAAGCAGGGGAGCAGATCGCACACCTGGGCGCGAGAGGTGGCGGAACAGCTGTGAGCAGATCAGGAGAAGGCGGGGATGGGAACTGACAGCTCCCAGCTGGACACCACTGGGCTCCCACCGCAGCTGGGACCGAGGTGGGGGCGGGGTGGCACAGCCCCTGGGGATCGTCCCTGGCTGGCCGGGCAGGAAGGGCAGGGGCCTCGAGCTGCCCCCCCCTTCGAGGACAACATGTAACAGGGGCTATGGTGAGATTTACACTTTTTTTTTTAATGTTTATTTATTTTTGAGAGAGAGAGAGAGACAGAGAGACAGAGTGTGAGCAGGGGAGGGGCAGAGAGAGAGAGACACAGAGCTGTCAGCACAGAGCCTGACGCAGGGCTCGAACTCTCGAACCGTGAGATCATGACCCGAGCCGAAGTCGGCACTTAACCGACTGAGCCATCCAGGCGCCCCTATAGTGTGATTTAACTAGCAGCTTGAGGGTGCGCCTGGGTGGCTCAGTCGGTTGAGCTTCTGGCTTTGGCTCAGGTCATGATCTAGCGGTTTGTGGGTTCGAGCCCCGCGTCAGGCTCTGTGCTGACCACTACCTCAGAGCCTGGAGCCTGCTTCGGATTCTGTGTCTCCCTCTCTCTCTGACCCTCCCCTGCTCACGCTCTCTCTCTTTCTCTCTCTTAAAAATAAATAAAACGTTAAAAAAAAAAAAGAAATCTTGGACATTAAAAACATACAGCAGCTTGACCCCTCACTGGGTGAGTTGCTTAACCTCTCTGGGCCTCAGCTCCTCATTTATAAAATGTGGACGCTCATAGCACCTCTGGCAGTGCTGAGAGCCGTAAGAGCAATTACAAGGTGCCTCGTGCCCAGTACCCGTCATCACATGGGCCGACCAAGTCTGAGAGAGGCCATTTACACCTGGCTGCTGCGGGGACCGACAATTATAAATAGGAAGAGCATGGCCTGCCTGGCACACAGGGAGCTCTGGGTCAGCAATAGGTCTTATTATTCGGAGCAGTGCTGGCTACAGACTTTGCAGAGCCCAGTGCCAAATAAGGCCCCTTTCAAACAATTATTAGGACCTGGAAGATGCCAACGGCACGGCAGTGAACCAAGCATAGGGCCCTGTGTGACGGCACTGTGAAACCCCTGGGAGTCTGGCCCCGACCCGGCACAGGACACGGGGTTCTTCCAGCCTCGCGGCTGTCTGCCCTTGGGAAGGCTGCCCATCTGCTCAGCGCTGGAGCTGGGGAGAGGTTTCCCCACTCCTGACTCTCCTGGACTCCAGATTATTCCGGGAGGCCCCCCCTTTGTTGCAGGGAGCTGCCGACAGTCCCCTCTCATTGGCCCCGCTCCTGATTCATTTGTCCTGCGTGACAGAAGCCCTTGAGTCCGCCCTGGGCTTTGAACCTTTCTCAACAGGCCCAGAATCTGTGAGTGTTAGGGCCCTTCGAGATCAGCCCCATGCCCACTCTGGGATGAGAAAGCCCTGCCCGAGGAAGCCCAGGACCCAGCGGCAGGACAGGACAAAGACCCCACCTCTGACCCCCAGCCTAGGAGTTCTGTCTCTCAGATTGGCCCAGACACGACAGGGGACTCCAGGGATCTGTGGTGGGAAAAGGACGTGCTGAGAAGGGCCACTGGCCCAGAGGTCAGCCTGCGCCGTCCCTGCAGGTGGCCATGAGGGAGTTTCTGTTCCCTTGGCTTCTCTCTGTTTTCTGCAACTGCTTTTGTACAAACTGCTTTTGTAATAACAGGGAAAGAAAAACCCACAACTGAACATTCATTTAAGGAAAAGCACAGTGTTCTCATAGGAACCAAGAAGACACGCCCTTGATACAAAGCATATTCAAGTGGAAGAAATTTAGGAATATAGAGATGGTGGGGCGCCTGGGTGGCTCAGTCAGTTAAGCATCTGACTTTGGCTCAGATCATGATCTCACGGTTGGTGGGTTCGAGCCCCACGTCGGGCTCTGTGCTGACAGCTCGGAGCCTGGAGCCTGCTTTGGATTCTGTGTCTCCCTCTCTTTCTGCCCCTCCCCATCTCATGCTCTATCTCTCTCTTAAAAAATAAATAAACATTAAAAATTTTTTTTAAAAAAGAATATAGAGACGGTTAGATTAGAACAAGGGAGATTGTGCTAACTCCTCACAGCTCACCCTCGATGAGAACTCTGCTTTGTGGGATGAGGGGGGCCCCGGGGTTCTGGACGGGGCCTGATGTGTGTGTGCGCGCGTGTATGTCAGTGTGTGTGTACGGTGTGGTTCTGTGTGAGTGTATGAGTGTGTGAGGCAGCGTGGGGGTAGTCGGCCCCTCTAGAAACAGTCCCAAGGCTGGGACCCCAGCCCCACCAATGACTCTGGCGCATCACTTGGCGTCGCTGAAGCTTCCTCATTAATAAAACGGAGAAAACAACGTCTGCTTCGCAGGGGATTGGAGAACAGGCGACGCTCACCCAAAGAGTTAGCACCTCGCAGGTGTTCAAGCACTCCGAACTGCGCAGACACTGACACGGCGTCTGACAGTTTCAGAAGCTGGTCCCGTGACCGGCCTCCAGAGGAGAGCTGGCGGCCTCCGCGGGCTAGGGGGCATGGCCTTCTGGCCTGTCACCACCTAGCAGGGGCTGGGGGGCGGAGCCTCTTCCTCCAAGGTCGGCATCCCTAGCAGAGAGCCCTTGGAGGGACCCTGGAGGAGCCATTTGGCGGAGCGTGGAGACCCCTAGTGGCCCCTTGGGGGATTGCACCGCCCCGCGTGAAGCGTCGCACCAGAAACTGTCCTCACCACCTGGGACCGGCCTCCTTCTGTGGCTCAGCAAACTTTTCTCGAGCCCCTGCTAAGCGAAGGGGTCATGCTAGGTGCTGCGGTGGCGGAGAGGACGTGATTCCCAGCCCAGAGGAACCCACCACCACAGGAGCTGCAGAGGCTGGGCTATACCCCACCCCTCTCCCCGCATGCGTCCAGGAGGAACTCTGGAATCAGTGAGGAGACACCCCATCTCCTGTGTCTTGCTCTCTGCATCTGCCTCGTTGGAGCCGTGTCCCACAGAGCCCCTGGAAGGAGCAAGAGTTCAAAAATTATTGTGATAGTAAAAGTTGGGCCAGAGGTCACATTCCTTTGGTCCCCTCCAAGCACGTCGCAGGCTGCTACATACTTGCTTGAAATAGTGCCCAGGATTTGCCAGATGTTGGAAGGAGCCCTTTGCATGTGGCATCTCACTGATCTCTGGCCTGCGGGTAAGGAAGCTGATGCTCAGGGGGCTTCAGGCCAGTAGGCAGCTGGGATTTGAACCTATTCTACCTGTCTCCAGAGCCCATGTGCAATAAGGCAATGTATCTGCCTAATGAGGCCGCCCTTGACTTTCTAAGCAAATTTACTCACCTCTCCGGGCTTCCGAGCCCTCCTCAATCAGGCCAGATGTTTCGTTTTGTTTGTTGTGGGCGCTGGCTGGTTCCCAGCCCCCGCTCCACATTGGATTTGCTGGATTCTTCTGTTCCCAGTGTGTCCTAGGCATTGGGATGTTTTAAATGTTTATTTGTAGGGGCACCCGGGTGGCTCAGTCGGTTAAGCAGCCGACTTCGGCTCAGGTCATGATCTCACAGTTTGTGAGTTCGAGCCCCGCGTCAGGATCTGTGCTGACAGCTCAGAGCCTGGAGCCTGCTTCAGATTCTGTGTTCCCTTCTCTCTCTGCCCTTCCCCTCCTCACGCTCTGTCTCTCTGTCTCTCAAAAATAAATAAACATTAAAAAATTTTTTTAAAAATTAAAAAAATAAATGTTTATTTGTTTAGTGTGTGTGTGTGTGTGTGAGAGAGAGAGAGAGAGAGAGAGAGAGAGAATCCCAAGCAGGCTCCACAATGTGCAAGAGCCCAACTGGGGGCTCGATCCCAGGAACCATGAAATCATGACCCGAGCCAAAATCTAGAGTTGGACACTCAAGTGCCTGAGCCACCCAGGCAGCCCGGCATTGGGATTTTCAAACTTGCCAGGTCATTCTCATGTGCATGGAGGATTGAGAAAGACCTTTCAGGCCCTGGTACAGCGATTAAACTCTATTCCGCTAGGTATTAAGCCTGCAGAGCCTCCCTCCCTCCCCCTGGGCCCAGGTCTTCTCAATTACCTTTTGTTATTTATTTATTACATAAGATTCACCTCTTTAAAGGGTACGGGTCAGTGGGGTATAGTATACTCACAAGGTTGTGCAGCCCCGTCCCCACTCTCAGATCGCAGAGCATTTGAATCACCCTAAAAAGCAGCCCCATCCCTGCTAGCAGTCACCTCCCATTATCCCTTCCTGCAGCCCCTGGCAGTCACTAATCTTGCTCTCTCTACAGATTTGCCGATTTGGGACAGTTCATGTACATTGGAATCATACAATTGTATGTGGCCTTTTGGGTCCA
Source organism: Cryptoprocta ferox (assembly GCA_028646485.1). NCBI lineage: Eukaryota > Metazoa > Chordata > Mammalia > Carnivora > Eupleridae > Cryptoprocta > Cryptoprocta ferox. The sequence continues at coordinate 9,221,529 of CM053575.1, read as the reverse complement.
GCTTCTTTCTTTTACTATATTTTCTTCTTTTTCTTTTTTTTTAAGTAATCTCTCTGCCCAACGTGGGGCTCAAACTCATGACCCTGAGATCGGGAGTCCCATGCTCCACCGACTGAGCCAGCCAGGTGCCCCATACCATGTTTTCAAGGTTCATCCGTGTTGTAGCATGAACACGTACTCCGTTCCTTTTTCTTGACAAATAATATTATGTTGTATGGATGTACCACACTTGAAAATCCATCCATTTTCAAAATTAAGGCTCTTGTATTCTCTTGGCCAAGAGAGGTGACCTGAATGACCCAGGTGGCGGGGCCAAGAGGCACCAGGGAGTCCAGACACTCCTCAGGAACCTGCATGAAGGAAAATCCAGTGGAGAAGGTTGTGAAAATCAACCCTGAAGACCTCCAAAGGGGCACAGGGGGCAGATCCTGAGTGCACCTGTCACCTGTCACCCCACCACAAGGCATTGCTGAACAGCGAAAAACAGAGATAATCTCAATGTCCAACAAGAAAGCATTTGTTTAAATGTTTTTTATTTATTTATTTATTTATTTATTTTTGAGACCGAGAGAGAGAGAGAGAGAGAGTGAGCAGGAGAGGGTCAGAGAGAGAGGGAGACACAGAATTCGAAGACACGCTCCAGGCTCTGAGCTAGCTGTCAGCACAGAGTCCGATGCAGGGCTCGATCCCAAGAACCACAAGATCATGAGCTGAGCCGAAGCCAGACGCTCAACCGACTGAGCCACCCAGGCGCCCCAAGGAAGTGTTTGTTTAATAAACTGTCACATCAATCCAAAGGATTGATCCGCGCGATCCGCTAGCTTTCATCACCCTTGCAATGCCAACCCCCTCGTGTGCGTGTCCCACCTGCTGACTCACTCAGCCCTCAGAGCAGCCCTGTGATGCACACGCTTTTATGATTCCCGTTTTAAAGGAGGACGCAGTCGGGGTTCATGGTTCGTGAGTTCGAGCCCCGCATCGGGCTCTGTGCTAACTCAGAACCTGGAGCCTGCTTCGGATTCTGTCTCCATCTCTCTCTGCCCCTCCCTGCTCACGCTCTGTCTCTCTGTTTCTCAGAAATCAATAAACGTTAAAAAAAATTATAAAAATTAAAAAATAAATAAAGGAGGACGCAGAAGCAGGGAACATTAAGGAGCTTGGTCAATGTCCTGAGACTAGAAGGTGGCGGAGCTGAGATTTGAACCAGGAGCCACTTGCTCAATATCTCCGCTCTCCCGCCTCTCCAACGATAGGAAAAATGCTGACCGACACGAGAAACCATTCGCAAGGTATTGGCTCAGTGAGTAGCACAGGTTATGGCAGGCTAGGGAGCAAGACTGGAAGGAAAAATGCCCAGCTGCGAACGGGGAAGATCTCTGCGCGTTTGCCGTAGGTATAATTTCTACTTCCTGCTTCAGGATTGTATTTTCCCAAGTTTCTACAAGGAGCATGTTTTTGGTTTCAGGAAGACAAGCATTCTGTCTGGATCATTGGTAAAAAATAAACAACTTTAGGGGCGCCTGTCGGTTGCGCGTCTGACTTCGGCTCAGGCCATGATTTCACGGTTTGTGAGTTTGAGCCCCACTTCGGGCTCTGTGCTCAAAACTTAGCCTGGAGCCTGCCTCGGATTCTGTGTCTCCCTCTCTCTCTGCCCCTCCCCGACCTGTCCCCCCACCAAGAGAATATATAAACATTAAAAATTTTTTTAAATAAACAACTTTCATACTTTGCTGGTGGGGGTTACCGGGGGGGGTACCCCCAATAGAGGGCAATTTTGCGGTATTTATCAAACCTGCAGATGCATTTATCCTTTGATGCAGCAATCCTGAGTCTGCACTTTACCCTATAGGCCGAGCTGTGCACGGATGTTGTATGAAGTTACTCACTGCAGCATTTCTTATTATAGCAAAAGAGCAGAAATGACCTAAGAATGCATTTTATAAGGATTTGGCTAAATAAACTCTGGAAGGAATAATATACAACTGGAAAAAAATACCCAAGGAAGGATTCTATACTGCTGGGGGAAGAGCACTGCAACATTTTTAATGAAAAGCGTATTCATGGGACACCTGGGTGACTCAGTCCGTTAAACATCCCACTCTTGGTTCCGGCTCAGGTCATGATCTCAAAGGGTGTGAAATCGAGCCCCGCGTCGGGTTCTGCGCTGTCTTCTGGGAATCTCTTTCTCCCTCTCTCTCTGCCCCTCCCCAACTGGTGTGCTGTCTCTCTGTCTCAAAAACTAAACATAAAAAAAAAAAACAACAACAACAAAGAACAGTGTACTCATAATGTTACTTCTCGGTAAGAAAGACGGGAAGGGAGAAAAACTTTGTATTTTCCTGTGCTTTATCAAAGAAATGTCGGAAGGCAGGGTGATAATCATACCACATAACGTCCAGTACAGATGGCCCTGTAACCACTGGAAGAGACTAAAGAAATATGGGGCGCCTGGGTGGCTCAGTCAGTTAAGCATCTGACTTCAGCTCAGGTCATGATCTCACGACTGGTGGGTTCGAGCCCCATGTCGGGCTCTGTGCTGACGGCTCAGAGCCTGGAGCTGCTTCAGATTCTGTGTCTCCCTCTCTCTCTGCCCCTCCCCCATTCCTGCTTTGTCTCTCTCTGTCTCAAAAATAAACTATTAAAAAAAATAAAGAAGTAGCCGCCTGTAGAGACAGGAAAACGGGGTGAACAGGACAAAGGTGGGAAAAGACTTCCCAGCCTCTGCCTTTTTAGATTGCTTTAGTTTTTGAACCAATAGACTCATGTTGCCTAGTCAAAAAGAAAATGATAATTTAAAAAATACCACACCCCATATAGTGGCTTCCAGTCCCTGCTCCCCCCCCCCCCCCGGGGCCTGGGGGAGGCTTGGAGAGGGGAGGGCTTGGTGGATTGTGGTGAACTCTGGGTGTTGGGAACAGCTCCTGGGGGCCACACCGTCCGTCTATCTGGTGCCTTAGCTCAGCGGTGCAGCCTTAGACCGTCTCTGGGCGTCACTTCCCATCCAAGTACTAACCAGGCCTGACCCTGCTTACCTGGGCGTCCCTTCCATTGCACTGAGCCAGGTATGTAGAAGATGAGGAGTGTTCCTCCCCTCCTGGGGTCCGGGTGGGGGGCTCAGGCTTGCTGTTAGAGACAAAGACCCTAGGGCTTCCTCCGCTGTCTGGGCTTGACACAATGCTGGCACACAGTAGGCTCTTAGCACACATATGCTTACTTAATTGCTCCCTCGCCAGCCTGGTTATTTCACCCCTGGGGCGGTAAGCCTCTTACTCACACAGATCTGCCCCAGCGGCTTAAGCTGTGGAGTTGCTGGTACGCGGGGCCATATCACTTTAATCAGAAAATCAGATTACTCCCTTCCCTTGCATCTGGCAGAGATCAGGGCTTTACAGAAAGGGAAATGAAAGCATAAAGTCCCCATCCCATCGAGTTGACGTTTATCACATACCCGCCATGGACAGGCCCCGCCCTAGATGTTGCAAGGCAGCGTGCCTTTGGACTTCCTCTCCTGGGGGCGTCCCATTCTCCGCAGCCCTTCTGCAGGGGTGATTTGTAGCAGCTAATATTTACGGGCCACTCACACACGTAAGGCTCTAGGCTGAGCCCTCTTTGGCATGCGGCATCTCTCTCGGTCCTCAAGAGCCCTGTATGGAAAACTGCTTTTGTTATTCGTGGCCTCTAGGCACAAGGGATGTGAACCTGACTCAAATTCACTTAAGCGAGAGCAGATTTTATTGGCCTGTACAACTGAAGGTTAGTAGGCTTCAGGTATGGTGAGATCAAGCCTCTGGCTATTTCTCTATCTTCCTCTGTATCCTCTCTGTGCTCATGCTGGCTTCCCTGATGGCTGAGAGACAGCCCTTGTAACAGCAGGGCGGTATGTTTGCTTCTTTGTGTCCAGCAGAAAGGACACTAACTTGCCAGGGTGCTGTCTCAAAAAATAAGGATGCTGCTTTCCCAAAAGCTGCAAGGAAGCCTCACCGCATGTCTCATTAACATACATTGGCTTAGACCCACCCATCCCATAATCCAGTGGTTCTCAACCCTGAGGCTGCATGTCCTAATCACGCAAGGGGTTGTTGAAAAAAAAATACCTGGTGCCCAGACACTACCCCAGTCCCATTAAATCAGAAACTGTGGGGGTGGGACCCAGGCATCAACACTTGGCAAAAGCTTCTCAGGTATTTCTTTGTTTTGTTTATTTATTTTTGAGAGAGAGAAAGAGAGAGAAGGAGGGGCAGAGAGAGAGAACGAGACAGAGGATCCAAAGTAGGCTCTGCACTAACAGCAGACAGCCCGACGCGGGGCTCGAACCCATGAACCGTGAGATCATGACCTGAGCCAAAGTCGGAAGGGTAACCGACCGAACCACCCAGGCGCCCCTCAGGGATTTTTAATGCATGGTGAAGGCCTCAAGGTTAGGCTTTCGCATTATCTCCCAAGGAAGTCAGCTGTCCAGTGACAGGAAGCCTGGCCTGACTGAACGGGAAAATGTCCCCCCATGGCCCATCGCTGGACCCCGCTGCCTGCTGCCTGTGGTACACCAGCAATTAATAATTTTAATAAGTCCTATAATTTTCTTGTGAATAGTATAATTATATCGCTTGGCAATTTGTATGTGGCTAAAAGCATTAATTTGTTAAATGTAAACATCCGAAAGATGCCACAATTATTGTGAGCCGTGTTAGCCTGCCTTGATTTTTTTTTTTTATACAAGCTGGAAGCTTCCAGAACTGGCACTGGCCCAGGCCCCTTCTCGGCTCCTGAGAGATTCCCCACCTGATGTCTGGCCACAGGCCGGCTCACCCAGTTCTGGACCCTTCCCTCGTGTGGAGGTTTGTGGTTTTGAGCCCAGCTCTTCATTGTCCCGTAGTTGCCTCATGCATTGGCACTTTCCCATGGACTCAAGGTGGCCGGATGCACTCCCTGCTCTTGACATTGAGCTTGGTCACGTGACTTGCTTTGCCCAGTGGGTTGTGAGCTGAGTAGAGGCTGGAACTGGGCTTTCATGGCTGAGCTTGCCCCTTTGCACGTCTGCCAAAGCCATTGCCAAGGCATGTCCCAGATGGCTCAAGCCCCTTTCAGCCCGGGCCCTAGGCTGAACCCGCTGCCTGTGTCAGAGCCCCTTGGCCACGCCCAACCAAACTGCAAGCCGTGAGCGGGAGGATACGCGATTGTCTTTTTAAGCCGCGGACTCTTGGCATGTTTCGTTACGCGGCATTACTGCCGTGTGCATTGCCTACTCCACCTACTGCCATGGGCAGACATCCCGGCCCCAGGCTCCTTTGGCCTCAGAGGACATTAGGGGCCCAGCACAATGGTGGGGACCCCATGATAGCGTCTGGTGTTCATGAGGGTTGTGGCCAGGCCTCAGTCTGAGCATGGTGATTACACACGTAGGTTATTCTGAACCCAGACTGCCCGCTGGGCCTGAAACCCAGCTCCACCACCTATATGCTGTGTGACGTCAAACAGGTCACTTAACTTCTCTGGGTCTGAGGTACCTCGTCTGTAAACTGAGGGCGATACTAATGGTACCTACGTGTGCTGTGCAGATGAAACGAATTAATTCGTGTGGCATGCAGACAGCAGTGCCTGGCTCGGAGCAGTGAACACGGTGTAAGTGTGACCTCCTGTTATGGCCCCTGCACTCTCCAAGCATTTTGTTCTCCCGACAAACCAACCAGAGAGCCTTATGGTTGTTTTGTGGTTAAGGAACCGAGGTTGAGAGAGGTCAGCTGACTTGCCCGAGGTTACACAGTATGTGAGTCACTGAGCCAGGTATGAAAACAATTCCGTCTGATTCCCAAACACGTCTTATCTCTGTATCCTCCCCCCCCCCCGCCACGCCCCACATTTAGTGCGAGCTTGGGGCACGTCGGGCAACAATACATGTCGCTGAATGAATGAACAGCATGACTGGGGGAAATCAGGCTGCATCGTGCCTAGGACTCCTCATCCAGTGCTCTCTTTAATTCAAATTGGGCTGGGGTCTGGCTGGTGAGTGGAGACCTCCCCTGGGGTGGTTTGTAGACAGTGGGGGGACAATGGAAGCTACCCCGAGTTGGGAGGCAGGGCCCTGCATTCAAGTGCCCTGCCTCCCACGGGGAGTGTGTGTCCTGGGGCCAGCTACATTCCAAAGTCTCGGAGACTCAGTTTACTCCCCAGTCAAAGCAGGGCCCTGCGGGAAGGAGAGCCAGGGAGCAGCAGGACCTCAAAGCCAAGGCCGCCTTCAGAGCCCTAGAGCCTAGCCTCTGTCTTGGGCCACCTGCAAAAATGTTCCTTCCTTCCCAGAGGGAAACCTGAGCCCTGCTGAGCCGGCACATTCTGGGGTCCGGACAGCTGTGTCCCCCCCCCCTCCCCATCCTCCAGCCCAGAGGGAAGGTCTATCAGTCCAAGAGGCAAGGGCAGATGCCGAAAGCCTTCTTGGGGCAGCAGCGAGTGCCCTGGGCTTGACCCACAGGCTGGGCCCGGAAGGTTCCAGGACCAGGTATGCTCAGGCCTCTCCTGCTGGAGAAGGGTAGGCAGAGCCCCGCAGCGGGGCCCTAGGGAAAGAGAGAGGACCTGGAGGCAGGGGCTTCTTTGAAATGGAATCATAATTCCTGCATCTCAGGCTGTGCAGAGGCTCCAAAGGGGGCCTCCGGAGCGACAAGACCCTCTGAAAACTTCCAGGGCTGGTGCTCCAGGTGGCTGCTCTCTGGTCCTCAGTCTCCATGTCTGAAATGAGAGCCAGGAGCCCAAAGGGTCCTTCGAGCGGGGAACCTCTCCAGCCCAGCCCTGTATGAAATCATCGCCCCGACTCAGGGTCTCCCAAGAGGTAGCACACGGCTTCTGGTGTGACGCACCACCGCCATCACCCACGATTTGTCCTCACCCAAACACCTGATAACTGGGGTCCAACAATTTTACTGGAAATACAGGAGAGGAAGGAATGAACTTAAGACAAGAGGGAACTGAGGAGACAAATGCTGAAGGAGGAGCAAGGCATTGTCGTAAGAAAGGGATAGGCCGGACCAAAGGAGACGGAAGGGTATCCAACCAGAGGGTCCTGGAGGCACCCCGATTTGCACTGAGTCAGCGTAAAGGACATTTAGGGGACGATGAGGGAATCTGAATACAGCTGTGCACCAAATAAAAAGGTACTGGCAGGGAGAGGTCGAGATTGCTAACTGCTAAAAACACAAGAAGCTGATTGCAATGCAACTTGGACATTGTGATCTCGCTTTGATTAAAATAAAAAGTGATCTATGCATAAAACGATCTGGGAAGACAGACAATAAGGTATTTGCAGTGATCCTGCAAGGTAGGAATGGAGGGGTTGTGTTTTATTACGTTTCCTTATTGGTGTGCTCCAACTTCCTCTGATGTGCATACACAGCTTTGGTGATTTATTTCAAGTTAGAGAAATTCTCTGCACAGTCCTCAATTCCGACCGTTTCCTGTGACCTCAGCCATGTCTCCCAGCTCCTGCCCCATCTGTGACACCATCTACATGACCTGAGCGCGGATGTCCAGGGCCCCAGCCTCCCTCCCTTCCTCCCTCCCTCCCATCATGTCTCCTTGTGGAGGAGTGTCTACTGAATTACAGGAGCACTCTGCCCCTTCTTGCTCCTCCTCCCCCTGCGATGAAGTGACTTATCTGATGGCCAAGGCTGGGAGGAGCCCTTGGACAAGTCCAGCTCAGCCCCCTCTCTTTTGGAAGCCCTCACTGGTCTGCTCCTGCCTGGCAGCCAGGAGTCTCCTGCATTGCCCCTCGGGCCAGGCACTGGGTGGTGTCAGGGGATGAATGTCAAGTTCCAGGTTGGGACAGTAGAAAGTCCCTTGGCCACCAATCTGAAGCCACGGCCGGAGGGAAATATCTTGATCTCCCTCTGTCTGGCCGTTGTGCGTCTCTCTCAGTTGGTTCCAAACCTGGATGGGGAAGAGGAGTGTCCTTTATGGGCTTCCCTAAAACCCAACATGTTGCTCTCCTGCTGTGGCCACTGCACCCCTGCTCAACTACAGGCCCCGGTGGAAGCCAATCTTTTATAAGTATCTTCTAGAGGTGGAATTTCAGGATTGAGTCTCTACTGAAGAGAAGAGCAGGAAGTCGCTGGGTTATAGCCGGAAGTGGAGGTAAGGATGGTGGGGACTGGACACCCCAGACAGAGGAAACCATATGGGCAAAGGCAGAGCCTGGATGGCACAATGGGAGGGGATAAGGAACTGCGATGAGGCTCACGGGGCCCTGCAGACCAGGATGAAGGACTCCGACTTGAGCCATGGGGGTCTGGGGACATAGAGGGGTTTTTTAAAAAGTTTATTTATTTACTTAGAGAGAGAGAGAGAGTATGAGCAGGGGAGGGGTAGAGAGAGAGAGGGAGAGAGAGAATCCCAAACAGGCTTCCCATCATCAATGCAAAGCCCAGAGTGGGGCTCGAACTCACAAACCATGAGATCATGACCTGAGCCGAAACCAAGAGTCAGACGCCCAACAACTGAGCCACCCAGGCACCTCCCACCGCCACCTCCACAGAAGGTTTGTGAGTCGAGGTGTAACACAGTCACCTTCGTATATTTGGAGCCTCTCTTCGGGCCACTCTGCGAAGAAAGATCTAGGAGGAAGTGATCTGGGAGCAGCGAGGTCCGCGGTGGGCTTGTGAACCCGGGACACTTATGGAGAAAAGGGAAAAGAGCCATTTAAAAAAATAAATGACAGCAGCCACCACACTCAAATGAACTGAGAACTTTGTCTCAGAGGCAAATCACTCCTGGAGGGCCAGGGCTCAGAAGTGGGTGTCTTTAATTATGCAAAGGTGGGCCCCTGAGCGGTGGCTCTCCACCCCGTCAGACCCAAGCCCCCTTGGGATGACAAATATTTTGTAATGTGCCCTTCACCGAGCCGAAATGAAATTCATAAATAATCACGCGGGCTTTAAATAAAAAATCAATGTAATATCCTAACCATAACATGAAGGAGGAATAAAAGGAGATTAATTTATAATAAAATAATTTCAGGATGAAAATGCGTAAGCCGACTGCCGCAGGGTGACGTGCCTCGCTCTCTCGCCTAGAGGTGGGGCCACCGGGAACACGACAGCCACGGAGGCAGACGGACCCAGGTGGACCTGAGGGTGACTCAGACACCACGAGCAGTGGCGTTGCTGGTGGCCTGAAATGGGCAACAAGTCTTGGCAAAATTCCGAACAAAATAAAGGACAATCTTCTCTCTCTCTGGACATAACAGCCGCGTTCCTGGAGAATCCTGTGTGTATTAGAAACATGCAAAAATTACCTCATGTTTATATATAAACAGGGTGCACACATATGCACATTGTGACAAAGAAAACGCCCTTACCGATTTCCCAGACTCCTCCTAAGGGGACTGTCGGGGCCTCATTGAGCGTCATTGTCTTAGAGCCTCTTCTATAATGACAGCAATTGAGACCGAAATGTAGGTGCCCTACAAAATCAGCTTTGCGTCTTGTCCTGGTGGCTGAGGGGGTGTAGGGTGGGGGGGAAGACTGTGGAATTGGTAGGAAGGTCCAGAGGGGGGATGGTGAGCAAGTCTCAAGAAATGGCATCAGGTCCGAGCCAGAGGACACAGCTGGCTGGTGAGACATTTTCTGTGATGGGGCCGGACAAGCGATGCTAAACGGGGTAGGATCCGAGGTCTCGCTGTAAGTTGTCTCATGCTGTAATCCCCCTCCTCTGCCCCCAAACCTTCCATAAAATCAGCGGCCCACGGTAGCGCTCGGTGGGGAATAAGTAAAAACGACAGCTCATGCACCCTAACTGCCAGGCACTGGGTGTTACTTGCATCGACTCCTGTGACCTTCAGCCAGCCCAGAGAGGACAGGCCCCACATGCCCCTGCTTTATGGTGAGAAAGCCCAAGCCAGAGAAACCGTACCTTGCTCAAGGCCAGCTCACCTGTCAATGGCAGAGCCGGGCTTTGAACCCTGGCAGTCTGGCTCTTGTGGTCTGGCGTGATCACGCCATCAGCGAGGGCCAGGGCTGTGTCCTGGTGAAGCACCTGAAATTGCATCAGCAGGTGCGGAGCTGAGGGAGGGGAGCAGAGAACTGCACTAAAAGGTAACAGAGGACTGATTGCAAGCATCCCTCAGAGATTCTTGGAGACACAGAGAGAGTTGCTAGAATCTCCCCACCCCCATCCCCGTTACAAAGAAAAGAGACACGAGCCATTGGGCTGAGTCTCTCAGGGAGGGCTGAGGCTGGGAGGTGGAAGAACCGAGCATTCCATCGCACCCGCCCGACTCCACTTCAGAACCTCAAAACGGCAGCACAAGCTCACATCCAGGGCCCGTGTGAACACTTTTGTTTTCTGACACTTACACGTCAGCCATTTCACCTATTCCCACTCCATTTGTTAATGACTGTATTCGTACGTATTCCTTGGCTGAGAAGATATCACACAAAAGACTACTCTAAATTCAGAAAAGCTTTTAGTGAATCTGAATGTTATTAATCACAATGGCATCCACATACATTTGAAAAACATGACATATGTGGAAGCCAAGTGCTCTCCGGCTGCCATGCTTGGGAAGCCTATGGACGCTGCTGGTTAAAGGTACAGGTGGGAACTAGGAAACGTAGTTGACGCGTCAGCCACTCAATTCCCCCGGGGCCCCAGAGGACACCACTGGGGAGGCTCTAGGTCATCACAACGGTCCTGGCACATCATATGTCCCCTCCTCCCTGCTGGATTATGTCCTGAAGGAAGGCTTTGACTGGGTGGTCCTAAAGCCACACGACTTTGGGTTCTTGGGTCCAATTCCAATGCATGTGTGTGGGGGGAGTTCCCCACACTGACAAGCAATTCTCCTGCACCAGCAGGGTGTTCAAAAATTCCATTCAACTGTAACATTATCTACCTGGAGGAAGCATCAGATTCCACAGGTCAAGGGCTCAGCCCCGTAAGACTGAGCTCCACTTCAGACGCCAGTCGCAAGTCCTGTGTTTCTGACCCCCTGGCTTTATAGCAGAGATTCTCACAACCCCCCTCCTTGGGTTTGATTAATTTGCTAGAGAGGCTCGCAGAACTCAGGAAACCCATTTACTCACTGGATCACCAGTGCATCACAAAGGATACGAAATGATACCAATCAACAGTCAGATGAAGTGACACACAGAGCCAAGTTCTATCCTCATGGAATTTGGGGCTCAGTATCATGGCACAGGGGAGCATTCTGGTCCCCCAACCTCAGAGCTCTTCAAATCTACTTTTGAGTTTTCGTGGAAGCTTCTTTACAGAGGCATGATCGATTAACCCGTTGGCTATCGGTGATTGATTGAAACCCCAACCCCTCTCCCCTCCCTGGACATTAGGGGGTGGGCATGTTTGGTTCCCCTGGCAACACACCGCCATCCTCGGGTGCTTTCTAAAAGTCACCTCATTAACATAAATGCAGGGATGGTAGAAAGGGGCTTGTTATGAATAAGGAGACACCCATTTTCACCTTTATGTCTCTGAAGGGATTTCAGGAACTAAGGACAAGAGACCAAATAGTATAACAAAAGACGCTCCCATTGTCCTTTGGCTCAGGAAATTCCAAAGGTTTTGACAGCTGCAAGCCAGGAACCATGGACGAAGACCAAATATCTATGAGAAACATATTTTGGTCATCTGAATGACTGAACATACATTTCTTATGAATCACAACATCACACACCCACAATGGAGCAACTCTGTGGGGTGGAACTTAGACCAGCTCCCACCAAAGGGGTTAACCGATGTATCCAGCCCATATAGAGGTGACTTCAGACTGGGCATCAGCCCAGGGCAATCGGCTCTTACCAAGGGAGCCATTGCAGCGGATGGGGAAGGGAACACCTTGGAGACCCATTCCTTAAAAGGTGGCTGAAAAATTGACTAAAACTGAAAGAAGTGACCATGTCAAATGTTGGCAAGGATGTGGAGCAACGGGAACTCTCCTACACGGTGAGTGAGAGTGCAGACTTTGTAAAACTGGGAGGATTGACCAAACCTCACATACATATGACAGGGAAAAATCTGTTCTAAGATGGCTGACAGGCCTGATAAGGAAATACCTGTCCCTGATCAAAGACTCCCCCTTCCGGGTTCTTCTTCCCACCCTGCTTGTCTCGTGCATTAATGAGGAATGCGGAAGTAACAGGCTATAAATTGTTCCCTCTGCTGATGATCTGGGCTCAGACCTCTGGAGAATGATCTCCTCTGAGCCCACTGGGGTCAAATAAACCTCCTGCCTTCCAAGATCTCCGAGTGCCGCTTGGTTCTTCTGCCGGGTGATCCAGACCAAATTCTGTAATACATATATCCTAACCCGGTAAATCTATCCCTAGGAATATACTCAAGAGCAATGGGTGCATGTGTATGCTCACCGAGACATATGCACAAATGTCTGTAGCGGCGAATATCCATCCACTATAGAGTGAATAAATATTACGTTCAGCCTATGAAATGGCTCTTGTTTTAGTAGATAAAAAGGTTGAAGGTCAGCAATTCCATTTGATTAATCCTCAAATGTTTATGCCACGGAATACAATGAAATACAATGAAAAAGAATAAGCCACTGCTGTCTGAAATGATACAGATGTATCTCACAGATATAACAATGAATGAAAGAAGCCAGTCGCAAAAATAGACATGTGCTATGGCTCTAGAACAGGTAACATTATCCATGGTGACAGAAGTCAGAATAGTGGTTTCTTTCAGGGAGTACTGACACGGGGGGGGGGAGGGGGGGCGGGGGGGCGTTAAGGACTCTTCCAGGATGCTGGAATGTTCTAAATCTGGATATAGACAACGGTTACCCAGTTGGCTAATAAATTAATCAAGCTGCATGTGCTTAGGATTAGTATGTAACTTTTACTTCAATGAAAAAGTAAAACAAAAAACAAAAGACACTTTAAAAATGGCCAATAAGCACATGAAAAGATGCTCAATGTCACTAATCATCAGGGAAATGCCGATCAAAACCACAATGAGAGATCATTTTACACCCATTAGGATGGCCATTATAACAAACAAACAAATTAACAAGGGTTGGCATGATGTGGAGAAACAGGGACACTTTTGGAAACCTGGTGGGAATGTAAAATGTGCAGCTGCTGTGGAAAACAGAATGGCAGTTCTTCAAAAAAAATTAAACATGAAATTATATAATTCAGCAATGCCACTTCTGAGCATCAAAAATAAGACAACAGGCCCAAAATGGAGTAGCTTATGCTAAGCCCCACCCACCAAACCGAGACTTGACTTTTCTACATTTTTGGCTTTCCCAGAAATAAAATCTTAAACCAGTCAATCAGGAATCACCTGGCCAGCACTAGTTAGTAGTCTGACTGATAAATTCCCCCCCCACCTCCTAAAGAAAAGTAATTTAGTAGTAACCAACCCACTTTTCCTTGCTCCCGTCTGCTTATAAGTCTTTCATTTTGGGGGCGCCTGGGTGGCTCAGCCGGTTAAGCGTCCTCCTTCGGCGCAGGTCATGATCTCGCAGTTCATGAGTTTAAGCCCAGGCTCTGTGCTGACAGCCCAGAGCCTGGAGCCTGCTTTGGGTTCTGTCTCTCTGTCTCTCTGTCCCTCCCCTGCTCATGCTCTATCTCTCTCTCAAAAATAAATAAACATTTAAAAAAATTTTTAAGAGTCTTTCATTTTATACAGCTCTTCAGAGCACCTTTCTATCTGCTAGACTGGATGCTGATTGATTCAAATCAATTTTTGCACAAACTTTTAAGATTTTTAACATGCCTCAGTTTACCTTTACACATAAGCACAGATGACAAAGAATTGAAAGCAGAGATTTGACTAGATACTTGTTACACCCGTGTTCTAGCATTATTGTTATTTGCCAAAAGGTGGAAACAACCTAAACGCCCACTGATGGATGAAGTGTGGCTTATATATACTGTGGAATATTACTCAGCCTTAAAAAGAGATGCAATTCTTCTTCTTTTTTTTTTTTTAAGTTTGTTTAAGTGATCTTCACACCCAACGTGGGGCTTGAACTCACAACCCTGAGATCAAGGGCCGCGTGTTCCTCCAGCTGAGTGAGCGAAGTGCCCTGGGATGCAATTCTGACACCCACTACAATAGGGATGACTTCGAAGACAGTACACTAAAGGTCACAAAAGGACAAATAGTGTGTGATTCTTCTTGCAGGAGGTCCCTAGAAGTAGTCAAATTCATAGAGACAGAAAACAAAATGGTGGTCGTGGGTAGGACCCCGTGAGTGCTCGAGCAGGGTAGGAACGGGGACTTCTAATTTAATGGTTATAGAGTTTCAGGAAGGGGAGATGAAAATAATTCTTCAAATGGTTGCACAACAATGTGTGTATACTTAATGTCACTCAACTGTACACTTAAAATTGTTAAAATTGGGGGGGGCCCTAAAATTGGGGGGTGGCTCAGTCGAGCATCCACCTTGGGCTCAGGTCATGATCTCATGGTTCGCGGGTTTGAGCCCTGCGTCAGGCTCTGTACTGACAGCTCGGAGCCTGGAGCTGCTTCGGATTCTGTGTCTCCCTCTCTCTCTGCCCCTCCCCTGCTCACACTCTGTCTCTCTCTCTCTCTCTCTTTCAAAATTAAATAAACATTAAAAAAATTTAATGCTCAAAGTGGTTAATTTTATGCTGTGGATATTTTATCATGCACACACATTTTTTTTAATTGCTAAGAAGGGGTGGGGGATGGGCAAAATGGGTGAAGGGGAGCGGAAGATTCAGGCTTCCAGTTAAGGAATGAATAAGTCACAGGAATAGAAGGTGCAGGGTAAGGAACATAGGGATACCGTCACAGCGTTGTCTGGTGACAGACGGTGGCTGTACTAGCAGTGAGCACAGCATAAGTATCAACCTGTCGAATCACTATATTGTACGTACACCTGACACTAATGTAACCTTGTGTGTCAGCTACACTCAAATAAAAACAGTTTTTAAAACTACTAAGGAAAGGGTGCCTGGGATCCAAGGCCAGCCGTGCGGATTCCCGGATTGGGCCCACCCACTGCAGCCTGTCTGGCTGTCCCCTCTGATATCCACTCTCCCAGGGAGACCCACAGCAAACCTGCCTCCAGTGACACCCCCGCCCCCAGTCCCGACGCAAGAGCTTGCTTACCCTCTAGACACCGACTTCAAAAGGTGGGGAAGTCTCTGAGACTCTGGAGCCCACCAGGAAGCCACTGTCATTCATAAATTAACCAAAAAGGTCACCTTCTGACTCACACCTCAGGAGGGGATGTGTGACATCAGTTTGTCCGATCTGGGGATCAGCCCGCAGTGTCTGAGAACTATGATCACATTTGTCGCTGAAACCCCGGGGCGAAGGGAGAGCATCTTGGCTGAGTGCCTACTGAGTTCCAAGCACCTTGGCTGGAATCCTTACCACTGCCCCGCCAGGGCAATATGACTAGATCCATATTCCTGACTAGGAAACTGAGCCTCAAAGAGGGTCTCGCAGCCAGAAAAGTAGAGGCGGGGATTGGACTCTAGAGCTGGTTTACTTGGCACCAAAGCCTGCGTGCAGATCATCCTTTCAGCTTCTTGCCCAGCTGGGGGGAAGCAGATTCTGGGAGCTTGGTAGCCTGGCAGTACTTTCTCAGAGAAGGGGCAGGAGAGAGGGCAAAGTCCACTCTTGGAGGCCTATCAAAATAGAAGTCCCAGCTCTCCCCATTCCCTGTGGGGCTTCTGTTTGGTAGAGGAGGCTTCTGGCTGGAGGGACTTCCAGAGTCTTCCACAGAATATAGCTTTCCTCCTGCCTTTGTCTGTCCCCCCACCCACTGCCAGGGTCAGCTTGACCCTTCCCAGAAGGAAAGCCTTGGGAAGCGAGAGAGTACATGTGTGCATGCATGTGTGCATGAGTGTGTGTGTGTGTGTGTGTGTGTGTGTGTGTGAGTGTGTGTGTTGGAGGAAACAGTAATCCCAACTGGAGGAGAAGCTGACAGCTCAAAGCAGGCTGAAGGGGCTGGAGCATGAGGGTTGGGGGTGGGGACCTAGTGGGACCAAGTGGCCAAAGCTCTAGAATGGAAATCAGAGCCTTGAGTTTTAGTCCTAATGGCTTCCATCATGATATGCAACCTGGGGCAGGTCCCCCACTCCCCCACTCTTCCTGGGCCTCCGTTTCCTTATCTGTACAAGAGTGGGGTTGGAGTTCGTGATGGCTAAGGGTTCATCCACCTGTTACACCAATATTAATTGAGTCCCTGGTCTAGCTGCCAGCCAAGCTGTGGGGACACAGAAGACAGACCAGTCCCCAACCCTCCTTGGGTTGAGTCTAGTGGGGAAGAGAGATCTGATAAGTAATCACAAGTACACTGTGGGTCGAGGTGGGGCGGACCTGGGGGGCTACAGAGACCCACAGCCAATAGACCTACCCCCACCTCAAGGATTAGGCTCAAGGAACTACCTGCTTTCTGCTCCGCCCTTCCCCTGGGACCCCAAGTGGCTCCCCTACATGCTCTAGATCCCATGACTCGTGGGTAGCATGTCAGGGAGACAGGGATCCCAAATGGGGAGCTCCTACCCCTGCTTTCCTGCTGAGCCCGGGGATGGACAGACGCCATCAGTCTCCATAACTGAAACTCCTCGCAATCAACCAGGAAGGGCCAAGGGGAGTGCAGGCAGACGCGTCCGTGGCAGAGTAGCTTGCAAAAGGGGAGCAGCTGAACCTGGAGAGGTTCCGGGGCGCTTCCAGGAGGAGGAGGCCGAACAAAGGCTGGTCCTGCTAGCACAGTGGTTCTCAAACTCAGCTGCATGCTGGGACCGCCCAGGGAGCTTTAAAAACTCCTATCGGTCAAGGTCAAGCGTCTGACTTCCGGTCAGGTCATGATCTCACGGGTTCATGAGTTCGAGCCCCACATCGGGCTCTGTGCTGACGGCTCTGTGCTGACAACTCAGAGCCTGGAGCCTACTTTGGATTCTGTCTCCCTCTCTCTGCCCCTTCCCCTGCTCGCCCTCTGTCTCTCTCTCTCTCTCTCTTTCTCAAAAATAAATAAAAATTTAAAAAAAAAGCCTCCCTGATGTTGAGTCTAACCCCCAGAGACTCTGTGGTCACTGGTTTGGGATACAACCTGGGCAGATGAGTCTAACACGCTTAGCTGAGAACCAGTGACCTGGCAGAAGGCTGGAGTCTGCTCTGAGGCCACAGAGGGCGATTCAAGGAGGGCAAAGAGGTCAGAGGGTGTCCAGGGGACAAGCAAGCTGGGACAGCATGGGGACTCGGGTTCCCAGAAAGGCCTGCTTGGTAGTGGAGCAGGGATTAACCCCCGCCTCCCCCTCGATCCTACCCTAACCCGCACCCCCACCCAGGACCGCCCGATAAAATACAGCACGCCCGGTTAAATGTGAATTTCAGACAAATAACGATACTCCTTTAGTATAAGTATGTCTGTGCGGTATTTGGGACATACTTGTCTTGAAAAATTGTTTGTGGTTCACCTGAAATTCAAATGCAGTTGGGCATCTGGCTTTTGATTTGCTAACTCTGGCAACCTCACCACTGCCCTGTTTCCGAGGGCCCCATTTTCAGGTCTCAGCTCTGATTCTAATATGTGGGAGAGCCTTTGGGCAACTGGGTGTCCCTCGCTGAGTCTTGGTCACCTCCCCTTATAGATCCCTCCCGCCTCAGGGACAAGGCCTACTGTTTCCAAGGCAGGAGGCATGAGTCACAGGTCCCTGGAAAGGCATTGAGCTGTCTGTAATGGAATGCTGGGCCTTTCTCACTGACAGATCATTTTCCTCCTGGGGGGTTGATCCACACGAAAAGTTTCCAAGAGTTTTCTTGCCCTGGGGATGCTGGTGAACCAGACTGCAGAGGAGGGGGCAGAATGGGGGTTGGGTGGTCTCTGGGGGGTATGCTTCTCTCTCTCTCTGTCTCATCTCCTCCCTCGCCTTCTGTCTTCTCCCCGCTTCCACTCCTTCCCTCTCTCTGACTTCCTCACTGCATCCTCTCCCCCTGCCTATCAAATAGAAAGAGTCCATTGAACGTTGAGCAGGTGGTTGCTGTGGGCCTACTATGTGCCAGGCACTGGGACGACGTGCTGTGGACAGACACAGTGGTGACCTAGAGTCTGTCTTGACAGGGCCCCAGATTAAAAGAACACATCACTTAAGGAAACTGATCTCCTTCCTTGAGGAAGTGGCCTGGGAACTGATATCTAAAGAGTCGGGGAGGGGGAACACCCAGCAGAGGGAATGGCATATGCAAAGAGACCTTGGAGGCACAGCGTGGCTGGTGCAGCCAATGTGACTGGACAGTGGAGGACAGGGGCTCAAGATGGGGGTGGGCCTGCTGGCAGGGCCAGACATGCTGGGTGGTAGACAGCCTGAGAGGAATTGGGGTCGTTAGCCCATCCTGTAGCCTAGCAATTCCATTCCTAAGCATTTACCTGTATAAGTTTCTTCTTGCTGCTGCAACAAATCGCCACATGCTCACTGGCTTAAAACAAAAACAAATCCATTATCTTGAGGTCCCAAAGGTCAGAAGTCCAAAATGGGTCTCACTGGGCTAAAATCAAAATGTCGGCAGGGCTGCATTCATTCTGGAGTTTCTAGGGGATGATCCATTTCCTTGTTTTTTCAGGCTCATTCCTTGCTTCATTTTCAAAGCCAGCAATGGCGGGGCGAGTCTTTGGATGCCATCTTGCTGGTTCCCTCACGGGGCTTCCCTTTTCTACTTGTAAGGACACCCTGGTGATGACAGTAGGCCCACCCAGATAATCCAGGATAATCTCTCCATCTCGAGGGCAGCTGATTAGCAAACTTAATTCCATCAACAGCCTTAATTCCCCCTCTGCCATGTAATGTAGCACATTCGCAGGCCCTGGGGAGTAGGAGGTGACATCACCAGAGGGTCATAATTCAACCTGCTGCACTATCCAGGAGAAAGAGGCACAATGTCCACCAAAAGACCAGAATATTCATATCAACCTTATTCATTGGAGCCCCAAATAGCCACACATCCATCAATAGCGGGACAAACAAATCATAGCATCTTCTTCTAATATTACACAGTATGAGCTACTGACACACAACAACAGGGCTGAATCTCACAGACCTCATGTTGAGCAAAAGAAGCCAGACCCAAGAGTGCACACAACACATCTTCCTTGACTTACAATGGGGTTGTATCCCAACAAATTCTTCATAAATTGAAAATATCGTTAAGTCGAAAGCACATTTATAATTTTTTAAAATGTTTATTATTTTAGAGAGAGAGAGACAGACAGAGCATGAGCAGGGGAGGGGCAAAGAGAGAGAGAGGGAGACACAGAATCTGAAGCAAGCTCCAGGCTCTGAGCCATCAGCACAGAACCTGACATGGGGCTCGAACCCATGAACTACGAGATCATGACCTGAGCCGAAGTCAGATGCTTGACTGATTGAGCCACCCAGGTGCCCCAAGTTGAAAATGCATTTAAATACCCCTCACCTACTGAACATCATGGCTTAGCCTTGGCTCCCTTAACGGTGCTCAGAACACTAACGTGAGCCTATAGCTGGGCAAAATCATCTCACACAAAGCCTATTTTATAATACAATATTGCCTGTCTCATGTAATTTATTGAGTTCTGGACTGAAGGTGAAAGACAGAATGGCCATAGTGTAATGGTGGTTAACCCTGGTGATCGTGTGGCTGACCAGGGGCTGCAGCTCACCGCCACTGCCCAGTATCATGAGAGTATCACATGGCACGTTGCTAGCTCAGGAAAAGATCAAAATTCAAAATTTGAAGTATGGTTTCTACTGAATGTGTATTGCTTTCGCACCATTGTAGAGTTGAATAATCTCAAGTTGAACCATGGTAAGTTGGGGACCATGTGTATATGATTCCATTTGTAGGAAGTTCAGGAACTGGCAAAACTAATTTGTGACACAGAAGTCCTATTAGTGGTTACTTCTGGGGAGGTGGCAGTGGGAATTGACTACCCAAAGAATTGGAACTGTTCTGTGTCTTCATCTGGGTGTGGTCACAGGTATATATATGTATGAATTCATCAAGCTGTACGCTTTGCTGTGTACTTTTAAAAAACTGGGGTCCATATTTTAAGAGTAATAGGAAACCACAGCAAGATTTTAAGCGATGGTGTGATATAATCTGACGTCATTTTTTATAAGGTCACTCCATCTATTGGATAGAAAGTGGAAGAGAGGTGAGAGCAGAGAGGAGTCTGTTGCAGTTGCCCTCAAGAGAGACAAAAGGGCCCTGGATTGGGTGGCACTGGTAGAAATGGACAGAAGTGGGTAGTTTCAAAGACATTTAAAAGGAAGAATCAACAGGACATGATTGAGGATATAGTTGGATAAATGGATGGGTGGATGGATGAAAGAGTTGACAGACATTTGTGTGGATGAGTGGCTGAATGGATGGATGGATGGATAGATGGATAGATGGTTGGATGGATGGATGGATTCTGTGGGTAGATAGAGGAGTGGGTGGATGGATGAATGAATGGATGGGTGGTTAGGTACGTAATGGACAGACTGGGTAGAAGGTTGGGTGAGTGGATGAATAGGTGGATGGCGAGATGGATGGGTGAGGAGGCAGGTGGGGGAATGAGTGGGTGGGTGAATGGGTGGATGGATGAACTTCCTCAAGAGGATAGACTCTCTATTCTTGTTATTTGTGTCCGGAAGGTGCAGAAGAGTTGCACCAGTCAGCAAGCATGCAAGCTTTCCCCGGAGATATCTGTTTACACTCCTGTAGTTCCCCAGTGCCCCACGAGAAAAACTAGTTACTACAATACCCATCAGGGAACAGACACTTACCAATAGGCTGGTTTAATGAGATGCAGGGATCCCCGAATCCTCTGAGCATTACACTGAAAGTGCTGGCAATACCCTAGTGAATGGAGGATGAAGTGAGAATAGAAAGTTCTGCCTCCCAGAACTTCCCATTAGAAGCCATCAATCCTCCTTCTCCTCTCTATCATCACCACCACCCAGACCACCATCACTATCACCTCCTTCATTATCTCCACCATTATCATGCCATCACTTTATGGCTGCTTGAGTTCACTCAGGTAAAAGTTATAGGCTTGTAGGCTCCCCTCCATGGGGGAGGAACAAACTGCTTCTCCTCCTCTTTCTCCTCCTCCTCCTCCTCCTCCTCCTTTTTTACAACTCGCTTCTTGCACAGGACATCAGCACATCTCAACCTTTTAATCCTTGGGTAATCCAGCCTCTACCTCCAGGCTATTTGACACATTCCTGTAACTCATAGCAGGAGGAAAAAGAAGGCAGGAGGGTAGCAGTTTTCCAAGGTCAGAAGGGCTGAAATCCTGCCAGTAGGTGCCTTGGATGATCCAAAGCTGGCTCCAGGTGCCCCAAACCCCAATTCACGTGCATTCCCTAGTCCTCACATCTGGCTCATTGCTCTCCCTGTGGGAGTCTGACAGCTCAGCCTCCCGAGCTCTTCTCCCACTTCCCCAGGTAGGCTGAGTTTGTGCTATTTGGGTAAACAGTATTCCTCTTAGTTGTCAGATGCAGGCTTATTTACCTGGTGATGGGACTGAGTGATTCCTTCCCACCCCATCACAGGTACCAGGACTCAGGATGGAAGCCAGCACCTATGACGTTCGGGAAGGAGACTCAGCATCTCACCACAGCTCCTGGGAAAGTCACATTTGCAGTTTCACTTGGGGACCTCTCTGGACTCTTGCATCTGGGAACAAGCTAGAGCTAAAGTCATCATGCCCTAGAGCTGTGATTTCATCTAGTTATCCTATACCTTGCATCTAAGCTAAAATATAGTCATTGGATCTTCCTCAGCCATGAGCAGATACTCTATACTTTAAAACCCTGCATGCTTTGAGTTCCCCCAACCTTAAGCCCGTGTGCCATGTTGGGTCTCTATCCCTCAGGCTGGGAGAAAGGTGGTCCCTCAATCCCCGGGACCGTGGGGCAATGCAGTCAGGGGGCTGGTGCCCAGCTCAGGAATTCTGCAGTTGTGTCTCTGCAGGCAGCTCTACCCCGATGCGATCTCTGGCCACGTCCCCCCTTTCTGCAGCTGCTGGGAGCTGAGAGTCTGGGGCAGGGCACAGCTGTACCAGCTGTTGGAGACAGATTACGCTATGAAGCTCGGCCATGACTCACATTCCAGTACAGGGGAAATGTGCAAAAGTTATACACTGTCTTTGGGGTGCCAAAATTCATCTTGGTTTTGTCTTGCAAAACGTTCAGCTTGCAGAGCTTGGGGCAGACGGAGGAAGGGGGTGGGAAGGAGGCGACGGGAGCAGATCTGTCTCCAGTCGACTCTGCCTGTCACACACCCTCCGTGGCTCTAATAACAACACTCAGCATTTAATCAGCCCCTTTGTAGAAGCAGACGATGTCACACTCATTAATTAGTTAATCTGCACGGCCCCCCTGGGAGGAGGAGCCATGTTATTATCCCCACTGAGATCCAGAGGGAAACTGAGGCCAGCGTGGGAATTTGGCACTGAGCTGAGAGAACACAGCCTGGCAGCTGGACCAGGACCAGTCTATGGCTTGTGGCCCATTCTGGTGGCCTCACTATTGTCCTCCTCGCTAACTTCAGTCGGCTTGCAGCGCTGGCAGCTGTGTCCAAAGACATCTGGCCAAACTGTCAGAACTGGGCCTGAAGGCACTCACGGGGAAAACCAAGCATGGCCTTGGAGCAGAGAAAGTGCAGCCCGGTAGCTGGACCGGGTCCGGCCCCGAGGGAATGCGCGCTCTGAACCAGACACCTGTTACAGTATGCTTCTCAGAAGTCAGGGTGGAAATGACCGCGGTGACACTCACCCTCATCAAAATGTCTTCTGTCTGCTTCCCGTTCAGACAACTCAGGGTTTTGATTGTCTTTAGAACGGAAGGAAGGAACATTTCCACCAGGAAGCGCAATAATGGTCCCGCTGAATTGGAAACGGAGATTGGCATCTGGCCATTTAGGCATCTTTATCACGCACACACGGAGGATGTATGGGCGGAACCCAGGGTCCCCAAGGAGTACCTCCCAAACCATCCTGCCCAATGGTAAATGCAGACGGAGTGCTTCAGTGCTTTAAGAGCTGGGATCACCACTGGTTCAGGCCCCCAAGGATGAAGACGAGTCAGTCCACCAGGCAAAGAATCCTTGACCAGATGAGACAGGAGGCAAGCGGAGCATGAAGTTAGGAGTTAGAGGAAGGAAGTCATAAACGCTGTTTAGGGGTTTGCAACCCATGGCAAAAATAAAGACTGAAGCTTCTACCTCTATTTTCCTGCTGGTTAATGGAGTTGCTAAAGATGAAATAATTAACCCTCCCTCCTTTTCTTTTCTTTTCTTTTCTTTTTTTTTTTTAGAGAGAGTACATGAGTGGGGGAGAGGGGCAGAGGGAGAGAGACAGAGAATCTTAAGCAGGCTCCATGCTCAGTGAGGAGCCCGATGCAGGGCTCTATCCCATGACCCTGGGATCATGACCTGAGCCGAAATCAAGAGCTGGACGTACAACCAACTGAGCCATGAGCCACCCCGGTGACCCTCCTTTTCTTTTTAAATGGGAATGATCACAATTAAAAAACATTTTCCATATCTTTCCTTTTTCATATCTTTTCCTATCTTTCATATTTTCTGTATTTTCCTATCTTTCCTATTTTTCATATCTTTTCCTTCCCAATTTTTATAACAGCAGTCATATTAAAGTTATATTTACATCAAACTTTAATGTGGATACTAATCACCTGGGGATCTTAACCCGCTGAGATCCCTGGGCCTGAGATTCTGCATTTCTAACATGCTCCTGATGGTGTTGATGACACACTTCAAGTAGGAAAATTAAAAAAATATATTTTTTAACATTTTCTCATTTTTGAGAGACAGAGAGACAGAGTGTGAGTGGGGAAGGGGCAGAGGGAGAGGGAGACACAGAATCTGAAGCAGGCTCCAGGCTCTGAGCCATCAGCACAGAGCCCGACGCGGGGCTCGAACTCAAAAAGTTCACCTGAGCTGAAGCTTAACTGGCTGAGCCACCCAGGTGCCCGTCACATAGGAAAATTTTAAAGACATATTGTTGGTGGTTAAATGTACCCTTTAATGCAGGTGTTAGATGCCCAGATGGACTCACCATGGAACTTGAGAAATGGACAGCACCTAGAAGATGGAGTTGGATCTTAACCATGACATCAAGTCTGGAGTGGTCTGGCCATGGAATATTGGAACTTGTTTGGTGAAAACAACTCTGGGTGAATGGAAGGAGGTTGTGTGTGTGCGAACACATGTAAATTTGTGTGCACAGGCAGCTAAGGGATAGGATGTAGGTACTACAACTGGCCATGGCCCAAGATGGACCAACACGAATCTTTCTTCTGGGCATCTAGAACTTGGAACCAAGAGCCATCAGATTTGGCAGTCTTGTTTCTGATGAATCGCAATGCTCTAGTAAAGGTCTGTAAACTGCTCACTGCTACCGTCAGTCCTTAAAGCCTCCCTGATCCCTGCCCTTCCTGAGGCTAGGAGGGCTCAGCTCTTCCTCCAATCCCCTCAGGCATCTCACCCACTATTTGCCCCTCCCCCACCTGTCCCATTTCTTTTTTTTTTTTTTTTAACCAATGTTGGAGTTTGCCTTCAAAATAACCACAAGTAATACAGAACTCCTTCTAGAAGCAGCTTCCACCCGCATCAACAGAGAGGTAGTCTGCGCTGGATTCCCTCACTTGAAACCGAGATGTCCAGGTAATTCTCAGGCTGACCTCCACCTCAGACTCCCTTACACCCAGCCCCTTAGGCTCCACCATGGCTCCCATTTGCCCTGAGCCGCTGCCGATCACCCTGCTTCCTTGGGATGACAACAGGGCCCAGGAAACGTTCCAGAGGCAATTCCTCCTCGAAGACACCCTACTCCCCTTTTTGCCTGTGATGAATTTCTACTGGAACTTTGAGACCCAACTGGGTCATCCAGTCCTCCAGACCCAACTCCCTGCCCCAGGGTTCGCTTACGTGCCCCCTTGTAAGAGCCCCGCACCTCGAGCACCCTGTATCTGGCTGTCCATTCCCCCGCAGCCTGAGCTCCTTGAGGGCACGGCCTGGCTTGTGGTTCTCTCTGTGCACCCCCCCCCACTGTCCCCACCCCCACCTGAGCACAATGCATGGGGACAGTAGGCTCCCAGCTCAGAGCAGCTCTCAGCTAAGGTGTGTTCAGTGATTTACAGCTTCAATGAATGGGCGTGTGTGTGTGTGTGTGTGTGTGTGTGTGTGTGTGTGTGTGAAGCCGACTAGGAGGGGCGATTTTCTTCATTTGCCAGGAATTCACGATTGACCAAGGGCACCTCTGGATGTCAGGCACGATGCTGGGCACCATGGGGATGGGCAATGGGGGCGGGATACAAATGATGAAGTGTTCCGACCCCTCAAGGACCCTTCAGTCACCCCCGAGGAGGTGGAGCCCATCTCTCTCCTTCCTCCCCCCCAATGAACCAGTTCTCCAGGGATCCTACGTGCTTTTCTGCCTCTCCCACGCTAAACCCGGTCACGCGGGACCTGAAGGAGGTGGACCCGGGCGTTCTTCCCTTCCCCGCGTGCAGCGCCGCGGGTCCTGCCCCTCCCGGCCGCCTACGGAGCCCCCGCCGCGGCCGGAGCCCCGCGCCCACCGCCCCCACGCACCCGGCCCGCGCCTGCGAAAGGCTCCGCTTGCTCCGGCTTCGGCGCCGCTCCCCTCCCTGGCACCAGGGGGCGCTGCCGCCCCACGGCCGTCGCCATGGTCACCGCTGGCGGCGGAGTGGGGTTTACGTAAAGGACGCAGCGTCCCCCGGGGGGCGGAGGCGGCCTTCGCGCCGGCGCCGGCGCCCTGCGGAAGCGGCGTTAGTGAATCGGGGCCTTGGGGAGCCCAGGATGGAGGTGGCGGTCGCGGCAGCGGCGGCGGGCCGAGCCCTGCGGAGGGCGGGAGGTAAGGGGGGCCGCAGGCGCGGCCGGCCGGGCCCCGGGCGCGGGCGCGGGGCGAGCGGGGCGACGGGCTCGGCTGCGTCCGGGGCGCGCGGTGGCCAGCCCGACGGGTCCGCCGGCAGAGGTGCGGCTGCCGCGAGCGCCCGTGGCAGGTGGGGGATCCGCGGAGCTCCTGGCACCGGTGTGGGGATGGTGACACCCGTGGCACGGGCGTGGGCAGCGTGGGTCTGGCACAGGCAGCGTGGTTTCCCTGGCACGGGTGTCCGAAGACTCACCCCCACCTTGGTGTGGCGGTGGCCGCCCAGGTGTGAGGCGGGTGCAGCCCCCTGTGCAGGTAGGTGACGGGCACAGCCCGAGGACTGGGTCCGGAGTGGCAGCGGCCCGTTCGTCGGCGCGTGGTGGTGCTCCTGGCATGGGTGCGAGGGAGTGCTGCCATTGCTAGGCTCTTGGATGGTTCTGGCCTGATATGGGCTGGAGTGATGGCACCTGGACTTGAAGCATTTGTGTCCTCAGCATGGCAGGAGTTCCTGGCGTGACTGTGAGAAATGGCCTTGGCACAGGGCGGTGCCTTGGGGGGGGGCTGCTTCGCCCCCAGACCCTGATGGGTCATCAGCCTGGTGAGGATGAGGAGCATTGCCTCTGTCCCCGGGGCCCACTTTTAGTGCCTGTTGGGTACACTGAACTGAAGAAGGAGGAAGGCGGGGAGCAGGTCGGTGTCCTTTGTAACGAACATGAAAGAGAGATGCGAGGAGGTGCTTCTACCACGAGGAACCCAGTGGCTCCAGATGGAAACCTGACCGGGTACCTGCATTGTCCTGGGCTCGAGTATCCATCCAGCTTTGGGGAAGGAGGAAGGGAGGGCGGGGGACGGTTCTCAGCAGTGATCCCTGTCTTCGAACGTGTGTCATGAGAAATGTGCAGGGCCGAGAGGTGACCCCTGTAAGAGCCCCGGGAGAGGTGGGCGCACCATCTATCCATATTCTCCAGGCCCCGTCTTCTCTTTGGGTCGATGGTTCACCTGGAGGTATCTGGGACAGTTGCCTCTCCTCTTTGATGCTCGGAAGTCTTTGGGTCCAGAGGCCCGTTTGGAAAGGTGCTTTGAAAGATGACTCTGCAGCCGCGGGGAGCGTGCCAGGATTGCGTCTGCCGGCACCCGTCTTTTGGGAAGTTTTGAGTGAGGGTCTCACTCAGCATTCCATGGTGTTCTGTCTCTCAGAGGCGCCGATTTACAGAGCTCCGGGGAAGTTTTAGGACGTGGAGGAAATCGTTAGGTCTTGGTGGATCACCGGGGGTGGGGGGGAGCAGTGGAAATGGGGCTGAAGAATAAATGGGGCGAACTTGGGCTGGGCCTGGAGAAGGCCTTTAGGAGTCCAGGAAAACAACGCTGAGGGTGCGGGAGACTGGGTTGGTGGGTGGCGGCCCATTTGCCAAGGTGGGTGCTTGGAGGTGCCGCTGAGACTCCTTGAAGCCGGTGTGTCGTCTGGTGTATTTGAAGTCAGAAAACTCAAACTCCAGGCTTTAGCTGTGTGACCTTGGGCAGGTGACTTTACCTCTCAGCTCCCTGTGGCCAGGGGGTCGTGGAGGAGGAAAGGAGACGGTGCGCATGGAAACCGTTTGTAAACAGCGAAGGGCTGTACAAAGATCAGGGATTCTCATCAGGTAAAGAGACCCGGGTGGAGGCAGTAGAAGGGGAGGCCTGGAATGTGATTGGGGAGGAAGGCAGCTGGAAGGTCGGGAGCTTGTCACAGGGAATTAGAGGCCCTGAGTGTAAAGGCTCCTGGTGGGGGAAAAGTGGGATCTGTTGACAGTGTGAGTCAGCTGCTGAGCTGGAACCAGGCCCCAGGTCTCCCGAGGACGGTCCCGAGCGTGGCCGCAGCCACCGTGGAGTCCTGCGGGAGCGGCCAGAGCAAGAGGCAGCCCTTGGCTTGCTCTCCAGACACGCCTCGTGGTGGCACGGGGCTGGGAGGTGCCTGTGGCTGACAGATCTGGGGTACCTGTGTGGGAGGGAGACTTGGAAGTGTGTGTGTTTTCTCTTGAGAATTTCCTTTGGCTCCTGGCGCTGAGGGTGGGGGTGGGGAGCAGCCGCATCAGCGGTTTTGGGGGCTGTGGCCTGAGGAAAGCAAAGTGGGTCAGAGCCACCAGAGTGGATGCAGGGCCGGGTGGTCCTGCCAGGGAGGTTGGAGCTGCAATGACAGGAGGTCTGGGGGGCAGTGGGAGATGCCATTGGACACGCCGTTGGGCGAGGAGTAAGGGGTGATGGCATCCTCCGGGGGGGGGGTCTTCTGGGGGTGGATGGGCGTGGCACCAGTTCCCCGGGACGTCTCACCTGATGTGTCCCCCGCTTCTGGCTGAAGGGCCTTCCCACCTGGGGAAGATGAGGGCGGCTGCAAATTGCTCAGCTTTCTGCCTCGAGGGGGCTAGTTCTCGACCGAAGGCTGCATTACAGAGCCCCGGGAGCCCAGGCCCATTTCTCAAGCACTGCTCGTCGAGTGTCCATTTTCCGCCGGCCACCCACGTGACAAGCTTGCTCCCCCAGGGAGAAAGTTTTTGCCCCACGTCCAGGCTGTAGGGTCAGGCCTCGCGGGTGGAGGAAGCCCACGGCTCTGCGAGACCCAGGGTGGGGAGCTGACCTTGCCATGCGCTGGGACGCCCCCTGCCACAGGGGCTGCCGCCTGGCTTCCCCGGGGGCCGTTCCCTCCAGGCTGGTGGGAGGGGCCCGAGGCCTGTCCCCCTTGCTCCCCACAGGGCCCTTCTCTGCCTCCCTAGGAGTGCCCCCACAGCAGCCCCTGCCTAGAATGCTCTCCCTCCATGGTGGAAGAGGCCTGGAGCCTCCCTGCTGTGAATCTTCAGCATCCAGGTCCCTGCAGCTCACCCTCCACACCTCCGGCCTGTTTGTTCTGATTTATGGCTCAGCCTTACGGTCTTGGGCTTCAGGAGCCCTTTGCCGCCACCCCCTGCCATCTGCTCGGGGTGCTGGGACCCTGCACAGCGGAGCCGGGTGGCAGGCAGGGCATTGGCCTCTCTTCCCCAAAAGCAGAGCTGAGCTTGCCGCCGAGTCTTCGGGCTCTGAGGCGGTAGGGAGCCCAGCTGGGTCACCAGCCCCTTGTCTTTGGGGACAGATGCTGCTTTTGAGCACATGCCAGCCGGTGCGGTGGGGGGGGGCTGGTCACATAGGAATGGACATCAAGGGCAAGCAGCCCTTTGGAGCCGAGATGCTTGCCTCTGGTCCTCAGTCCTGTTCCCACTGCTTTGTCCATGTTTCTCCAAAAGTTGCTGAAGTCAGCTCCTGGCAACCTTCCTTCCTCGGCTGCCTCGTAAATCACGGTGCCCGGCTGCTCTGCTCTAGGGGTGCCAGGGAATCGGGCATCTCTGGACAGAGGGTTCTGGACCGGTGCTCAGAGCACCAGGCCAGCCAGCCACGGCTGAAGGCGCAGCCTGGCGCTGGAAGCCGCTCGGTCCCCAGTCCCTCTGCCAGGGACCAGAGGGGGACCTCAGGGTTTAATCACCTGTTGGCCCAGCGCTCCACCTGAGTCCGGCTTTTCCCAGGAATCACTTTACATTACGCGCCAGGGGGCCGGGCAAGTAGTGCTGGGGGAAACATCAATGAGCGTGCGGTCAGAGGAAGATAAATCTCTTAGAACCGCAGAGCCCAGGACATTGCAGGATGTGGTTACCTCCCCAGCGGGCAGGGCTGACAACTGTTTATCTTGATTTTCTTTTTTCCTTTCTGATGCCGACTTGGGCTGGGCTGGAGGTCCCTGGGGCGGACCGGGGGAAGCGTGCGTGTAAGTGAGGAAGACCTGGGCGACTGTCCTACCCCTGGGGACCTTGGAGATGAGGCGGAGGGGAGCGCCGTTGGCCGCAGGTGAGGGTGCCTGGCAGGAAGGCCCGAGCCCTGGCTGGCGGTTGGGATGAGCAGGGGTGGGGCTGTTCCCGAGGCAGGGCCGCCCGGGGATTGCACGTGTGTGTAGCCGCGTGTGCCCGTAGCTGTCTGTGGGAAGTGAGGGCTGAGGGGGTGTGGAGCGCCTGGCAGTGTGGGAACTGGTGGGCTCCTGTGTCTGGCTGGCCTGGTGTCAGTGGGTGTGAGGAGCGGGGGGCGTTGCTGGGCCCCACGGAGCAGGGGAGAACAGTGGGAGCAGGGGGGAGTCCGCCTTCCAGCAGGGGGGGGGGGCGGGTAACATCTCCTGTTGTGATTGCCGAGGACGGAGGCTTCCCGCTTTCTCGGTATTCCTTAGAAGGAAGCCCAGGCTGGAGGCGTGGTTCCCCAGCGCCCATATGTGCTCACTCAGGCCTGCTTCCACGCTTCCCCTCAAGCCCCCTGGAAGTCAGCTGGGGATAGGCCACCCGGATGACAGAGGACAGCATGATAGCCATGGGCGTAAAGACTTGGGGCTCTGGGGTCCAACAGAGCCGGCTTTGAATCCTGGTACCTCTCTCTGCCTCAGCTTCCCCATCTGTAAGATGGGGACGGTAAAACCTCCCACCGGTAAGATTTCTGCGACCTGATAATGTCTGGCGGGTAGAAAGAGCATGATGAAAGCAACGACACACACACACACACACACACACACACGTTGTTGTGCTTGTAGTCAGAATCTTTTCCATAGAAAAGCAGTTACATCATGATCCGCATATATTAGCATCAAGGAAGATGTAATGGGTCATGTCCCTTTTCTTGATAAGGAAAGTCAGCTCCACCCTACCCTTGGCCGGGATGGAAGCTTGCTAATCTGTCAACAGAAACGTAAGTGGGAAGGGTGTCTTGACCCCTGGGGACCCTTTCCACTTGGATTCGTCAGTAGTCCCTTCTTGAGCGCTTAAAGTGGTTTGGGCGCAGTGAGGCCGTGGAGGTGAATTGGACACGCCAGAGCCTGTACGATCCGGGTTTTGCCGTCCAGGCGTTCGAAGTCCACGGAGAAGGGTCGCGGTGGACACGAAGAAGGTCCGTGGTGCAGTTCCAAGAGGGGACCCGTGGGAGGTCAAAGGAGATGGAGGACCTTGGACCAGGGAGGTCGGCGGAGCCTCAGGTGGCACTGGCCTTTGACCTGGGCCGTCCAGGTGCCGGCGGAGGAAGTGGCAGCAGTGGAGGACGTGGCTGGGAAAGTGAGGCGCTGGCGGGTTGTGGTCCGGCCTGAGTGGAGGCCACACGACGTGGAGACAGGGAAAGCTGGGGTTGGCAGAGTGACTTGGAGCTGGGTCCCCAGAAACACGACGGCGGGGCTGCATGTCGGGTCTGTGGAAACCACGGGCAGCCGCTGAAGTGTTCTGAGTGAGAGGGTGGGGGGCTGGTGCCCCCCTCTCCGTAGACACCTGGCAGCGGGTGCCGGGAGTAGGGAGGCCAGCTGGCAGCCAGGGCAGTTACCAGGTATGGAGGGGAGAGACACCCCCCCCCCCGACTGACTGCGGAGGGTAGGTGGAAGCCAAGAGACTTGTCAGTGTGGTGAGTAAGAGGTGGGCACGGGGAAGGACCTGGGGGCCGGGCACGGGGAAGGACCTGGGGGCCGGGCCCGGGGTCAGAGCTGGGCTCAGGAGTCTCGGCCTGGGATGAGTTTCCCACCCTTGACTTTCAGTTGCCTCAATTCCTGTAGGCTCCAGGTCTCTCCAGGCCGGGAGTGTGAGGAGTGGCTTTCAGGGACCCCCCCGCCCGCCCCGTGAGGCTGGTTCTTCCACCCGCAAGGCTGTTCTCATCCCCGAGGACCCATTGAGGGGGTTCCCGTGTGCCTAGCATTCATTTCCAGGCGTTTGATCATTTTCTCACCAAATTACCCCTTGAAATTTCGCCTGCCTGAGTTCAGCCCAGGAGGTTACTATTCTGGGAAGTTTCATCAAAACCCTTTCAGCGTTTGCGAATCCTCTGAGCTGGGGGGCAGGTGGGAGGAGGACAGGGCTCGTCTGCACCGGTGTCCTGGGGGCCGCTTGGGAGCCCCGGTCCCAGCCCCGACCCGGAGATGCTCCCTGCGGCTGGAGCTCGCTGGGCAGGGGGCTGGGGAAGGGCGGGCCGAGGCTGTTGTGACAGGAGGCAGGACGTCGCTTCTAATTCATCCCGAAAAGGCCTCGTGTCGTTGCGTCTCCTGGAGCCATTTAATTAATTTATGATTGACGTTCCTGGACTTACTTGAGGTTAATTTATTATTGATGTGCCTTCATTATATACAATTCATCCTGTACTTTTGAGCACATGGCTGGCCCCTGCTGGGCAGGCCACGTGGTGGGGTGAGCGCTGCTGGGCTCCTTCTCTGGTCCTCACCCCCCTCACCCCTGGGGACAGAGCCCTGCACTTGGCTTTTGTCAGACACTTTCAAGTTTGGGGGTCCGAGAAGACTCCGGGGCCTCTGTCTCCAGGGGCCTTGGCTCGGCCACGTTCTAACAATAATCGTTTCCATTTTGTGCTGGGTTAGCACAGTCAGTGCATGGAGGGTCTCGTGTACTTCTTGCTGCCGGCATCCCCTCCACTCCTTCATCTCTCCAAGCCGCGTCTTCCAGGCAGCCTCGGGGGGTGAGTTACCTGCCTGAGGGCGCAAGGCAAGTGGACTGGGAGTCAGGTGTGAGCTCAGGACCCTGGCCTCTCCTTCGGCCTGCCGTTCCCCTGTGAAACCTTTCTTCTGCTCCCCCAAACTCCAGGGCTGTCCCAGCTAACATCAGGCCACCCCGGGAGAGTATGTTTTGTTACACGTTGATGGCTTGTCCCCCACACTAATCCGTATCCTCACTGAAGACTGACAAGAGCAAAATAGCACTTACTCAGCTAAGGTGCCAGGTGCCATGCTAAGCACTTTTTCATACATTAGCTCGTTGAATCCTTGTAGCCGTCCCAAGGGGCAGGTGACACCAACCCATTATGTAGATGAGGCTTAGACGTGCGCTTTGGACGGGTGCCTGGGGGGCTCAGACTCTTGATTTCAGCTCAGGTTGTGATCTCGACGGTTTCATGAGTTTGAGCCCCACATCGGGCTCTGTGCTGACAGTGCGGAGCCTTGTTGGGATTCTCTCTCTCTCCTCTCTCTGCCCTCCACCCTGCTCTCACACGTGCACACGTTCTCTCTCTCTCTCTCAAAATAAATAAACAAAACAAGAAAGGTGCTCTGGGCGCTCAGCTAATCGACGGCAGAGCCAGGATTTGGACCCTAGCGGCCTTGAGATACAGGCCACTTACTGATTCTTTCCCGGTAATCCCCTCTCACTCCCTCTCTCCATCTCCTCGGGCCTGGCTGTTTGTTGCGTGTCTGTATGTTTAGCCAGTGGCCACATCCCCTTTCTCTCCTATCTGGCCGAAGTGTTGGTCCACATCGGGCCCCCCTCCTTTGCTGTGGGGACCAGGAGTGCCCCCCTCACATGGGATGGGTGCTTTTAGGGAGACAGCAAGGCATGTGAGGGGTTTGGGACCTGGATTCTGCCCCTGGCTCAGCTGGGAAGCTTCAGATGAGTCACTCAGCCCCTCTGAGCCTCAGAGCAACGGTGGTATTTATTCTCTCTCCTTCACTGGTTGTGCCCGTGCTCCAAGGCAATGAGGGATCGGAAGGACACTGTACTAAGGTGTATGAGGTTGCCTGTGTGTGAGATCCAACACCTGGCAAGAAGGCCAGGAAAGCTTATGGCTGGGCACAGAGACCAGGGCCAGGGGGTCTGTGCCCACTTTCTGAGCCTCCCTGCATGGGCCAGTGATCTCCATGCCTTGCTAGCTGGCAAGAACTTGCTCAAGAACCCTGTGTGGCCAAGAGCTGGGCAGGGGGTCCCTAGAGTGGGTGCCAGGCCCCAGGCTGGTGTCCCCGTTGGCTGAGTAGTCCCGGGTCCTCAGAGGTGGTCTCTCATGCACTGGGCCCTTGGGTTGTTTGGAAGTGCCAGGGGCCCTCCTGGTGGTTCTGGGCCCCACTACCCCGTCACCTGGGCAGCCTGACCAGGTCAGTTCAGGCTAGGTTCAGTGAGGAAGAGGATGGTTTGCCAGGCGGCCACTTGGACCTCCCCTCACCCCTCAAAACAATGCGGAAAGCCCAGTGAAGAGGTGAGCCTTGCGTGTGTTCCGGAAAACAGTGAGACTGTCAGCCTCTCCGTGGCAGGGTTCCCAGGGCGTTGGCTAGGAGTCCTCTGCTTTCTCATCAGCTTCACTCTGAGCACGTTTCAGCACCGGGCTGGACCTGGAGAACACGATGCGAGCTGCCAGGGCCGCCCCCCCCCCCCGGCCCCTGCCCCGGGGCCAGAAGAAGAGGGCAGAGATCTCAGTGGGTAGGGGTGAGGCATGCCTGGCACTGCCGTTAGAAGTCTGTGGCCAGGCTGCTGTTAGGTGACGTTTCACTTCCCCGGTTTCCGCCTCCTGTGGCCGGGATTACATCAGGCTCCCCTGGCACACCCTCCAGCCAACTCCCACCTCGTGCCGGCTCCTGCACTGTCCTGGGACAGCTGTCCCGCTGCAGTTTCAGGGCAGGCCTGGGCCCATCAGCTGACGGCACTGTCCTGGCCCCTTCCAGCTCAGCCGCAGGCGCCTGTCACCCCGCGGGCGCTGCCTCCCTGTCAGCCCTGCCCACCTCGCCTCCCAGGACGGCGGGTCTCCGAGATCATGCCACCCTTCGGTTCCTTTGCTTATGGACTTCTGGCTCATTCTCTCCCTCTTTCTTTAACATCAGCATAGCATAGAGGGGCGCCTGGGTGGCTCGGTCGCTTAAGCGTCCGACTTCGGCTCAGGTCATGATCTCACAGCTTGTGAATTCAAGCCCCACGTGGGGCTCTGTGCCGGCAGCTCAGAGCCTAGAGCCTGCTTCGGGTTCTGTGTCTCCCTCTCTCTGCCCCTCCCTTGCTCGTGCTCTCTCTCTCCCCCTCTCAATGAAAAATAAACATTAAAAAAATTAAAAAAAAATAATAAAATTAGCCCAGCATAGGCCTGCAAGCATGAACCGTAGCATAAACGTGGAGCTTTATTTGAGTCCGTTACTACTTGGGCAGGTCACTTAACCGCTGATCCTTAGTTTCTTCATCTCGAAAATGGGGCACTCATGGAATATGGCCGCTGTCAGGATCCAATGAGATGCCGCCTTGGAAGTTCTGCCCCGTGCCGAGAACATCGTAGGTGCTCCATAAATGTTACATGCTGTGGTCAATCATGGTTACTTCAGCCCTTCTCTGTCAGCCCAGGGGAGAGCTAAGCTGACGGGACACCCTCCCTTTCCTGAGGCTGTGTCTCCTCTGCCACCAGGCAACCCTAGGGCCTCTCGTGTGATGCAGGCCAGCCCCTCCGGCTTCCTCCAGTCCCCTCCCACTTCCGGGCCACTTCTCAGGGTTGGCAGTGTTCCGCGCTTTCCCTCTGGCATCTTAACCGTCTTTAGGCTGGCCCCCAACCCCTGACCCCCCTTCTTTTGGTTTCTCTCCTGTGTTGCTTTCCTTCCCCTGGCACCTCTTACCTCCGTCTGCTTTTTGCACCCCTCTTCCTCCTCCCCTGAGGCTTCTGGGGGAAGCCTCCGTCTTTCCTCAGAGACTCTCTGGCCCTGTGCAAAGAGGTGGCCTCTCAGCCCCCCCAGTTCCACTCCGCTTGCTGCACCCGGAGGCTGGAGGTCGCCACTTGGCCCCTCCCAAGAACACTGACAACCTTGACAAATCCAGAGTCCTGTCGCGTCCCCCTCCGGTCCCGGGAGCCTGCCGCTCCAGTGACTGCAGAAGGAGGCCCCTGCTGCCAAGGGGAGGGGGCTGGCGGCCATGGGGAGCCCCCCCTGGGGCGGGGGGAGGGGTTGCCCCAGAGCCCCAGCTGAGGCTTCAGGTTCCAGTCGCAGCAGATCCTCCTTGGTGCCAAGGACACGCAGAAGGAGAAGGCCAGAGTCAAGCCCAGGCTCCTGGAGCCGCAGCCGGAGTCTCTTTCCTCCTGGGAAGTCCCAGGAATTTGTCTCAGGAGGTTGCTTCAGTTTCATACCTTGGAAAAGAACTTGGTCGCCCTCCACCCCCTTCCCCGGGATGGGGGGCCAGGCGGCGGAGAAGAGCCGTGCCCCCTCTGTCCACCCGGTTCTTTCAGGGACGTCTACTGAGCACATGCAGCGCGCTTGGCTTGTGCGTGGAGCGGAGGACAGGCAGAGAAGAGGCCCCACCTGGTCCTCTGGGAGTTTCCCAGGTTGGGGACTGACCTGTAACATACATCTTCCAGATGTGACGACGGCGACACGGGCGAAGCCCTCCCGGCCAGGCCAGTGCTCTCTGCTTTCTGTGCAGTAATTGACGTCACGCAAAGAACGGGGACAACGGCCGTTCACCCGGCGCTCGGCTCTGCGCTCAGGGCAGTACCCACCCCCACCCCTCGAGGAGGGAAGCACCCATCTTTTACAGCAGAGGGACAGGTCCAGGACCTCAGCCTCCTCCCAGAATGGATGGGGGGTTCCGCCAAAGGGCCTTAAGTTTGCAGCTGGCAGACTGCAGACCCTCCTCTGTCTGTCCCCAGCTCTCGGGGTGTTCCTTCTTGCTCTCCCACCTCGAGTCGGGTTTGGGGACCCTCCGGGCCGCGGGAAGCGCAGATTCCTATGAAAGGAAGGCTCCCATTGGCTACCCCGTTGCTGAGAAAGCAGCCTCCCCCCACTGCCGGTCCCCACGTGTAGGCCACCCGAGGCCTGAGGCCACCTCCTCAGACCCCGCACCTCGCCACTGGCCCTGGCAGGCGGCTCTCAGGCGCACAAAGGATTGTTCCTCTCACCCCACATTCCCCCCGCCTGTAACGTTGAGCTCTTGGCCGCTGGTTCTCCATGCTGCCAGCCTGCTCTCCCGTACGGTTTGATAAACGGGCTAATGGACGGCCCCTGCTCTCTGGGGCCGCCTTCTCCACTTCCCGGCCCCTTTAGAGAGCCTGCCCCCCCACTTCCCCAGGTGAACCCCATTCAGCAGGCTTCCGGCAGCGGTAACTGAGCCGGGCACCCAGCCCACCACCTGCTCAGTACTTTATAAAAGTTTAACCTTAATGGTGTAACGAACTCCCATCATAAAGCAGCTGGAGTGGTGCATCCTGGGATGTATAAATTACAGGGGCCTCTGAGGTTGTAATTGGAAATGGCAGCAACTGGCAGGTTGAAAGAGGCCGGCCTCGTTGGGCTGAGCACCGCTATTCTCTACTTCCTTTCAAAAGGCACACAGGACCGCGTCTGGCTGTGAAAAAAGAACATCCTCAGACCAAACTGAGTTCCTGATTCCTCCACCCCACTTCCCATTTCCTGCCCCCCAGCTGTGTGTGCGGAGCCTGCGGGCTCCGGAGGCGGGCACCCCACCCGGGCCCTGTGCCCTGGCTCGGAGCCACAGACAGAGTGGGCCGGAGGGAGGGAACGCGGGTGTGGACCCAGCAAATGGGGCCAGCTCCAGGGTCACCGTTTCCCAGGGACTGCTACGGCCCATCTGACTCCCCCCCGCCCCGCCACCCCAGGTCCCATCCACAGAGTGGAGAGTTTGAGCCCACCTGAGTGGGGATTCCGCCAGGGAGCCACGGGGAGCGTTGGGATGCGGGGTTGGGAGCTCGGGCTCCGAGGCTGAGCCACCTGCTTCTGGTCGCATCTCCTGCTGGTGGTGCTTCTGAGACCTTAGCCAAGTCACTTAGCCGCTCAGCTGCAGTTTCCCCTGTAAAATCAAGGGGATCCGTGACCTACTTCGGGGGGGGGGTGTCAGGAGGATGACAAGGGACGAGGCTTGTGAAGGACTTTGATGGGCACGCGGATCCCCATGGAGGCTGGATGGGGCCGCAGATCTGCGCCTGGCGGTGTGGCTCACAGACCACACCTTGGGCGGCCAGGATGTGGTATCTGACCCACAGGAGGGCTTACTTACTAGGAGCTGTGATTCCCCACCCAGGGTGAGTGCCCACCGCCTGCACCTGCATGTGGTGCCCACCGTGGCTTTAGTTCAGTGCCCCTGAGTGTGCAGCAGCGGCAGCACCACCACCTGGGAACAGGTTAATAATACAGAATCTGTGTCCCACCCCCATCCCCCACTCAGAATCTCTGGGGGCGGAGCCCAGGAATCTGTGGTTTAACCAGCCCTGGGGTGCTGTGCTCACTCCGGGCAGAGAAACACTGCTGGGCTCACCCTCTAGAGAAGGGCTTCTCTGGGTGCAGGGTGGCTGATCCCAGCCTCAGAGCCTCCTGGGCTTGGCCAGGTGGGGCTTGCTCCAGATACATGTTCTTAGGCCTTATGTCGGACCAGCGGATTCAGAATTTCTGGGTGGGGCCTGGGAATCTGCATTTATCTATCTCCCCACTGCCATTCCAGTTGAGAGTCACCGTGTAGGGGGGTCACTTGCTGCCTGAGAGCTGTGGAGAAGAGCAGGACCCCACTCCCCACCCCTCCCCGTCTTGTGCATGAGGCTTTGCCCCTGCTGGAGTGGGGAGAAGGAGCACTTTGCCCCTGGGGTGCTGGGGCTGCTCTGCCTCGGACCTGGCAGCAGGGCCTTTTCTCATGGCGAGAGGAGGGAAACAGCCTGGTGGCCACTGGAGGGCAATGGGTTGAATGAACTCACGCACACTGTGTGCAATGATGAGGGAAGATGGGTGGCCGGGACCGTGTTTAACGAGGAGAAATGTTTGCCTTCTCTGCTCGGTGGGGAAAATGTGGCGGGTATGGAGCGATCCCGTATTTGGGCAGACGAAGGACTGTAGACGGATGTTAATAGTTCATAGTTTTCCTTGGAGGATCGTGGTGACTTCTGTTGGTCTCTTTCTCTCTGTGTTTGTTTGGCTTCTGTTTTCTATAGAGAACATGTATTTTGTAAGAAGAAAAAAGTAAGCACAGATAAGCATCATCTGGCCCAGGGTCCTCGGTCACAGGTGTCAGCAAGAGGCCCAGACTCCCAGGACAGGGCCCCTCCCACTTGACCTGCCTGCTGGGGTGACCTTCACCACCGTCCCCGTCGCCTCCAGGCTGTGACCTCACCCCCAGTCCTTCGCACTGTTTCTCCCGCCCCTTTGCCTCCTGTCTGCTCTGAATCGTCCATGGCAAAGGCGAGGATACCTCCTCCCCTTCACACAAGAGGGGCGGGGAGGGGAGAGCTGAGGGGCGGGAGGCCCCCAGCCTGTAAGCCTCTGGGACACAGTTCCCTTTTCATCAGGGGTCACCTGGGCGCCTAAGTTCTGGAGGCTAGGCCCAGAGGATGTATCTGGAAAGTGGTGGTTGAATGGAGGCTGGGAATGTGGCTGAGGACTGGACAAAGACGCATCGCTGTGCTGACCTTGGGCCTGCCAGCATGCTTCTCTGGGCTTAGGGGTTTCGGCTCTAAGATTCGAGGTCGGTTGAGCTCTGATTCCCCCCAGGCCCTTCCAGCTCCATACCTTCCCGCTCCTGCCCCCGTGCCTGGTTTTCTAAGCAGGTTGTGCAGTCTGCGAGAACACTCCACCTGTCCGTCCCAGCTGCCCAGCCAGAGCGTGTGCCACGGCAGCTGCTCAGGGCAGGGCCTCCGGGCAAGGGTGATGGAGGGAGGGGACCCCGGGTGGCGGGAAGCAGCAGGCCACAGGGGCAGATGCTCCTGAATCTGACATTGGTCTCTCTTCGAACCCTGGGTAGCCTCTGGGCTGCCTCTGGTCAGGTGTGTGCTTTCCACCTCCTCCCGTTCAGAGCTGCCCTTGATCCCAGTGCCCCCTGCCCGGGTGCCATCAGGCCCTGGCAGCCCCGAGTCTCCGGGCCCTTTCAGTGGCTATTTTCCAGTGAGTGGCTCAGGGAGGAGGGAGGCTGGGAGAAATCCATTCAAGCCATTTGTTTTAACGACATTTAAGTAAACCCATGGGATCGGTATGGTCACATGTTCTCAGTCTTCTTTCAAAGAAATGGATGGGTTTCTGGGTCTCTCCCACCACAACTTCCCTGCCTGGCAAGTCCAGGAGGCCCAGTTTGCAGGAAGAGTCATGGAGAAGGGGAAGCCCCCGCCATGGTGGGAGGATCAGAGTGGGGTGGGCGAGGGGGTTGCTGGGATAACCTCAACTTGGGCTTTTGTCTCCGCACCTGTGGAGGGGCTCCTGCCCAGGTAACCGGGGCGCCTGCCCTTTGTGCATCCCCCAGCGTGTTTTCCCTGGCCGAGGGAGCCTTCATAGAAATTGGTGGCCGGAGCTGGGTGCTAATGGGGGTGGTCAGCGCACACCCCTACAAGGGCAGAGGTGAGGGAGGCTGGGCTCCGTGCTGGCTGGGGTCCGGCCCAGGAACAAGGTGCGTTTGCCTCTGGGGTTCAGAGAGGCTTTCTGTGGGACGGGAGGGAACAAGCAAGCCTTACTTTCCTGCCTTGTTCCTCCTGGCGGCGCTCTCCTGCTCAGCGCCTCTGGGCAGCCTTCTCTGTCGCTGCAGGCCCAGCAGGTGTCCCCCTGTGGGGTCCCCAACATCATGACTCCATAGCCTCCGGGCTGCATGAGGGTTTCCTTTTGCACTATGAGCTCCTGGCGGGGGGGCGGGGGGGGGGCTGAGTGCATCTGAAGCCCCAGGTGGCACTCCCAGGCCCTCCTGCCCTGGTCTTGGAGCCCACCAAGGCAGTGGGGGGTGGGAGGGGGCGTGCTTAGAACTCACTCTCCCCTCACTCTCCTGTCCCATGCCAAGAAGGAGTCCGGCTGGAAGGGAAGAGGGTAATGGGGCGGGTGGCATTGGACAGTGAGGCACTGGCCAGAATGTCCCCCAGGACAGACCCAGCGGGCCCGCTGCCAAAGGCAGGATCTCTCGAAGACCCCCTCCCCTGCACCCCCAGGCAGTGAAGTAGCCGCTAACACGAACCGGTCTGGCTAGTTTGTGGGGACCTGGCCCGGTTTCTGGAGGGACAGGATGTCCTGCTGGGAGCAGCCTTTGTGCCTGTCCTTTCTGTCCTTGCCCTTTCTGGCTCTCAGGCTGGTCCTCTCCTGGCCTTTTTCTCCTCATTGCTCTCCTTGCCCCTGCCCTCCTTGCAGTGGGGGACAGCATGTGGGGGGGCGGGTACCCGGGCAGGGGTCAGAGGTCAGGGCCTCCCAGGAATGAGGTAGGGCTGTCCAGGACCCTCGCCGGGTGGGCCCCTGGGGGTGCCCAGGCCCTGGAAGCAGGATCCCGAGTGGTTGGGGTGACAAGCACCAGGCAGGACCCCAGCTCCTCCCCCTGCCGACATGCCAAGGACAGGGGGGCCTGGCGGCCTGGAGAGGCCACAGAATGAGGCGTGGGACCAGAGGGCTTCCTGGCACCGTGACTCCTCCCTCCCGCCACCGCCCTCGCCAGGTTCCCCTCTCAGAGAACAGGAAAAGGGGGTGGGGGAGCCTGGGGTGTTCCTCTCGCCCTCTGCCGGGAGGGGCTGGGTGCCC
This sequence comes from Cryptoprocta ferox, assembly GCA_028646485.1. Taxonomy (NCBI): domain Eukaryota; kingdom Metazoa; phylum Chordata; class Mammalia; order Carnivora; family Eupleridae; genus Cryptoprocta; species Cryptoprocta ferox. The sequence goes on along the minus strand of CM053575.1, from coordinate 9,180,430 downwards.
CACTCCGTAGGTGTCAACGGAACTGTCACCCAGCGGCGGGCGCCGGGGCTGGGATTTCCCTGGCTGACTCACCCCCGGCCTGGCTGTGCCTCAGCCTAGGCAGGAGCTGTTTGTGAAGGTGTCTGGTAGACGGAGGGAGTCCCGGGAATGGGGGAGCAGGTCCCTGGGGTTGGCCGTGGGCAGGCCCCTCACAGAGCTCTCCGCCCTCCGCACCCCGCACCCTGAGACCCCAAGTGCTCCATGGAGCAGGACAACCTCGCTTCCCAGTGCGGGAGGAGCTGTGAGGCATCTAGGGACCTGAGCACAAGCAGGCTGCCTCTGCCTCCCGACCAGAGGGTCCCCCCAAGGGCGAAACGCCTTCCCTCCAGAGAATAGAGAAGCCATTGATTGCCCTTATCCCCAGGCACTCCACACACAGGCGCCTGGAGGAAGGAGGGGGGAGCTGTGGGAGGCAGGAAGCAAGGCCGGCACAGTGACCCAGCCAGGGCCCGAGGAC
>CM053575.1:9135558-9179834 GCA_028646485.1 Cryptoprocta ferox | reverse complement strand
ATGTACCGTTCTGAGCAGCAACTGCCCCAGCACCCCTGCCCCCCTCTTGTGGACGGCAGGGAGAGTCATCCCCAGGGGCCAGGCTGCCAGGGCTCAGCTCCACAGGGTGGCCTCCGGGACCCTGGCCCGGCTCAGTCTCGGGGGCCAGACTTCTCAGCCCTCTACCCGCTGCCTGGCCTGCTGAGAAGTGGAGCCATTTCTGTGGGCCGGGTGCCACGGGGCAGCCCCCGTGTGTCTGATGGACAGGCCACTTAAACCCCCAGCAAGCACGTCTGGCCCCTTTGGCCACACTAATCCCTCCGTGAGCAGGCACAGGGCAGGGCGCCCCGGGGAGGAATGTGGCCTGTGGGCCCAGCCTCCTGAGCCACAGGGCTGGGCACAGCCAAGAGGGCAGGGCAAGGCAGGGCAGCGGTGAGGCGGCCCGGCTGCGGCCCGAGCAGGCAGCACGGACAGGCAGGGTGCGGGGAAGGCCTGGCCTGAACTTAAGGCAGGGCCCCCACACCTCAGCTCTCTGAGGGCAGCTCTCCTTAAAGGACAGAGGGACAGCCTAGCCCAGGAGCCTGTTAAGGGCTTGGGAGCTGGGCTGCGGGGCACGGTTCCAGGTTCCACTCCCGACCTACTGCTGACCTCAGTGTTGCCTGGGGCGGGTGTCTGAGTCCTTGGCACCTCACCTTCCTTCCTAAAATGATTATATGTGACTCAGTGGCCCAGGTTTCTTCACAGCCAGATGTTCTGTTGTTTACTAAGCCCCCAGCGTTAGGGAAGGAGGGAGGGCCCTAGGCACTTAGGCGACCAGGTACTTACCCAGTGAGGAGTAAGACGGAGGTCTGCCCTCGGGACTCCGTTTCTTCCTCCCTCCTCTCTGGGGTGATGTGACAAGTGAGATCATGGCCAAAGATTCCTAGTACAGGCGCCTTCTGGCAGGTAGTTGGGCTGGAACGGTTCCCCTTGTTATGTTTGAGTTATGATCGCCATTACTGTGGAGTTGGCTCCTGCAGGGGCAGGGGGCTCCCTGGAGGAGGAGGTCCTGGGCTGGCATCCTGGCCCTGCGGTCAGATAGAGTAGCAAGAGGTCAGATGGGGTAGCTGGGGGTCTGGGTGGGCAGGAGGGGGGCCCTGGCACCCCTTGGGCTTGGCCAAGCCACCGGCTTCCATCTGCACAGGAGCGGCCCACCCTCCACGAGTTGGCGGGGAGACCTCAGAACTGAGGAGTGCGTGTCCCCAAACATCTTGTTCACAGCAGATGGCAGCCGCAGCTCCCTTTCTCCCTCTGCGGTGTCAGTTGCATTTCCCTTCCCTTTGCACACCCCTTCTGTTAACTTTGGTTTCTGCTTTCCAAGTTGGGGAGGCAGCCTGCGAGCCCCCAGAGCCACCTGCAACCGTGGGTGAGGCTAGGTGCTCGGATCACGGATAGTTTCCAAAGGAGGGGAGATCTCAAGCCCCCGCCTGCTTGCTGGGGAAGCTCAGGCTCGCCCGGGTCCCGGCGTGCTGTGAGTCTCTTGGGCCAAACGGGCAGCAAGCAGCGTGATCTCAGAGGAGCGAGGGAGCAGGCCAGGGCCTCGTCTGACATTTCTTGAGCAGCTGGTACGCACCCGGCCCTGGGGTGCCAAGGACACAGGCAGAGGGTGCAGCCCTGCCCTCCGGGAGCTCCCGGCGTAGTGAGGAGCCGGGGCACTCGGGAAGGAATGGAGGGGCACTGACCGGGCCTGCTTCAGGGCTGGCAGGCTTCTGGAGGCTTCACAGAGGCTGCGGCATTTGGGCTAAGCCCTGGCAGGCTGAGGAGTCCCCAGGTGCGCAGGATTGGAAAAGGCACTCTGTGCAAAGGCACAGAGGCATGGAGAGCTCTGACCCTGCGCACCGCTGGGCTGTGGTCAGACGCAGGGCAGATGAAGGGCCAGCTGCCTCATCAGCATGTACTGTTCAACCCCAGGGTAAGGTCTGCGAGGAGGAAACCTCACTCCCCTGGCTGCTTGTGGGGTGAGGTCAGCCTGAAGCCGAGCCCTATATGGGGAACAGGGTGGCACAGGCCTTTCTCAGCTGGAGGGATTCTGGGACCTGGCTCGTGGCTGCCCTGAGTTCGGGGCCAGCAAGAGCAGCCCCTGCTGGTGGAGCAGCCCCCTGCTGGTGGAGCAGCCCCTCCTGGTGGAGCAGCCCCCTGTTGGTGGAGCAGCCCCTCCTTGTGGAGCAGGCCCCTGCTGGTGGAGCAGCCCCTCCTGGTGGAGCAGGCCCCTGCTGGTGGAGGAGCTCCTCCTGGTGGAGCAGCCCCCTCCTGGTGGAGCAGCCCCTGCTGGTGGAGCAGCCCCTGCTTCTGCAGCCTGGGGTCAGAAGTCTCCCTGGAGGCTGAGGCCAGGGGGTCACGGAGAAGCCAAATGAGCATGCCCTTGGAGGGTGAGGTGTTCAGGCTTCCGTGGTGCTGCCCCATGTTCTGTGCCCTACCCTGGCTCTGCCTGACACCCGTGTGACACTGGGCAGAGCACCCGTGTATCGAGACCCTCATCTGTGCCAAACTGCGTTCGGAGTGTTCCCCACATGGATCCTATCCCATTTAACCTTCCCAAGGGCCGCTCATGTGGGCATTGCTTGCCCCAAGGTCCTGAGGCTTGTTCAGTCACCCAGCCGGCACATGGCCAAGCAGAGGCTCCAGGCCCAAGTCAGCCTGACCCTCCCCAGCATACCTCCTTCTGGAGTGTGTGTCCCATAGGGCAGCACGCCCAGCAGAACGGTGTGGCCCATGGTGTTTGCTTTTCCCAGCCCTGCATCTGCTGGGCCACTTACACCTGGCTCACTGTTTGCCCAAGGTTTGCCCTCCAGGAAGACGGGGTCGGGTGAGGCCAGGCGAGGGTGGCAGGCAGGTGGTCCTCGGCTTCGGGCTTCCAGCTCAACCTGGAAGCTCCCAGTGTCCAGCGTCTTTTGCCTAACCAAGGAGGGCCACTCTGCCCATCCGTGCCACGCCCTGCAGTCCCAGTGCTGCCCCTGCAGGGCCCGGCCTCGCCCACGCAGAGCGTGTGACTTTGCAGTGCCGGGCCTGGCATGCCTGGCGTGCCAGGGCGACAGCGGCAGCTGGACAGTCGGCAGGGAGCAGGAGAGGTCCCCAGAGCCCTTATGGTAGGCAGTGGCGGAGTGTGGGGGCGAGGGGTAGCATCAATGGGACTTTTGTGTGGCTGGAGCAGAAGCATCTGTCACAGGCACATCTGCCCCAATCCTTCCTGGAGCCGCTGCTGGTCCGCGGCCCCCACCCTTCCTCCCAGTGAGGAGAGCTTGCCTGGACTCAGCCAGTCCCCGCCCTGCCCTGCCCTTCACCCCCTTTCAGATGAATCAGCCCCAGGAACTTGGTGAGTTCTGCTGGGGCCCTGGGCCCGCCCCTCTGCCTGCCCTCCTGACAGGAGGCTTCCAGCATCCTCTCCCCGGTCTGGCTGAGTTCTCTGCTCCATAGGCAGTCACTGACCCAAAACTGACCTCAAGTCACTGACCTCAAGGAGGCCACGGGCCTGGTCCTCGAGGCTGACGGGGACAGATTAGGTGGATCTGGCATCCCAGGGAAGAGGGAGCCCCCCCTTCACTACAGCTGGGACCCCAGGGACAGGCCTGCGTTAAGCGGGTAGGGAGCCAGCAGCACCTCCGACCTTGCAGTCCTGCCTACGGCGGGCCTCCAGAGCGGCTCTGGTCCCTGAGGGTGAGGGGTCTCGGCATGCCACAGGGTGTCCGCCCTGCTTCGCACTGTGGCCTTTAGCAGACCCACTGCTCTGGCCTGGGATCTCTCCACCGCTTGGTACTTGTCGGACAGGCTGTTGAGGACAAGCAGGCTATCACCCATAGGCTGCCCTGCGCCCTCCTGGGCAGAGAGCTCTGTAAACAGAGGGCGGCTAACAGTGTCATCACTCAGGCTAGGGGACAGCCTTCCCAGGTGGGTGCAGCTTGCTGCCTGGTCACTCCCGTCCTGGCCCTTGGGGAGCAGGCTCCTGGCTGTGGGGACCCCAGGTCCCTGCGCCACCTCTCCTTAGCTGGGGCGCAGGACGGATGTGGAGGAAGGACGGGGTTGGTCTCCTGAGAGCCGTAACGTGTTGGAGTCACCGCGGCCACCAGGCCCTGCACAACCTTCCCTCCTGCTGCCGGTCAGGGATGGGTGCCCACCCCAGGACCGACACAGTCTGCAGGCTTGGGCGGCATTGCAGACAGCCCCGTCCCCAGGCCTTGCACCCCACACGCCACGCCGGCGGCAGCAGTAACGACCCCTAATGTGTGTCATGCCCAGTGCCCGACCGCCGTTCCTCACGGTAGCACTGCAGGGCTGGTGCCCTGGCAACCCCGTTGGCAGGGAAGGAGACTCCTGTTTGTGTTGTACTTTAACCCACATCACTTAGATGCTGTTTATCCCCCTTTTACAGGAACCAAGGCTCCAAGGGGCTGTGACTTGCCCACATTATTAGTGGCTGGGCCCAGTACCAGGCCAGGATTCTCTGACACCAAGCCCCGCGCGTTTCCCACTGGGCCCCTGCAGTAAACCCGAAGTGCTAATAAACGAACACATTGATACATAATTAATCCCACCTTGGATCCCTCAGTTCTTTTCTCTCTGAGGAGCTCTGAGCGCTTCCCAGGCGTGATCTCATGCATCCTCCTGAAGCCCAGAAGAGGTAAAAGGAGGCTCTGTGCAGAGGAGGGGGAGGGGCCGGGGGAGGGGGAGGAAGAGCCGGTGCAGAGGGGCTATGGGTCTAGAAACCAGCCCTCTCACCACCTGGGCTGCCCCTGCCTCTGGTAGGGCAGATCTGGGGCAGGGGCATGTCTCTTGGGGCCACCTGCCCTCTTCCTCTGGGCCCTTTGGGGTTGTGCCTATGTGAGCCGTGAGGACAGAACCTGGGGTGAGGCCCACTGCTGTCTTAAAGGGAAGTCATGACGTTGCCGAGGCTTTTTATAGTCTTCCTTCCAAGAGGCCCCGGCTGCTTCCGGTTTGTCCTCTGATTCCTAGGAAGTTGGCAGAGAGCAGATCAGGGTCACAGGGAGGGAGGCAGAATTCGGACCTGCAGGACAGGCCCTGTACCGAGCCATCTTCCGCCAGTGGCCCAGGATGCAACCCCGTTCCTGTCTGCGTCGTGCGGCGAGGAACCGAGGCTGAGAGACTTGCCCCGGCCACTAGGTCACGGGCGAGTCAGTGACCGGAGAGGTTTGGCTGACTTCACAGGCTGGTGCCCTGAAACCGCTGGGCTGCAGTGTGGCTGCTTCGGCCCGTCTCCCTCCCAGGGTGGCCGTGAGGGGCTGCTCTCTGTACCCCGAGTCTTCCTAGGGACCGCATTCCTGAGCCAAAGAGACTGAAGACTCTTGGAAACCGTGCGTTCAGGAGAATAAGAAAGCGTGTCCTTGGGAGCCTGGGGGCCATCTGGTCACTCACCTTGTTTTCGGATGAAGATGCTGAGGGGAAGTCACTTTTCCTTTTCTTCTCACTGACAACTGGGCAGCTGGGTGGGGGCTGTAGGGCCACGAGGGTCCCGCCAGGAGCCCAGGCGCCGGGAGAGGGCCTCCACGGCATGCTTGGGAGAAGGGGACACTGCAGGTCACCCTCCCACAGACGTGCAGGGAGAAACGGGCGTAGAGGTGAAGAGGAACCCTTCAGGCAGAAGGACCTCCCTGAAAACTGGTCACGGACCTTGCTCTGCTCCGCTGCCCTCCGGGTCACCTCAGGCAAATCACCCAGCACCCCCCTGCCCCCACCCTGCCAGTTTCCGCATCAGCGAAACCCACACGCCAGGTTTCTTCCCTGCCTCACCCACAGCGTGGTCGTCGGGTGCCAGTGAGGCTGAGGATGCACCTGCCGCTGCAGGAGCAGTTCAGGCTGGAGCCTGGATCCAGCGGATGGTGTGGGGAGGTCCCCGGGCTGGGAGGCAGGAGCCTTGGGTTCCCGGCTGGGCTCTGCACCGGCTCCCTGGGGGCTGTGCAGGGACTCGGTGGGTTCCTGCCACCTGCCAGGCCCTTTGCTGGGAGCCTGGAACACAGCAGGAAGGCAGGGCCCCTGCCCCGGGAGTCACACCTGGCAGCGGCGGGGGGAGGGGGCAGATAGTAAACAGGCTAACAGATAATAGCGCTGGATGAAAGAGTGACAGTGAGGTGATGGAGAGGGATTGGGATGGGCGCACCTGAGATCCACCAGCGGGTCAGAGGAGCCAGGTTTGAGCTAGGAACGGAGTGACACAAGAGATGCAGCCACGCCAAGACTGCAGGGGGGTAAGGGGCACATCCAGGCACAACGAGGCCTCAGGGCCTGGGTGTTGAGACGGGGCACACTTGGCTGTATGAGGGACAGAGAGAAGGCCTGAGCACTGGAGGGTGATCAGCGAGGACAGCATGGGAGGAGACAAGGCAAGGGAAGCATTTTCCAAGTGGGGTGACTGGAAATGCTGGGGGGGCGTCGACCAGCAGACAGACGTGCTCTCTCTGAGCCTGCTTCCCCTCCCCTGTGGGTTTGGCATCCCATGAGATGTCCCCTGCCTGGGCTACAGTCCCCTCCCCACGGTCGTGTTTGTGGTTAGAGCTTGGTGGCAGGAAAGATGAGGAGCTGAATGTTCAGGGGTGTCGCCTCCCCCCTGGGCAGTGTGTGCAGAGCCCGGGGACTGCCCTTGGGCAGATGCGGCCCAGCTGACACCTGGGCGCCCTGCAGCCCGAGGACAGAACTGGGCTGACCTGAGAGCCAGCTACCAGGAGAGTCGGTAGATGTTGGTGTGGGCTGTCCCGGCCTGTGTTCTAACGGTGCTCGTCTGGGGTTCGGGGGAGAGCAGGGCGCCACCCACCCTTCCCTGGCTGCAGGAAGTGCTCCAGGAGTGCGATGGCCCCTGGAGCCAAGATCGCTGGCTGTCTGTCCGGTTGCACCAGGGCCATCTGGCTGGGGCGTCCTTGATGGCACCCTCTCCCGTACTGCCCCCTCCCATCTGTCACCAGTGTCTGCTGCCCCCACTTGTCTCCACCCTCACACCTGCTGTGGCCCGTGGTTACTGCTGACACTAACCGCTGTTACTCAGCCTCCAGGGCCCTGCCTGGGCTGGGTCCCCCGGCCTTTCCACCTCGGTCCTCCTTCTTGCTGCTATCCGGTTAATCTGGTCTGTCCTTCCTGGTCCCCCTACGTGGGTCCCTCCTGCTGAGCGGCGACCTCTGTCCTGCCCCCTCCCGGTGGCCTCTCGACTCTGGCTTGTCCTTCAGACTTCAGTCCCGGCTTCCACCTCCTTACTCAGGCTCTGACGGGCTAACCTCTCTGAGCATAAGTCATGGAATGTGTCATTGCTGGATGTGGGGATGAGCTTCAAGTCTCTCTTTTTTTTTTTTTTTTTTTCCCCTGTGGGCGCTGTGAAAGCTGGCCCCATGTTGGCCCCTGGCATGCAGCAGGCACTCTGTTGGATGGATGGAGGATGGCCGCCTGCGCGCATTCCATTTTAACTGGGTTTCACCTGCGTTCACACCGCCCAGAGCGCACCCCCGGAGCTGTCCCTAGCCTTTCTTCCTCTCACCTCCTCCCCTGGCCCAAGCCAGGGAGCCTGGAACCAGACCCTTGGCCATGTGTGAGGGTTGGGGGTCTTCACAGCTGCTCGGCCCCGGGGCTACCTCCCGTCCTGTGCTCCTGGCTCAGCCCAGCCTGGGGCTTGGGGCCTGGGCCTGTCAGGGGTCTGCCGTGCAGAAAAAGCATGCTAGTGGCCAGAAGAAGGAACAAGAGCCACACGTGTGACTCGCAGGGCCACCCAGAGACGTTTCCAGGCTGATGAGAAGTTTGGAAACCAGGTAGAATCTGGGCATCGCAGAGGGACTAAGGAGGCGGGGGAGGGCGCTCAGGGTCGGATGGTTTTGGAGCCGACGCCCCTGGGCTGGCTACCCAAGGCCTTGGGTGCCACATCTCCTTTGCCAGCTGGCCAGGCCTCTGCTCTCAGGGGGCCCGGGGTCCTTAACACTTGCCACAAAAATGATAGCAATGCTGGTCGTAGGAGGCTCATTAGAAGCCACCACTGTCTCCCTCAGTGTCCGGGCTTCCGTGCCCAGTCAGGGCCCTGCTCGGTGTTGGCGGGCTCCCGGGCTGTAAGGACGTTCTAGCCAGGCGGGCTCTGTCTAGCACTGGCAGGGAGGGGGGCACCCAGGAGGCCCCGGAGCCCTCAATTCTAGGTCACCTCGCGCAACATCCAGAGGCAGGAGTGGTATTTATAGCAGCCAGCGGCCACCACGGGTGGGGAAGTCGGCAGGAGCTGTGACGCAGGCCACCCCCCTCTAGATCCCCTAGCTCCTGCTGACTCCCTCACCGCCGCTCCCCCACCCCCCACTCCAGAGCCTTTCTGGGACAAGCCGTGAAGGGCCGGGCCTGCCGAGAGAGCTGGCGTTGTCACGCTGCCTCTCCAGGCCCTGGAGGAGATGAGGTGCCACTCTCTGCCTGCCGGGAGCCTCGGCCTCTGCTGGTCCGGTCAGGACCTTGTCTGTCTGTGCGGCCCCAGGTGGGCCTCCTGTTAGCACTCCGTGCCTGGCCCTGCAAGTCTCTCTCTCGGTGCTGTGAGCTCTTCTTTGAAAGGTGCGTCCTTGGAGTCCGCCAGCAGCTTTGCAGACCTTCCTGGGGCCAGCAGGCATCAGTGAAAGGCCTGCCTCATTGCCACTGGTAGCAGGCCGTGAATGGGGCCATGGGCACCTGCCCCAGGGTGACTGGAAAGAGTCCCTACCACATGCCGGTTACTTCCTCCCTGCCGTGTCTTCGTGAAGTGGGCTAGAAGGGCAGCCGCCCCAGCCCGAGGTCCCCAGGGCTGTGCTGGGGCACGCAGCCCCAACCCCACCTCCCGCCACACCCAGGGAGCAGGCAGGGAAGCAGAGGCCACAGAAGTGGCAGTGTGACCCCGCTAGGGCCTCAGGCCCCGAGGGTGGGTCCTCTGGGAGAGAAAGTGACACCAAACTCTGGAGTCCGAAATCCAGCCAGGCCCCTGCCCTCTTCCCGTGCTGATAAAAGCGGGTCCTTTGGTCCCGCCCAGGTATGAGCAGGCGGACGGAGGGTGACGCTTTCTGGCTGCCCGATGCCGTTACCCCCATCGTGGAGGCCTGGGCTCCCCTCCCAGCCTGGCCCCATTTCCAGACTTGCTGGGAGCCTCCCCGGGCCCGGAGAGAAGCAGGGGGAGGCCGAGCTTTCTCCCTGGGAGCACCCGCGTGGAGAAGGTTCGGCAGGCGCCCTAGGAGCCTACAGGAACGTGGGCTCTGGCTCCCCTGGCCAGTCGTGGGCTGACCAAGCAGGACGGGGGCTTAAGGCCAACCGTGGACGGGCCCTGAGCCTCACCGGGGAGGGGCCTCATCTGGAGAGGAGGAAATCCCTGCGCTCGCTCGGTTCTGAGCAGACAGGAGACCTAGTCGGGAGGCAGGAAATGGGCTCGTCCGATGGGCAGGGACGGAAGGGGCGTTGGTCGGAGGAGTGCTTTCTAGCCAGTGGTTGGCAGTTTTAATGGTATTTAAATTTAAATCAGATCCATAATACGCTTTTGAGGAGGGGGTTGATTTAATTAGAGCTATAAACCGTGTGTACGCGTAGCTAATGCTACGGAGCACCCCCTCCATGGCGGCCCCTGCTTTCGGCACTTTGCAGCTTTGAACTCACTTTGTCCTCACAGCAGCCCCACAAGGGAGGCACTGTCATCCCCGCCCCGGTTTACAAATGCGGTTGGTTCTGTCGTTGCCTTGTCCTAGGAGGTGGGCCGTGCACTGCACTCAGTGGGCATCTGAGTGAAGAGAGACACCAGGGCAAGAGCAGGTCTAGGACCCTCTGAGCCCCCACCGCTACTTGGAGGCCTATGGCAACTTGTGCTTGGGTCCAGCTTTGTCCTGCCCAGGGAGGAGGTTGGGGGAGGGCATCTGGAGGACAGCAGAGTCAGCCGCAGGTCCCAGTCAGAGCTCCTGGGTCCATGTTTTCCGTGAGCCCTTCTGCCCTCAGGGCTCAGGCCAGGCAGACCCGTGTGACATTTGGGCTCCTGCCTGGGGTCCCAGGGCTCTTTCCTCAGCCCTTCTGCAGCAAAACCTAGAATTCTAAAAGTCCAGGCCAGAGTGGGCCTGAGGGGTCATTCAGTCCACTGCCTCTCAAACGTTTTTAAGCACTGAGACTATTTACTCCAAAGAAAATGTTACAAGGACACTTAATACGTAAAACAGCTAAAATCACCCCTGAGGACATAGCGTGCAAGCCCCAGGAAGCCCCTGGCCTGCCTGCTGCGACCACTTCCCCTTGTCTGGGGGTCCCTGAGGGTTTCCGGAACCCCACTTCAAAGAGTGTTGATATCCCTTCACGGGACACAGGTGAGGAGGGCCATGTGGGGCGCCGCCCGGGCCAGGCCTGTGTGCATTTTGAAAGCAGAGCGAGCTCCTCCGTCCATGTTCTGTGCCATGTTCTGTGGGGGCAGAGGATGTGGGCTCTTGCCGTTACATACGGGAACTCGGCAGACCTCCTCCCCTGGGAAAGAGCTCATGTTGCATTGTCACTCGATGCCCTCCCGCTTCCCCGATGCCCAGGGAATGGTAGAAGTGAAACCCAATCGCCAGGCGGTGGGCCTGCGCCCTAGATGGCCGTGCTGCCCACAGAGGTGGCCACTCCTTGGCTCCTTGGCCCTGGCAGACTCTGCCAGGCGCTTTCCCCCATCCGGGCCGACCCCGAGACCCAGCCCACAGCCCGAGGAGGTGTGGCAGGACCATGCTGGCGCAAGGTATGCTGGGCATGGGGTGGGCGCTTCCAGAGTGGAGGTGTCTGGCTGGGTGTGCCCACTTAGCATTCTCATTAACAGCCTCATTAGGGGGCCTCTAATGAAGCGGAAGGTGCTAATTCCTCTCAGAGGTGTTGCCAGCACGGGGACAGCGGGTCTCTCCTGCTTCGGAATCTCTGAGAAGCCAGGCCAGAGCACTGCAGTGAGCTGCCTGGTGGAGGGGGTGGGGGTGGAGGGGTGCTCCCAGCCGGTAGCATTCACAGAGGCCCCTCGGGAAGCTGGAGAGGGAGGGGGTAGGGCGAAGAGGATGCCGCACTGGGCAGAGGGGCGTGAGGAGTGGGCCTCGTGCCCCTCGGGCCATCCTGGGTTTGAGCCTCGGGATGTTCTGAAACTCAGACACAGAGAGTTCCAGCAGTAACCAGGAGAGGTGGGTCCGGGCATCCTGGAGGTTGGCAAGGGGGATGGCAGGCATGGGTCAGCCTGGGAGCCAGGGATAGAGAGCTGGGCCTTTCTGTTTAAGAGGCTTGTCCTAGATCGTGGAGACATTAGCACCCCTGCCACCCCGAGGGGGCAGGGGCTTGGTGCAGTGAAGGTCTGAACACTCAGGAGACATGGTTAATAAATAAAATTAATGCCAACTTGTACTTTCTACGAGCTGAGTGCTTCAGATGTATTATTTAATTTACTCTTCGTGACTCCCTTTGAAGCAGGTACCTTCACCATCCCATTTTGCAGGTGAGGAAACTGAGGCTCAGAGAAGTGAAGGTCACAGACAACTAGGGAAGTAATAGAATCAAGATTCAGAACCGGGGCTACGCCACTCCAGGGCTGCAGGGAAGGCAGCCGCGGTCTCATCGGTTGGCTGCCAGCCTCCAGGGCTATGCATTTGAGGGAGGGAAGATTCCAGAAGAGAGCAGGGTAGACCTGTTAGAGCACGTGGGAGGAACGGGTGATATGAAAGGGCTCCCCCTGGATGGAAACAAACCTGGATTCCCCCCCACGGACAGGCAGGAGGAACTGGCCTGGGGCTTGGAGACAGCCAAGCAGCACCATCAGGGGGCTGGAGAGCCTGCCCCTCTGGGCCATCCCAGGGCACCTGTGCCCCAGGCACGGGAGTGCGTGTGGGACACGGGCCCAGTCCTAATTTCAGGAAAATAAGCAGTCTCTGAAGAAGAATTCAGAAACAAAACCTGGAGGACCCTATTCACTATTGGAAACAGGTCCTTTGGGCCCAGGACTGAACCCCCCCCACCGGAAGGAGGCGCAGGGGAGGGCCGTGGGGCGGGAGGACAGTCCAGCCCGGCTGCTGGAGGCCTTCCAGGGCCCTCCCTCGTTCCCCAGCAGCCAGTTGCCCTCACAGAGCAACTAGCAGAAGACCAACGGCCCCATCTGATTCCCATGGAGCTGGCTGGTGGCAGCGACAAGGCCGGTGGCAGATGGCAGGCCTGTTGTAGGAGAGAGAATGGGAAGCTGGAGCCACAGCGATACATGGAGCCCTGATGAGGGCTTCTCAGGAGGGGCTGGGGCACAGCCTGGGCCTTCAGGGACTGCGCGGCCTTGGGCAAGTTATTTAACTTCTCTGGGCCTCCGCTTCCTCATCCTTCAAATGGGGGTAAGACTAGCACTTACCTCACAGGGTTCTTAAAAGGTTAGATTAAATGAAAGGAAGTCGTGGGGGCGCCTTGGGCAGCTCCGTCGGCGAAGCGTCCAACTCTTGATCCCGGCTCGGGTCACGATCTCGCGGTTGGTTCGTGAGACTGAGCCGGGGTTGGGCTCCGCGCCGGTAGTATGGAGCCTGCTTGGGATTCTCTCTTTCTCTGTCTCTCCAAATAGATAAATAAACTTTTTAAAAATGTATGAAAAAAATAGGGACGCCTGGGTGGCTCAGTCGGTTAAGCGTCTGACTTCGGCTCAGGTCATGATCTCACGGTCCGTGGGTTCAAGCCCCACTCTGGTCGGGCTCTGTGCTGGCAGCTCAGAGCCTAGAGCCTGCTTCAGATTCTGTATCTCCCTCTCTCTCTCTCTGCTCCTCCCCCACTCATGATCTGTTTCTCTGTCTCAAAAATAAATAAACATTAAAAACAAGTATGAAAAAAATAAAGGCGGGAGTATCTGTGAATGGCTCGCGACAGTACCTGGCATGTAGCAAATGCTGTATAAGACTGAAAAAAAAAAAAAAGCAGCTAGGTGTTAAAGTAATTGTCGGGGCTCTTTCTGGGCCCAGCCCAGGGCGGCAAGCAGGCATGGCCGGTGGTAGTTGGGGCTGCCCCTACTCATTCAGTGCACCCGGCCCCAGACTGCTTTTCTGTGCAGGGGACTCTGGCCAGCCAGCCCAGTGACGTGGAGAGAACACAGCAGGTAGACACAGCCTCAGGGTCTGACTTGACCCCTCACTCATTAGACGGTTGAACCCGCTGGAGCCTCAGTTTGCCCAGTTTGTGATATGGGAACAGCCATACTCCCCCCTCGGGTTGTAGTGAGGGGCAGGGGGCGGGGGGGGGCGCCTCCCCCTCAAGGCTGTCCCGGTGGGGAGGATGGGGAAGGTTCTCATGAGTCTAAGACTCTGGGGGCTCAGGGCACAAGGGGTGGCAGGTGCCCCTCCTGATCCCAGCCGCACCAGACGCCCTGTTCTAGTCGCAGGGCCGGAGCCTGCGAGGGCCCGTCTCGTGCTGAAATCCGGCCCCAGCCCCGGGCGGGCTCGGCTCTGCCTTCTGCTCCTGCACAGCTGAGGCGTGAAAAGCAACAGCTTTTGGGCCCCTAACTTGGGTGGCACACACCCGGGCACAGGCTGGTGGCACACGCGGCCCCGCCAGCCCACGCGTGCTTTCTCTCTGTCGCCTCCTGTGGCTCCTTCCCCCTTCCTGTGCCTTCCAGAGCCCAGCCTCCCTGGGGGGGGGGGGGGCCGAGACCCCAGGAAGGAGACGGGGCTCTGAGGGTGGAAGGACTTGTGGGGTCTCTCAGTGTCTGCGCATGGGAACGGGGAGTCCGACGGGAGGAGGCAGAGATTTTCTTCTTTCCCTTCAAGTAACTCAAGGAGGCGGCTTGAAATCCCAGCTCGGCCGTGTCCTGGTCATGGGGTGCGAGGGCAAACGTCGCACCTCCCCGCGCCGTGGCTTCTTCATCCGGGAAGCCGGGGCCACCGAGGCTGGAATATGCCGACATTTACGGTGTTAGCTCTGGCTCCACAGCCAGCTGAGCTGGAGACGGGCCGCGGGGCAACTCTGGGCTCAGTCTTCTGCATCTGCAAAATAGGCCGGTACCCGCTCTCTCCCGCGCGGTGGTGCGCCCATGGGTCTGCGGCCAGAGAGCTAGAGAGTTCTTTATGGTCTCCAAGGCCCCGCCCCCTTGCTCTGTGAGGGGAGCTTCGAGGCCAGCTCCTGAGTCCAGAAGCAGGCAGTTGGTTGAGCGCTGCTTCTCAGAAGCAGTGCTCCGTGGGGAGCGCACGGGCTCCGGAACCAGGTTGTGTGACCCTGGGCAAGTCACTTCCCTCCCCTCATCCGTAAGACACAGGTAGTAGCAGTGCCTGCCTCCCAGAGCCATTCGTTCCGAGGACAAAGAGAGATATGTTCCCAAGGGGCTTAGATGAGACCCCAGACTTGGTAGGCAACTAACAAATGCTAGAGGAAGCGGAAAGACTGAGCCCCAGACTTACAGGTGGGCTGTCTCCTCCCCCATCACCCTGACAGCCTGGAACGGCCCTGCCGTTTCAGGAGATCAGAATCCGGTGGCTGCGTGTTGAGTGCCTCCCTGTGCGGAAGCCCTCTAACTGGCCCTGAAGCTGAGCCGTGGAGCCGTTAGGGACCGACCACCGCCGAAGCCCGTGCTCTGGACGCTAATAAACAGGGCAAGAGCCGTCTGCCGGCACAGTTAGGCGAGAGGGTGCCCATCAGCGAGCCCGCCTCAGCTAGGATGGAGCCTCTGGGGGCCACCACTCACCCTGCAGGCTGCCCAGGGCCCTGGCCTCGCTGTAGTCGTTCCCCGCCACCCCTCCCCGCAAGTCAGATGTCCTTCCCCCTCCAAGACTAGACAAGCTCCAGTGTCCAACACGGAAACCATACGAATCAGACCAAGGGAGCCTAGCAGGCGTCAGGTGCCTGTCCGTCTCACCTGTTTGGAGTACCTCCTGACTTCAAAGCCCTTTGAAATCTCATTTATTGTGGGGATGGGAGTCCTGGGCACCCAAGATCAAAATGCCCTGCAGAGCTAAAAGAGCCCTTGCAGACTACCCCATTTCCCTTTTTACTTTGGCCACCAGGAAGCATGGAGTCTAGCAATAGTCTCACATGTAGTTCCCGCGAGGGCCTTTAAGTCTTACACGTGTGCAGCGGATTCCCCCCAACCTTCTATTTTGATTTCCTTAGCTTTTGTTCTGCAGTTTGCTCGCTCTTAAAGCTATAGTCCACCTCTTCATTGTTCCTGGGTCCCCTAAGGCACACGCAGCCATTTGTTGTAAAATTAAATAAATAATAACACAAGCGCAGAAACACAAGCCCCCTATTAATTGCCCAGGCTCCTCGTTCTCCAGAGGAGGAAACTGAGGTCCAGAGGGGCAGTGACACTCTGGCCTGGTGACACTGCTCTCGGGGCAGGACCGGCGGCTCTAGGATGTGGCTAGGCCCGGCCCAGTCGCCAGCCTCTGCAGGCAGGGGTAAACTGAGGGTCCGGGGAAGGTGGACTTGGGTCCGGGGTCTCCTGTCTTCTGCCAGCTGAGCTGCACAGTAGTGGGGACCCTGCCGTGTGAGGTGGCGAGCCAGCCGTGAGCGACTCTGTTTGAAACTTATAAGTGGTTGATACCTTCTCATGGCTGGATCTCCGGCAAAGGGAGCGCGGGCGGACCGGCCAGCTTCCAAGAGGGTTGTGTGTCAGGGGCATGAGAGAGAGATCTCTCGTGGGGCGTTCGAGTCGGGTGTGCGTGAGGAAGGAGAAGGGAAGGAGCCCGCTCTGGGACTGTGTGTCCAGCGCCCGGTCGTGACACCACAGGGCTGGATGCATGGGGAAGCCAGGAGCCTCTGGGGCCTCTCTGAACCTCAGTGTCCTCACCCATCAGAGGGGGCGACGGGACTGTTTCTGAGTCCCTTCTAACTGACATTCCTGCGTTAGATGTGGGCCTTGGGTGGCAGCAGGTATGACCTGTGTCTCCCAGCCGCAGAGTCTCTGAGCCTCAGTTCCTCCTTCAGGAACAGTGCTGGCAGAGGAGGATTTTCTGGCCACTAACCGTGTGACAGCTGCTGTCTTAAGCATATGGCTCACTTAACCCTGTGACAGTTCCCAGGTAGGTACTGTTCTCAGCCCATCTTAGGAATGACAAACTGAGGCATGGAGAGGTTAAGTAACTCGCCCAAGGTCACACAGCCAGTAAGTGCAGAGCCAGCTCTCAGGCACGGTCGGGTTTTAGAGCCTGTAGGCTGAGTGCTGTGTAGTTAGCCCTTCCTCCCAGCGCTGGCCGAGCGGGAGATCTCATGGGCTGGCCTGGAAGCCGGGGGTGGCCCTAGACAGGCCCCCCCCACAACATGTCATCCTGTCTCCCATGGGCGCCGGGCTCAGCCTGGCTCTGGTGACCTGGCCCCACTCCCGTCCCCCACCGGCCCTGGGCCATCAGGAGGGTAGATACAACAGCCGTGCCCTCCTTCCTCACCTGGGGAATCTGGGCACCGTGCTGGCTAGGACCCACTGTGGGAGGGCTCTTCTCCCCAAAACCCACTCCCGGGGCCAAGCCCAAGGGCACCTCAGGATCAGAGGATGAGGCCTAGCCTGGGGCGCTTTAGCCAGCCACCTCCCAAGGCCCATGGTGAGGGCAGGTTAGCCTGTCCAGGCTTGTAGCTGTTCGGTACGGCCCCTTCTCACCAGCCATGGGCATCGGCAGTGCCCTCCCGGACCCCAGCACCCAGGAAGTCCCCAGAAAGAGCCCCAGGAGCTCAGTTAGGACAGCCCCACGAATGGATGCTTCGGGTCTGCGGAGGCCCGTGCAGGCCCCTGTGACACCGTCCCAGCCAGTTCCTGCTACAGCCCTCTGACCGGGGCGTGTTTTCCTGGCTTTGCGGACAAAGAAACTAAAGCCCTGGGCTGGTCAGAAGAGCAAGAGGAGGGGAGGACAGTTCTCCCTCGGTGGTTGGGGGAGGCACGGGGGTGGGACGTTTCCCAGAAAGCCAAGGCCGTGAGCCAAGAGGGAAAGGAGCCCTGTCTCTGGCGCTGTGGCTGGAGGACAGGTGTTACAGCAGCTCGGGGGGCGGGGGGTGGGTGCCCCTGGGGGGGGCGCCCCTGTGGTTCAGGGCACCGAGGCCACTCAGGAGGGCAGGGGCTGCTCCAGGTCAGCCGCACTCGCACCCCAGGGGCTCCGAGCGCGCGTCAAGATGGACAGCGCCGCAGGACCCTGGCCCTTAGGGGCTCCCGGTCGAGCTGGGACGGGGATAGGCAGCGAGGCATGGACAGGTCCACCATCAGACACTGTGCCCAGGGCGACACTGGGATGCGAGGTCTGGGCGTCCCATCAGGGAGCAGCCCGTTCTGTTTGTCAGGAGTGGGTTTCAAAGAGGCCGTGACCTTGGGCCGGCCTGGAGAGGTGAGTAGGGTTTTGCGGCAGAGCAGCTGGAGCGAGCAGGGCACGGACTCTTCCAGCCACGTGCTTTTTTAGGGAGACGCAGCTTTTGGGGGGAGTTGGGAAAGAAGGGTGGGGCGGTGTGAGGAGGGGTTGGAGTGCCCCCAGCCCCCTGCCCAGCCAGAAAGAACTGACTGGCTGGAGGCAGGCTCTGGACTTGTATCTGCCTATGGCCTGGATTCCCAGGAGCTGGAGAGCATTTTCCTGGCCCAGGACTCAGAGAGGGCAAGGCACCCGCACAAGGTTGCACAGCCTGCCAGCTGGAGACTAAGACCCTTACCACTGTCTGAGGAACCTGGACTTTATCCCAGCACGGGGAGCCCCGGAAGGTTTTAAAAGGAGTAGGTAGCGTGTGCGTTTTTAAAAAAGAGTTTTGTATTCTCAGAAAGAGGCACCCCCCCCCGATGATTAATATTTTGGGGGCCTGAATCAGCAGCAGGGAAATGGGGCGTTGTGGATGGGGGAAGAAGGGGACCTCCAAGGGCCACCCAGGCCAATCCATCCACGTGAGGGGGTGTCTTCGCACCCCATTCAGACCCACCAGAGCTGGGGGCCCAGCCAGGGGCTGTGGGGAGCGCCCAGAAGTGCGTCCCCTGCTGGAGGGGGCACCACTCCTGCCCCAGAGGTACCGCTGGTCCGGGGTGAGGAGGGGAGGCTGTGAGCCCCACAAATTTAACTGTTGGAGGGCATCGACCCTGTGCCCCAAGGGAGGAGAGCAAGAGGAGGTGCTTTGTGGCAGCCCCAGACCAGGAAGTAGCCTCTGCCCTTCTCCCCCCCCAGACATTTCCTGCAGATGAAATCACATCCCAGCAGGGTACAGGCCCCCATTGTGAAGGGCCGGGGTCTCAGAGAAAGGGCGCCTTTCAGGCCCTTAAAAATAGCAGCCCTGAGATGGATGAATCCACATGGAGCCCAGCCTCCCCCAGCGGCACAGGCTCTGTGCCTCCATCCCACACCGTGACCTGTCGGTGACCAGCCAGAGTATCCACTAGCCTAGGCGGGGAGGGGCGGCCAGTCCACGGGGGGCTCACACGCTCTTCCTCCGCCTCACCCGCTCACTGAGTCCCTCGCTGCCATTATCCGGCACCTCGGGGGCCTCTGCAGACATTCTCTCCCGTGGGCCTCCCCAGGACTTTAGCAGCTGGGGTCAAGCGACATTTTACAGATGAGGAAACTGAGGCACAGCTAGTAAGTCACACAGCTAGCGGGTGTTGGAGCCCAGGTTTGAAGCCAGGCAGCCGGGGCGCCCAGCCCAGGATTCTGCGATGGTGGGCAGGCCCGGGGACAGGCTGGAGGAGCAGGGCACCCGGTGGGGTCAGCCCGAAGGAGCCCTGCCACGTGGGCCCGGGCGCTGGCCATGGCTGTCGGCCCCTGAGCCTGGGCAGAGGCTGGCACTGTCTGCATCGTGCCGGTGTCTCGACAGATCTGACAGGCCTTCGGGTCCCTCTGCAGGGCCAGGTGCCAGGCTCTCCCCATTTCCTGCCAGAGCGCAGGGAGGGCAGGGCTGTGCTCACATGTGGGTCGTGTGCGAGTTCGAAAGCGTGAGGCAAAGGAGTGGTAGCCGGTCTAGGCTTCCAGGGGTGAAGGGTGGGGATGACAGGACGGTGCCCCTGGAGGGGATTGGGGAGGGCCCTCTACGGGGCTCGCTGGAGAACAAGATGTTCTGGGGGGCTCGCAGAGGCAGGACCCTCTCCCTCCAGCCCCCCCTCCCCCGGGACGGCACACCCCTTCCTCCAGCCACTGCAGGGGTCTGGGCAGATTAGCGCTTAGAGGGGACAGGAGCTGCAGCACCTGCTGGGACTGAGCTGGCCCCCTGAGCCACCTGGAGATGGGGAGGGGCTGGGGAGACCCAGCAGCGGCGGCTGGAACACCAGCTGTTGGCAGCGCTGGCCGGCCCCAGTCCCTCCCAGGATGTTCCCGCTGGAGCCCCGGCCCCCCACCCCCGGCCCCCCCCACCCCACCACGCGGCTCCCAGGCTCTTCATCCTTCTCCCCACTTCCCAGAATCCGTGCTCTGACTCCTCCTTGGAGAGAGTGGGATGATGTCACTTCCTGAGGGGGGAGGAGTAGGCACGACCCCGACAGGCTAGCCCGCCCGCCCGCCAGGCCGCCAGCTCGCAGGGAACAGTCTGGCCGTGGCCAGATGAAGTGGCTGCACCAGGGAGAGAGACACGGGCTGGCTCGGACATGCCGGCTGGCCCCCCGGCCCCATGTCCCCTCAGCCAGCCTGAGGGCCGTGCCCACCGGCCGGGGGACACTTGGCCACCTGCTTCCCCAGTGATGCTGGTCTCCGAGGACACTCGCTTTCCCCGGAGCCGTCACCGGGGAGAGGAGGACTTGCCGCCCGCCTCTGGACCAGGTGCCGTGTAAGCCTCTGGGCCTGGGGGCAGCTGCCCACCAGCGGGGGCGCCCACCACCCCCAGCAGGGAGTCCTCTGCACAGTTCAGCACAGGGCTGCCCTGGAGCCCCGCACCCGTATCTCCCAGAACAAGCCCCCTGTGGGGAGCCTCCTGGCCTGCAGCGCCACCCTGGCTCCTGGGGCTCTAGGGAGTGGGGTCCCTGGATCCCTGGGCACCCCTCCCCGAGCTTGCCTGTGGCAAATTGGAACTCAGCAGCTTCAGAGAGTTTTGAACTGGGCTGCAGAGGCTGTGTGGCTCGGGGTGGGCATGGGAGGTGTGGTTGCCAGGATGGGATACCCTGCAGGGCCCACTCACCACCCTGCGAGTCGAGGGGCTGGATGGCCCCCATCGTGTTCCTGACCCTGCATCCCGACTGTGCCCCTCCCTGCCAAGGGGCATAGCTGTGGTTGGGCATTCTGTCCGAAGAGTGTAAAATCGAGCCATAGAGCACACTCCCAGGGGTCCAGCAAAGCAAGAAACTGAAGAGCTCAGTCAACAGATCCTTGTTGAGCACCTACTGTGTGCTGGACACCCTCCCGCCTTCCTGCTGGGCCCATGTATGCCCTTCCCCCCACCTTTCCCCAGGTCTTCAGCCTTCTACTTGTTTGGGGCTGGGAAGCCCCCATCCCACCCCAAGGACTGCATGCAGTGGCCAGGTCTCCTGGAAAAAAGGCACCAGGGGAGCTGGGGGTGGGATATAGTCCCATGTGGTCTTTAATGGCACCTGGCGTTACCCCAGGGAGAGCCGATCCCAAAGGGCCGGCGCCGGTCTTGGGGACAGGAGAGTCCTCAGGGGTAAGGCCAAAGCCAGTGTCTCGCTACTGAGGTCCTTCATATTGGCTCTGGGGGTGTGCCTAGGGTCGGAGGTGGGGCCTGCCCCCGGACGGATCAGCATTTCCAATGGCCTGGGAGCCCCCGGGCTGTGGCGCCGGGAGAGATGCTAGTGTGCTGGCCACACCTGGCCAGGAGTGTGCCGCGGCCACCCAGGCAGCCACGGGGGCCTCTGCTATCTTGCAGGAGGTGAGCACCAGGCCCGCTGAGCCTCTGCAGAGCCGCCAGCCATGCCTGGGATCGTGGTGTTCCGGCGGCGCTGGTCTGTGGGCAGTGATGACCTCGTCCTGCCGGCCATCTTCCTCTTCCTCCTGCACACCACCTGGTGAGTCGTGGGGCCGTGCACAGGCCCGCCCCGGTCCTGCTCCCAGCTCCCAGGACATGGTGTCTGGGACGCCCACCACTTAGGGAGATACCCACATGGTGCCCAGAGACCCTGCGTGGCCGACACTGGACCTGGCCCCGTGACTGGGCGGGGCTGCCGCTGCTGCCTCCCCCCTGCTCTCGCTTCCCTGCCCCTGCCCCCGGAGGCGCTAGACAGCAGGCAGATGGTGCTCCCCAGCCTGGCTGCCATGTCCCCGGAGGTGCTAGACAGCAGGTGGAGAGTGCTCCCCAGCCTGGCCTCCCGTGCCCCCAGAGGCGCTAGACAGCAGGTGGACGGTGCTCCCCAGCCTGGCTTCCCGTGTCCCCAGAGGTGCTAGACAGCAGGTGGACGGTGCTCCCCAGCCTGGCTTCCCGTGTCCCCAGAGGCGCTAGACAGCAGGTGGACGGTGCTCCCCAGCCTGGCCTCCCATACCCCTGGAGGTGCTAGACAGCAGGCGGATGGTGCTCCCCAGCCTGGCCTCCCATGCCTCCGGAGGCGCTAGACAGCAGGTGGACGGTGCTCCCCAGCCTGGCTGCCCGTGTCCCCAGAGGCACTAGACAGCAGGTGGATGGTGCTCCCCAGCCTGTCCTCCCATGCCTCCGGAGGCGCTAGACAGCAGGCGGATGGTGCTCCCCAGCCTGGCTGCCATGTCCCCGGAAGCGCTCGACAGCAGGTGGACGGTGTTCCTGAGCCTGGAACCCTCTGCCCGCCAAGTCCAGGCTGGCCAGGGACCACAGGAGGGGCCACCTGCGCAACCCCCCTCACGTGCGCGCTCCCCCAGGTTTGTGATCCTGTCCGTGGTGCTCTTCGGCCTGGTCTACAACCCGCACGAGGCCTGCTCCCTGAAC
Source organism: Cryptoprocta ferox (assembly GCA_028646485.1). NCBI lineage: Eukaryota > Metazoa > Chordata > Mammalia > Carnivora > Eupleridae > Cryptoprocta > Cryptoprocta ferox. The sequence continues at coordinate 9,158,114 of CM053575.1, read as the reverse complement.
CTGGTGGACCACGGCCGCGGCTACCTGGGCATCCTGCTGAGCTGCATGATCGCCGAGATGGCCATCATCTGGCTGAGCATGCGCGGGGGCATCCTCTACACAGAGCCCCGCGAGTCCATGCAGTACGTGCTCTACGTGCGCCTGGGTAAGGGCCGCCCGCCTCAGGTGGGGGCCGCTCTGGGCCACCCCCACCTCCACCCTCCCCTCGGGCCCCCTCATTCGTCCAGCCCGCGTCTATTGGGCACGCGCGTTGGGCCAGGCCCCGGGCCAGCACCAGGGTCTGGCGGCGAGCCAGCAGACTTACCGGGCTTACCTTTTGGACCTGGGGTGGGCAGACTGCAGCCTGAGGGCCACATCCAGCCCGCCGTCTGTTTTGGTAAATAGGTTGGAAGCCAGCCACGCTCATTCGTTCACGTGCACATCCCCCATGGCTGCTTTTGCGTGGCTCTAGCCAGCTGAGTAGTCATGACAGGGAAGACAAGAGTCTAAAATACTTACTCCGGCCCTTACAGGAAGAGTCCGTTGGCCCCTGTTCTAGGCCAAGTGCATCTCTCCAGCTGCTTTGAAATCCTCCCCCAGACAGCGCCTCCCACCCCCCGCTTCCCCACAAGCCTCTCTGGGGCCCAGATCCGCTCCCTGGGGGGCTGACCTGTATGTCCTCTTTCTGAGCTTTGGGCCCGGCAGTTTTTCCCGGTCTTTCCTAGTGAACACCTTCTGGTGGTTCTCTGAGCTGTGCCAACCCTTTGTTAACCGAGGGAGGAGCTATTATTGGTCTCATTGTACAGATGGGGAATCTGGGGCCCAGGGAGGTTAATTAGCTCCCTCAAGGTCACGCAGCTAGTGTGTGTGTGTCAGAGCTGGGGTTTGAACCCAGGTTGTCTGTCTCCAAAGCCCGGACTCTGAGCTGCGGCAGGCACTGCCTATGGAGCCAGGGTCTCTAACGCTGCGCTGCACCCCCACCCCCACCCCCACCCGCCAGCTGGGGCTCCTCCTTCCTCCCGCCCCACGTGCCGGAGCCTCCTCCTGGGAGATAGCAGTCTCCGTGAGGGACCCCTGTCTCGTCTAGTTCTCCGCAGTCCTGTAACGCAGACGTTGTCACCCCATTTTACAGATGAGGAAACGGAGGCCCAGGGAATTAGGTAACGTGCCTAAGATACGCCTGATACCAGAGTTCACGGGCACAGTTCTCAAATCCTGAGAGAGCAGGGAAATAACTGCCTTTCTTGGGGGGGGGGGAGCCTCGGGGACCCGAGGGCATTTAAGCTGGAACAGGTGGCGGGCACCTTGTGGCAGGGCAGAACGGTGGCGGGGCCGCCGTGGCCTGCGGGCCCTCTTTGCCGCGGCGCCGGCTGGAGGCTCCGGGGCCCGTCCCTGGCGGGCCCACCGCAGCCATCCTTCAGCCGGGGCCCCGCTCTCTCCCCGCAGCCATCCTGGTGATCGAGTTCATCTATGCCATCGTGGGCATCGTCTGGCTCACTCAGTACTATGCCTCCTGCAATGACCTCACTGCCAAGAATGTCACCCTCGGTATGTGCGCCAGCCCCGGGGATGGGGTGGGGTTGGGGGAGGGCCAGCTTAGGGACGAGGAGGCTCTGGTGGCCCTTTCCCCAGAGCTGGCGAGCCAGGGAGGTCACCCCGCGCCTCCCCCTCTCGTTTCCCTCCACTGCCCCGTAGGGATGGTCGTCTGCAACTGGGTGGTCATCCTCAGCGTCTGCATCACCGTCCTCTGTGTCTTCGACCCCACGGGCCGCACCTTTGTCAAGCTAAGAGCCACCAAGAGGCGGCAGCGCAACCTCCGGACCTACAACCTCCGGTCAGTCAGCTGGACGGGTGGGGGGGTCCCCTAGCAGGTGTGCGGCCAGGCGGGCACAGCCGGCCCTGGGCCGCCCCAGCCGCAGCTCGGCCCGTGTGAGCCACGGGCATTGGCTGAAGTCTTAGCCTCTCCCTGCCTCAGTTTCTTGGTCTGTAAAGCGGGACTAATGACAGCTCCTGCCTCCGACGACTGCCGTGAGATTTAAATAAAATAAGTGGGAAGTGGTTAACGTGACACTCACACATTCAGTGCGGGCTCGGAAAACGGGACCCTTGTTACCATTGCCGTCACCTTCAGTGCTTTTTTTCTTATTCTTTTTTCTTGTTTCCTTTTTAATTTATTTTGGGGGGCACAAGAATGCGCATGCGTGCAGGGGAGGGGCATAGAGAGGGAGAGAGAGAAGCCCAAGCAGGCCCCACACTGTCAGCTCAAGAGCCCGAGGCAGGGCTGGAGCTCTCGAGCTGTGAGATCGTGACCTGAGCCAAACCCGAGCCAGACACTTGAACGACTGAGCCACCCAGGCGGCTCCATCTTCAGTGCTTTTAACCACGGCGGCCGTCACGGCAGGAAGCACGCATTACCTAAGCCAAGCATCACGTGTGCCAAGCGATGGGGGCTCTGTTGGGGGGCTGTTAGCATCACCCCCATCAGGCAGACAGAGCTAGGACACAGAGAAGTTCCGTGACTTGCCTGAGTGACACAGCCAGGATAGGGTGGAGCTAGGCTCGAGCCCAGGAGATCTGGCTTTAGGGCCCTTGCTCCTAACCACTGGATCTGGCTGCCTCTAGGATTAAGGGAGCTGGAGAAGGTTAATCGGCGAAGGCTTCCTGGAGGAGGTAAGTTTTGGACAGCACGTCAAAGAAAGGGTACAGCTGTACCGCGTCAGCGAAAATGAGGGAGGGAATCTAGGGTCACAGTAATTCCTGTTTCCTGGAAGAAAAAGAGAGGGGAGGGGGTCTTCCAGGGTGCCGCACGGTGACTCTACTATGACCCAGGCCCCGTGAGGAAGGAGCCCTTTCCCACCATCAGTCCGCTGGATCGTTTGCCGACCCTGGGGCCGTGAGGAGACCCATTCTACTGATGAGGAGTCTGAGTCCCAGAGAGGCCAGGTCCCTTGCCACGGGTCATGCTGATGAGAGTGGACATGGTGGTCCATCTCCAAGGCAGGAGAACCAGGAGCCCTCAGCCTGGGCAGCGGGTCCCCCCGGAATTCTCCTTGCCCTCCCCCCCCCCGCCCCCCGCGCCTCTGCTCTCAGCTCCCCTCAGGCCCTCCACGTCAGCTGGCCTCGGCAGCCAGAGCCACACCCGAGCCTGGGCTGGCCACCTCCCAGCCCCAAATAGTAGGTCCAGGAGCCAAGGCCCTGGAGCCCGTTCTCCCTCGCGGCGCAGCGGGCCGCCACCACCCCGTCCCGTTTTCACACTCAGAGCACGTGCTCCCTCCCGACCTGGTTTCTGGGCTCCTGGGGCCCCAGAAAAAAAAGAAATCTCCCCTCTCTGATTCTGGGCAACTGCCCTTGGGGCCCAGGGAAGGCAACGCCTTGGCAGTTGGGGGCTGTCGTTTTAATTAGAAAGTTTTCCTGTGGTTTCTGACCCTGTGGGGGTAACGAGGCCTCGCAGCTCAGGGCTCCGACCCGTTGCGTCTCCTCCAGCTCTCGGCGGGCGTCGGCAGGGCAGCCTGGGCTGCGGCTTGGTTAATGTGACCACCTCTCTCTCAGGCTGGTCTCCACTGGCCCTCCCTCAGCTCTGAAAGCCAACAGTTTTTCTAACAGGGACATTTTCAAGCCTGCCTGCCCTTCCTCCACTCCCAGGTCCGGGGGTGGGGGGCACACACAAGCCCCACCGTGTCACACTGACAGGTAATTTTAGCCACTGGAAGTCAGGAAGCTGTTTAAGTCCTGGGCCCTCTCTCCTTCCAGGGAAATCTTAGAGAGGTTGGGAGATGGATTATTCCCTGGGAGCCTTGACCTTGGATCTTTGCAGGGGTGTCTTCCCTCCCTTCACTTTAGTGAGCCCCAGGGCAGAGGGGTGCTGGGTCCACGAACTTTCTGCCCAGGTTCAGTGTCTCTCTGCCCGTGTTGGTCTCCCGTAGCCTAACTGATGCATTAGGCCAAACCTGTCACCGGCTCCATCTGCCTCCTGGTGGACACAAGGGGTAATACAGTAAAGTGTATAGTCAGCTTCCATGAGCCAGGGGCCCGGCGGGAAATACTCCTTAAAAGCCCGTTAGATTAGAAAGAGTTAAAGAATGTGATGCCCTGGGAACCCAGTGTGCCAGCATGCTGGCCCTTCATCAAGCCCCTGGCAGGCGGGATGTTGGTTTATGACGTAAGGCTGCCCAGGTCCCTTTAGTGCTGGTAGATCCCAGAAGCTGCAATTCCCTTATCCCCATTGTACTGTCTCCTGACCCCCTCCTCCAGCCCTGGAAAGCCCCGCGCCCTTCCCTGTCCTTGTGTCCCCGCTGCCTTATGGAACCAGGGCTGCAGAGAGAACCCAACAGGCTCGGGAAGGAGGACCTGGCCTGTCATTCCTGATGGATCCTAAGTGCCGGGTGGCCACTCAGGGCCACCCGCGCCTTCCCCGACTAACTACCAAGCGCCAAGATCTGAAGGGGCTGGAGGGAGCGGGGAGGGCACATGCCACCAAAGCAGCCCAGCCGCTTCTTGCTCAGTCTGGAAACTGACATATTTAATGTTGGATTTCTTTATGCTCAAAACACGCTGATTTCTGGGCACCCCGCATTGGAAGGGGCTCTGTGGGTAATTGGCCAGTTGCTCTGCCTTTGGGTACAGACTCTTGGATACCCCGACTCCTCATCAGAGCAGCTAGACGCACTGGGACTGGGGGTGGGGGCGGGAACAGAGAGGCGCCAGCTGTGCAGATGAAAGGAGGGGCCCTTGTCCCCTCCAGTGTAACAGACCGGAGGAGTTGAGACATGCAGAGCCTCATTTGCCCCTTAAACTTCCTGCCAACACAGAGAGTGTTGGGTGTCTGAAATCCTTTCCAGGAGGAAGTAAGTCTGTCCAACAGGTAACGCTGTCCAACAGCCCAGAGCGGTTTGGGCTTCACAGTGAGTTGGCTGAGAGGCTCAGCCCCCAGTTTGGGCTCCCACCTCTGACGCCCCCGGGGCACGCGGGTGTTCAGTCTGCCCAAAGCTGGGAGCATGGCCGATGGTGTGCCCTCTTCGGCCAGCAGGGGGCCTCCCCCCCAGGGAGTGCCAGGTCACGGGCCACCCGGCTTTGGCCAGGCCCAGGCCTGTTCTCTCCCAGACCTCCTGCTGGGGGGCCCTTTGCTGCGATCCTGGGAACAGGCCGCCCTGGTTCCAGCCCTTGTGGGCTGAGGCTCCTCCAGGCCCACCCCCTGACCTCGCACATACCAACTCTCCCCCTTTGCAGGCACCGCTTAGAGGAGGGTCAGGCCACCAGCTGGTCGCGCCGGCTCAAAGTGTTCCTCTGCTGCACTCGGACGAAGGACTCCCAGTCAGTAAGTCCTGGGAAACCTCTTCCCTTGGGCTCACATCCTGCTGTCAGCCCCCTCAGGAGCCCTCACTCCCTGGCAGAGGCGGGCGGGGCAGAGTGGGTCGACGGGGGTTTTAAGCAAGAGCGAGGTGACAGCCTGCTCTCGCGAGGCTCTGTTATCCACCGATTGACTCCCTCCAGCAGGTGAAACAGCCAGTCCCTTGCTTTGTCAAGGGGACAGAACGGTTCCAAGATCTTCTGTCTCCCCCCCCCTCCCAGAACTTACAGCCTAGATTAGGGAGAACATACTGAAAACTCAGGGTGGCCTGAAGGCAAAGAACGGCACGTGCCACCAGCTACAATGATTCTGGAAGATGCTTGGGAACTGTCAAGTGCTGAGCCCAGATGCACACAGTCAGCCTCCACCCCCTGTGCTCCGAGGGGCGGCCGAGGGGCCGGGCCAGTCATTGCCGGGTGCTGCAGAAGGAAGGCCGGGTCAGCTGAGGGTGGCCCCTGGTGGGGAGGCTGGGCCCTGGGGGTCCTCGAGGTGGAGCCCTCCCCCACCAGTGCCCCCTGTGCTGGCCGGGCCCTTAGAGACCATCTAGTGCCCGCCTCCTCATTTTACAGATCACGCAGCTGAGGCCCAGAGAGGTGGTGTGACTGGCTCAGCGTCCCACAGCTAGTTAGTGGCAGAGCCAGTGAGATCAGGGGACCACTCCTTCCTGAGCCAGACAGCAAAGGTGCCCCCCATGGGAGCCACCGGAGGCCCGAGGGGCTCCTTGCCTCCAGCAGCCCCCTGTGAGCTGTAGAGTGAGTAATCACATATAAGAAAGCCCCCCACCCCATCCCTGGAGGTTCCCTGGGAGGCGGGCACCTGCCACGGGCCTCTCTGGGCAGGGTCTAGGGGGACGCACCCACCCCTACTTGGCAGAGCCAGGAGCCTGGTGAAAAGGGAGAACCTTCTGGGGAGGAGTTGCCCAGGGCTTGGGTCCCACCACACGGCGGCCCAGGGAGCAGGTCCAGTCCAGAGCACATCTTGGTCACTCCGAGGTGTCGCTGGAAATTTGAATTGAGTGAAAATCAGGGCATTTGTGAACTGTTTCGCGTCTCTAGGTGTGGCAGCGCGGGGCCGCTTGCGGTGCAGTCAGCCGGAGCCGAGAAGGGGCAGGGCTCTGTTTGGCCTTATTAGGCCTTTGAGTTTGCAACCCCTGATTTTTCTTCTCTTACAAGTGCCAGACACTCAGGAGTGAAAGAAAGCCAGCGAGAGAGAACCACTCGCCATGAGTTCGTTCCCATCACAGCCTCCCCTAAGAGGTCAGGGAGGAACTTGCAGACTCCTCCTCCCACGGAGGCAGGGGAGATGCTGAGCGCACTGACTGGCGTGGCCGCCTGCCCCGGGCTCGGGCTGGCCTGAGGACCAGGCTTGTGGGGAACCCCAGGCCCAGCGTCACACCTGAGCCTGCAGCTGGGGGCAGCTGAGGGAGGGGGCCCGACACCCCAGAGGCTCAGCCCTTAGGAGGCCTTTCAGGGTCACAGCCGGTGGGAGGTGGGAAGAAACTCAGTGTGGAGAGGCAGCAGCCGGGAGCTCAGTTTTGGCTTCTCTGCTAGAGAGAAAGGCGGAGGAGAAGCAGGCCGGGCCGAGCAGGCCTTGATTCCTAGTGACTGGGGAAAGAACAGGAAATGGCTCACGTTGGCATCTGTGCGTGGTAGGCGGTGACGGTGAGTGCCGTAGGAGCTCTGAGGACAGTCGAGGGCCGGGAGGTGGAGGACGGACGAGGTTCGCTGGCTGTCCCCGACAGCTCTGGCCAGGTCTGCGGGGCCCAGAGCCCAGGCGAGGGCCCTTGGGGTCACGGCTGCAGAGGCCCACGCGGGGTTGGGCCCCAGGTGGTGCCGTGCACGTGCCGGGGCCAACTTGCACCGGGCCCAGAGCCGAGCCCCGGCCCTGGGGGACTCACGCCCAGTCTCTCACCCTCTCTCCCGCTCCCCTGCCCCCACCCCCCGACCTCACAGGATGCCTACTCAGAAATCGCCTACCTCTTTGCCGAGTTTTTCCGAGACCTCGACATTGTGCCGTCTGACATCATTGCGGGCCTGGTGCTGCTCCGGCAGCGGCAGCGGGCCAAGCGCAACGCGGTGCTGGACGAGGTGAGTGCCCACCCTCCTCCAGGCCTCTCCCTGCCGTCCTGGTGCCGCTCCCCCGGTTCCCTGAGGTCACCCTCTGATGCCAGCTCCCCTCCCCTCCCCGGCTCATCCCCTCAGCGCCCGCTCCCGGCTCTTGCTTGCGTGACTTCCCTCTGCTGGGCCGCGTGGGGCTGCTGCCCGGCTGGGGAGGTGCTAACGAACAATGCTCGGGGCTCGGCCCTCCTGCGCTCGCCTCCACCCCACCGCCACCAGCACCGTCCCAGTCCCAGCTAGGATCTCCCAGCATCCCCTACAAAACGCATCACCCTCAGCCTGGGCACCAATGTCCCTGGGGCGGGGTGTCGATGCTTTTGGTGGAAAGGGAGCAACTAGAAATGCGAGGACACCTCGGGTTTGGGAAAACTGGCCGCGTCTCGCTCCTTTTGGGGCATTGAGGCCCCTGGGAAGCAGGCGGGCCTGGACCCCCTTTCTCAGCCATGCAGCAGGACCTGGGGCAGCCAGCCGCCTTCACACACCGGTTTTCCAGGCGAACAACGACATTTTGGCCTTCCTGTCTGGGATGCCAGTGACCAGAAACACCAAGTATCTCGACCTCAAGAACTCGGTGAGTCAGAAGCCCCCCCCCCCACCCTGCCCTGCCTGCCCCGGGTCCCTCTCTGCTGGGACGACCTGAGCAGAGCCACCTACCCCGACAGCGGGGGCTGCACCGGCTCCTCCGTGAGTCCCCCTGCAGCTCTCCGGGGAGCCACTCACCTCGGTTCACTCACTCCTTCCTCCCCAGCACCCCCACCCCACCCCCATCACACTGGCTCTGCGGACAGAACCCTGGACTCTGCTTAACCACACCCAGAACGTTTGGTCCCGGCCCCTTGAGGTTATCGAGTGCTTCGAGGGTGCGAGCCACTGTTATTATTGCCGCCGCTGCTGTGGTCATAACAAGCGGCAGGACATAACCCATCGGTTTTGAGCTTTTTTGAGCAGCACAACCTCTTTCGGGGCATCTTGACTAGAAACCCGGTGTTTCACAGATAAAGGTGGGGCTGGTCCTGTGGCCAGGGGAGCCCCCTGCCCGCCTCCCCCATACCGCAAGGGCACTGTGCTCTCCGCCCGGGCTAAGACTGCCGCCGGCGGCCTCTGGGGCAAACCCACTTAGGGGGCATCAGCTCCGCCACCATCGCTGTGACCTTGAGCGCGTCCTCCGTCCCCGCGTGCGCAGCGGTGCTGGGCACACCTTCCACACACAGCTCTGTGGGGAGAAAAGGAGCCATTCCGAGTCCAGTTTCCTGCACAGTCTCAGCCGGGACCCTACCGGAAAGGATTCACCCCTTGTATCTATGAATCCCCTAGGAAAGCCTCCGTCTGTCCCCACTGCCCAAAGTAGGTGTTTGTAGCCCCCCTGAAAACGGCCCACCCCTAGCAGGTGCCCAGCCCAGTCTGGCTTACCTGGGTCACCCTGGGCTCTCTCAATGTGTGAAGGGGGCGGAGCAGAGGCAGCCCTTGCCCCGCCCTCCAGCCAGAGCCACAGAGGATAATGACCTTCTTCAACTCGTTCCTAAAGAGCAGACAGAGCTGGCCCGGGGATGGCTCTGCCCCTCTGGGCCCTTATTAAGGCGCTACCTAGTTCACTTCACAAGATGACTAATCACCCTCTTTAACTTTTACAAGGTGACTAATTCCCTCTAAGTGCAGGGGCCCTCCGGTGCCTGGCACACCCGGGACTCTGGAAGCTGCTTTGCTGGGACACCTGTGCCTCCCGCGTCCTTCCAGCCCATCAGGCTGATGACAATAGCCGCTGGCCTCAGACACTGGGTTTCAAACTGGCGCCTTTCTCTGGAGAGATCCCAATCTGCTCCAGACGTCCCTCCCTCGGGAGCCTGTGACTTGACGAGTCACACCGGAGTCTCCCTAGATTTGCAGACAAAGAACCCGAGGGCCGGGAGAGACAGCTCACGGGCTTGTCTGGTCACCCCCGGGCCTGCAGGGCCGGCCCCCACCGCTCAAGGCCTGGACACCCCCAGCTGGAGGGCCCAGGGCCTCTCGGGGTTAAATCTCCCTTCCCAGGACTGATCTCCGAGGCGAGGCGGGGTGACGGCCACCCACACCTCCCCCTCTCTTCCCTTCTCCGCAAAAAACGGGCAAGGCAATCGATCCGGCGCTGCGAGTGTTTTTCTGTCCCCAAATCATTAATTCTGAGGTTGGAGCAGCAGGACAGGTCCCAGGAGGCCTCGTGCCCTGGTTGCACGGAGATAATTAGGGAAATGCAATTATCATCTGCAGGAGCGGTCCCGCCTCCGCGGTGGGGGCAGGGTGGGCCTGCAGCCCCCACCTCCCTCCAGGGTCCTGGAGGGGGCAGGCGGGAAGGGCAAGAGGTGACTGCCTCCACCTCCTCTCTTCCAGCAAGAGATGCTCCGATACAAAGAGGTGTGCTACTACATGCTCTTCGCTCTGGCCGCCTACGGGTGGCCCATGTACCTGATGCGGAAGCCCGCCTGCGGCCTCTGCCAGCTGGCCCGCTCCTGCTCGTGAGTACCCCGGCCCGGCCCGGCCTTCTGGCCGGCGTGCGCGGAGGAGCTGAGGGCCCACGGCGGGGCCAGCCCATGGGGGGACACTCCCTGCCCCCCCCCCACCTCCCCTGTGGTCTGTAGCCCGCCTTTCGGCTCTTCCACACCGCCTCTGGGCCTCGACCTTTCTAGTCGTGCCTCATGCCCCTGCAGGGGAGGGCGTGGGCTTTGGAATCACCCAGATTCCAGCACCTGCATTGAATCCAGATTGTCGACCTCCCTCCCTTATCTGTGTAATGGGGAAGCCGGAGCTCTTTTGAGAGGGTGGTTGTTGGCCTCTGGCACTGCTGCTGCCCTTCCCCTGCTGCGTCTCTCTCTGCCTCTCTCAACCACTCCCCTCTGCCCACATCTCTCTTTCTCCTGCTCCTGTCCTGGCTCTGCCTCTCCGAAAGAAAGGACTTTCCTGGTAGAGGCCCAGGCCGCGGAGGCCTCTGGAAGGGCATCAAGAAGGCCCTTTAGTGAAAGGCTTTGACCCTCTTCCCAGGGAGTTGACAAGGTGTCCGCCCCAGCCCTGCCCGCAGCCCGCCTCAGGGGGCCCCGTGGACTCTGCTTTCCTGAGTGGGCCAGGGAAGGGCACGGCTCCAGGAGGGGCCCTTCCCTGTCCTCGGCGTGTCCACCCTCAGTGTGGCCCAGACGGGAGGGGGACTGCTCCCTGGCTCCCTGGTCCCGAGAGTCTGGCAGGCTGGGCGGCAGCTTTTGTCTGTGACACCCCTGCCCTTGGGGCGGCCACACCCCTCCTGCAGGGCCCTTCATTTCCAGAAAGCTGGGTGGCCCTGGAGACCTTGTTCTCCCCATCCCCCCCCAGTGACTCACAGAGTGGGCCACGCACCCCACACCCCCTCCCACAATGGGTCTTCCCAGCGTCCCTGGGAGTCCCTGCCTGCTGCTGCCCGAGAAGCTTCTCGAAATGAGCACCAGACCAGGAGTCCCGAGGCCTGGGTTCTGACAGGCCCTGCTCCGTCACTCCCTGGCGGGGTGAGGACGTCCTTTGTGCAGGCGGTGTCTGTCCCACCTGCGCATGAGGGATTTCAGAAGCCAGGGAGTCACGGGCAGGCCGGGGTTGGAGAGAGGAGACAGCTGCCTGAGAGCAGGAGTCTGGCCCCCAGACCCACTTGGCCCTGCAGTTGGCGGGAGCCTCTCCCAGTGTGGATTGAGGTGGTCACCCACCCCGGGTCCAGTAGCTTCCGAGACCCGGGCTGGACCCTGAGTTTGCTCAGCGAGGCCGCTCCTCCTTGGAAAGTATGTAACAGTCCCTTAGACGCTGCCTGAGTGAAGACAAGCCTCCCGGCATCACCGAAAGTCCGGATCCTTAATAAAATCCCAGCTGTCATCTCAGGGCTCCGGGGCTGGTCTGCTGGGTGCTGGCTCCCTCTGGTGGCCTGAGGAGCAGCTGCACCCCTAGCAGGGTGCCCGGCTCTGCGGCTCAGCCCCTCTTGGAGGGGGATGCCCGCTCCGTGCTTGGTGCCAGCGACACAGCGGCAAACCAGGCAGAGCCAAGCCTGCCCTGTGGAGCCGTCGCCCGGCGACGAGGTATGACAGCACACAGACAGCACCCCAGAGCTTGTTGGAGCAGACGGGTGCTTTGGAGAAGCCGGCTGTGCCGTCAGGCTGGGGAGCCCTGGCGGGGGCCTGGCTGTACTAGATGACATGTCTGGGGTGGAGGTGCCCGTGACATGCATTTGAGCAGCGGCCTGAAGGAAGTGAGAAGGGCTGTCATGCGACCCGGCCAGCGCATGCGAGGGCAGGCAGGCCGGTGGGGCCGGAAGGAAGTCGGGGGCCGCAAGCCAGGGACCCAGGGCCAGATGGGGCAGCACCCTTGACCCTTGCAAGGCCTCCAGCCCCGACAGTGGACAGGAAGGGCATCATTGTAGGGTTTTGAGTAAAGGGACGTGGCTTGGCTCACGTCTCAGAGGGTCACCCTGGCTGCCAGTTGAGAATGTCAGGGACCAGAGTGGATGAGGGAGACGCGAGAGAACGGTGGAAACAGTGGGTGCGGGAGAAAGTGGTTGGAGTCCGTTCTGAATCTGAAGGCAGGGTGAGCGGGATGTGCCGACTGCCCGCCGGGCCTGGGGACGCGGGGTCGGGGGAGGACCCGAGGCCAGCTCCAAGTCTGGGACTGGGCACGGAGCAGCTGGGTGTGGGGGATTCAGGGAGCACGCGGGGGCAGCCCATCGGGGCCTGAGGCCTGGCGTGTTGGACAGGGGCATCTGGAGGCCGGGAGCAGGGCGGGCGGTTTGGTAGCTTGGAGGAGGTGTTCAGTGCCGGAGACGGGGGAGGAGCGGGTGGGGTGAGCGAGAAGGCGAGAAGATCGTAGCTCTGGCGGGAGGACGAGCCCCAGGAGGCCGCCAGCGAGGGAGGAGCAGTCCAGAGGGGAGGGGGAGAGAGCGTCTGAGGGTGAGGGAGAGACCCACCGGGTCCCGGTCCTGTGCAGCCCGGAGGCCGAGTAGGATGAGGGCCGTGGGACTTCTCGAGGGAGGTTCCGGGGAGGATGGCAGAGAGAAGGGCTCTCCCGGGCCTCTGAGCCCTCTGCCACCCTCGCCAGGTGCTGCCTGTGCCCCGCGCGGCCCCGCTTCGCCCCGGGGGTCACCATCGAGGAAGACAACTGCTGTGGCTGCAACGCCATTGCCATCCGGCGCCACTTCCTGGACGAGAACATGACCGCGGTGGACATCGTGTACACCTCCTGCCATGATGCGGTGAGGGGCCTGCACGCCCTCTGGCACTGGGAGGCGGTCCCCAACCCCACACCCAGCACTGGGGCTTCTGGGACAGCCTCTTGGGGGGAGGGATGGAGGGAATAAGCAGTGAGAGCCTGGGGGGGGGCGGGGAGTGGCGGTCCCTCTAGACCCTGCAGGCAGGACGGCAGTTCTCAGGCGCTTTGAGCTGGAGGGGTGCTTAGAGGGCTGTGTGCTGGGGGGGGAGGGGAGCCCCGCCAGCCTTGCGGGATCCAGCCACCAGCGGAGACCGATTCCTCAGCCAGAAAGACCTGCTTAGGTCACTCATTCCCTGAGTCTGGCCCCATCCTAGGGCCATTCGGCTCATGAGCCCCCCGCTTATCCTAGGTCTACGAGACCCCGTTCTATGTGGCAGTGGACCACGACAAGAAGAAGGTGGTGATCAGTATCCGGGGAACCCTTTCCCCCAAGGTATGCCGCCCGTGGCTCCCAGCCCGCCCCTGTGGACACCCTCACAGCCCCCAAGGGGTGCCCGTCCTCCTCACCCCAGCCCTCACCCGCCCTCTCTCTCCGCAAGGACGCGCTGACAGACCTGACCGGTGACGCTGAGCGCCTCCCCGTGGAGGGCCACCATGGCACCTGGCTGGGACACAAGGTATGCCCCCTTCTAGGCCCCTGAGGGCCCCTTGCCTTCTCTCCTCCCCTGCTGGCACACAGACCTGTCTCGTTGCCGCGGCGGGGGGCCCGCAAGCAGGGAGGAGAGATTGGTCAGAGAGGTGCGGGTTCATTTAGAAGTTCACCGTGACCCACCCACCAGGACCCCCACGGTCCTGCCGGGCCCAGATCCTGCCCCAGAAAAGCCTGAGGAGGCGGCTGGGAAGAGATCACAGAGGTTCCTGGCAGACACACAAGTCTTCTGAGCCTCGCTTTGGTCATCTGTGAGGTGGGACTGATGTGATAAAGTGTCCACCAGACCCCACAGCCGGGTTGTCAGGAGGGCCAAAGGGGAAATGGCTGGGACAGGATTAGTGAGCGTCCAGCCTCCGGTTTTACTGGTCCGTCCCTGCCCGTGACGGCCGCCTCTGCTCCTCCTTACCCAGGGAATGGTCCTCTCGGCTGAGTACATCAAGAAGAAGCTGGAGCAGGAGATGGTCCTGTCCCAGGCCTTTGGGCGAGACCTGGTGAGGCGTCTTCCCTGCCTGCGAGCCCGGGCCGCGCCGCCTCGGCCTCCCCTGGGGGGCAGCACTGGGGGCAGGAGCCGCAGCAGGCCCGGTTCCTACGCCCTCCTTTGATGCCTGGCTCCCAGGCCCTTCCTCGCTTGCTCAGCCCCTCCCACCCCCTCTGATCCCTTCCTCTTTTGCCCCGGCTTGTTTTGGGCTCCCCTGCTCAGCCCCACCCAGTTGCGAGCACCTGCTCCGTGCCAGGCACTGGCGGCACAGAGATGGTCGGGGCCATGGGCTTCAGAATCCGGCGACAGAAAACCATTGCAGGGCCGATCGAAAGGGTGTCGCTCTGGTTGGGGTGATCTCCCAAGGTGCTGCCAGGTGCCCTTCCAAAAGCCAAGCAGTCCCTGGCCTCCGGAGAGCCCAGTCTAGTGGTTGGGGCATAGAAACAGGGACAGGTGAACAAATGATTATAAAAGAGTATAACCTTTATAGAACATACGGTTTTACGCTAGAGTAGAATTGCCGTGTATGAAGGTCTGGCGCGAGTGTAGACGCAGTGTCTAGGAGGGAGTAAGCCTCTCCTGGAAAATCCGGAAGGGCTTCTCCCAGGAGGTACGCCGAGCAGGGTTTTGAAGGATGAGTAGGAGTTTGTTAGGAGAGTCCCCCCTCAGCGAGTTGCTCTGCGTGAGTCTAGCTTGGCCCTTCTCTGCCCCCAGCAGCCACACAGCGCAGACACGATCCCAGGACTCTGGGAAGACCCGTCCACCTCCCTGGTCCCAGCTAGTCTAGACAGTCAGCGGGGCGCGGCTCTCAGCTTTCTCTCGGTTTTCAGGGCCGCGGAACCAAACACTACGGGCTGATTGTGGTGGGCCACTCCCTGGGTGCGGGCACGGCTGCCATCCTCTCCTTCCTTCTGCGCCCCCAGTACCCTACCCTCAAGTGCTTTGCCTACTCCCCCCCAGGGGGCCTGCTGAGGTGAGCAGCCTGGGGCCTCAGAGTTGGCTTGGGTTGGACGGGGAGCGGGGAGGGGCTAAAGACTTCGGAGCCGGCCGGGGCAGTCTGGCTTCTGGTCACGTGGGGGCCTGGGACCGGCCTGGTAAGTGCAGAGGGGGTGTTCTGTCGAATGCCGGGGAGACCCCAGGATCTACACCCAGCAGAGCCTCACTGCGACAGCGAGCGGGCAGCCCGGCCTGGCACCCGTGAGCTCCCCAGAGGGCCGTGAATCAAAAGCTAACCCCAGGGGTGCTGGAGCAGGGCCCGCTCACCACCCCTGCCTCAGCACCTCCGGCCCCCCTTTGCAGTGAGGATGCCATGGAGTACTCGAAGGAGTTCGTGACGGCCGTGGTTCTGGGCAAAGATCTTGTCCCCAGGCGAGTTGCAAGTCACAAGTCACTCCCTGTCTCTAACTGTCCTGGTCAGCTGTTCCTCCCTCCTGGGGCAGGGGGAGGGGATTCCCATCTCCCTGGGGAATCCCAGAGCCCCCAGAGCCCCCAGAGCGAGAGGATGGCATTGGGGGGGCCCACCCGGCCTGACCTCCCTCGCCTGGCTCGGCCCTGCTGAGCTGCAGACCCCCGCCCGCCCGCCCATCCCACCCTGTGACACTGATAGCGTCGTCGCCTTGTTTCTATGGCTGCCGCGTGCCTGCCCCTCTGCCCCCCCGGCCCCCCCCACACCTCTCCTAGCCCCTGGCCAGGCCAGGCTGACGCCCGTCTTGCTTCCTTCCCCAGGATCGGCCTGTCGCAGCTGGAAGGCTTCCGCAGACAGCTCCTGGATGTCCTGCAGCGAAGCACCAAGCCTAAAGTGAGCCCCCGCCCCTCCCTCCTGCCTGGGCACGCTGGGCCCTGGGCACCTCACCTGCCTTGTGCCTGCCTGTCCCTGGGCGCCAAGCACAAGAGGCCCCCGGCCACCTGAGGCCGGGCTGGCTGTGGCTGAGGTCGTGGGAACCGCAGGCCCTCAAACTCTCAGACCTCCAAGCTCACCACGTCTCACCCCACCAACCCTGCCTGTCCTTCCGCAGAGGGGGACACCGAGGCCGAGGCCCAGAGCAGGCATGGGACTTGCTTTGGCTTACACAAGCTGCAACTGAGTCAGGACTGCAGCCAAGCAGCCCCGTCACCCAGAGCTGCCTGAAGCTCGGTGCTTCGAGTTTGTGACAGGACGCCCCCTCCCCGTGCCCCTCCCCCCCCCCAAGCCACCGCGGTTCCCCACGAGGGGGCCGCCACCCCGGGGGTCCGGGTGCACTTTGTTCTGCTGCTCCGCTGTGGCTAAGGAGAGGGCGGCCCCTCCTCCTCCCTCCACAGGTCTCCCAGGACACTGGGGGCTCCTCATTTGGCCTCAGTGTGACAGGCGGGAGCGGGGCTGTGGCCAGGTACCCTGAGGCAGGTGGGCAGGGGCCGACCAGGACCAGCTTGTCCCCGGTGACCCCCAGGCCGGCCCCCACCCCGTCAACCGTCTCTGCCCAATTTGGACTGTTTGCAACCTTGGTGCCTGTGACCCTCTGGCAGGCAGGGCCCCGAGTTAGGCACCAGGTGGCAAAGGCGGGCAGGGCAGCGAGGCCTGAGGGAGCCACATCTGCCTGCAGGAGCCTGGTTCTGGGAGGCCGAGCCATTCCCGACGGGCCCGGGAGGCGGGTAGCTGGGAGCCAGTGCAGGTGCCACCGGGCCTGGGAGCTGCAGCTGCACTGACCCCCGGGGTCTGTCCTGTGTCTGCCTCGGGAAATGACCCAGAGCAAGTCCCTTCCCTTTGCTGGGTTGCCTCCCCGTCCTCTAGATAAGGCATTGACTGCTCTGCCAGCCCCTCTCCGGCCATGACATTCGGCCGTGTCATGGCATCTGTCTGGCCCTCCTGGCCGCCACGTGCCTCGGCCACTGCCTTCTCAGGCAGGCACTGTCCTTCCCTCCGCCCGTGGCCATCCTGGCTCCCACCTGTCACCGAGGGCCCCCCTCCCGATGACCCTTTTGCCCCTGCCCACCCAGCCAGCCCTGCTCAGCTCTGTCCCCATCTCCCCCCTGCCCTGCACAGTGGCGAATTATCGTGGGGGCCACCAAGTGTATCCCCAAGTCGGAGCTGCCCGAGGAGGTGGAGGTGGCCACGCTGGCCAGCACACGGCTCTGGACCCACCCCAGCGACCTGACCATCGCCCTGTCAGCCAGCACCCCCCTCTACCCACCCGGCCACATCATCCACGTCGTCCACAACCACCCAGCAGAGCAGTGCTGGTAGGGGGCTGCCCGCGACCCTGGGGCTGGCCTTGCTTAGTCATCCCTCGGGACGGGATGGGGGGTGGTGGGCGGAGGCTGGGAGACTGGCTCCAGGATGGGATGGGGTGGGGGTGGTGGGCAGAGGCTGCGAGACACTGGCCCTGGGACAGGATGGGGGTGAGGTGGTGGGCAGAGGCTGGGAGACACTGGCCCTGGGACAGGATGGTGGGGGGGGCAGAGGCTGGGAGACGCCCCGGGACACTCCTGGCGGCGGTGGCCCGCTCCTGGGGACCCTCCAGAGCAAGACTCCAGGCTCCTCCCTTGACAGTCCCAGCTGCTCTCCCCACTTACCAAAGCGGAGGCCCTGGAGGGGTCACCCTGAGGCCCCGGCCAGCTCGCACCTCAGCTGTCACTTGGCATCCCCTCCAGGATTAGATGGCAGCAGTTGTGACAGGGGCCAGGCAGCGGGTGGTGGGACCGAGAAGGTGGGCAAGCTGCACACAGACCTCTCCACCACTTCTCACTCTTTCAGAGGGTCAGGGCTGGATCCTTCCCAGCAACAAAAGGCTCGCGAGCTGGGCCCTGCCCACAGTGGGGCAGGTGTGGCCCAGGCCACGAGCAGGTTGTAGGCTTTTAGGGACAGTGGCTGAGGTCCATTTGACATAAGCGTCCCTGGCTGGGGGGGGGGGGGGCGGGAGTGGGGGCTCAGGGTGAGGTGGGAGCAGGGAGCCCAGGGATCTGGGGGGCCTCGGCCACGGTGTCACCACCCACTCAGCTTCCCTCCGGCACCTGTGTCCCCAGCTGCTGTGAGCAGGAGGAGCCCACATACTTTGCCATCTGGGGCGACAACAAGGCCTTCAACGAGGTGATCATCTCGCCGGCCATGCTGCACGAGCACCTCCCCTATGTGGTCATGGAAGGGCTCAACAAGGTGAGCCCCCACTCGGCCCCGGGCAGTGACAGCTCAGCACCCCTCGGCACATTGCTGGCCGGTCTCCGTGCCCATGTCACAAGCAAGGGTGCGGACTCTCAGAGAAGCGAACCAGAACTCAGGTTCTGGCACCCACATCCCTGCCGCCACGCGGCCCCATAATGGGAAGTTTAGGAGACTCCCAGGGGCCTGGCTCTGAGGCAGGCTGAGCTTAGAGGGCCTGAAGGCCACCTGGCACTTGACAGGCGCGCAACCACGCATGGGCACGCCTGACCACGGAAAGGCTGACCAGAGGGAAGGAAAACCCCAACCTGGCCCTTCTGTGGGGCAGGCCTTCCTGGTAGAGCAGGGACCTGGGGCAGGGAGCCAGGAGCGGGGCCCGGCTCACCCCACCAGGCTCTGGCCTGCTGCTGCCCCACCCCCATGTGATTGTCACCCCTCCACCACTGCCACTGCCACCGCCAGCCTGCCCGACCTGTCCCCAGGTGCTGGAGAACTACAACAAGGGGAAGACGGCCCTGCTCTCTGCTGCTAAGGTCATGGTCAGCCCTACGGAGGTGGACCTGACTCCCGAGCTGATCTTCCAGCAGCAGCCGCTGCC
Organism: Cryptoprocta ferox; assembly: GCA_028646485.1. Taxonomy (NCBI): domain Eukaryota; kingdom Metazoa; phylum Chordata; class Mammalia; order Carnivora; family Eupleridae; genus Cryptoprocta; species Cryptoprocta ferox. Next base: position 9,139,570 of record CM053575.1, on the reverse strand, counting down.
CACAGGGCCCCCCGTGCCCGCCGGCCTCGCCCTAGAGCTGCCCGCTGCAGACCACCGAAATAGCAGCGTCAGGTGAGCCCTGCCCGCCCGGCCCCGGCCCGTCCCCGGGGCTGCGTGCGGGCACCACAGCGTGTCGCAGAGCATGAAGGTCTGTGCACGCGTATGTTGTGCACGTACTGGGCCCCCGCGTGTTCACGGAGGTCTGCACACGTGCACGGGAGGACTGGCGCTTGTCCCCTCCGCCCAGGATCTCCCGCTCAGCTCCCATACTGCCCCCTGGCCTACCAGCACTGAAGCCCGCGTGGGAGCGTGGCCGTCTAGGGATGCGCAGACATGTGGCCACAAGCACCCGGATTCACTCAGAGCCAGCTAGGCCCAAACAGATGGACGTCCATGCACTTACATACATACACACGTGTGTACTTGTGTTGAAGCTGACGCGTGCATACACGTGTTCACACATAGCTCTGAGGGGCATGGAGAGCCCCCTACAGACGTGCTCACGTATAGGACATACAACACGGAGGCCAAGACATACGTACCGAAGGACGCGCCAGGACGGGCAGCCGTGTCCATGAATGCATGCACGCGCCTGTGCCCAGACCGAACCACGCAGACACGTCTGGGCCAGCCGATGTACGGACACTTGGTGTGCGCACTGTACAGGCATTACAGAGCCACGCACGCATGCTCCCAGGCCCACACACACACACACACACACACACACACAAACACGCCGTGTTCACGCAGACTATTACAAGGGGTGGCTCCTGGCAGGTGGGAATCTTCCTGCCTCTCTGGGACCCTTCCCGCTCAGGTCACAGATTTGGCCAGGAGGCTGCTCAGAACGGTGGTGTCGCTGCTTCCCCGCCCTTGGCGGGGACACCGGGACATCTCTCTCTCTCCCATTTGTGCATGTCCTGTGGCAGCTACGTGACCACATGAGGGAGCCAGTGTCCCCTCGAAGTATCGGCTGCATTCCCACCCCCCCCCCCAGCCCCCGCCAACTGCCTTCAGCAGAGGGGTCGGACCCATGGCAGAGGCTGGAGGAAGTGATCCCAGCCCTGGGAGAGGTGGGGGGAGATGGGAGGGGTGGGGAGGGGTGGTGCCAGCGGCGCTGAGGGTCTGAGAATCGGTGGGCGCAGCTCTGGGCAGTGCTCTTTCCCATTACCCCTCCCCCCTTACCTCTCCCCACTCCCACCACTGCCTCCTGAGTGACCTGGGGCAGCCAGTCTCTCGGAGCCTCAGGCTACCCAGCAGTGCTCCCAGCCTTAGGCCTTCAGGGCTCCCCGCCCCCAGCATCAGCCCTATTGCCTTCTGGCTTGAGTTCCATGAGTTGTTTTTTTTTTTTTTTTTTTAAATAAGGGCCCCTGGGGCACCTGAGTGGTTCAATGGGTTAAGTCTCCCACTCTTAATTTCGGCTCAGGGCGTGAGCTCACTTGTTTGTGAGTTCGAGTCCCACATCAGGCTCTGAGCTGACAGTGTGGAGCCTGCTTCCGATCCTCTGTCTCCTCTTCCCTCTCTCTCTCTCTCTCTCTCTCTCTCTCTCTGCCCTGCCCCTGCTCGCTCTCTCTCTCTCAAAATAAATGAACATAAGTAAGGGTCCCTGGGGTGTCCGGGGGGAGGGGGGGGGGCTCAGTAGGTTAAGCCTCCGACTCTTGATCTGGGCTCAGGTCATGATCTCACGGTTCCTGAGTTTAAGCCCCACATCAGGCTCTGTGCTTGGGATCCTGTCTCTCCTTCTCTCTCTGTCCCTCACCTCCTTGTGCTCTCTCTCTCTCCCAAAAGAAATAAACTTTTAAAAAGCCCCTTTAAGAACGAAATAAAAGAAATTAAAAAAGAAAGAATAATAAGGGTCCCTGCCCCACACTGCTAATTAACGACCTCTAACTTACGTTTCCCCCTCCTCCCCTCCCCGAGTCCACCCCCCGCCCCCAGCGAGTGGGAGGAGTCTCTGCCCCTCCGGAGCCTCACGCCCCGCCCCGCCCCGCCCTCCCCTCCGTAGGAGCAAGTCCCAGTCTGAGATGAGCCTGGAGGGCTTCTCGGAGGGGCGGCTGCTGTCCCCGGTGGCCGCGGCCGCTGCCGCCCGCCAGGACCCCGTGGAGCTACTGCTGCTGTCCACCCAGGAGCGGCTGGCGGCGGAGCTGCAGGCCCGGCGGGCGCCGCTGGCCACTATGGAGAGCCTGTCGGACACCGAGTCCCTGTACAGCTTCGACTCGCGCCGCTCGTCGGGCTTCCGCAGCATCCGCGGCTCCCCCAGCCTCCACGCCGTGCTGGAGCGCGACGAGGGCCACCTCTTCTACATCGACCCCGCCATCCCGGAGGAGAACCCGTCGCTGAGCTCGCGCACCGAGCTGCTGGCGGCCGACAGCCTGTCCAAGCACTCCCAGGACACGCAGCCCCTGGAGGCGGCCCTGGGCAGCGGCGGCGTCACCCCCGAGCGGCCCCCCAGCGCGGCGGCCAACGAGGAGGAGGAGGAGGTGGGCGGTGGCGGCGGCGGGGCGGCCCCGGGGGCGGAGCTGGCGCTGCACAACGGACGCCTGGGGGACTCGCCCAGCCCTCAGGTGCTGGAGTTCGCCGAGTTCATCGACAGCCTCTTCAACCTGGACAGCAAGAGCAGCTCCTTCCAGGACCTCTACTGCATGGTGGCGCCCGAGAGCCCCACCAGCGACTTCGCCGAGGGCCCCAAGTCCCCCAGCCAGCAGGAGATCCTGCTCCGCGCCCAGTTCGAGCCCAATCTGGTGCCCAAGCCGCCGAGGCTCTTTGCCGGCTCGGCCGACCCCTCCTCGGGCATCTCGCTGTCGCCCTCCTTCCCGCTCAGCTCCTCGGGCGAGCTCATGGACCTGACGCCCACGGGTCTCAGCAGCCAGGAGTGCCTGGCAGTGGACAAGATCCGGACTTCGACCCCCACCGGGCCGGGGGCCAGCCCCGCCAAGCAGGACGACCTGGTCATCTCTGCTCGCTAGCACCCGAGGCGTGGCGTCTGCCGGCCGAGGCCCAGGCCAGAGTAGGTGGCCCCCTCGGGCTCCTGGTGGCTGCCCCCCAGGGCCAGGCCCCTTTGAGGAGACGCCCCCAGGGGCCAGTTTCGCCTCAGGCACGGGGCACTGCTGCTGAGCTGGGGGTCCGCATCCCTACCTCAGCTTAGGACCACCAGGCGGCTGGGATCTGGGTCCTCCAGACCCCGGAGGGGTGTGATGCAGGGGGCGGGGAGCCTGGGGCAGCGCTCTGCCGTCTCGGCCCGCCTGTCCCCCCACAGGGCATCCCGGCACCCCCTCTTCCAGGACCGGCAGTGGGCATGCTGACTCCCCATCACTGCTGTCTGGCTGCTCCCCCAGGGCCCAGATGGAGAGCAGCCCTCTCCCCACATATTCCCGTCTGTGGCCCAGGCTGGCATCTACCCTGGTCACGCCCCCAGATCCGGTGCCTGCTGGCCAGCCCCCTGGGGTGACCCCACACCAAGGTGGCCCGCAGTGCTGTGTATGTTTACAGAAGCCACCTGGCTGGGCTCAGGATGTGTCCTGGGCTTGCAAGCCCCCCTCTCCCCGGTCGTGTGTTCTGAGCAGGGAAGGGAGGAAGGCCAGTCTCCACAGAGCCCAAGGCAGCCGTGGAGCCTGGAGGGGCCCGGAGGGTGGGATCAAGATGCCCCCTTCTCTGCTCGGTGCCCCTCATGCTGATCCCTCTGGCGGTGGGTCCTGGGAGCCCCGGCCTGCCCTGTCTGCCCGTCATTTCCTGGTTTGCCTTCCAGGGATCCTGGCCACTCAAATGGTGGCGGGCACAGGTGTGACCACCCCTGGCTGCAGAGTCAGTGCCCTGGGAAGGAGGAGGGCACCCAAATTCCCCTTCCTTTGAGGGCTCCTTGTAACCCCTTGATATCACCTCGCCCCCACGCCTAGGCAGCCTCGGGGCCTGGGATCTGAAACCAGACCTGCCTCCACTCCCTAGCACCCCCTCCTCACTGGCCTGAGATCCTTCCTGGCAGCGGGGTTTTCTTCCCTACCCACCTCACCCCCCC
>CM053575.1:9112999-9128594 GCA_028646485.1 Cryptoprocta ferox | reverse complement strand
CGAGCTGTCTCCCCTGGCTGTTTGCTCCTCACCCCAGGAGTGACCTCACCCCCTCACCTCGACCCTGATAGGACCCTCCCCAGGGCTGGGGTCTACACACACCCTACCATATTTTCTTCTACCCCTGCTCCCCGCCCCCCACTGTAGATTTGGGGGTCTGCTCTTACATCTAACCAGACTGTCCTCCCCTCTTCCTGAGCAGCCTCTGCCCCTCCTCCAGGTCTGTCCCCCTCCTCCAGGGAGCTGGATTCAGGAGGGATGGGACAGAGTGTGGGAGGGGGAGGCAGAGGTGCGGGCTGACATCTCCCAGCCCACTCTGCTTCTCGGACCCTCACGGAAACATCTAGCCGGCCCCTCTGGCCCCTCTTGCCCTCCTCTCCCCGGACTCGTGTAGCCAAGCCAGTGTCCCCACCCCCTCTCCGGTCCCTAAGCCCACATCCTACTCCTCAGCGTGAACCTGCCTCTGGGGGAGGGGTGGTCCACAGGGCACCACTGTGCTGGGGGTCACGGCTGCAGGACAGTGAATCCAGGCCCAAGTTTCAAGCCTAGTAGCACCCAGATACCTTTGGAGTCCAGGAGGGAGAGAGGAAGGCCTTTCTTTGCCTCGGTGTCTCCCTTTCTGTGACTTTTGGCGTGGGGGGGGGGGTAGTAGCCTTTGTCCACTCCTGCTTGCTGAGTCGGTAAGGACATCCCTAGCCCCAGGCCTCCTCCCTTCAGGGCTCTGGATGCCCCAGCAGACCCAGACCCCAAGAAATCAGGCTTGGACTAGATGAAATGGTTGATCCTGAGGTAGGTGGGCCGTTTGAGCCACCTCCCAGTCAGTCCCCGGGGCTCTGGTTCCCCCAGACACTGTTCATCCTTTATGAACCCTTGTGGGGGCTGGAGGCCCTGGGGAGGCGGGAAAGGGACACCGTTCTTCACTTGGGGGCATCCAAGCAAGATAGGCTGGACGACCCATGGGCCAGCCCGCTCCCCGCTCCCCGCCCCCCCCCCCCCGCTTCCTACAGATGTCCCCATGCATCCTCCCCTGGGACCCTGCACCCAGGCAGAGGGGTGGGCCCGACTGGCCCAGGCTCCCCCTTTCCTGAGCCAAACTTTCCTTCCTGGCCGTGGGTGGGGGGTGGGGGCTGACGCCACAGCTCAGCCATTCGGCCGGCCTGGCGGGGAGGCTGTGCTGCTCCCTCCGGAGAGATAAGAGGAAACTCAAGAATGTCTGTGGGGAGCAGGGGGGGGGTGGTGTGGGGCTGCCCGCTGAGGCGGGTGGAGGCAGCCAGGGGCCGGGGAAGTCTTCCCAGAGCCTGGGATGGGGGGGAAGGCGGGCGGGTGCTGAGTCTCCGGGGCCACTTGGGAGGGGAGAGCCTGGCAGGGATCAGGTGTTCAGTGGTGTGTGGGGGACAGGCCTGAGTGTGCTCGTGAGTGTAAGTGTGAACGCAAGTGAGTGTCAGGCCTGGGGGGGATGTCGTTCCTGAACTCTCGCACGTGGGGCTAGAACCTGAGTTCTCGTCCTGGTCCTCGCTTGGCCTTGGTCACGCTCTATGGACAGTGGGCACGGGGGGCGGGGTCTGTGCCTTCAGGTCTGGGCTGGAAAAGGCCTTTGCCAAAGGGCAGGGGCATATCGAGACCCCTTGTCTGACATGGCCCACTCTCAAGGAACACCCAGCCTCTGTCCTGGGTCCTGCCCTGTGCAGTGGGCCAGGCTGTGCCCCACCCCAGGGTGGTGGGCTGGGGGCTAAGGCGCTTTTGGCCTCGGGTGGGAGGCTGGGACAGGGCGGCCCCCTCGAGGCTGGTACAGCCGGGCCCCCGTGACCGCCCTGCTAATCCCCTAGAAGGAGGCTACAGCAGCCCGGCTAGGCTCGGCGGGCACAGGGCCTGCAGAGAGGGGACCCTCCAGGCAGGATGCACTGGCTCCCGGCAGGTAACGGGGTCACCGTGGGAGGTATCGTGCTCGGCATCCTGATCGGGTGGGGCCTTGGACTCCCAGAGCCCGGTCAGGGTCACAGCATTAGAGGATCCCCATAGAACCTTGGAGGCTCCGGTGCAGACTCGGCCCCTGCCGCTGGGAGCTTTGTGGCCCTACGCTGAGCTCTAACCCTCTCTGGGCCCCTTTTCCTTACCTGCAAGACAGGAGGGGGTGGCAGGGAAGGTCTTGATGAGACCTTCAGACCTGTTGAGCCTCGTCTCCCAGCGCTGGACAGGAGGGATGTTTTTGAGCATAGAAGGTGGATGGTGCCAAACTCTGGTCCCCGGGGGTATGTGCCCCCTCCCTCCGCCCCGAAAAACAGGTGCTGCCGAGAAAGCCTTAGAGACTGAGAGGAACTGGGCTTCCAGCAGGGGCTGGAAAGGCCACTGAAAGGTTGGGGGACCTCCACTCAGCCTCTAGAGTCCCACAAGGGCTGGAGGTTCAAGGCTGGATGGGTGGCTTGGGCTGGTGACTGTGACTTCCCTTCTTTGGCCTCCTGTCGTCTCCTGGGGTAGGCAGGGGGGTGGGACCAGAGCAGGGGCTTCCAATGAGGTTCTTTTTTGTTTTTTTTTTGTTTTAATTTTTTTTAATGTTTTATTTATTTTTGAGAGAAAGAGAGCGTGAGCAGGGGAGGGGCAGAGAGAGAGGGAGACACAGAATCCAAAGACAGGCTCCAGGCTCTGAGCTGTCAGCACAGAGCCCGACGCGGGGCTCGAACCCACGAACTGTAAGATCATGACCTGAGCTGAAGTCGGACGCTTAACCGACTGAGCCACCCAGGCGCCCCTCTTTTAATTTTTTTAAAAGGTTTTATTTATTTACCTTGAGAGAGAGAGAGAGAGAGAGAGACAAAGGGAGTGAGCGGGGGAGGGCAGAGAGAGATTGGGAGAGAGAATCCCAAGCAGGCTCCGTGCTGTCAGCACAGAGCCCGATGTGGGGCTCGAAGTCACAAACCGTGAGATCCGTGACCTGAGCCAAAACCAAGAGTCCGACGCTTACCCGACTGAGCCACCCAGGCCTCCCCCCGCCACCCCCGCCAACGAGGTTCTTTTAGCCACCAAACAAAGGCAAACTCATGGCCTCCCAATACACAGGGGGTGGGGGCGGCTGGGCTCCCCACAGTCCCCCCAGAGCACCAGGGTGGTGATCTGAAGGCCTCTGGAGGGAGGGGCTGGCACTGGCCCCCTTTCCCAGGGGCCGAGACTGCAGCTCCGAGGGAGGGAGTAGCCAGCACTAACCAGAGCGGACACCAGGCCACCCCCCCGGCTCTCTCCTCTGCCACCAGGGCCTTTGGGGAGGAAGGGTGGCCTTCCCATGGGGACCAGCATCTCTGCCTCCAGAGGGCAGGAGGAGGCCACAGGGGAAGGCCACCTGACTTTTGGGAGAGGATGCCCACCCTGAACAGGAATCTGGGGCTGGGTTGGGGCGTGTGATCGTGTGACGCTGTGCCCCTATCAGCCTATCTGTCTGTCTGTCTGTCTCCGTCTGTAGTGCACCAGGGAGGAGGTGGATGGGGAGGCAGCTGGACCCCTGATTGTCTCGAAGATGAGACGGGGTGCCTTCTGGGTCCACCTGGAGCCCTCTGAAGGAGTCCCGGCCCAGCCCTACGTCCCCAGCCCCTGAGTCCACCTGGAGGGGAGATAAGTTGTGGGGGAATCTGACTCATCCCCACGTCCCCAACACCCCGTGCAGGGCCCCCCGGGCCGGCAAGGGCAGGAAATGTTCGGGTTTACTGGAGCCAGCAATGGCTATGTGAACAAAGGCGGGTGGGGGGGTGCACCCCAGGATGCCAACTCTCTGGGAGGGCCTGGGGTCAGTGCGGGGGAGAGAAGCGGGCTGTTTAACCCTAACCCAACCGGCTTGCCTCAGAGGCAGAGTGCCCCTTGGGGTCTGGGGGCGTCTGGGGGAGAGACAGGTAGGTGTCTCTGGACAGAACGGCCTCCTCCTAGGGACCTGGCCCCCATTCCCCGACTCCCAAGGGCTCACAGGACTCGGGGGCCCTGGCAGCTGAGGCTGCTGGGTAACAGCCCAGCAGGGCTCTGATTGGCTGCCGCCCTTGGACTTTGCCCTCTGATAAGAACGGGGAGCAGAAATCATTAACTGGACCATTAACCAGGGGTGGCCCTGCCCTACCCAGGCTGCCTGCCCTTCCTTTCCACCTTCTTCCTCCTCACGGCCCCCTCTTTTGGGCCTCAGTTTCCCTCACAGCCTGGTGTGTATGGGAGGGGGGAGGGAAACGTCTCCTCCCGTACAAAAGTCTTCAGTCCCTGCTGCCGCTGGGTGTGGGTACCCCCTGGGCAAGGGGCAGGCGTTGGGTGCCCTCCCTGGAGGGGGCAGCCAGGCTCTGTTGCTAGCTCCACCGCTTGCCCACGGCCCTTCTCCTGGGCGTGTCACGGCACGTCTCTGTGCCTCCACTTTTTCATCCATAAAATGGGAAGGCCGTTGTGGTCACAGTACCCACTTCTCAGGGTTTCTGTGGGGGCGGCGGCAGCCTGGATTGTGATTATTGTCCCAAAGGGCTTGCCCAGCCGAGTTCGGCAGGCTCCCTGTAGGTATTCTGCTCCCCACTTTGAGGATTTATTGATTCACGGAGTAGGTCGGTGCCCGGCCTTGGGCTGGGGCGTGTGGCTGGCGCTGTGTGCTTTGGGGAAGCCCCTCACCCGTTCTGGGCCGCTTATTCCAAGGATGGTGGGGTGGGGGGGAGCTAACAGCCTTGGTGAATGCGCTCTGTGTGTGGGGACCCAGCTTCGCACAGGTCTGGCCCTCCTTCCAGCCTCCAGCTGGGGGTCCCCGGCCCGCATCTCAGCTGTGGGGAACTCGGGTCAAGGGCAGGCAGGCCAGGGGAAGGGGCTGACTGTCCTTTGTTTGCCTGCTGCACCCAGGCCAGAGGGTTTTGCATAGGCTGCCTCCCCAGAGGCCTGGGGCTCTGCGGAAATGCAGGTGGTGCCCTGTCATTTCTGAGAGGCAGTGGGGGAAGGAGATGGGTCAGGCTCGCTCAGGGTGGCCGCGGCAGGGCAGGAGCGGGACCCAGGGTCTCCTGACTGTCCTTGAGAGCTGCGGTTCCTGATCCACTGCCAGTGGCTGGGCGAGGTGACTTCCATTCAGCCCCTTGACCTCTCTGGTCCTCAGAGTCCTTACTCAGCCAGTCAAGGCTGTGTGACGAAAGCCATGAGACCCCTACGGCCAAGGCCTGGAGGGGGAGGGGAAGGAAGGGCACAACCCCGGCTGGGGTGGGGGCAGTCGGGTCCTGAACCTCCCCTGGCCTGGCACCCTGTCCTCTGCCTGCCTCTGGGCCGCATCAGTGGGAAAGAGCTGCCTCTGTCGGACCTCGGTCCCTCCAGCCCTCATAATGTACAGCCACGGCCTCTGTCCCTCCATGGAGTTTGGGGACCCTTGCTCCCTTGGGGCCTTCTCTCACTGCCCTCTTTGCCATCTCAGTCCCAGAGCTCTCTTTCCCCTCTGTGGTTCTCCCCGGTGCGGTCTGTGGCCTGGGTGGGGGTGGAAGGTGGCAGCTGGGCGTCTGTGACACTGAGCTGGCTCTTTTGGACCTCGCTCCAGCTAGACCTGATCAGGAGGGGGGGTTGGCCTGGGCCTGCCATTGGGTCAGTGAGCGCTTGTGTGCACCAGTGTTCAAGTCTGGGAGGTGTGCTAATATGTGAACACGCACAGGCATGCCCATGCCTCAGGGCCTTTGCACTGGCTCCCCACCGCCTGGAATGCTCTTCCCAGATAGCCACGCGGCTCAGCACCTTCCTAGCTCTTTTCGGCGAGGCCCTCCCTGACTGTCCTGCTTGAAATTGCAACCCCTCCCCGCCCTCCTGTCATGCCAACTCCGCGTCTCCGCTTTCTTTTTCTCCATAGCATTTGTCACCTTCTAAATGCTGTGGATTTTTACCCCGCTGGTCATCCGACTGTCCCTCCAGAATGTCAGCTCCTTGGGGGCAGGAGGCTTCGCTTTGTTCGTTGCCACAGTCCAGAGCCAAGCACTGTGCCTGACACGTGGTATACGGTCGTTAATTGTTTGAATGGATGAATGAATGAGCACACGTGGCGCGTGCCGGCGTGCGCACGCGTGTGTCAGCGTGAGGAGGGTGTGCCCCTGCGCATGTGTGCGTGTGTGTCTGTACGTGATCGTGTGTGTGTCAGCGGGCACATGCCTGGGAGCGTGCCCTTGTGCACACGCCTGTGGGGCGGGAGCATGCTGGCGTGTGAACACAGGTGGACATGGGTAACCGGCCCTCACCCCAGGCTGCAGGGTCTCCACTCTGCTTCTGTGGGGACGGCCCTCCCCCGCCTGCCTGCCCCGGTCCCTGTGGGAGAGGGATGGGGCCATCGGGTGGGAGACTCAGGGCTGGGGGCCCCCAGAGCACGCCGAAGATCCCTGGGGACCAGTGTGGGCTCCCGTACACAGAACAGGTTGCAGCTTCTGGGCTCGGTTCTGTTGCACCTGTCTTGGGGGCATCTTGGGGCCTGTGAGTCGAGCCTCGTGTCGACCTGAGGACAGGGCGGTAGCTGGGTGGGGACTCAGGGAGAACGTAGCTCTAGCCCGGGGGTAGCTGACGATTCCGGGTTCCCTGGAGGAGATGGGGTTCTTCTGCATTTTTTGGCAAGAAACTGAGAGGGAAAAAGGCGACTGCAGTTCCGATTTACGGACCTGACGGCGATGACTTCAGAGCCGTATCCGTGTCACTCGGCCCCAAGCTAACTGGGGGCTTGCTGCAGAGATGCTAAGGGTCGCTTGCAAAATCAAGCATCTGACCTGAAGACATTTTGAGTGAGAAGGCTCTGGTCATAAGTTGAAGCCTGAAGCAGGGGCGGCTAGCAGTTATGATATGATATGATATGATCGCTGATCATGTTCATAAAGATAGAAAGTTCAAACCAAAGGAGGTGAGAGCCTACTGTGCCCTGTCCCAGAGTGAACTAGTTTGGAGCACGTTGAGTAGCTTAGTCACTATTGGGACACTGACCTCCTCTGTGATTGAGGAGGGGCTGCCAGGGCCGGCAGGCAGCCACAGAAGGCTAACCCACCGCGGTGGAGGTGGGGGGCTGGAGCCAAGGTCTGGAGGCTGGGCTTTGCTAGGTATGTGCCAGGAGAATAGCATGGTACTGGTCATGGCTCAGAGGGACTCGGGAGAAAGTCGGAGGCCCTCTCAGAGGCTCTCTGGAGCAGATATGCAGTTAGGTGGGGGGGCCTGGGGGACAGGGGGACAGGGGGACAGGAGGAGAGGAGAGGGAACCCCGAGAGAGATGAAAACAGCGATGAGTGTTATTTGAGGAATGACCTCCGGGATGGAAGAGCTTTCCTACTATCTCATCAAAGACTCGTGACCATTCCGTGGTGCACGGGGTCCCTGCTTCACTTGATAGAGAAGGAAGCTGAGACTCGGGGAGGTCAGGTCACTTGCCAAGGGTCCAAGGCAATGAAGGGGGGCCCACATTAGCAGCTGGGCCTCCTTGACCTTAAGAGTCCCTTAGGGCAGCATGGGGGTGCTAGGGCGCACAGTCCCCTGACCCCTGCCATCCTGGCCCCCAGGCATCCGCCTTAGATTCAGAGCGGTGCTCAGGGCAGCATGGGGGGCAGCGGGGACAGGCCTGGGACTTGGGCCCTGTCAGCCCCAGGTTCTGATCAGCGAGGCCTGGCCAGCATCCTTAGGCCCTGGCCTCCCCTGCCCACAGCCACGTGGCCGACGGGATTTCCGCCATGTTTGGGACATGAATTGACAAGTGCCCCATTGACGGGTGGGGGGGAGGTGTGGGCAGGGCACAAGCCTCCCACTGTGCCGGGTCCCCACCCTCCCCCGTTCCCTGGGACAATGGCCGAGACTCAGCCAGCGGCCACAGCTGGTGGGGGGGTGGTCATGAGCGAGAGGAGGGGGGAAAGGGAGGGGTCCAGGGTGGAAGACCACCTGGGCTCCCCGCACCCTCATCCTGCACCTGGCCTGTGTCCCTGGTTCTTCTGCCCATCTGGGTGGCCTTAAAGTGAGGAGGAGAGAAGCGGGGAGGGAGCTTCCTCCCCTTAGTCCCTATTCCCAGCCTCCTGGGACAGGGCAGTGTCTGGCTCCTGTTAAAAGCAGGTAATAAAGGGCCTAATTAATGAGGAGCAGCTGGGGCGCATAGCTCAGCAGGGCAGGGGCGGTACCTGGAGGGCCCCCCCCCCGCCCCCACCGTCTAGCCCCGGACCCTGAGCATAGCACGGCCAGGTGGAGGTCCCCAGCAGGTCCCCAGGCAGGCCTGGTTCTAGTGTCTCGCTTGCTACTCGGTTCACCCATTCCATGAACATTTATTGCATGCCTACTGTATGCTTAGATGCTTATATCCCAGAGAGGCAAGGCAGGGCCGGGCTCATGTCTCAGGTCCCACCCCTGGAGGCCAAGGGCAAGGCACTCGTCCTTTCTGAGCCTGCTTCCTCACCTGTAAGGTGTGGAGCAAGAAAACCGTCTCTCCTGTAGGGTTGTGATGGGACTTAAACGTGAGCCATGTAAAGTGTGGGCACTCGGCGAGGGAGCTGTGGGCAGCGGGTGGGCAGTGCACGGACCCCCGGCCACCTGTGAGGTCTGCACTAGGCTGCGGAGTAAGGAGCCCAGGAGAAAGGAGGCCGCCACTCAGGAGAAAGGGAATCAGAGGTGACCTCTTGGAGGAACTGACAAGAGCGTGTAGGAATGGACTTCCTCCAGCAAACAGTATGTGCAAATGCCCCAGGCCGGAGAGAGGGGGAGGCTGCATCATGGAGGGCTGCAGGGTTAGGAGACAAGGCTGTAGGCGGGGGTGGGGGGGTGGGGGGGCTGCCTTGGACGGCAAGGAGGGCTCTAACTGGAGCAGTGGGAAGTTGTGGAAGGGTTTGAGGAGGGGGAGGGCTGGGATGCTGGCTTGTGACCCGGTGGTGCCCCTTTCTGATTGTGGGGTCCTGGGCAGCCTCCCCACCCTCCAGGGAGGACTTGAGGATCAGCAGAGGGGGACTAGCTTAGCTTCCTGCCTGGCGGGGTCTGTTGTTGGCTCAAGGGTGCTCCAGGCCCCTTCTGGGAGCAGTGGGGGAGGAGGAGATCCCCAAGGATATTCTGATGTCTTCCTCCTCGGTTCCTGGGGTGGGGGGCGCCTCAGGAGTCTCTGGGCTCTGGCAAGCCCCCACCCCCACCCTGTCCTCCCAAATGTTTGATTAGAAATTTCCAGTGTGGTTCCTGGGGGCAGTCTGGGGGTATCCGCCTGGTGGCTGGAGCCCTGTGGGGAGAACACCAGGGATGCCTTGTGGGGTCCCAGAGAAGGAGAAGATGTGGGCTCAGTGTTCCTCAGGAGGCCCACCAATCCCCCCCGAACCTCAAACTTCTCCCCCACCCAGTGGCCCACCCCCACTCTGCCCCAGTGGCTCCCTCCTCCCTCCTCTGTCCTCCCGGTCCTCCCGGCCCCTGGCACGGGAGGGTCTCTCCTCCCCTCAACCACATCTGGTTCTCGTTAGGGTCTCCCAGGATGCCTCTGCCTGAGGCCCCCCTATCCCAAGGGAGGTGGGCAGGAGGATTAGGGGTGATTAGGAGTTCTCTTGGCCAGAAGAGGGGGAGGAAGGGGAGGAGGGGGCCTGGCCTATTATAAATAGCAACTCCATGACACCATCACCCCATCATTCACTGTAGATTCCAAGTTCAGTCTCAAAATCCTGCGGCTTCCGCAGCCAGGGCCGGGGTCACACTGCGGTGCCCCCTCCCTCCCCATCCCTTGAGGAATGCCCCAGCCCATCAGGTCGGGGCAGCCCAGGATGGCCAGGAAGTCTCAGTGACCACCAACCACGCCGTCCCCTTTGGAGTCAGGCCCCCGTGCCTGGGTTTGAATCCTCCCTGCTCCGTTGCCTCGGGCAAGACACTTGACTGCTCTGACCAAGGAGATGGTGCCAGTAACGCCAAGTCCGAGGGGGCGATTGGTAGATAAACCCAACAGTGCAGGGACCCGGTAGGCGTTCAGTCCGCACGAGCTGCTGTCATTGTCGTTGTCCTGTTGCCATCCTCACCGCTCCAGGATGGGAGGATTCAGTGGAACGCTGCACACAGAGAGGCTGCGGGATTAAACTGTGATTAGCAACGTCCTCGGCCTCACAGGTGCCTGGCATACAGCAGGCGTTCAATACACAGGATCTTCGGTTACAGGGAAGGATGGGGTGGGGACTGGCACGTGGACGGGCATTCTAGAACCTTGATGTGCAGACTGGTCGTTCCCAGGTTGAGAAGCTTCCCGTGCGCTGGCCGCACAGGGCCCTGGACGGCCATCGGCAGTGCTTGGTGGGTGTCCCTGGTTCCCAGCTGGGTGAGCCAGGGGTGGGGGCCAGCAGGGGGGCCTGTCCTAGGCAGCGCGTGACTCCTAGGAGGGCTTAGCCACTCATTAATCACCTAAGCGGGGCTCAGCATTCTTGAAATACCGGCCGGGGCCAGGGAGGGGCCTGGGCCAGGGGCTCCTGGGGACCCCAGGGCTCCGGGGACTGGAAAGTAAGGACAGCCGCTCGGTTTGCTGAGCACCCATTATATGCCAGGCATCTTACATACCTTACCTCGTTTCATATTTGACCCTGTAAAACGTTAGCTGTTCATGGCCCCATTTTACTAACCAGGAGACTGAGGCTCAGAAGAGGGTACGTGACCTGCTCAAGGTCACGCAGAGGGAAGCAGGAAAGCCCGGAATTGTTCGTGGGTCTGCCTGACCTGTTCCCCGGGCTCTCACCGGGGAGAGGGCCTGAGATGCAGACCCCAGGCTTGTGGCGCCAGGGGCCTGTGGGAGGGGCACCTCCTGCCTCAGTGGGGCTGGCCAGCCCAGGTCAGCCGTGTGGGTGGGGCCGTCCTCCATTATCAGGGTTGACGCATCTCCTACGTCAGCCCCCTTATCACCCCGCCCTCCTGCTCCCCCCAGCAAGGTGACCCTGGGAGGGGAAAGGCCAGCGCCTCCCCCTCGCCTCCCCTGCTTACGCTCAAGAGCGCTGGGTGCCTTTTCTGTGAGGCCCTCCCCTCTGTGGGGCTGGGGCCAGCAGGGAGGGCCCAGGAGGGAGGCTGGTGGAGGAGCAGAGCTCTGGCCGCCGTCATTTCCTGCTGTGAGTCCAGGCAAGCCCTACCTCTCTGGGCCTGTTTCCTCCTCTGGAATAGCAGGGCAGGGGCTAGGCACCCCCACCCCTGCAACGGGGGTGATGAGCTCTACAGGGGACCGGGCTGGGCGCTTCTGACTCCAGTCCCCATGCCCTCTCCATCTGCAGCGGGAGCCTGGATGCAGGAGGCTCCCCTGGCCCCGTGGACACCCTCCCCCCAGGATGTGTGGTCCAGCCCAGCTGTGCCCACCGGCCGGGCCATCGGGAGGGAGACAGGGCAGGACAGAATCATCGAGCCTGGGTCCAGTCGTCAAGGGTGGTGGGCATCCGCTGGGCACTCAGTTCAGGAAAAGTACCTTGCTTGCTCCTCACAGCACCTGCTGAGACCTTAGGACCATTACCCCATTTTGCAGGCAAGAGGAGGGACTTGCTTGTGTCACAGGAAGTGGCTTGTCTGTCCCAGATCTTCGCTCTGGGCCTCTCCCCTCTTTGGACACGCCACGCAGCCTGGTGGGTGAGGGGAGGCTTCACCAATGCGACGCCTCCTTGAGGGGCATCAGGCGATGGACACGGAAGGACCCCCCCCCCACTCAGATACACAGATGGGGAGGAGCCTGGGGGCCGTACGTTTTGGAGGGTCCGTGGCGCGCCGTGATCGTATAATGGTTAGTACTCTGCGTTGTGGAGGGTCCAGCCTGTGGAGAGCTACAGGGCAGACCCCAGCTGCACCCCTCCCTTGGCTCACATCTGCCTGTCCCCTGCAGGCCACGACATCAACGGTGCCCTGGAGCCCTCCAACATCGACACCAGCATCCTGGAGGAGTACATCAGCAAGGAGGATGCCTCTGACCTGTGAGTGGCCCTGAGACGGCCTTGGCCCCACCCCCACCCCCTGTGGCCTCCGCCTCTCACCTGGAAGGGGTCTGAAGCCTCAGTCTCCACGCTGCCCTGCACGGGGTGGGGTGGGGGGCTGGCTGGTGCTGAGCGTTTTCCCTTCTCCACAGCTGTTTCCCTGACATCTCTGCTCCAGCCAGTGCGACCTCCTACCCCCATGGGCAGCCGGCGATCCCAGGCGCCAGCGGGGGCCACCACCTGAGCCCCTCTGGGGGCGGACCCTCCCCGGGGCGCCACGGCCCCCTCCCTGCCCCGAGCTACAGCGCCCCGCTCAACTGCAACAACAACAATGCCATGGGCACCGCTCCCAAGCCCTTTCTGGGGGGCTCTGGGCCCCCCATCAAGGCAGAGCCCAAGGCTCCCTATGCCCCAGGGTGAGTGAGGGGGCAGGTGCCCTCGAGCACGCACGGGGTCAGGGGCAGTGGCCGCGGGCCTGGGAGGTGCTGGCCCAGGCCAGGCAGTGGCTACGGGGCTGCCCTGTGGGTGGGTGGGTGAGGTGGTTGAGGGGGGACTCACGGCTTTGTTCTGAGGCAGTGGACAGCCACAGAGGACCCTGAGCAGGGGAGTGAGAAGGGCTAGAAAATTCTCTGACAGCTGCCTCAAGAGGGGAGGGAGGGGGTGAGCCTGGAGGCACTGATACACGCAAGCGCACACGTGTACGCACACAGGGCACACAAGGGCCCCTCACTGCCCCAGCCCCATCCACTCATGCACTTAGCTGTGGCCACAGGGAGTCGGCCCACGGCACAGACGTGATACCTGCAGTCCCCCCACCACCCCGGCCCGAGCCAGCGTCCCAGGCCCTTTCTCTCCTCCCTCCGAGAAGTCCACACCAGCGGCCTGACCCAAGGGCTCAGCCTGGGCCTGGCTGTGTGCACACGGCTGCCAGCCCACAGACACACGCTCGTGAGGATAGGCAGGGACCTGGGTCTCTTGGGATCTGCAGAAGGGCTCGGAGAAAGTTCTGGGTTCCCCAGCCTGGGGCAGGAGCAGAGGACCCTGTCTTCGGGTAGAAGTGCTGGGGCCGTTCGCACAGCCTGGCTCTTCCTCCAGCTCCACCGTTTCGAGCCTCTGGCTGGGTGACCCACAGTCTCAGTCGGGGCCTCAGTATCTCGGCTGTAGAGTGAGGTCAAACTGCGTCCCCCTCCAGGACTGTGGAGGTCCGGGGAGGAAGCACAGAGGACGTGCCGGGGGACAGGAGCTGAGGGAGGGCAGTGGAGACGAACTGGGGTGTTAGGGGTAAGCTTTGGCCACAGCAGGGCAGACATCCTCCACGAGGCCATCCGGGCGCCCAGACCCTGAAGGGCAAAGACTAGGAAAGGGAACTAAAGCGTAATAAGCACCTGCTGGGTGTCCGCCGCTGTGCCCTGTGGCTCTGTTTGTGGGAGCTCATCAACCGTCTCCAGGAACCAGCTCCTGGGGGGACCCCCAGACCAGCTGGCCTGCCATAAAGCTCTGCTGCCCCATAGCTGGATGCGAGTGGCACACCGGGACCATTTGTCCCGGAGAGGAAGGGCTCGCCCAGAGCCACACAGAGACCGTGTGGCCCCGACTGCTCCAGGGGGGGGACCCAGGGCCTTTCCCTGCCCCTGCCCCTACCCCTGCCGGGCCGTGTTCTAGGTCCCAGACAAGACAAAACACATCCCTCGTCCATTAGGTCGCGCGGCCTGGTTGGAGAGAGAGTTGTTAATCAATAAATCACCAAATCGAGGACTCGTGAGCAGCATGAGAAGTTATGAGGAAAGAATACAAGGTCCAATGGACTTGGGGTGTTTCACTGCAGCGACCAGAGGGTGTGAGAGACCTTTACACACTAGAGAGACCGGGGGCCACGGTCAGGGGAGTACAGGGAGCAGGCACGAGATGGGCCTCGCAGGGCAGAGACCCCAGTCAGCCCTCGGAGCCTTGAGGGCTACCAAGAATCCAGTCCCTACTGCCTTTTCTGTCATCCTCGCCTAGCCCGAGAGGTTGGGCGAGTGGCTCACCCAGGGAAGCCTGCGGACTGTGGAATCCGCCCAGGGCTGTGGCCGTGAGGGCCGCCCCAAGGCAGCTGCCAGGGCCGGGTGGTGGGCCGTCTTTCCAGACGCGGGGACGGGATGGCCAAAGAGCCGGATCCCTGCTTGGCCGCGGCCGCCCATCGGTGGGAATGCAGGGTTCACG
Source organism: Cryptoprocta ferox (assembly GCA_028646485.1). Lineage (NCBI taxonomy): Eukaryota > Metazoa > Chordata > Mammalia > Carnivora > Eupleridae > Cryptoprocta > Cryptoprocta ferox. Next base: position 9,114,525 of record CM053575.1, on the reverse strand, counting down.
CGGGACGTGTTGATCTCTCGGGCCTGAGTTTGTTCCTTTTGCCTGAGCCACTGATAAAACAGAACCTGCAAGAGAAAAATAAACCCGGGCCTGGCGGAGCTGGCTCCCGGCCCGGCCCACACCTGCCCATGGTGACCCCCACCGAATCTCTCCAGGCCTAGCCCCCGCCTAGAGCCCCTTAGAGTTTCTGGAAAGTGGGGCGTCCGCGGGTGTGGGAAGGGAGGGGCAGGCCTGGCCTCGGGATCTGGGAGGAGGCCTTGAATCCCTGGGACATCATCAGGGACATCATCAGGGACCTTGGTTCCTGGCCCCCAAGCGCCCAGTAGGTCTGAGGGGACGCCGGGCGGAAGGAGCCCGAGGCCCCCCACCTAGAGTTCAGCCCCAGGCCCTGCCTGGCGCCAGGCAAGGTGGCCGGTCCAGAGAAATTCCCCTGAGGCCGGGAGCCAGGAGACCTCAGTGTCCCCCAGCCTCTGGGGTCTCTGGGACCCTGCCCCACAGAAGCCTGTCGGCCCAGCAGCCTCCTTCCTCCTGCTCCTGCAGCACCCTGCCGGACTCTCCCCCAGACTCGGGCTCCGAGGCCTACTCCCCCCAGCAGGTGAATGGTGAGTCCAACGGGCACCGCCCTCCCCCTCTGGGGTTTGGGCAAGTGGTTGGGGCGGCCTTATCGGGAAGGGAGTGAGCAAGGGAGGGAGGGGGCCAGCGGCCGCCCAGCAAGGCCCAGATTATCGCTGGTCAAATACTCCCCGGCGCTGGCTATTGTTTCCCCACGGGCGGGTGGGGAGCCTGGCCCTGCCTCTGTGCAAGTGTCCCTGCCGGTGATGCCACCGCCTGCCCGCCCGCGCCATCATGGACGCGCCCTTCGGCGGTAAGTGGACGGCCGGGGAAGGCTGTGGGTGCAGCTTGAGCACAGGCGTCACCGGCCTGCAGGGTCCACCTCCCCGTGGGGGGTGGGGGGTGCCAGGGTGCAGCGGCCCCCAGGTGGCCAAGAACAGGAGGAGCGCGGGCAGCCTTCTCCCCACGGCCCAGAGAGGGGTCAAGAGTTCTGTTTATCTTACCAGAAACATTTCTGGAATGCCTCCTGGGGAACAAAGGGAGCTGGGGGGCTGGCCCCTGGGAGCCGGCTAGAGGGGCTTCCCGATGGAGGAGGGCTGCCGCAGGACTGTGCTGGGGGTCCCGAGAGAGACTTCTCCCGGAGGCCCCGGAGGAGGATCAGGCCTGAGAGGGGCTGGGGGAGGACCTTGGGAGGCGGGCCCTCCCCCGAGGAGCTGGGCAGCCCGGCCTGGGGGCAGGACCCCATTAGGACAGCGGTGGAGGGGGGAAGCTGCCCGCCCCCTGGACAGGGTCTTGTCTCCCTGCCCAGGCCTCTAGTGGCCAGCCTCTGGGCTGCCCAGCCCTCCTCCCACGTGGGGTTGGCAGGAGGGCGGCCCCGGGCCTTGGCCCAGGAGAAGGTGGGAATCGGGAGACCCTGCCCGGGGTAGAGCTGGTGCCCGGGAACCCCGAGTGAGGTAGGTAGGTCTCTGATGCCC